>OX388212.1:26786679-27396679 GCA_947578815.1 Epinotia ramella
GAAGCCAACAATTAGTTATTTCAATGCCCTAAAAACAAACCTTTTATCTCGAAAATTGTGGGGTCAACCACGCTTAACGCTCAAGCGAAAAGTGATTTATTATTATCACCGGTTTCGCGTAAATTGATTTATGATTAAAAGTAAACGTGAGCGGCCACTTAATTACTGTGAGATCTCCTTTACAAATATCTCTCGCCATTTAGGATTCCAGATTTGATGATTGCACGAGTAATCAAAAATAAGGTTCCTATTATCGACACATAGGTACATACTCAGTCTTAGCGATTGTGGTAACCTAACCTAGAATTTTAACGGACAAAACCGTCTACGTTTCTCCGTTTATATTTTTTTTCCAAAAACAGGTTACATAAACTCTCAATTACACTACGAATGTATTTATATAATATTGTACCTCTAGATATAGGATATTGAAACGAGAAATATTTAACTAGTTTTACTTATTTCGAGCCTTTTAAACATAACAATGGTTTTCCTTGAAATCGCATGACGATTAGATTAACGCCCGATTTTTCTAATCTTATATGGATTAGGGTATAACTCACTGTAGGTATGTGAACTAGAAAACCGTCATTTAGAAAAGTTGAAAGAGGCAACTGATTGTTGTCGTTTTAAGTTACGTGACTTGAAATATATACACGTCCAATTTAAAATGATCTCAACCCTCCTTTCGCTAATTGAAGTATTCTTCAAATCCAAAGGTCAACTCGAGAGCTCAAACTGTAAGTCACTTTGATACCCAAGGAAATATGCAGTCTGATTTGGTTTTATCATGGCAAAATATTGTATTACTACAAAATCTATGAAGCACTGCGAGGGTGGCTACATTGTCGGCCTAGGCCGGCAAACCTTTTCGCAAATCCAATTCAGTCGCTTGAATTTATGGTAGGTATATATCCGAAAAGATTTTTGTGTTGTATAAACATAAGGCCGATATTTCCGTGCATATATGTATTTGTTACACAGTTCCTGTTTTCTTTTCGAAACTTCACCCCGCATTAATCAACCCGGCATAAATTCCATGATCCTCGGCGTATTGAAACGTGGCAACTTTCCGAATCCAATAAACGACCGAAGATGTGAATAAATACAGAATACAAATGTTCCCTATTTTGGCCGGAGGATATTTGCCGCATTTCCTGCCATTATTGTAACCTATTAAATATACATAGGTATATCCAATTGTTTCTTTTGTATATTGCTCGGTCATTTGGGCAGAAATTCTGAATGTCGAAACAGCAATAATTATGTTTTGATAGAGTTTCAGAAGATATTTAAGTTATATGCGATTGTAAGTAGAAGATATAGCTAAAGACAACACTACCATTGAATGTCAATATTGTCAGCTACGGGAACAAATGAAATTCCAACCGCCAAGTTTTCTTTTTTATCAAATACCAGCCGTCGATTAAAACCAGCCAGTATTGCTTTGCGGTGACCCGAAAATTTGCCGTTACTTACCCCAACCTACTATAAAATTCGTACTTGTTTCAAATAACAACTTTGAATCAATATCTACAGAGTCGTAATTGTATCGATAAAATAAAGAGATACGAGCTATTGAAGATATCCGTTTGAATTTCGAACTGAAGGGTGTCGCATTCCGTCGCGTGGTGTGAGCGCGCCGATAGCGCTGGGCTGGCATTCACAATGCTTACGGACAACTCGCCCAACTGGCGAGCCAGTGTATATCTGACCTCCAGTTACATATGGTTATTATGAATCTCGTGGTAAAGACGTATATGGGGTGGGTTGTGAAGTGAGTAGAGGAAGATTGTGAATAGCAAAGCTGAACACTGATTGATCGGGACGGTCGGAGCGTGTGAACCCGATGATTGGACTGGGTTTATTTTATAGATGAAAAACTCCCATTACAGGGCGCACAAGTCGATTGATCGGTGATAAAACTGATAAAGTTTGAATATACGGCCGCGGTTACAGTCGAGATGTTACCGGTCCAAGTGTTTTTAAATGTGTGGTTTGGTAAATGTTAAACTCGTAAACAAACGATAAGAATCGTTTTTCGGCATCTGCAAGTCATAGAAACAAGATGAACAGTATTAGACATATACACATAAACATACACATAAATACATATAAATCTCTTTAAAAGCATCGTGTGTGCTGCTATTTAAAAAAGTTAAACGCAAATCGCTCCGCGGTTAGGAAACTATATTAAAAGTTTTTCAACCGGATTACCTTAACGATTTTCAACCTTAATAAATAGGCAAAAATTGCATAGGTATGTTGTTCAAAATGGAAAATGTCATTATACCTATATATCATTTTTATTATAACCTTATTTTAAGTTTATCATTGTGTGCCCTTACAGGGCATCATGACCTGCCTATAATTACTTTCTAACATATTTATTGAAATGTACATGACTTATACAATTGAATTAATTATTAATTTTAATTTTTAATAATTTAATGGAGTTAATGACATCGTAAAACGATAATACTACTTATATGTGCTCATTATGTTTTAGTTATAATCATTCTTTACCATTTAATAATATATTCGCATGTATACCTGTATACCTATGGCAAATAAAGCTTTTGAGTTTGAATAAATAAATAATGTAATAATGTAGATGCCAAAATTATTCATTTCAGTGTAGAAAAGAAAATAACTTAGGGAGCCTATAAAATTTTAATCTACTGAAAAGGATTTTTTTCTCGCAAATGCGTGGAAAAACGTCGTACCTACTAAACTCGTGAGCTTTGATAATTACATCCTCGGCCCTCTTAACACGTCCACCTGCGGCTCACGTAAACAATCCCGCCCCTGATGTAGGTAATTATCAACATAGCTTACTTGTATCACAATGTATGTACAATTACAAGTGTTTTATTTTTTATATTTATAATAACAGTCATGTTCAGATTGAAGACGAGCTACGATAGCCTAGCATGCGGCTGTCAAGCGGCGGCCGTGGGTTCGAATCCCGGCTCGTACCAATGAGTTTTTCAGAACTTCTGTACGGAATATTTACCGTTAGCTTTTCGGTGAAGGAAAACATCGAACCGAAACCGGTCGAATCCCGATAAGGTCTAGTTTTCCCTCTGGGTTGTAAGGTCCGATGGCAGTCGCTTTCGTAAAACTAGTGCCTATGCTAAATCTTAGGATTAGGTGTCAAAGCGGACCTCGGGCTCCTTTAGGGGCACAACCGGGAATAACGCTAGGAGGATGATGATGTTCAGATTGAATAGCCAATGCGTGGTCCAAAGTCAAATTAAATCAGAAAAAATGTTAACGACAAACGATTGCGTGTTGTGTTTTTTATGCAAATACCATCAAGTAAATAAAAACGTGGTAGACCATAAATTTGGACTAACTTTTTTATTTCGACGTAGGTAAATCCAGTTGTCCAAATTGAGTAACGCAGTAACACGGCCGTTTTGATTAATGCACAATGCAGCCAACAGCGCTCGACGCTGTATACGCTATCAGTGCTGCCAATGCAACGGACAGGCATTGTCATTTTGCATGTTAGTATCGAGTTGAAAATTTTGCAAATTATTGACGATTTGTCGAATAAGTAATAGCACTATGAATCATACGTAGTCTACGATACTGTTATTAAGCCTTCGGGTAGCCGATATTTGAAGTGCTAGCCGATATCTACGTTTGTTCAAAATAGCTGTAGTGTGCGGAAATATGGAGGCACGGGAGTGCCCCCGCCAAGTCGAGCAAAACAGCGGCACGGCCGTACCATCCTTTTCGACCACCCAATAACTTCGTTTTGGATAAAACTGGAAGCCTGAATTTTCAGTAACCAAGCACGCATTGTATAAACACGATATATTTCAAAATTTCATTCAATTTGAACCAGTAGTTTAAGAATTATAACTAGTCAAAGTTTCTTAATTTTCTCTCACCGATATCACCGATCATCAAAAGTCTAAGGCACTTTTAGCAGAGATAGAAGCTTCAAGTTTAGAATACAATTAGTGTTTAGTGTATAAATCAAGGGAAAAATAAAAAAAGAATGCAATTTCAGTCCAGTTTTCTAGATACACTGACTGCATAAATAATTATAAATAACTTTTTTCCCATATAAATATACTGGGTGGAACAGATCGAATATAGATCAGGTTTAGTGCTTTACTTCTCACCTAGTAACTATATTAATATTTCTAACGGTTACCGAGATACAACTTGTTAAACTTTGGTGAAAAAAACTGTATGTTTCAACCCTATCCAGCAGATTCAATGAAGTCAGCAAGATTCTTGTGACTTGTGACATGTGTCAATTTCAAATGAAAATAATAACTATGTATAGTATTAGGGTTGTCACTAAGATAAAATATTTCGATTTTTATGTTTTTTTTTTTTCTTTTAAATCCAGCTTAACATTTATAATAGATCGTTTGTACGTCACTTATATAACACTGTCCTTTCAGCTTAGTCCAAGGAAATGTTCCTCCCTGTATAGGATTACAAAGTAAGGCGTAAACCAAACAGAGACTGCATACGGCGAGGGCGAGGCGCAGGCGCGGTGCAGGCATGATGCCGCTTCAAACCATTGTAGATACAATGGAATACGGTGCTGAAAAGAAGTGAGATCTCATAAAAACATTCCATGTACAAAGAAGGCCAAGTCTCGTAATTCTTCCACCGTAAAAAGTTGTGAGATATTTCGTAGTACGAAGTCTCAGGCAGTCTTATTATTCTTTATTAGCTAGCTAAATAAATTTTTGTGACTTGGCAATCACACAATAGTTACTACCTATATAGTTTAAGGTATGCAAAAATCCATAAATGCAGTAAAGTTGTGTGATTGCCACGTTGCAGAATTTTTTTTAGCTATTAAATAAAGAATAATAAGATTGCCTGAGACTTGGTACTACGAAATATCTCACAACTTTTTACGGTGGAAGAGTTTCGAAACTTGGCCTCTTTTTTATATGGGATTTACTTTTTTCCCACTTAGAGCTTCTTAATTTTGACTATAAGCGGCGGGTGCGAGGTCGCTCCCGTTTCCCCAACGATCGCGCGAAAATCATAAATAAAAACCGACAAATTAGGATCTCCTCCCTTTGATATTCGTTTTACAACTAACAATTGTTTAAAATGGAAATATGACGACGACAACGAACATAAAATGTTTTTTTTACATACGAAAGCGAGACTTAAAAACACTATCTGAAACATTCAGTCCTAAAGTGTAGTATAACTTCTGAAGCTCACTCATAACATAATTCAAACTGCAAACATCGGAACACAAATATATATACTCATGGAGTCACATTTGCGTGTTTGCAATCCTCATCTAAGCTTAATAAAATAATCTCTCGTGAAGTGAAAAGTGCTAAATCTCCAAGCTTTTATCTATCCACCTCGCAGTGCTAACCTTTGTAATAAATTCACACTTCGCAAACTTTTAGCGCTGCAGGTCCTTTGAGTGCGGTCTTTGAATGCAGTCAGCGACATAAACACGATTTACAGATAGCCATTTTCCTCAGATTGTGTGGTTGGCTTCTATTTGACGTGATTTGAGCGCCCAGCACCTGTCTCCTCGGAGCTACGGCTATTATCAACAAAAAAAAACACTTATAACAAGATACCTATATAGAGCTCTTAGATTAGCATTCGGGTTCGGGTGTAATAGTTTATTTTCGCATAAAAATCGACTATTTAACATAATATTTCCAAAAGCATATTATAAGATAAACGATTACATCATGGACAGGGAGGGATATTTGGTAGTGATCAAGTCCTGCACTAGAATCTATTGCTAAATCAATAAATAGCCTTTTTACTGTAGCAATGTAATTTTATAATACTCTGATACTGAAATTCTAATATTGTATACTGTTTTGAAAAAATGATACCTCGCCGAGTTTTTCACGCTGGTTCTTCTCGAGGCAGAGGTTTTCTTTCCCAACCGGTGGTAGTTTCGACATTCATAGGTGCATGTAATATGCCTAAATTAAAGCATAAATAACTGTGAATTTGAGACGAGTGACACCTCGTATTTTTAAATCTATAGGTACTTGTAGTACCCCTTCTGTCTGAGTGGGGTAAACATCAAGTTCCCATCTAACAACTTAAACCCAGAACACAAATAAACGCTCCTACGAGCCACTTTACTTATAAATTCTCACTTTGCAAACTGTTTGCACAACTGCGCCAAGCTTAATAAAATAAAGCTCTCAAGTAGCACGTAGCCCAGTATCAGCCAGGTACAGTCAGCCATAACCATGTACCTATGCGATTGTGCACCTTATGCCAACATAATAAGTTCAATTGTATACATTTATGACTTCTATACTTCTGTCCCAAGCCACATTCTTAACCTCTAAAGGCTGAAGAGAAATAAGTGTAGCAACTCCTGTTTAACTCCTCACAAAACTATGGTAGTAGCCTCTCAACGCGTCCCCAGTATAATTCTCTATGGAGATGTATCAAAACTATGCGTAACCAGAGGTCAGTGTTATATCGGTTCGCCTGTAAACGCGAGGAGGCTTTATGAATAAGAGCCATGTTTGCACTACGTCGCGCTCAAATGTAATTTCCTACGGGTGAAAATCAAATATGCACTCGGTCCTATTATGGTGGCTGACGCGTAGAGGTGTGAACACACCAGGGCTTTCTCCCTGTTTGGTCGAACCTGGCTTTTACTGGACGACTCGGCAATACATAATGAAAAAAGGACACTATAAAACGCAATTTTCTGGGAGAGTTCTAACTCGCTTTCGGCTTCCGATAATATTTCGATTTCTATGTAGTTATGTAAGTTTATGTTCAAGAAGGCCGAGCCACGAAAAAAAAAGCTAGAGTGAGTAGGTGGGAAAACACGGAAAATATATATATTTTTTTTTGTAAAGTACATATTATACGCGCCCGTTTCCCGGAAGAAAAGGTAGAAATCACGGATTTCCACTAACTACGAAAGCTTGCTTGGGAACCTTTCCGCCCCAACGGCCATAGGTTCTACGTGCTTTTTATACTATAATTTTAGGCACTTAACCCTTAAATGCATAGTGTTGCCAAATGTCTACAAAGCATTATACGTAAAACATTAAAAAATTAGTTTTCCTAGGTAGATCATACATCCAATGAATGAAACAATAGTTATTTACGATACAAGTGCCGAAAATAGAAAATTCGCAACGAGTGGTGATAAATTAAAACACGACCGAAGGGAGTGTTTTAAATCGACACGAGTTGCGAATTACCTATTCGCACGTGTATCGTACAACGTTTTACTGTACATATGGCTCTTTAAAGTTTCGACATATGCAGGGAAAGTGCTCTTTTCCGCACTAGTGCGGGAAAGTAGCACCATATGTACTGTAAAAACATTTTTTTCTACCAAAAATAAAAAATCATGCATTTAAGGGTTAAGGTGTGATTTAACGAGCTGCACACATATACTAATTTGTTAATTTGGATTAAACAGAACGAAGACATGGGATTATTCTTTAAGCTACTCGCCAATCTTATGAATGATTGATTAGTCAAATAATTTTGAGCCAATAATATTTCAGGAAAAATCTGATAACAATACCGTAAGTCATGTCACGTAGTGTGTTAACACCTTAACACTGCGAAGCGTGGCTGTCACAAAGGCAGTCTGCCGTCTGCCTGATAACATTGCCCGCCATTTTTATTTATCACTGGCAGCTTAATACCGATGCCGGCTGAAAAAGAAAAATACTCACACGACCTTCTTTATGGCAAGACAGGTGCTTTTTTTCCAGCCAGACTCTTAATGAAGAACTTTTCTAGAGAAAATACGGTGTTGTAAAATGAGGAAAGTACTTTGGATTTTATATTCTTTCGTACATGGGGCGATTGCAGTATTCTTTTGTTACCTGAACGCTTTGTACAAGATAACGACAAGAAGATCCTGGAGAGAGTAGGTACCTATAAAGGAAACTATGATTACTTGTAATATATGTGGTTGTCAACGGTGCATAGATTACAGATAGAGTGATAGATACTGCCACGGGAATCACAGCAATGTCATACCACTGTAGTTTTCATAGTATTTCAAGTTTTTACATGATGGTAGTAAATAAGCATACAGCTCATCTGTTGATATACCTACGTCCTTACGCATGTCCCAGGGGGTGGAAATACTTAAAAATCTGTTCGAATAATCCCTTGAGAACACCAACAAAGGAGAGCGTTCGCGGCAGAAAATCTCTAACCGTATTTAGATAAATTGAAAGGCCTTTTATAACCCACTTAACTCGTTAGCTAACTTATAAAAGTCTCAAACATAAAAGTTACCTAGACTCAGGTTGCTTATAGTTCTGCCTTGGTGTCAAGTTGCTGTAGAGTAGAACAACGGAGATGCGTCTAAAAAGGTGGAATTTCTGACGACATAAGGTTGCGCCCACAGATATAGATTTACATAGATCACGCAAATGCATCTACTTCGCGCCTTATTGCAGGATCGATTTTGCGCGGACAACGGGGAATTCACATCACTAATTCGCCCATGTGACGTCACAGTAGGTAGAAAAAAGTGACACGGTCGGTTTTCATACAGATTGAGGTGTTTAAGTTATCTAGTGTATAACTCTGTGGTTGCGCCGGTTAGCGATCATCTAAATTAGTGCGCCGGTTTTCAACCACTTAACCGAGTTGTTTTTTTTTAGTAGATTTCTATTACATAACTACAAAAATAAAATTGAATACGACACACTGTTTAAGGGTAATGGTCACTAACAGAAGTTGCTCGCGTATCCGGCGCCTTACCTATGTCTCCGAAGTAGCTAAATTATATCTCATGAATAAACTAGAAACAAAGACATAGCAACCAGTTATTAAAATATGAAATTAAAGGAAACCTATATTAACAATAGTATAATTAACACGGCGAACTGGGTCAGCCGCTGCCCTTTGGGGCTGAAATGGAATTAAATTTAAATGTTACGTAATACCCACCGTTACAGGCGGCATAACTATCACGATCTAGATTCTAGAATATTCCTCGTGACCTAGCTCGAATACCAATAATAATCCTATACATACATAGATTCACGCCTTCATTCCCAAAAGGGGCAGGCAGAGCAGATGAAACTTATGTTCCAGTGCCCTTTTAGCATAAATGTTGGTAATATAGAAGATTAACAAAATGTGATATCGCAGTGACAGGTTGCTAGCCCGTCGCCCACAACACACTTCAACCGTGCCCCGTAGTCGACTTTTACGACACCCGCGGGATGAAAGGGGGTGGTGAAATTCTAACCCGACACCATACGGGGGATAATAATCCTATGTACTTATACTTACTATAAATGTTATGATTTGTGTGTTCGAGTGTTTTTTATTCAATCACACAACGGCTTTTGGATGTAATTCGGTACACAGATAGTTTATAGTTTGGATTAAAACATAGGATTTTTTTATCCCAGTAATTATAACTTAAAGCGTTATCCCGGCTCCCATACCCCAATGACCTTCGATCTGAATCCCTTAGTTTTCTAATGTTTTTTGTAGCTTATTATATTAACAACAACGGCTTTAAGCAATATATAGTATCTCATATTTACTTCAAAGTTCATTGTTTTCGAGATATTTGGCATCAAAGTAGAACAATTTTAGGCCAAAAAACTGGTTTTCTGGCAATAACTTTTGTGTTAATTGGTTTAAAATTAAAACCTTGGTTTAACCAGTTTTTAGAGACGTCACAGACGAACCCAAATATGTAGATTTCGTATATGTTAGATCTTTCACGTCAATAGAGATACGAAATAAGTGTCTTTTTAGACAATGTTTAAAAAAAACATACAAAATGAAGTATTCATTTGTTTAAAATCCGGTGGACCAAAATGGAGATAAAAGATTGAAGAACCGATAGCCGTTTGATTTATAATTCTATCTGCAGTGCAAAAGTAGGAGATACGATTCAAAACTTGACAAAAATCAATGAAAACCTCGGGTAGCCCCTTAATACTGGGGATGTAAGTTGGCATGAGACTCGCCGGCTCGAACCGAAGTCGCGGGCTGAAGCTAGTTTATCACTGTTTAAACTAGGCACAGTAGACCTCAAAGATTTGTACACAATGTAATAAGGTGCAAAAGTGTGAACATCTCTTTGACGTGGACTGTACTAAAGTAAACCTCAATTAAATTTTAACCCGTAATCAATTGTACATTTCCAATTAAACTTCGAACTTACGTTTCCTAAATGTCAAACTCGTAAAATATCATTCATTACATTACCGATGCCGCTAAAGCGAAAGTGAAACGAACTCAAGTACAGTCGTTTAAATCGAGGTAGGTACCGCCATGTTATTGGGCGGGGTTTTGGGTTTACATATCAGGCCCGGCTCCAGGCCTTCATTCGACCAACTTGTCAATTTGTCACCTGAATTTTTGTCCCAGCGACCAACTTTACTTACTTGCAGACTCGAAAATGCACGGCGCGTTGTCCGATGACAATTGTCATGTTGGAAAGCTATGCGACTCGTTACTAAAGAAATCGATCCAAATATCCAAAATTACACTTAAAACGGAACTTTGTACAAGAACGATTAGCGAAATAACGTATATTCTAAGTGGTACACAAATTCACAACGTTCACCGACAACTCCTCAAGCGCACCAATCAGCCTGATCTCTCATTACCTGCAGTTGTTAGAGAATTAGAGGTCAAGTTAAGTCGGACGAGTGAAGGGCAGATTGCGAATGGCCCAGCTGAGTTATTTAGTACTTTCGTAATTAGTTAATTGTTAATTGTGAGTTATGCCAGCGCGGCGCCGTCGAGGGAATTCCTTTTATAAAAGATTTGAATTCTTAAATACGAAATTGTTATTCGTATTTCGTACCCTTAATGTAAGGTTCTTGAATATTAACAATATTTTGTGGAATTTAAGCAAATGCTTATCTTTCTAAGAACTCGCAAAATGTAACCGGTAAATAAAAATCATATTATGCATGTATAACACTCACATCACAGTAGTCACCGTTAATACGGTATTTGACTAAAATCAAATCAGCTTCTTTTTATGAAACGTCAAAAACGCTCCGTTAGTATGAAATTTGTAGGGATTACTTGCATGTGACGTCACAGTCAAATAACGTCCTTATTGTTAGTTTTTATTAATTTAAACATCTTACAATATCAAACATAAATGAAATATTGATACTTTCCGAGTCTTTTCGTAATTCTCATCTGTTGCTAATGAAAAATCTATTTATTTTCACTGTTGTCAAATACCCTATTGCAGAATACTTGAGAATCTACGAATATATACTGACAAGGTATTTACTTGTCACTATAAGTATCTTGTCAGACTTAGGCTCTGAACCAATCAACCATGGAGCAGAACAGAAACACCAGTTTCACTCAGGATTCTCTTATCCAATGTCATAATTATGTATATGGACGGGGCGATTTTTGACATTCGAGCGCTCGACTCTTTCTATCGAAAACTGTCATAAAAGATGAAATCCTATTTAGAAATAGGATAGAAAATAGAAAAATCGGCCAAGTGCGTATCGGGCCACGCGCAGTGTAGGGTTACAAAGTTGCCTGTCTTTCTTAGTTACATCGACACGCGCGCGCCAACTAAATGGTTGCGTCGGCCGAATTTGTACGAAAGTTGGCCTATCTAAGTACATTAAGTTGGTCGACTATTACTCGGTAACAAGTTATGCCTACATAGCCGTGATCGTTTTCTTTTTAAATTCATTATGTATTACTGTCACTTTTTTTTTCACATTACCAGTAGCAGCCGTTTAGCCAGCAGGAGGGCAACGAATCACTAATTTGAAAAATCGTTTTAAGAAAACCACAATATTTTGAACAAGCTATCCAACGATACCCCACACTATGGGTTTAACGAGAAAAAAATATTACATCCTAAGTTTAGGCGTAGGAGAGGTACTCCAAAAACTTTTTTTTTTCAAGATTTTATTCTTTTGTTTTGTCGGAGTGATTGATTTATATACCCATGCCGAATTACAGTTTTCTAGTAGCAATGGTCACTGAGCTAAGCCAAAGACGGACGGACAGACGGACGGCCAGACGGACATGGCGAAACTTTATAGTTGTACTCCTTGTTGACTACGGAAACCTAAAAACGAGAGGTAGTAACCACTCTAATTGAATTATAACGGTAGAAAGAAAGTGTCTACAATTTTGACACGTAATCGTATTTACTCGTATTTAATATTCGACCTAGGGCTCGAAAGTCAAAAATTGGCCCCCTGCAGCGCGTTTGCTTGCCACGTCCAGTCGTCCAATCGAAGTCACATGTAGCCTCAAGCCTGCTGTACACATTGGGCCAACGTTGGCGCGGAGCAGAATGCAGCTATGCGTCAGAGGAAGAGGGCTTTATTTCGTTCTCATGCGTTTGCATAGCTGCATCCTGCTCACGCGCCAACGTTGGCCCAATGTTTACAGCCGGCATAACCTAACACCTCGATGCCTTGTCGCTAGCACCCGTTTGACATTTTCGTACGGTTGTTTAAACATGACGTTAAAGTGACACGGTACAAGTGTTCTCAGCCCCTCGTGACTGCGACCGTACCTAGTTGACGACCCAGTAAAATGTGTTTGCACAACTCTAAATCCCATAAGTAAACCCCTTATTCAAGATTCGATCGAGAATTAACACCCACTTAGCCTACTTCACCCCATGGTAGACAACTACAGGAGGTATATTTGACTCGAATTATTGAATGGTATTTTGATTAAATTGGTTTGACAATGCATCCACTACATTTGATTATCATATATTTGATGACTAGATCCAGCGGACTCACTGCGACAGTTACCAGGTCATCAGTCCACCTTTTGGGGGTCTACCCATGCTGCGCCTACGGGCGCTATTTACTAACGAATGTGTAACCCCAACCTAACGTGTCAGAACGACTAGTCTACGCGGCCAATGTCATATCAATATAATATCAGTACTTCGCGGCAAACAAACCTCCGGTAATCCGTTGGTGCCGTAATCTTGTAATAGTTGTAATCCGATGTGTTGTGTGTTACAACCTTAATTAATTACAACGTTGCATGATGACTTCAGCCACGCTCATTTTACAAATAACACAATTGATGCTGATGGTGGGAAGTAGGGAAATAGGGACAAGTGGCGTTACGACTTCCTACGGTCAAACAGCGTTCATTTTTTGATCTTTATGTATTTAGAAAACTTTAAAATAGAAAATAAAAGTGGAGTGGGTGCCACATGGGTGGCGACGATATCGCAGGCCGGGACGGAGATGGCGAGACGACCTGACGGCAACTCGCTCGTCAACAACGTCGCTTGAACTGGCAAGTGCGGCAGATAGGAAAATACACGACTGTTCGTTTTCATTTCGCGGTAGGCCCTCAGGTCATCCCGCCATCTCCGTTTCGCGGTAGTCCCTCTGGACGCATTTCGTAACGATTGGCCAGAGATTGCTCAAACCCTGGACGAGTGGAAGTCGAGAGGGGAGGCCTTGTTAAAGCATGATGAGTTTTGTAAGATTAAATCAATTTTATTGTAGTCAAATGTCAAGTACCGCATTTTAGGTAGGTGAAAACAATCCTGATTTTTTGTAGTGAAAACCGTGCAACCAGGTCTTTTTTTTTTCTCACACTTCATTCAATTACATTTTTCATTCATCAATAAAGCGAAAAGGAAGTGACGGGATCGGTATTCCAATAAGTAAAAGAATGCAAATTATTTTGAGAATCTTTAACAGAACTAAAGTCGCTTTAAGGAAGACAAGAGAACAGGAAATGGTTCCATTTTTAGAAACTCATAATAATGATGAACACTTCACTCACTTCCATCGGTTTCTGAGAAAATTCGTTAACCTAATGTTACTTTGCGACATTTTCCTTTTACAATGAAAATTTAACATATTTAATAATTCGTTCCAGGCAACGAAAAAACCATAGAATGCTGGCTCCTTACAAATTTCTACACAAACACGTGCCTAAAAACCGGTATGCGCATGTTCGAACTAAACGGCCGCCTGGCATTGTTTTGACACCCCGCCCCCATCCCGCATAATGACAATGGAAATTTTGCGGCGCTACTTAGACTTCTATGGTTTTTTCGTTCGCTGATTGGGACGAAATTAATCACACCGATGAAGTTACTATACCTCTCGCATGTACCTGTTTTCGTTCTCACTATAGTGGGCACACATAGAAAACATCCAAACCCCACAAACAAACGTTCATGCTTATCACACAAATATTTGCCCTTGCCGGGATTCGAACCCAGGACCGATGCCTAGGCAGGGTTAACCGGTCGGTCTTAATTGAATCTATCCTATCTATGACCCAGTTCCTTAACCTTATTGAGACAGTTAGCACTATCTCGTAAGATTGCTTGCGTTTAGAATAGCTGTGGTAAATGCTTGCGATGGCCGCAGGTGGGCGGGCTTTTGGCAACTTGGACATAAAGGTCAGCTAGTGAGCGCTTTATTTGGACGCTTCACGTGAAATTACGCCCACTATTATACGACGAACCTTTTAGAATATTGAAAGTTCGCTTTTAAAATAGGCTTTACCATAAAGCATTGAGCCTGCATGGTATCCTCGAGTGAATATGATTCCGTGCTCCGTGGACATAACTCGCCCTACGGAAACTAGGAGAAGAGGAAACTCGGCAAATGTCGGATGAGAGCCAGGATAGATGGAGTGCATTACCATTACCACTTGGTTGGAGACTGCACGGTGCACGCCGAGTGCACAATCGGCGTGCAACAGGTCTAAGTATTCTCCAGTCTCGGGTCTAAGATGCTGGCGATCACCAAGGTTTTTTCATTTTCTACCAGAGATACCCTAACCGAGGATTCAATACTATTAAGCATATGCCCACGGAGCTTTACTTAGTCTGGTGGAAAAGCGCCCTAATACACCTTTTGCAAATAGTGTCTTTACTCGTTAGTTCCTTGGCGGCACCTAAACACCTGTAGGTACAGTTTAGTTATCTGCCCGGAAGTTTTAACTGCCGTTAAGGAGTTTAAAGTTACAACATTATTTAGCCAGCGCCCTAAGCGGAATTGCGACACAGACAAACAAGTAGATTTGTCAACTGCGGTTGGAAAGTCTTAACAACTGCGACTTGCAGAATCATACATTACAATTGTTATACACAGAAAAAAGTACTATCAAAACGCGATTAGAATGTGGTTCGAGGTGACAATTTTGCCATATAAATACGTAAAAGTTTATATGAACTGACAGCGATGCCAATCGCATTCTAATCGCGGTTTGATTGGGTTTTACTTGATTCGAGGTAAATATTCTTAATGCAAGAAATTAATTAATTAAGAAGATCCTAAATTATCTTCAATATCTCAAATGAAACGAAATTAACTTCTCTTAAGGCTGTGGTATTAGAGGAAATTGTCTAGATTTAATAAAGTCGTACCTAAAAAATAGAACACAATACACGGAGATTAAGGGAATCTGCTCTAAATCGATGCAGGAAACATCATATTACTCAGAACCAAGACTACTGATGCGCGGAGTTCCTCAAGGAAGTATTTTAGGACCTTTATTATTTTTAATTTATATTAATGACATGCCAAAATGTATACCCCATCCTATGATATTATTTGCAGATGACAGTACCGTTTTAATTCAATTAAATGACCTTAAAAATTATGAAGCTGACATTAACAATACTCTTGCGACTATAATTGACTGGATGGACCTAAATAAATTAAGTATTAATATTGACAAGACAAAGATAATGCAATTTCATCAATCTAAATCACACGCTATAAATCTTGACATACAATATAAATATCAACGTGTAGAACAGACTGATGTAGCGAAATTCTTAGGTATTATCTAATATTGATAAACACATAAGCTGGAAACCTCATATTGACTCTTTATCCACTAGAGTAAATAACTTTGTATTTGCCTTACAAAAAGTTTCAGCAATATCAAATCAAAAAACAGCGTTACTAGCTTATTACGGATATGTGGAATCAATTTTACGATACGGCATAGTACTTTGGGGAAATTCAGTACAAAACTCAATCCAAAGTATTTTTAAAGCGCAATAAAAATGTGTTAGAGCAATTGCAATATTAAACGAATTGATTCATGTAAGCCTCATTTTAAAACACTAGGCATACTGACTTTAACAAGCCTAAGATACACACACACACACACACATTTTTGAAGTGTCAGTCTTTGTTCAATCAAATCCGGTCTTATTTCCACTAAAAAGCTCCTGCGCAAGCGGGAGACCGATTAGGCATAGATATAAAATAAATGTGGTCCCTGGCAAAACTGTATTACTAAGAAAAAGTATATTGGGAATGGCAACGAAAATTTATAACTTCTTACCAGATGCTCTTAAATGTCAAGATCTTCACATATTTAAGAAGGACCTGAAAAACAAACTGGTCGAAAGAGCTTATTACACGGTAGATGAATTCTTTAATGACAAAGTCTGATTGCATGTTTATATAATTTCACTTTTATTGTCGTGTTTAAAATATAATTCTCTTGACATTTTGAACTTTAAATATTATTATTATTTTTGTAAATCTTTAATTGTGACATTCCTTATTCTTAATTCTGTATGACATCTACTTACTATTGGTTGATAATATTGATATTTTTAAATCGGTTTTAACATATATAGGTATTTAATATAAGAACATGTGCTATGATGTAACTATTTATTATTGTAATTTTTTACCTATTTTATTTTATTTTTGTACGCCGCAAGGCAGAACATAGAGGACTCCCAACCTAGTTTAAGATCTGCAATGTACCTATGTTTCACAAAATAAATTACTTACTTAGGTACTTACTTACTAAGGTTTTCTCTTGGTTCGCGTGTTTAATACAAGATATTGCGGTGTTCCCATTGGGTAGTTATTTCTTGTTTTTTTTTCTATGTTCTCTTTGACAATTCAGTTGCATCTGCGGGCCTAGACTTATATCACGCTTGAAATTGACTAGTAATAATTCCCTCACACTTAAAACGGGGGAAAAATGACGATGTCTACATTCTAGATATCATTGATGCAGTCACGGCCACTCGGTCAAACACATCAGAATTACGCTGTCAGGCAATGCCCATCTATTTAACTATCATGGTTAAATTGAGGTCAGGAACAACTTTAAATATAATGATCGTCAAAATCACAAATCATATTGTAGTCAAACCGGTTCTATTGTTCCAAACAAAGTGTCACCGACCAACTAGTAACTGTAAATACGTATACCATTATTGTAATTTTAACATTATCGACACGTGTCATTATTTACCAAGTTTCCACGCTGCGTGCGTACATTTTTTATCGAGTTTGCCGCGGAAACGACACATTACCAATTTACCATGTTACATAGTTTTTAATGTTTTACGTGTTTTACTTCGGAAGTGAATTCAATGAAGAAACTGTACTTCCACGACTTTTACTAATAGCATACTAATATTACATACTTACGTACTTACCTACTTAAATATTTTGTTTTTTTTTAGGTACCTACTCGTAACGTGCAGATGAAATAGGGAAATTATTTTTGTTTTAAGCAATAGCAATCGAAAAATACATGACTTATTCAAAAGTTTATTGCTCTGAACATAATCTTAAGGGGCTCCTAGCTCCCAATGACCTTCGATCTGTAACTGTCGGTTATTTCGTGTTTTTTTGGCTTATCGTATTAACAACAACGTAGTTTTACCGAAATAGTATCCCATATTTACATCAAAACTCACAGTTTTCGGGATATATGGCACCAAACTTCGGCAATTTCAGGCCAAAAAACCGTTTTTTGGACGTAACATTTGTGAAAATGAGTTAAAAATAAAAATCTCTCGTGGGTTTTTAGAGACGTCAATGAGAAACAGTTATATGTAGATTTCATATATAAAAGAGCATAAACAACATACTAATATCGACAACAGAGCTTTTTTGGTCCATGTTTTTATAACTCGTAAAAAAATCAATATTATTTATTTTATATATAGATAAAGGATTGAAGAATCGAAAAGTGTTTGTGCCATAAATATGTCTATAGTTTTGACGGAGGAATATCAACTCAAAACTCGTCAAAACTAGCCAAAAAGCGCGGGGAGCCCCTTAACCACTTTAACCAGCGACCCTCTGGCAACCACGGCCAGTCGCTCTCAACCCAACCAACTGAGCTATCGACACCGTTGCTCGGTTCAACCGGCCGCGTATATGTATGTAGTAGAAGGTTGCGAGATTAGACTTGTAAAACTGTAACTCGTATCTTAGTGAAATGGGCCACAGAAGATGCCTAAAATCTTTTTTATGTCATTATACTATTTCTGTTGCCACGTAAACAAGTTCGCACGGCCTCCGAGACACCGCCGACTCCCTGCGCATGACTCGCAAGTTTCGCCCCAGGGAAAACGTTCCGTAATCAGATTTCAGCCATCCATTTGTCTGTGACTGAGTAACACGCCCGAACATCTTTATACACGTTGCTAAACTTACTAATGTTCTAGTTATTGTGTACTAGCTCGCGCGCCTCCGCCCACGTATTGCAAAGAGCCCTGGAACGGCGTGGAATGATAGCCTATCTCCATTCTGAAGTCCCAGTCTAGATAATGTTGAAAGAGTTTTCTAAATCAGTCTGTAAGTTTCGGAGGCTACCTCCTCCATACAAACTTACTGTTCAACCTTCATGAGGTTTACGTTCTAGTTGTTACTAAGAAATATTTTTTTTTTCTGTAATGTGGGTGTCAATAAATATAAAAAAACCAATGAATAAAATTCACCAAAGTTTTTTAATGTAATAACATATAATAGATATAATACAAAGAGTTCTTAATTTTTTTAATGTTAATGTTCTTATAATGTTATTCACAAGATTTAATAAATGTTGATTATTGCCAATCTTAATTGTACCTATTCTCTTAGAAATCTGAATGCGTACGTTTACCCCGCGTGCGTATCTTTACCCTAAAGTTAAAGTTCCGAGCCAAGCGACACTGACGCCACTAACGCCGCGTTATTATCGCCGCGACAGAGCGATAGTACAAGGTTCTATATTATAAATACATGACGGCGTGTACGAACACGGCGATACTTGACGCGGCGTCACTGCCGCGGCGCCACTGTCGCAAGGCGTCAGCGGCCGAGCCGCGCTTCCCCTCGCAGTGTCGCGCTGATCGCACGATCAACACGTGAAAATTTTTAGGTTATGGTGCAATAACTTTGAAAATGGAGGCTTTTACCGAAGAAGATGATGAGCTGCTTATAGATTTAGTGTCTAAACATCCACTATTGTTTGATTTAAGTGTTGAAGAGTACAAAAATTCGAAAAAAAAGGACAGAGTTTGGGATGAAATTGGGAGGGTGTTAAATAAAAAAGGCGAGTATTTTTAGATGGTTTTTATTTAATAATAGTTTTGTTGCCAGGCTACTTGACCAATTTCTGAGTTAAAATAGAGTTTTAATTGTTCTCTGATATGTATGCCATCATTTGCTTGTCCCCTTGTACGGGTCAGAGGTATCATATTATCTGTAGGATTCTCGTTTTCATCGCGGACGTAATGTGGTCGGCTATTTTCTTCTAAATACGCATCTCTTAACAGATTGTGTAAACAACATGCAACTAGAATTAAATCAGTGCAAGTACTCGGTAGAACTGCTATAGGAGTATAAAATACTCGGAATACTTGACTCAGCAGTCCAAAGGCATTTTCCGCTACACGACGCGCACGACACAATCTGTAGTTAAAAATCTCCTTTTGGTGATCAAGTCCGGTTCTTCTTGAAAACGGTTTCATCAGTCGTGTCCAATGCGCGCAGCGACGTAGACGCATTGATGACTAATTAATTAATTGCGGACATAGCGCGGCTCGGCCGCTGCTAATAGTTTTGAAACGATGAGTGAACCCGTCGTGAATAAGCTACTCACCTTTCTGCTGCGGGTACTGCGGGAAGATGAGTTGGACGCGGAGCAGATCTGTTTGGCGAGCTTCAGTGCCGCCGACATCTGCGCAGCGAAGAAGGTGCTGTTCCAGTCCCTCGGGATCGCCGGCACATTCATACCTCACCGGAGAGGAGACGAAACCGGAGAAAAATCCCTTAAAGACATCGTTGGTGTTCTGAGGGAGCGTGAGAGCGACTTGCCTGAGTTCGTGGCGACGGAGGTCTCCAGATTGCCGTCCTGCATTCCAGAACATGTCGACGTGAGTGGCCTGCTGAAGGAAATCGTGGCTCTTAAGGCAGGCATGGCTGAAATTTTGGAAAAGTTTGACGCTTCGCAGGCTACGATTGCCGTGTTACGCAAAGAAATTATCGAATTGCGTAATAGTGCCCCGGAAACTCGGTCACCGGCGGGGTCAAATTTCAAGAGTAATGACCGGGCGTCAAGTGTCGACTCGGTCGGTTTGCATGTTGCTGACACTGCGCATGCCGTTCCACGGCCCGCGTGCCCCCTCCGCGCCGGGCCTCCCCCCGCCCCATCCTCTAAATCACGTCATCGCTATGCTGATGCCGTAGCTGGTCGGTCTGTCGCAGCCGACCGGAGAGACGCGCCCTCAAGAGCGCGTGAAGTTCGGGTTCCTCCAAAGGAGAAGCCCCCGCGCACCGATGTGGATAAGGAGGGTTTTACAACGGTGTCGAGGAAGCGCAAGCCGCGCAAGAGTCAGTGTGGTACTGCAGAACTGGTTGGTTCCGGTCTGCGGGTTGCCACACCGAGCAAGGCGCTATATGTATCGCGCCTGCATTACACCGCCACGGCTGATGATGTGGTGGAGTACGTTCGTCAGAAGACCGGCTTCTCGCTGAGGGTGTTCCAGCTGCGTTCGCGCCACTATGTGCACTTCAGCTCGTTTGTGGTGCGCGTGCCGCGGCCGCTGCAGGAGACCATCGCATGTGCTGACTTCTGGCCGAAGGGTGTCGTGTTTCGACGGTTCCGGGGCAACCTGCCGAATCCTACACCGGAGATGACGATGCAACGGGGCCACGCCGTTTCGTCGCCTAAATAGTAGTATTTTGTTGTTTTAGTTTCGTGACGCATTGGTTTTTACTGTAATGTCACGTAAATGTATTTGTCAATAAATAAATAAATAAAATGTATGTGCTGAGAGGAAAAGCCTCATCTCCTATTATAAAATGTGGCAAACTGACATTCGATTGCGGGAGACGTTTTGCTTCCGGAATATTAAAGTCATTGTTAGCGATTTTTTTTCCTATTGTCGACTTTCTGAATATATTACTATCGCCTTCTTTGCCATATGACCCAACGTCTACAGCCACAAACTTATAGTTAGCGTCCACTAAAGCCAACATAACAATAGAAAAATAGTCCTTGTAGTTAAAATAAAGAGAACCACTATTAGGTGGAGCTCTGATGCGAACATGCTTTCCATCTATGCTAGATATGCAGTTTGGCATATTCCATTTTTCCCAAAAATCTTTTTCTATTCTTTTAAAATCATTTTTTGTAGGAGGTGGCATCGCTATTGGCATAAGCTTTTGTTTTAATACTTTCAAATCGTCTCTTATTACTCTTGATATATAAGATTTCGATATTCGGTATACAAATGACAGCGACGCAAAACTCTCTCCGGTCGCGATGAACCTAAAATTGAGACGTTATTTTAGTTTCATGTTATTTTTTATTATTTGCAGGTGATAACTGTAAAAAAAGGTGGAAAAACATAAAGGACACATATTTTCGCCAGAAAAAAAAGAGCAAGTCTGGAACTGGGTCCGCAGCGCCAAATCGTAGATCTAAGTTTGGAACCTATGATCGCCTGCTTACGTTTCTACAGTTAGTGCCAAATGAACGTTCAACAGAATCTAATATTGAAGATACGGATTCCACACAAGAGAGTCTAACTTCTGACCAAGGTTTTGTTTCTGTATCATCACCAGGAGACTCTAGAAATATAGTTGAACATGAAACTTCGGGAACATTTTCGGCCCCAAACCCAGAAGAAACTAGAAATATAGTTGAACATGAAACTTCGGGAACATTTTCGGCCCCAAACCCAGTATTTCCAAGATCCAATAGAAAACGGACGCGCCAAAATAAAGATGAGATCATATCTTTTCTGCAGAAAAGAGAAGAAACGCGCCAAAAAACTTTACAAACTATAGCTAATAGAAATGTTGAGGACCCAGAACTAGCCATGTTTTCAGACTACATTAAAAATGTTTTACAAAAATTACCGTCCAGTTTGAAAATAAAAGCAAAAAAAGAAATTTTTGACGTTCTCGTGAAGTATGAATCGTTGAACGTTGAAGCATCTACACCTGCTATTCAACTTAATTCGCCCGAACTATCAGCCGATGCCGTTCCGCATACAAATCAAAATACGCTGTCCACATATAACTTCAGAGCGTACTCGCCTATATCACAAGCATCACAAATGGAATTTGAACCTGAAGCTACGGACTTAAGCTTAATACGTATTATGGATCTTACAGAAGATGACAGAACATACGATTAAATAAATAAATAAATAAATAAAGTTCTTTATTTACAGGTAAATACCCAATACAGTCCTATAGATTTTAAGTTTAAATTTTCTTAATAAAGAATAAACAACTTACCTCAGTGTTAAAAATAGTTTCTCTTCAGGACCTATACAATTTCTTGTAGTTTTTGGTGTCAATTCTTCATAAACTAGAGACAAAATGAAATTAAATTGTCTTTTGTTAAAACGACAATATTCTCGAAATTTATCATCATTATAATTTAAATGTTCTTGTATTAAGATTTTATAAAGACCCTGATCGCTGCGGGTTTCATAAATCGGGTCAGTTCGATCTCTAGTTCTCAGTAAATACAAAAGCAACAGATCATCATCTTCTTCCTCTTCTTCAAATATTTTTTGCAAATCTTTCACAATAGCTTGATTCATAATCGTTTCACCGTATGTACGCAGTAAACGCAAGAAAATTCGACTGTCTAGGTCACTGGTCGCAAATTGACTGGAGGCCGCAGTGCTACTGTCGCCGCCTTCGGAATTCAACAGAGCGTCAGAGACGCTGCGACGGAGCCGCAGCGTTTACTAACGCACTGACGCGGCGTCAGTGTCGCTTTGGTCGGAACTTTACCTTAAGACTTGCGTAATTTTACCCACACATAGGGTCAAGAGTACGCATTGGAAAAGTTTTCAGTTAAGCCTATGTAGGGCTAAAACTAATTAATCTTGATGGAAAATTTTCTTAAATAGTGAAACTTTATTACATATTCTACAGATTTAATATCATAACCTTCGACCAGTATATTAATAGGTACCATTAAGTACAATAATCTGACTATCAATGACCCAACTAAAATTGCTAACACATTTAATAATTTTTTTATTGAAACCTCGAATAAATCGAACTATAAAACCTTAAATACGCTTAATGGAAATGTAGTTAATAATTCCATATTTTTTAAACCTTTTTCTGAAAAGGAGGTCCACAATATCATTACCTCACTTAAAAATTCAAATACAGAGGGCTACGATGGTTTAGCAACATGTATTATTAAAAAATGTTGTTTTGAACTAGTTCCTATCTTAACACATTTAATAAATAGTTCTATAGAGGCAGGAATTTTTCCTTCAAAATTAAGAAAGGCCACTGTCATCCCCATATACAAAAATGGAGAAAGACAGGATATTGGGAATTACCGCCCCATTGCGATACTTCCTATTATCTCTAAAGTATTTGAGAAAGCAATGTATCTAAGAATAAGTGACTTCTATCATAAATTCAATGTTATCACACCGGAACAACATGGTTTCCAAAAATCCAAATCAACTGCACTTGCGGTTTTTAACTTAGTACGTGAAACTTCTACTCATTATGACGACCGCAGCTTTACTACTGTCCTTTTCTTCGATATGTCCAAGGCATTTGACTTTGTCGCACATGACTTACTTTTGGCAAAACTAGAGTGCTACGGCATCAGAGGACAAGCATTGCAATGGCTAAGATCTTATCTGGAAAATAGACAACAATGTGTAGAAATTAAGTGCGTAAATGAGTTAAAGGAAACAGAGATACACCAATCTGACTATAAATCTAACCATTATGGAGTTCCCCAAGGGAGTGTTTTAGGACCACTACTATTTTTGACCTATATTAACGATTTACCGAACGTGACGTCCCATAAATGTATTCTGTTCGCTGACGACATCTCTATTATTGTCACAAATAATAAGATTGAAACTATATTAGATCATGAAATTAATGTAAACAACACTGTAGCTGCCGTAATTAACTGGATGCAACAAAATAATATGCAAGTAAATTTATCTAAGACGAATTATATGAATTTTAATAGTTTAAGCTGGACATTGAATATTAATTATAGTGGACATACCTTGGAAAATGCTAATGTTATAAATTTTTTAGGCCTGATTGTTAATAGTAATTTAAAATGGAATGGACATATCGAACATGTATGTAACAAAATTAATCGATTTGTTTTTGTCATGAACAGACTGCGCGCAACGGCCGACCAAAAAACAGCATTGATGGCCTATCACGGCTACGTAGAATCAGTGCTTCGGTATGGACTGATTGTGTGGGGAAATGGGGTTGATGTTCAAAGGGCCTTCATCTGCCAAAAAAAATGTATTCGTGCTATATGTGGAGTGCGCCAAATGACTTCTTGTAAACCTCTCTTCTCTGAATTAAATATTCTCCCTCTACCCTGTCTCTATGTGTTTGAAGTCTCTAAATTTGTTAAACTAAATATGAACTTGTTTAGGACAGCCAAGGAGGGGTTTCCTAGAAACACTAGGAACACAAACAGGCTTATTGTACTTAAACAGCAAAGAACTGCTGCCTTCAAGAAAAACTGTTACTGCATGTGTGTCACCATATACAATAAGCTACCACAGAACATAAAAGATCTACCATATACTCAATTTAAAACAGCGCTTTTTAAATGGCTACTGGCAAAAACATTTTACTCTATTAATGAATTTATTGTGTATAGTGATGTATAAAATTCATATTAGTCAAATTTATATTACAAATATTTTATTACCATGACATTATATAATTAACTATTTTATTATCAATTACCGGGACTGTATTTGTATTTGTATATTGTAAACTCATTGCGCATTCTATCTTAGTATAAGTTAATGTAGCTTAGTATTTAATTAAGTTATCTTAAGGTAGTCTAATGTAGTACACATTTAATGTTTTATATAGGTAATGACCCATTTGCATGCTGGCAAAAAACAGCTAAAAAGGATAGGACTTGTAACTCTATACCTAACACCTATGTAAAACCCTTTTTATATGCAAATAAATGAATTATGAATTATGAATAACATGCCAATTATATAATTCTTTATAGGTCTGGGAGGCCATCAAAAAAAAAATGCGTGCTCTTGACCCGAATGACTCTACCTATTTCGTTATAAATTGCAAGGGAACCACGTAAGCAAATACCAATGATGTTCACTTACATTTCACTATGAGTACCTACCTCTTTCTTTTTTGAAATTTTTATTAATATGTTTCTTTAAAATAAAAATCATAGAGAATCATTTAACATTCTTTAAAAACTAAGTTAGGGTCATTTCCTTCGGTTAGCGACCACCTGAAGGAGAAGGTTTTTTTCTATTGAAGATAACATCAATTCTACACACCCTATTGAGACAATTACTTGTACATGCATTTTTTTGTTGTTTTAGAATAAAAATCTACTAAAAAAAACCGACAAAATATCCTTTCAGTTCACCAACTCAGCTTAAGTGGTCGCCCACCGGCACGTTAAATTCGGTGGTCGCTAACCGGCGAAATGACCCTACTGTGAATTACAAATATTATTTATACTTTGATATATGACAGGAATACATATTATTAGTAGATAGATGTAGATTTTCTGCATACTTTTGGTTAGATATGGAATGGAATGTAAGCGCTCAAGCCAAGGTAGAGTTTTAACGCCTTTGTCACAAAGACTGGAAGTAATATTATGTACGTATATGTCATACAAACACCATATGGCCAATACATATTCATTCATCGTTTTCATTAATATACCGAGCGGAGTACGAACAAAGACATCAACTGTATATAAAGGATAAGCTCTCAGTGGCCGGGACTTCATGAACTTTTATTTAATTTCCTAAGAGGTTTCCAATGTCTGTCTGTTGTGTTAGTAAGCAAACATTGCATCGAATCATCGGCCATTTTAAAATTGCCTTCTCATTCGTCACCCCATCTCTACGTTCTCGGACCGTCTCTAATCGGGGCAAGATTGATTGACCGCCAACTATTATGGCGGATATTAAACCATTACTTCACTGAGCACTGAGAACCATTCATAAAACCGTTTCTACTGTACTCACCGCTTGTCCTAGCATAATTTGATCCCTACAGTAACAGTAACAACCTTGCGTGACGGAGGCGATAGTTATACTGGTATGTCGTCAGCGCAGTGGATAGCTTAGTGAATAGTGTATTGTCGGATGTACGAATAACTGAGTTTATAACGGGACGAGCACAAATTGTTTATGAATAATATGACGTTCACTGAATCAGTTACATCAATCGGATCGAATATCTCAAGCACAAGTCATGTTGTCATTTAAATGGTTGTAATTTGTAGTATTGCAACATTTAAACGACAAACATGTTGAAGTATATCTAAGTATGTTCGGCTTTCGTGTTGATACGACACTGTTGAAATTCTTGATTGATGATTACAAATATTACAATCTTATTTATCAAAGTTCAATTAAAATCAATAAAGTTATATCTCGAAATACAGCAACACGTGGCGTGGCAATCATTTTAATTATTTCGAAAACATAAACCTATGTTACCAAATTGTAATTTAGCAATGCGTATACGCAACTTCTCGTGTTGAAACCCTTCAAATGTAAGCAACTTGATTCCAAAATAATATTATAAGTAAGTAATTCGGAAACTGTGTCTACAACGTAAAGTCAGTAAATTATATCAAGATTAGAATCCTACAATTTGTTTATGTTATAGGCATGGCATGCGGCTACTTACCTACGTATTGTAAAATTTGTAAAACATTCACAAAGCTCAAACGTAAAATTTTAAAATTCCGTTTTGCTATCTTTATTTAATTCAACCTAGCAGCATGGCATACTAATCACATCCAAAAATATGTCGCTTCGAGTAGGATACGAACCTGCACCCGGCAGACAGCCGGGCCGATCGCTCTTATCTATAACTGAAATGCCGAAAAACGCCGCTGCCAGTAACGCGCGCCAGATTCGGCCCTCTTGCCTCGTTTTTGCCTCGCCCACGACGCAAAAACCCCTCGTTGTCGGTTCAACACGTGTATCTGTGTGCTTGTCTGTGGGATCGTAGCTTCCAAACGGAAAGCCTTCTCTGTCGAGTGGGTTCTTAGTTGGGTTTAATGTCGAGGTTTTTCAAAATTGCAGTTAACAATGAATTGCTAATTTCTTTAGGAGACGGCTGTACCGCTACCGACAAAACTAAACTATACGTTAAATATACTAGTACTTATACGTACAAAGGTTGTGCCCTTTGCGAAACTAGGACGTTACACAACAGCAGTAACAGAACTAACCGCACAACAGCTAAAACCGAGACAAATTGAGACAAGTTAATGTCTGTATTGGCATTTAGAGTGACTTTTTGCGACAATTGGGGCACGTCACCAGTACCGCTAATGGAGTACTTAATGGATAAGGGTGCGCTACGCCTTTATACACGTATTCGTAAGTTTATGCTGAAATGTGCCATATGGCTCGTTACCAGAGAACCGTTTTCCGCGTATCGCATTATTCGCATTACTTGCGATTTTTTTGTTCGATTATAGGTTAAGAAAATGTAAAGGCTTGTAAATTCAATTTAATAACATATTAGGTACAGTCGACGACAAAGATACGTTGACACTTTTGCACCTAATTCCATTGTAAAAGGGCGAAAAATGTACACATCTCTTTGACGTCAACTGTACGTAATATACCTAACTGAGTGAGGACCAAATTCTTGACCAGTAGTTAGCCTGGTTAGTCGGTAGTTAGCCATACAAACTGAACAAGTGAACAACGTTCCGTTTTAATTTTCGTGTCAGAACGGAAAACATTCATAGTAAATTTAATTGAGTGAGTCTGACCAAGAATTTGCTCCTTACCCAAGTATGTATTTTATTAAGTAAATCATTTTGTTGTTTTAATCTACAGCCAGCCGTTTTGCAAAACGAAATGGTCATATACAACCAGACAAAAAAAACATGTTTTAACCGAATTCAAAAAAAGGAGAAGGTTCTCAATTCGGTTGTACCTACTTTTTATTATATCTTTTTATGTGAGTGTGTTCTTTTATCTCAGAACTCCGTTATTTATGTACCGATTCGTACAATTATTTATTTGATTGATGGTATATGCTTTCAGGTTGGTCCAATTGTTATCAAAACTCCAGTTGGATGATGGGAACCATGAGGAATTGAGGGAACTTCTCAAATATATCGGGTTGCATAATATTTAAAGCTATAGTTTTGATTGGCATAACCACTTGTGTCGGGTGAAAAACGGTGAAAATTCACCAAAGGTGGGCCAACTTCCGAAGCAGAGTTTTAATATATTAAATGTATTTACACTGGCGGCGTTGCCACGCTGAATGTCCAAAGAAATCTGTTGAGCCAGGAACGATCCGGAATCCGGAACGAGGATCGCAGCCCCTATCCCTAAGCCGCCGACCCAAATCCCGTATAAAGTCTTTGGGCTCCGTACCACAAGGTCCCGCCGTCTCCACCGCCACTGGCACAAAGTCGTACATGACTCCAAGGCAGAGTACTTGGCATGTTTCATCCGACGGCGGCCGACGCCGGGGATCTGATGTGGCGTAAATGGGACGGGGCAAACCTGCTTACACGTGTAGCGTCCCATAAGAGGCACCGCCCCTTCTGCCATGGAACCAATGTTAGGCTATTTCATATATTTGACTCCTCACAAGCATCTCTAACATACGAATACGAAATCACATCTTCGCATCGCACACCTCTGATGGATATTCACCCTAAGGCTAGTTTTCCACCATAACTTAGCTAAGCTACATCAGGTTTCGATACGAGTAACATAGCTATGTTTTTTTTTTAATAAAATACTGTCCAGTGATTGACCCTAGTCTCACCTTGCCTAGGATGAAGCTCCCTGGTTCAGTAATAGCCTATTGACTCTTGGTTTGAAGGCACCTAGATCTTAGTTCTCAGATGTATATTGACATCGAAACTAGCAATAAGCAGCTGCATCTAATTCAAGGATAGAGTGATGTAACATGACATATCAATAAATTAAACACACCACGGCAAACTTGATCCAATATCACTTTATGAATGAATTGTTACTTGTATTTTCATACACACATCTGTTGCAGATTCGAGTGATGCGTCATGCGGGTAACTTGATTTCATCGTCAATATTTTGTGACTACAAAACAATTTGGAATAAAACTCGTTTAGTATGACATGAGGCTCTATTCAACGTGTTCAACAGCTTGTGACATGGCCTCTATCATTTTTGATATACTTACCAAGTGTGTCTGACGTCATTGTCATGAAATTAACATGCCATATGTTATACGAGACACACGGTGCCCGTGTCGTGTCGGTTAGAATAGCTCCACCCTAATTTTGTCCGTGGGTGTAATAAGATGGCTATGCGGAATATAGGATATAGGATAGAGGTGTGATGTGGTCGATGGACTAGCAATCTGTCACTGCAATATGACAAATTATAAGTATGGGGTCATGGGGTGAGCAGAAGCGCAGGTACCAACCGCGAAAATGATATAAATAAAGTGTCTCGCGTAATAATTACTGATTTACACATATTACATTAAGCTGATTGTCACTGGCCGCATGGCAGGGAAAAAGATCAGAGGACGTATGCCTATGCGTTGTGTGGACACGGTAACATCTGTGGCCAGAGCCACACTTCAGGCCAGCATGCATCCAGCCCAGGACCAAGCAGCTTGGAGAGTGATGGTGAAGAGCGCCCGCAGCCGTCACGTCCCTGAGCCATGAGGATACGACAAGGAAGAAGTAAAAAGAAGAAAGTGGAAACTATACTTTTTAGCACTGCATCACGACCGTTAATTCCGTAATGAATTGTGCCCTATTTAGTTCGCAAAACCAGAAAAACGGGGTCAGAACCGCGGGCTCAACTAACACCGAATACGTGAAAGGATATGGTAATTCAGATTCTTTGAAGTCTTTTTCGTATTTATGTATTTACTAGCCTTTGCCTGCGACTTTACGTCGTTTGCGTAGAATTCGTTAACTTCGCGAGTTTAAGTGCTTTTGCTATTCGAGTCGCACATATCCGGAATAAAAAGCAGTCTATGCCCTTACTCAGGATCCAAACTATCTCCGTACCTTATTTCATCAGAATCGGATCAGTTTATTAAACGAGAAAATGTTACAGAGCTGTATCTATGTTACCTTTTCACGTATAATCAACTCTATAGCTACATTCGTCGTTATTGAATATTAGTAAATCTAGATAAACAAAGATAAATACTTAGCATTTATAACTAACTACATTGAGGTAAGTACTGAAATATTCACGCAGAACAAACAACAACACCCGGTTGTTTGTTTAGTTGATTTATAACATAAAATATTCAAAATAATCAACAACACATGTAACACAATATTTCATTTAGAATCATTTATCACCTACATTTTGTATGTGCCATAACATGTCGTATTTTACGACCTAGGTGTGGACCACCTGCCAATGTCATTTCTCTTTCATTTTAATGGTGCGATGAATCATGTTATTTTGGTTTAGTTTTCTAAAACGTAAACTTTTGAGTTTGACGTTTATTGATACATCGGGGTCGCGGAACCAATAATGTAGGTATGTTTAATATTTAATGTTTACGTTTATACAATTTTATTTTGTGTGGGGCCAGCTCGCTGATACATAAACAACAACCTCGAGCTCCTTTGTTCTTTTACAGCTGACTAGGTGCTTACTAAAGTAGATAGGCAACTAATTTATTTTGATCTGTACAATGCAAGCGTTCATACATGTTACGCTACCTTTAGCCCACTTTCTTTCACACTCCCATACAAACTTCCACCCCTCAGGTGAGGGGAAGATATCTGAGATAAAAAATATCTTGTGTTTTTCTCCGGGATACGAATTATCTCCATACCGGTTTTTTAGGTACCGGAGAGTAACCCTCAGCTCCTCACATACAATCTTACGAACTACCTCTTTATAATATTAGTAACGCATCGTATAGATATATCTGACGAAGTAATTACTTACAATAATGAATTCCCAAGTCGGTAACGCCGATTGCATCTGCGCGAAGGTACTCCAACACAGATTGTATACTTCTAAACACCCACATTTTGGTGCACAATGTTGGTTTCACTACTGCACCTACCTACGTAGATCAACTGCGAGATTACCGCCTTCCTTTGTTTGGATTTTTTTACCGTTTACTTATTGTCGGCTTAGGTTTCATTATACATTAAGGGCTATTTGTGGTGTGCATGAATATTTGTTTCTGAGTCTTGGATTTTTTTTTATGGATGGGGATGCTGCGGTGTGCGGAGCCCTGTACAAATTTCGATGCCGAGATGCCGTGCAGTGTGAAGTACCGTGCGGAGTTTATTAAACAACCTGAGGTACTGGCATACAACGTTGCGCACCGTCGCTCCGCACGCCGCAGCGGGATGCTGCGGCAGTGTGACGACCTACGAGTAAATCCTGGCAAAAAACTGCTTTATAGTCAGAATACCCAGTCGTTTTTTGCTTGCATTTGTTTTTCAAAATGTTTCTTTTACTGTTGCGGATAGAGTATACCAGTGGTATTATAACAACTTTGGTGGTAACGTAACAGCTAGGAATAAAGATTAAACTTGTTCTGCGGGTAGGAATAACCCGAATGATCGCTAAGATCAAATTACTCCAAAGATGCGCCGCGAAATAATGCGCTCAGCGGTGTTATATGATGGTACTCGCATGTGCAGCCTTGCAGTCAGAGGCTGTTAGCGCCGTTACTTAATCGGATCGCATTATGCGATGCCGGCGCCGGCACCGGCACGCGGTCGACGCTGGCCGGTTACAACATCTGCACTGGACCGTTCTCGATTCAACTGAGACGCATTAATCGCGAATCAAAATACTCACTTCTGTGCATTATAGAATTGAATAAGCAAGTAAAGTAGTAATAGACCGTTCAATCTGCGCGGACGCGGCCCACTCGGTCTCCTTGCGTACTTGTTTATTTTTTTCCATACCGATACCCTATTAGGGCCTAGTTCAATGACTGCTTTGATATGATTTTCGGAGAAGAATATAATAAAGTTAAGTACCTACCTTTATTATTCCTAATTCAGTCAGTCACAGGATTGGCACATAACAGGGTCATTTTAAGTTCACGAGCGTATTATATTCACCAATTATTATTTAGAAATTAATATGAACCAAATTTTATTTGAAATGACTGACGTTTTTACGACATTAACGCCAAAGAGAATAATAAAATAAGTATGTTTATGTGATTGACGCTTTGCTTTTCTTCTTCTCGCCGTTCAAGGAGGTAATATGTAGTATAAAATATTTACTACGCAAAATTTCGAGGACGCGTGAAAACATTTTCCTTGTTGGCTATAATCATGAGTATCATGAAGATAGAAAGAGTTACTAGAACTCAACAAAATAAAAGGAGGTACTCCCCCAATTTGGCTTCTCCGAATATGAGCGACATGACATTCCACCGTGCCCTACCACTCATCAGGTAATGTCTGCCATGTTTCCCATTCCCTAAAGTAAATGCCCTTACCATGTGGGATTCGCGTGGCTATTAGGGTATAGGGTTACGCGGCAGTGTGACCGGCGGCCGCAAAGCGGTTAATTGCAGGCGGCAACGGAGGTTGAAGCGCGGAAGAGCGATTTCTAACCGGGGCTCGTTTTTGTACTGTTTACACTTTACACTTCATTACCAAACTACATATAGGTTTCCGTGTCCTATCTACGATCTGACTGTTGCGTCAATGGTTTTCATTAGTGGTTCCGTTTCTCGTTAAATGCTCTAGTTGTGAAATAACTCAACCAGTGTAGTGTATCAAACAAAACGATATTTTCTAAAAAGGAAAAAATAAAGCCTATATTAGGTCTCTAAACTGGTCAAATATTTTTTGATATCGTATGAGCAGTTCCCGACACTACCCCATACAAACGCTGAACCTCACAGACATTACTTGTGACAAAGATAGTCTCTCCTACTCTCCTCTACCCTCCTCTTTCTAATTTGCACAGTGCGAGTGAGACAAGTGTCGCGCGCGAGTCGACTTGGCAATGTTGTGCTAGACGTATAGTGGGTATCATCAGCCAAGGGAACGATGGCAACTGTGTCGCATGCGCGTTGCCGACATTCTTCCATTCAATGTTGAGCGATGTTAGGGTTCGTTTTAACAAATGACGGAAAAAGATACGTTTTCTCCGTTTCGCAGGTGACTAGCTATGTCAATGTAATAAAATTTTCGATTTGTATTACCGAAGTAGGTAGGTACCTAGTAAGAACTAACTAGACAATGTGATTGTTTATATCGAAATGCATTTGTTACTAATAAGTAACACTTATTTCCCTTAAGTGGTAAGTATACCTTAGGAATACTATACGTACTCGTCCATACAAAAAGAGAAAACTTTTTCCACTTCTAAATATTTTCTGATGTCAAAAAAAAGCGAAACCTATACCTAGATATTATTATGCTGAAGCGATCGAAATCAAAATTATTGTTAAGATTTAAGTAGTAAGTGGAAAACGTTTTTGTCCCGAAATGGAAATTTCATATAAAAAGTAGGTATTGTCAGTCGCGAGCTGCTAGCTATACCTACTTCCCTCTTAATCTGTACTGAAGTTACTTAAAAAAAACATTTTTAATTAAAAATTAAGGGCAGATTTTCTTACGTTCCGTTCAGCCCCTTCCTTTTCAAGGAACCCTTTAATAAAAATCTCAGTCTAATAACTTATAGTATGTAGGGTACTTGTACACAGATCCTTATCGGCACGGACATATGCCCGCTCCTGATTAAATGAGACCAAACAGTCCCGAAGGGAAAGGAAACTTAATAAAAGGAACCCGAGCGAAGTGACCCGATTATTTCTACTAATGCGACCTGGCACGAACTTTCACTGTCGAATGCAGCCTGCAACAGTGCACTAATTACAAGGAACTGTACTTTCGATTGACAATAAAAGAAATGGTAGCACCATACAAGCGGTGAAACTTAGGGTCAGCGCATGAGGAGAATAATATTTTAGCAATTAGTAATAATCGTTTTAGGTCGCAATGGTACATTATAAATGTACACGATCGCTTGGATGCCGGCACATGTATGGTTCACGGCGTTTATGGTGCCGCACGCGCGGGGAATCGCGATTACCAAAGTCCTGTTATAGCGACCATACGCAGCCCCATTCGCCTCCAATATAGACTAAATTAAGTTTACGAAATACCTTTTACGACGAATCCGTCTTCGCAGAGTCCAATAAATCCAGAACACACTACAAAAACAAAACACTGGCACTCCAAACACAAAATAAACTTGTATATTTCGTCACTCGCGTGCACGCATCCTTGTTTTGGGAAACAATAAAAAAAACTTGCACAATATTTGGACAGATGGGTATTTATTTTGAATCACGCACGCCGCGTGTTCCGGCGCGCGACGTACGTCCGTCCCGCTCGGAGGTAAACTCGACACTAACTAAACCGGAACCATTTGTTGGGCTCCTCTATTCTGCACGCTTAGCACAAGACGGCGCGCGAGCTCTCTCGCGCGTCAAAATGCGATACAAGGAGCGACATAGCGAAACCGTAGCACGAGACGCTTCTTGTCTCGCGGTCATATGTCAAAGCGATTTTTTTTTGTCGCTGACAGTTGGACGCGAGACACTCTCGAAACTCGCAGCACAAGTGCACTTTAGAGCGACAAAATATATCGCTTTATTCGCGTCTCAACGTCAAAACGCGAGACATTGTCTTCGAGATGTGGAGCCCGCGACAGCGATAATAACTTGATAATTTGACTCACAAGGAACAAGAGCAAACATTTTTTTTATTAATTTTAAGTTAATTAGGGACACATACGTAAATGTAATGATATTTAGTGTCCTTTTTACTACCTATACCTAATTTGATTAAATTTGAAAACCATTCATTTAATAACTGCTTGTAAAATATTCAAAGAAAATATTGTGACTGTCTAGAGCTGCCATAAGCCAGATTCAGAATTCTAATAATGCTTTGGGGGGCATGACACCGTTTGGGGACCCCACTGTGGTCAGATTTCAGCACAATTTTGGTAAAGACTCAATGCTTTCCCTGGATCCGCTACCTACTTAGGTAGGAACCGATAGTCAATAGCTGAAGTAGGTATGTTAAAAGTTTTTCAAAATCAAGTGTAAAAGTGTTAACTTACTTTTGCTGTTGACTAGGTATAGATTAGGCTAGGTATACTTACCTAGGTACTTTTAGGAAGTATAATAAATTGCTTGCTTAGATTAGTTATTTCCCGTCACAAGTCATGCAGTCTAATACCTAAATTAATAATGATTATTAAGGATGATGCACAATATATCGCTAAAGTAATGGAATGATCTACAGTTACTCATTGAATTTTCCGACGCGACAGCCCTCTTTCTAAATGATAAGTAGGACTTACGTGCAAGAACAACGAGGGTTAAAACATGCTGAATTGAGGTGAGGTATTACCTACTTACAAAAGCATCATATGGGTACCTAGGTGCATACAACATAATCTTGGAAGTTGTTTTTCAGTTTTTGGTTTGGAAGGAGGTAGGTATCAACTTTCGACTTTTAGCTTGCAGAAAACCGCAGACTACTTGCCCTGTGGGTGTTGTGTTAGGTGTTCTGTTATTCGCTACACGCTAATGCGGCTCACCCCGCCGTTCACCCGTCACGAAACTAGACCTCTACCTACCCTTATTTACTATGCATCGCGGTGTCAAGATATATTTGTGGGTGAGCTTAAAACAAGTTACAGAATAAGGTGGCAGGGCACCCGAGAACCCGCTATTTTGAGAGTGAGGGTCCTACAATCGTCTCTGGTGGACAACACAGTGAAGTCGATCGCTTGTTTTCCACCGTCGCGGTATTACTTAATCATTTTCTCTCAAAAAATGGTAGCTTTTATTGTTGACTGTACTTTTTTTACAGTCATGAACAGCCAACTACTAGAGAGGGTTCCAATGAGCTCAAATACGACGGGGGACTATCTGGTGTAGTTTAGAAGTTGCTATGGCAACCTTCAGTCTCCACCATCAGCTCAGCTCGGTGTGGCCATAATTTTGCCTTGTCACCGTCACTGAGTATAGCAAATTTCAGCCCTATTGGTTTATAAAAAGTATATTTAGTAACTGCTTGATGACCCCAACATACAAACTAATAAGGCAAATTAAATATAAATTAAAAACAGAATTTATATCACTTTAGTAATAGTGAAGTGTTCATATAAATAAATCCACAATAACAATAACTTAATGACAAGGAATTAATAGACAGCTGTTAGCTAAACTACCTATCCTTACCCCTATACACATTGGTCAGTGTCAGTCAAATAATAACAATAACCTGTTTTCTTATGCTTTATTACTGATCATACACATCATTAACAATACAATAGGTTTTATGTAACGTAACTACTAAAGTATGCCTACCTATACTATACTTAGTGTGAAAACTGAAAGGTTAAAATTTATATGACAAGTCCTTTCTTGATTTGAACCAGACTAAAATTAGGGACCGTTTCAACATGAATTGTCTTTCAGCTTTATAATACTTAGTACTATGATGACATTGATGACTATGAGTTTGATACTTACCTATATTTTTATTTTTGAATTATGAAAATATCACTACATTTCCATTGGGAATTTTATGAATATTAGTTTAGTAGCTAGAGGAATACTTGATGTTGACCTACAATTATTACAAAGGCGTTTACATTATGTTTTAATACAACTATGCCATACAAGAAAATTGAATTAAGTTAACAAGATAATAGATGTGTAGGGTAAAGGGATAAATCAGCCTATATACGTCCCACTGCTGGGCACAGGCCTCGTCTCATGGATGGGAGTGTACGGGCAGGTAGGTAGTGTTAGAGACACAAATGCAAATGCTTACACAAATTGAATAAGTCCCATAGTAAGCTTACCTATTAAGGTTTTTGTATTATGAGTAACTAGACAATGATATATGAGTTGTTACTTATGTCAGTGTTAAAGAAAAATATATTTCATTAAAAACATGATAGAATATATACGAATATAAGTTTAAAACCAGATTTCAAACTAAAATTAACTTAAAAATAACCTACCAAAGACTAAAAATATCCTTCTAAATTGGGCAAGTCTTTGTGCGAGAACGCTGGCATTGATGTAATCATATATGATATGCTATCAATATAATTGCCCTTACCGGCATTTTACAGCCATTGTTTCATTATCCAATAGTGATACATAAGAGGAAGATAAAGGTTTTTTTGTATAATAGTCAACACTGATCGTCTTTAAAATACATTAGTGAATAGCCTCATAAGATATAGTTTTTGGTGTCCATAATGTCTGCTTCCACCGTGGCACTATATTCTTGACTTTTGAGTCTTTTGACTCCACAACCAGTCCCTGGAATGAATTGAGTATTGTTAGATATATTGTTAAATACAATGAACAAACTGCTGTCCAAATATAATAACTGTTTGAGGAAAATTAGTTGTAGAAGGTTGACATAGTTTTTGAAGGATACTTACTCGCTGATTATGCATTGCTTATGATTCCAAACATACTTACGACAATATTTTATATTAAAGTGATTGATGAACTTTTTCTTCCTACCATCTAGGAACTCGTTACCTTCTACCTTGTTTCCATGTCTGTTCCATGTGTGTTCGTATTCGGCGAAAATCCAGCAGCTCTTCATGGAGAATATTATTATTCTAACGGACCATATTCTGTTCTCTAAGTTCCTCGATTTAGACTGATCGAAATCATCGAAATGAAGCAAAGTATTATCGTTTTTGGGCTGTCTGCATTTATTTCGATTCCGATTCCGTTTACAGCAACGCATTAAATAACTCTTCTGTTTTAAAAGTTATTGTTAGAAAGCACGAGAATCTCACGGCAGTGAGTAATGTGAGTATTATATTCTTTGCTCACGGCAAGCGAGTTCTCTGTTTAAAATACTAGATATATTATATTTTATTTTGACACTTCAATTTCTTTCACATTGACAAATTCTTTCCCGCGGGATATTTTTAAACGTCATGTACTCTGTCTCTTTCATTTTGAAGCTTTAGAGAAAGAGACAAAGTTATCGTGATTAGGGACGTTGCTAGTATAAGGCTTGCCATTCACTCTTTACTCCATGTTTTACCATCGATTCAGTGTTGCCATACAGCAATATGGCATCAGGGACTATTTTTCTGATAAATGGCAACACTCACTGTGTCGACCGCGACAGAGCTCTCTCGCTTGGGCCGGTTTTCTCGATGTGCCAAGTGGTGCTACGAAAATCGAGAAAACTGACAGCGCGACCGAGAAATTTCGCAACCGCGAGCGAGCTGGCTCGCGCCGCGAGAGTATGTCGCGGCCGTCGTGTGCTAGAGGTGCTGTTCAGACACTTCGTTACGGCCGTATAACACCTTCTCTTTTTAGCTCCAGCGCCGTGACAGCGCCATCTAGCGGTGAGCGGCGAGATTACCACGAACGGTTTGTTTTGACTGCAACCGAGAAAGATGGCCGATTGACAGCTGACGCGCACGTACTAATCACACCCTTCTACCTTTACAATAAAGCTCAAATTGGAACGTGCATGAAAACTCGTTGAAGCGTGATAATGTTATCTCCGCGAAAAACGACTCTAACCCGTTGATAAAAGGATTTTTTTTGCTAGCGGTGCATCGGCGTATACGAAATCAAAAGTAACAGGGAAATGGATAGGATTGCCTTGGCGGCGCGACCGAGTCTATCAAAACTGCATCTAACAAGCCTTTGGCTAACCTTTCAGAACCAAGTCTTGGTCGGCAATCAACGAATCTACCTCCGCTACATATAATAATTATTATACTACTAAATACGCGTTCTAGACAGATTAATTACACCGAACCTATCTCATATCAAAATATGTTACTCAGCTAATAATATTTCATTAGTTCATTACTTTTAGTTTACAAAAAAAAAACAGATATTCAACCGATTAAGAATTTTGATGTCAGGAATTGGAACAAAAAGCTGCTTAGTTATGCTTATCAGTACAAAAATCTGTGGAATCTCAAGGCTTGAATTAGTATAGAATATATATATAGAGCATCAGACAGTGAATGATTGATTATATTTAACTGAAAATGGAATGAATTGAATCGTCAGCCAGTGTATTCCCACGATATAATTGATCCTATTAATATCATACATATATGAGAATGTTTTTATGTCTGCCACAATCACGCAGAAATGACTGCTTGGATTCGAATCAAATTTCACACATACACTTGGATTATACAGGATACTTTTTCTTAAGGGGATAAAATTCGGGATGGAAGTTGATGCGGAAAGTCCCGGGGAAATCTAGTAAACAATATAACATCTCATGTCTTTATTCACAAAAATATCCGGAATCTATTCTTAAAAATTAATCATCCTAGTGTTACCTTGCAAGTCAATTCTTTGTCAGTTTGCTCGGAAATAATTTTAACCATGCTACTACTCGTCATCAGGCTTTTAGGCGTGTACCCAGCGTCCACCCACGTCTCTAACACGTCTGTACTCGGCAGCATGGTCCGAAGGGTATTTCTAACATAGATGTACGCTTGGGGGGAATACTTGTAAATACTAAGGGCAAAGTTCTTCAAATCGTCCGTATGTCTAGTGGGCATGGCCAGGACTAACCCGTTTTTGTCCTCCTTGATTTTGTCTTGTAAAGTGAGTAATATCCTTGATTTCTTCTTTCGTTTCTGATTGAGGACGTTCTTTTTCATTTCTATGGTTTGCTTTAGTCTTTGGAGTTTCTTGTTTTGTCTGTTGTGGAACCTCATGTTGTATTTGAGTTTGTCCCGGAGTCCGACGGCCTGGCGCTGCATTTTTTGGACCTCGGTGAACAGTTTGAGGAGTTCTACATTGTCTTGTGGTTTTGTTTTGGCCCCTATGTTGTTGAGTTCGTGTGTTTTGTGTTCCGCGTCCTGCGAGTCTCTGTCCTCGTCTTGGGAATCCATGTCGTAGTCTTCTTCATTGTCGTCAAGTGTTTCTTCATCTATGTATTCCACCTGAAGGAAACAGATCAATTATTTATTTGAATTATAGGTGCTTTTATTTTAATGGGAACTTTAATTCTCTTTAATAGAACGTATTGCAATATCATATCCTATCCTATACTATTTGAAATTACCTCCAAAACCGGTCTAACGATTTCAATGAAGTTTGGAATATTTATTTATTTATTTACGAGGCAGGCAGTTGAATTTAGAGGGTTATGGGGGCGAAAAATAGATACAGCTGGGTCTTATAACTGGAAAAATTCCTTTTTCCGTATTTTCACCCCAAGCAGTTTGTACTAACTGGACTATAGTGGTTAGTGATATCAAATTGAATGGCAGTAGACTTCTGGTGACCACTCTTTGTGCCTTCTGACACGTAATCCACCTGCGAGGCTGCCACAACTCACGTCACGACGCGATGCCAGGCCAGAATAATGTACCCGCTTTCTAATTTCTTTACATAACGCGAGCGAACATTGAATTATGTAATTAGTATAGACTAGAGCAGACATCCCCTAACATAGGTGGGACTTGGGAGTACCTTTGCAGTCTGCAGCGGGCGCTTGTAATTAATTATATAATATAATAATGGCGACCTGATGGAAGACGTCAAGAAAAATGTTATTGTAAGTCAATGCTTTGCAGCAAGTTGTGCTAGCCTCCCTGATTGAACATATCTTTTCTGTGAGGCCCATGAACTATATCAATCACTCATTAATGGCTGTTTAAAAAGTTAACTTAGTAACTGCATAGTCACCTCTAGCACATGGCGCGGCAGCTTTTGCGACGGCACCGCCTTGCTGTTCAGCACCATCTCGTCGTTGGCGTCGCACTGGAAGCAGTCCACGGAGAAGTGTTGGATGCACATGTAGGAGTAGTCAGTGGGCGTCCAGTTGTTGCGCCCCGTCAGGTCCGTCCACACTTGTCGGAGCTGGGGGTCTTCCGGGAACCTGTTATATAACAATTTTTATTTTGTTTCGACGTTGAAATCTTTCGAAAACTAGCAACTTTCTTCGTGTAGTGATCTTGTTTCGTATGTAAACAATGGGCGCAACGTCTCATGTGGTTAAATGAATTGAGTACAGTCAGCATCATATAGTTAGTAGCAGCTAAAGTTGCCTAAATATATCGTAACACATTCTTACTCGTACAGTAATAAAGACGTGTAGCGAAAAATTAGGCTTCTGCTACTAACTATATAATGCTGACTGTAATGCGACAAGTGCATCCCTGTTGACACGTCGGTTACGCTCTGAGACTAAAGGATAGGATCATTGTTTGTACTTTAATTAATAAAAGATATAAATCAGCCTATATACATCCCACTGCTGGGCACAGGCCTTATCTCAAGGATGACTATTATCTTAGTTCTGGTGGGGGACCCTGAAACTCTGAAAGATTGGGTTTAGGAATAAAAGCCATCAATAAAATAAAAGCGGGTTGTGTCGGAGATACAACCGTTAAGTGGATACTTCTTTGTTGGCTATGGAACCCTAAAGCCTGCAGTACACACTGGGCCAACGTTGGCGCGTCAGCAGAAGGCAGCTATGCGTTAGAGGGAGAGGGCTATAACTCGATCTCTTTCGTTTACATAGCTGCCTCCTGGTCACGCGCCAACGTTGGCCCAATGTTTACAAAAAATTCAAAAAAAAAAATTCAAAATTATTTATTTTCAACAAGGTTTTTACATTTAGTGTTCGTTTCTCCCTTTTAAGTTAGACACTTGTATTAGGGGGAAACGCTCTTTCATACAGGTGGTAACAGCATGTTAAAAATAAGACTAAACATAGTTTGTTTTCAGCTTACTACTAAATCTATCTATCTTATTACTATACATATATTGGAAAGGTCTTCTGTTCATTATTAAGGTAGTTCTGTATTCGAAAACATGAGCTAAGTGAACTTAAATTAATTTAATCTAAGTGAATGAAATGATTGTTACGTGCAAGTATAATTATAATTACGAGTTAGTCAATAACTCGAACGATATCCAATCACCTATGACTAGCTGTTAGTCATAAGTAATTCGATATCGTCGTAATTTTGGCTTTTAAGCCAGTTACAAATAAGTTTTTTACATTCTCTATAAGTTGTGCTGTAGATTTTAGTTTTTCTATTTATTTTATTATAAAGAATTACAGATGCTACTTTAAATTGTCGTTTAGCAAAATTAGTCCTAGTTCTTGATAATTGCTTTATTACTTCATAGGGATTACGTTTTTGTATCATACTATGATCTCGTTTTAGATTTTTATGAATTTTCAGAATACAATTTAGGATATATAACTTTCTTACTGTAAGAACATTAGAATCTCTGTAAACATCAATAGTGCTGTATCTTTTGTTTTTACCTAAAAGTACTTTAAGAATGGACCTTTGAGCACGCTCCAGAACCAAGAGTTTAGTTTTGTGAGTACCCCCCCATACAGGCAGACAGTAAAGAACGATGGATTGAACTAGGGTTTTATAGATATAGATTAATAGTTCCTTATCGGAGATATGCCTCAAGTATTTAAATAGCCATATGAGTTTCCGTATTCTGTTTGCAGTAATTTCGATTTGTTGGTTCCAAGAAAGTAATTGATCGATGTGGACACCTAAATACCTAGTGGAGGGAACATTTTTGAGGTCAGAGCAAGTACAGTTATTCGTCAAATGATTTGAGCAAGTGTGAGCTTTTAATAAATGTGTAATTCTATCAGGCTGTGTGCTGTTTTGAATAGAAAACGTTATATAATTGGTTTTTTTAATGTTTAATGAAAGTAAATTAATTTGAAGCCATTTTATGACTTTGGACAGACCGGATTCAGCATAACCATTTACAGCCGGCATAATAAAAAAAACCGGCCAAGCCTGCTATTATTGTGTACCCGTAAAATATATATATGAATTAATTCACTAAAATCTGTATAAGTTCAGATAAATCGGTATATATGGCAACATTGACTGACGTAGCTCATTTGACTCGCGATACATTGAAAATGGCGGTCATTTCAGCATTATTTTCATGTCTGCCACATAAACTAAATAACATTTTGTGATTAACAACTAATGTCAAATAAAGAAGGATTCAAACATGTAACAAACAATTATTTGAAATCAGATTAGGCTTCTCTACAAAAATTATTCCGGAAGTCACGTGATACATTTTGAACTGTACCCCTATACAAGAACGCGAGCAAAGAAGTATCCACTTCAAAAAGTCTAATGTTGTTGCATCAGTATAGGTACATATTGCCAATATTGATTTCCCATTATCTCTAGACCAGGCAACTAACAGCCTCATCAGAATTGAAGGGTCAAAAACTAAAGAATTGTTAATGGCATGAATTGAAAAAAATAAGAATATTAATATTACCTAAAGAAGGATTCATCAGTCATGTTCTTAGAGTCCTCGCAGCCAAGCACCGCACAAGTCTTTGTGATCTCCGTGTCTGCTTCTGCATTCTGCTTCACCTCAGGGGCCACCATGGCTGGAATCAGATAATAATTATATAATAACAGCCTCATCAACATATATCAGATATTGTTTTATTTTACATGAGTTCTATAAGCTCAGATTTTAATTATTATATCCATTTGTAATCATATTCGAAATTATATAAAAGTCAACCATTCAAATTATAAAAAATCATTTTTTTTGTTAAATATTTAAACAGTATCTAGAACACAATTTATATAAAAAAAATAAATTAAAAAAAAATTATAAATCAATTTTTTTTTTATGTTTCATAACTTAGCACAATCTTAACTTTTAAAGATTATTAGCTAAGTTTAGTTTAGCTATGTTTAAAGACCAATTAAGTTTAAAGGCAAAATTACTAGCTTGACAGTACACATTTAAGGTAAAAATAGAGCAGTCTACTATTTTCACAACTTCTATGTAATCCCTCATTTGGGGGACACTATGACACTTTTCTGAATAGCAGGTGTGAAAAAGAACTTTTTGCATAATATTCCACACCTATTCATTATCTGAGACATGGATTGTAGCTCTACAATATAGCTCTACAATATAGGTTAAAAATTTCCATTGGCGTGATTCAGTAACAAACATCCAAACTTTCACATTTATAATATTAGTAGGATTAGTCTGACCTTACTGCGTAATATTACGACCTACGGTAGCCTAGTGGTTCAGGCATGCGGCTGCTAAGCGGCGGTCGTGGGTTCGAATCCCGGCTCGTACCTATGAGTTTTTCGGAACTTATGTACGGAATATTTACCGTTAGCTTTTCGGTGAAGGAAAACATCGTGAGGAAACCGGTCTAATCCCAATAAGGTCTAGTTTTCCCTCTGGGTTGGAAGGTCAGATGGCAGTCGCTTTCGTAAAACTAGTGCCTATGCCAAATCTTGGGTTTAGGTGTCAAAGCGGACCCCGGGCTCCTTTAGGGGCACAACCGGAAATAACGCTAGGAGGATGATGACTGCGTAATATTAATGGTTTCAAGTAGCTGCGACTAGCATAATACAGTAAAGAGAAGAAAGCTGGCCAAACTACAATTCACAACATCCCAAGTTTTTTACTATTGCTTATATGATACAGTAAACATCAACACCGTACCCAATCAATAAGCAAGAGACTGAATAGGGTCATTTCGCCGGTTAGCGACCACCTAATTTCATGTGCCGGTGGGCGACCACTTAAGCTGAGTTGGTGAACTGAAAGGATATTTTCTCGGTTTTTTAGTAGATTTCTATTCTAAAACAACAAAAAAATGCATTTACAAGTAATTGTTTCAAAAGGGTGTGTAGAATTGATGTTATCTTCAATAGAAAAAACCTTCTCCTTCTGGTGGTCGCCTACCGAAGGTGGTCGCGTAACCAGCGAAATGACCCTATACCACTTTTACAGTTTTAGTTGTATCAAGTTAGATTGTTTTGGTTTTTGTCCATAAAAACCTTCAATTGGATTAACTGATAACTTTTTAAATGATTATAGTAATTAGTGACGGCTAGGCTACTAATGAGGCTGTTACACGTTCTTATTTACATAAAATGTAAAGCATTAAAACAATGATAAATCTAACCTATTTTTTGACATACATCTTGTTTATTTTACTTGACTACATACCGATAGGTGTTGATTTTCCTTTATTTTCATTGAATTCTGCGACAGGATCCTTCATTTTAGCGATTGCTTGGGTGAACTCAACACTTTTGCTTATATGAAGCAGCCTGTAAGAAAAACAAGTATTTATTTCTCGATTATTAATTTATTTTAATTTTAAATAGAAATCATAATGGGGACAAGCATGTTTGAATACTACATTGAGTTATTTATAAGCTATAATTTCTACTTGCTTCATATTTTGTACCTTGTTAGGGTCATAAGCCGCACGTAGTAGCGCCAACACTGTCATAGGTTAGTTATGTCGTTGTCAGTTAGTCCCTGAGCTTTATTCAACACTATATACACGAAACGAATGATTGAAAACTGAATTGTAGAATAACACGATTAACGGTGTATATTTCACTTAATTATCTTAGTATTATTTGAAATTATAATTCGCGGATAGACAGCGCAAGCCGTAGCCACTGCGTGTTTTTTTTATAAACGAATAGAGACTAGAGCTGGGCGTTTTTTCCCATAAGCGTTTTCAAAAACGGTTTCTCGTACAATAACGGAATAACAGTTTGTGGATAGAAACACAAACTGTTTTTATAAAAACGATCGAACGGTCACACGCAACGGTTGCAATGCAAAACGTGAAAACGTAACTCGAACACTGTAAACTGTTTCATCCGTTTTTTCGTTTCACTTCGTTTGGCGACCGGCGACGGCGCCAACGCACGGAGAAACTAGTTATTTTTGAAACTGTTTTTCAAAACAGTTTTGTGAGAGAAAAAAACGGTTACGTTTCGTTTCACGGAAAAGTCGAAACGACCCAGCTCTAATAGAGACCATAGTCTTCATAGACTCTTCAATGGTGTTTTTTTATAATCAACTCAAACTTATGTATACAGTAGCGCCAATTGACAGTTCGTCTATTTTCATTCTAGCTGGATGGGGCTTAGAAAAAAATTCATTTGATGTGATACGTAATTTTTGACGGAACCTTTGTTGGTATCAATTTTATGTTATTTATAAAAGTGCATCTAAAATGGTTGATCCAATATTCGACTACCAGTTCAGGCTTATTCTAATCGGGGACAGTACAGTGGGCAAGAGTTCGTTGCTAAAATATTTCACAGATGGGAAGTTCGCAGAGGTACCATCCGTTCATTGTTTTTGTGTTGATCTATTCAGTTTTAAGTGGATTGTGATGCTAATTACGCATTAATTTCCAGTTGTCCGACCCAACAGTGGGTGTAGATTTCTTCGCTAGAATAATTGAAGTGCAAGACGGGACGAGAATAAAGCTGCAGCTATGGGACACTGCTGGTCAGGAAAGATTTAGATCCATTACGAAGTCGTATTATAGGAACTCAGTCGGTGCGTTACTGGTGTACGACGTATGTAACAGATCCAGTTTCGAGCACATACCCTTGTGGATGATGGAGGCTAAGAGGCACATAGAGCCCCACAGGCCAGTGTTCGCGCTGGTGGGGTGCAAGATCGACCTCGTAGGGTCTGACAACAAGGCTGGTGCTAGGAGGGAAGTGTCTTGCGAAGAAGCCAGAATGTTTGCTGAAGAAAATGGTATGTACATTTATCTACCTGCTAAGTAGACACATACATAAGTAAGATCAGCCTGAAAAGTTACTGGACAGTTTAAATCTCCAAACTGCCGCGTTTTTAACAAAGTACCGAAATGTCCTTTACCTTTTGAGACTGATTGTATTTTGTAATGAAATTCTGGACTACAATCAAGTGATTTTCAGGTCTCCATCATGTAGAAACATCCGCAAAAACAGGCAACAATGTGCAAGAAGCTTTTGTACTTGTTGCCCAGGAGGTTTACAACCGCATACAGACCGGGGAGTATAAAGTAGAGGATGGCTGGGACGGAATAAAGACCGGCTTCAACCGGCCCAACGGGATGGACTTCAATCTCCTTGAAGCCGAAACTGTCCAGTCCACTTGCTGTTAGGAAAATGTAAATATTGACGGTAGTAGCTCATGTATTGCATAAGCATAATTTTATAACATTCTAATGATAAGGTTTAGTGCGAGGTTTAATAGTACATTACTACAGAGGCCGAAGTAAGGAGTTGCCGGCCGAGTACATATAGACAGATAGTTATGAGGCTGGCAACCACTCTCACGCCGAGGTATGTATAGTGCTTTTCTCAAACATGCAATGAAATTAATTAAAAAAACTCCCAAGGAAGCAAACTTTAATTTTCATGGCTGAACACCATGATCCTGTGCCTCAAATAGTGGAATAGAAACTAAAAAAAACCACCTTGCAGGCCTAGGCCTCCAATTTTGTATGAAATGCCATTACATGTCTCTTCTCGCGCTGCGCCCGAAACGTGACACTTTGAAGCTCATTATGAAGAACACAACGTCAATATTTCATTGCATGTTTGAGAAAAGGGTATTTATAGTGTACTACATTGTGTAATGCATCTTTGTCTATGGGCACAGTCATTCATACTGCAATACTCAGATTGGTTATTTATTAAAATGTTCCATTGATAACAAAAAAAAATGGTCTCAAATATGATGTGAATTTTTGAAAGCCATAACAGCCTAAACCGAGAACCAAAGAAAAATTGTTGTAGACTTGAACATTGTTAATCTGTGGAGAAAGTCAGATGTATACTATACTAACATTCTAATTATTATAATTTTACAATTTACGTAAGTCAAATTTAATATACCTGATTATATTGTACCTGGAACATTGTAATTTTAATATTAATGATGCATAAATAAATTAAGGAATAAAAAACTAAAATGATAAGTATTCATCACAATTGTTATTCATATTTATTTTGTCTCAGAACAAAAAATAACACACTGTCTATTTCGCGAATGTGACTGTCATAATCATAAACATTATGTTATGTCACAACAGGAACGAAAACAAGTTTGTTATGCATATGAATTGTCCCTATCACATGTTCTGTTGTTTTTTTGTGAAGTATACGGGTTGTATGATATATAACAACTTGGCAGCTAAATTGTTGCCATCAACCCTTTAACGGCCCGGCCACGACATTGCGCGAACTGCGGCGCGGCAGGCGTTTTATCTGTTCATTGCGCGGTCGAGACGCGCAACGCCCTGTGGTTAGTTGGAATCACACGCAATGAATTAGGAAAACCGCTGCCGCTGCCGCCGCCGCGCATTGTCGTGGCCGGGCCGTAACATAATAAACTTTCCATATATTAACATGAATAAAAATCACACAAATATAAATAAATGGAGGAGGGCAGTAAAATAGTGGCTCTATTTTTATTTTTTTCCTTTACCATTTTTAATTCAACATCCAAACCCTTGCAAGTCCTTGTATCCTAATTCTTCGACGTACAAATTAGTGTTTCCGAGATTACGCGCACGTCTGTCTTTAGTTTGATCTCGCACGAATGTATGAATTCCCGCTCACCGCTCCGCTGCCTGCTGGTGGCGAGACCGCAGCCTTAAGCGATCCAATCATATGACAAGGCAAGTATGCTCGGACCTAACTGCTATGTCACTATATGTAAAGCTGAGCGATTCGGGTATTGCAGATAAGTGTACATGATAATAAACAAAGAAAATATGAGCACTATAGGTAGAACTATTAGAGTCTGGCAAACGAAAGCGTGACCTGAGAAAACGCGGCAATTCAAAAAAATTACATATGGTATTACTAATTATACTAGGAATATTTTTCTATATAATCTGTGACTATAGTAAACTCGTGATTCGATGCCCAATGTCTTTTTTTTTGCATTGCATTGCTTATTGCATTGTAATAAGGTGGAAAATAAAGTCAAAAACAGCAGTGAGTCATCAAATATCCGAGTGACGTATATCAAATAATTGATGACGCACTAACTTATATTTATAACAACACAAAGGTAAATCAAGTACAGTAAATCTATTAAATTCTAAGGAAGCACGTAGGGGTATGACAATGCTCCTTTCACAATTGAGTGCATACAAAATGCACCAAGTTACATTCCAAGTGATTTACTCGGCTGAAAACATATGAATCATCACTCACAATCTTCATTTCCAATTCAACTACGTAGAACTTACACAGGGGTCCCGAAGGTGCCCTGTGTTCGGAGTGTGGGACCCGCATTAGTCTCTATTAGCTGTCAACACAATCCACAAATCAATAAAGGGTCGGCAGCGCGCTTGTGAATGTTCTGGTGTTGCAAGCGTCCATCGTACCATCAGACAGGCAGCGTATGCTTGTTTCCCACCGTCGTAGTATTAAAAACGTATTTTGGTATATGGGCAGTTTAAGAAATCAGAAATATTTATTTGCTCCGATACAGTTCACAAGGTCTTACATTCCAATTTAGGTACATTGTATCAGCCCGCGAGCAGGCGTGCAAATAATTAACATAATACAATTTAAAACATCAAAAATAATTAATAATTCAAAATAAATAAATTCATGTCACATAATTCAAATCAATAGTTATAATAGCATTGAGTAATTTATAAAATAATTAAAGAGGCATTATCGAGGCGGGAGTACTTAAGTAATAATAATTTAAATTCATCTTTCCTTTTCAGTTGTGCTCCAGGCAAGCTTTCACGCTATAAAAAAAAACAATGCTCAAGGAGCCAATTTGGGCTGCGTTTGAAAGCGTTATCTGTGAGCACTTTCAAATCTTTCGGGAGCCGGTTGAAAATTATTATGAACATATTATAAACATTCCTCCTGTATATCATTTTGTGACAACGAGGATGGTACAAAAGTTCATTATCTTATGTCTTGTCTGCCTACTTATGACTTGACTTCGTGTTTTGACAAAAGTACAAATTTCTCTTAGATAGAGGCTTTTCTAGAGGAGCTGATCTCATAACCTGTATGCCAGTCCACATTCATTAAAATGATTAGTCATGAATGTTACATAATTATTACTTCGTTAGTTAAACAGAAGATTCACTTTCACTAGTTCAAGGTCATGCGTGGGTAGGCACGCTTACGTCGCATTCACGCGGTGTTATGTAATAATGTTACGCGACACAACAAAGTCAACAAACGACCTAAGCGAAAACGAAGTTCGTTCGTGTATCTCTCTCTCTCGCACTTGCTCACGCGAGCGGCAGAGAGGGAGATACACGGCTGCTCGCGCAACTTGTTTCCTGTACCTAAGGGTGGTTATCCTCTAGAGCTGTGCGAGGCGGTGAGCTAGGAAAAAAACCACCAATAGTCCAGGCAATAAACTGACAACTTGTATGGAAAAAATGACAATAGGGAATATTCATGATTTTTTTTTATTTTTTTTATCTATTCTATAAGTAATTATATAAACGGAAAAAAATATAACACTATCACAATATTATTAAATAAGCTAAAAATAAATAATGAAAACTACCTACTATAATTTTCGGACGATCAAAACGCCACCATTTTGGCGCGCTCATTTGTGACGTCACCGTGCAGTGTGCACTAAGAACAAATTAACAACAAAGTGTTTGATTCACACTTTTAATAAATGTGAGTGATTAAAGCTTATAAGATCAACTTATTGTAATGGAAGAGCACACAAAAGCTTATTATAAATATTGTATTGTCCCTATGTGTGAAAATAACATTACAAGTTAAAACTGCAAATATTTTCATACCCATGCCCAAAGGTGCAAATCCATACTCCATACTAATATTATAAATGCGAAAGTGTGTCTGTCTGTCTGTCTGTTACCTCTTCACGCTTAAACCGCTGAACCGATTTGGATGAAATTTGGTATAGAGATAGTTTGAGTCCTGGGAAAGGACATAGGATAGTTTTTATCCCGGAAATCAACCCTCAAGGGGATGAAGTGGGGGGGTGAAAGTTTTTATGGAGCTACGATATAAACGAGTTCCACGCGGACGGAGTCGCGGGCAGAAGCTAGTATAAGGATAAAGTGGTGTAAGGCGATGAGGAGAGATAATGTATCGTGCTTGAGTAGTTAATATTGTTGTGAAGATCATTTCGACGTGAGTATTAAATATGAAAGTACTTCAAATCTTTTATTATTCTATTAAAATTTAATATTCCTAATAGGTACTTACCTACATATCTTTGATTATATAATACTAGCTTCTGCCCGCGACTCCGTCCGCGTGGAACTCGTTTGTATCGTAGCTCCATACAAACTTTCAACGCCCCACGTTATCCCCTTGGGGGATGATTTCCGGGATAAAAACTATCGTATGTCCTTCCCCGGGACTCAAACTATCTCTATACCAAATTTCATCCAAATCGGTTCAGCGGTTTAAGCGTGAAGAGGTAACAGACAGACAGACAGACACACTTTCGCATTTATAATATTACAAGCTTCTGCCCGCGACTCCGTCCGCGTGGAAATCGTTTATATCGCAGCTCCATACAAACTTCAACCCCCCATTTCATCCCCTTAGGGGGTGATTTCCAGGATGAAAACTATCCTATGTCCTTCCCCGGGATTCAAACTATCTCCATACCAAATTTCATCGCAATCGGTTCAGCGGTTTAAGCGTGAAGAGGTAACAGACAGACAGACAGACAGACACACTTTCGCATTTATAATATTAGTATGGATCTGTAACTTATTTACCTTGTGCAGCTTTTACTCCTCTTAGTTCAGCGGACGTAAAGTCACAAATATTTGCGAAGTACGTATTTAGTCATCATGAACACATGAATTTTAGGCAGATTATCCGACTGTGCCTTGACAAAACCGCCTTCAGTCATTATGGCGAGTCTTTTTTCAAAAGGAGTCACTGCTTTCAGTTAACATTTACCAAAAAACACTGATTATTTATCATAAACAGCGGCCAAACAATGCGAATAACTTTCAATAATCATACTAACGACCTGCACGGTGACGTCACGTTTCGCTCCGCCAATAGCGTTGCGTTTTGGAAATTTGCGAGGGAATTTGAAAAATAGTACTTTTAAACAATTTATTTTATCAATAGAAACATGATAATTTGAAAAAATAATCATGTGTGTATATTTATTAAGCAATATAGATTACACGTGATTTTTTTTGTCCATTTCTAAATCACATGCATATTCCCTATTTTAGAAATAATTTATAATAGCTTATTTTTTATGTATAACGGATATATTATCAATTACCTAAATGTTACCCAGCGACAAAATCCGGCAAAATTTCAGACATCGAAAAAATGATAAGTTAACTGGCTTCTAAAAAGTCAGTAAAAATATTAATAAATGTTTTTGTCTTTATTTTGGTTCATTTACATTTGCTTTATAATATTCAAGATAAATCGTACAAAAAAAGATAATGCATGCTTCATTTAAATGTACATAATTACTTCCAGGTGGAAAGTTTGTCGGATTCTTGACTAAATCATCTTAGAATAACATTTTCAAATGAAATCAACAAAAAAAACGCTATTATAAATTAATGTTTTTCAAAACCGTATTTTGCCTGGAGTACAATAGCGCTGGCTGCGCTCACGCATCGCTTCCATGGTAGTGGCGTAACTAATTAACTATAGGATGGCAGAGCGGACAAAAACCACGGGCCCCCAGGCCGAGGGGCCCCGCGGCTAGGGAGGCCGTTGAGCACATGAGAAACCATTGAAGAAGGGGCCCACATCCGATGATTTCACCACGGGCCCCATAAACGTATGGCATAGTTATAGTAGTTGTACGCCACTTCCTTGCCACTGCCTATTGTTCCATTTTTTCCTCGCACACTTCTGATGGATACCTAATTACCTACTCACCCTAAACGCGGCCTTAAGGCCTGCGCAAACCGGCATTCAAATTTACACCTTAATATAATGAAAATAGAAAAGAATATACATTGATAAATTTAAAGTGATCTCCGCCGGTTTGCGTAGGCCTTTAAGGTTGCACTGCACAACAGCTCGATGTATTCACTCCTACGATTCCCTTAAGAAGTGATAAAGATAAATTGCTTCGGCTCACTGCAATAACATATTGCGCTGTGAAATATGATTGATGGTTGTATCTCGTTCTTTCCACCTACATGATGTTCATCAATCAATCATCACATGCCGCTTTAATAAATTCCTCCCTCCAACGCTCCGGTTGTGGAACTCCCTGGCCTCCCTGCCGGTGCCGATGTTTACCCGAGGGAGATTATGGGGTTCTTCAAGAAACGAGTGTATTCCTACGCGCATGTGACATCCCTGCCCCCCTAGCACACTAGGTTTTATGTCGGACATAAAGCATTCGTCCCATTCTGCACGCTTAGCACAAGACGGCGCGCGAGCTCTCTCGCGCGTCAAAATGCGATACAAGGAGCGACATAGCGAAACCGTAGCACGAGACGCTTCTTGTCTCGCGGTCATATGTCAAAGCGATTTTTTTTTGTCGCTGACAGTTGGACGCGAGACACTCTCGAAACTCGCAGCACAAGTGCACTTTAGAGCGACAAAATATATCGCTTTATTCGCGTCTCAACGTCAAAACGCGAGACATTGTCTTCGAGATGTGGAGCCCGCGACAGCGATAATAACTTGATAATTTGACTCACAAGGAACAAGAGCAAACATTTTTTTTATTAATTTTAAGTTAATTAGGGACACATACGTAAATGTAATGATATTTAGTGTCCTTTTTACTACCTATACCTAATTTGATTAAATTTGAAAACCATTCATTTAATAACTGCTTGTAAAATATTCAAAGAAAATATTGTGACTGTCTAGAGCTGCCATAAGCCAGATTCAGAATTCTAATAATGCTTTGGGGGGCATGACACCGTTTGGGGACCCCACTGTGGTCAGATTTCAGCACAATTTTGGTAAAGACTCAATGCTTTCCCTGGATCCGCTACCTACTTAGGTAGGAACCGATAGTCAATAGCTGAAGTAGGTATGTTAAAAGTTTTTCAAAATCAAGTGTAAAAGTGTTAACTTACTTTTGCTGTTGACTAGGTATAGATTAGGCTAGGTATACTTACCTAGGTACTTTTAGGAAGTATAATAAATTGCTTGCTTAGATTAGTTATTTCCCGTCACAAGTCATGCAGTCTAATACCTAAATTAATAATGATTATTAAGGATGATGCACAATATATCGCTAAAGTAATGGAATGATCTACAGTTACTCATTGAATTTTCCGACGCGACAGCCCTCTTTCTAAATGATAAGTAGGACTTACGTGCAAGAACAACGAGGGTTAAAACATGCTGAATTGAGGTGAGGTATTACCTACTTACAAAAGCATCATATGGGTACCTAGGTGCATACAACATAATCTTGGAAGTTGTTTTTCAGTTTTTGGTTTGGAAGGAGGTAGGTATCAACTTTCGACTTTTAGCTTGCAGAAAACCGCAGACTACTTGCCCTGTGGGTGTTGTGTTAGGTGTTCTGTTATTCGCTACACGCTAATGCGGCTCACCCCGCCGTTCACCCGTCACGAAACTAGACCTCTACCTACCCTTATTTACTATGCATCGCGGTGTCAAGATATATTTGTGGGTGAGCTTAAAACAAGTTACAGAATAAGGTGGCAGGGCACCCGAGAACCCGCTATTTTGAGAGTGAGGGTCCTACAATCGTCTCTGGTGGACAACACAGTGAAGTCGATCGCTTGTTTTCCACCGTCGCGGTATTACTTAATCATTTTCTCTCAAAAAATGGTAGCTTTTATTGTTGACTGTACTTTTTTTACAGTCATGAACAGCCAACTACTAGAGAGGGTTCCAATGAGCTCAAATACGACGGGGGACTATCTGGTGTAGTTTAGAAGTTGCTATGGCAACCTTCAGTCTCCACCATCAGCTCAGCTCGGTGTGGCCATAATTTTGCCTTGTCACCGTCACTGAGTATAGCAAATTTCAGCCCTATTGGTTTATAAAAAGTATATTTAGTAACTGCTTGATGACCCCAACATACAAACTAATAAGGCAAATTAAATATAAATTAAAAACAGAATTTATATCACTTTAGTAATAGTGAAGTGTTCATATAAATAAATCCACAATAACAATAACTTAATGACAAGGAATTAATAGACAGCTGTTAGCTAAACTACCTATCCTTACCCCTATACACATTGGTCAGTGTCAGTCAAATAATAACAATAACCTGTTTTCTTATGCTTTATTACTGATCATACACATCATTAACAATACAATAGGTTTTATGTAACGTAACTACTAAAGTATGCCTACCTATACTATACTTAGTGTGAAAACTGAAAGGTTAAAATTTATATGACAAGTCCTTTCTTGATTTGAACCAGACTAAAATTAGGGACCGTTTCAACATGAATTGTCTTTCAGCTTTATAATACTTAGTACTATGATGACATTGATGACTATGAGTTTGATACTTACCTATATTTTTATTTTTGAATTATGAAAATATCACTACATTTCCATTGGGAATTTTATGAATATTAGTTTAGTAGCTAGAGGAATACTTGATGTTGACCTACAATTATTACAAAGGCGTTTACATTATGTTTTAATACAACTATGCCATACAAGAAAATTGAATTAAGTTAACAAGATAATAGATGTGTAGGGTAAAGGGATAAATCAGCCTATATACGTCCCACTGCTGGGCACAGGCCTCGTCTCATGGATGGGAGTGTACGGGCAGGTAGGTAGTGTTAGAGACACAAATGCAAATGCTTACACAAATTGAATAAGTCCCATAGTAAGCTTACCTATTAAGGTTTTTGTATTATGAGTAACTAGACAATGATATATGAGTTGTTACTTATGTCAGTGTTAAAGAAAAATATATTTCATTAAAAACATGATAGAATATATACGAATATAAGTTTAAAACCAGATTTCAAACTAAAATTAACTTAAAAATAACCTACCAAAGACTAAAAATATCCTTCTAAATTGGGCAAGTCTTTGTGCGAGAACGCTGGCATTGATGTAATCATATATGATATGCTATCAATATAATTGCCCTTACCGGCATTTTACAGCCATTGTTTCATTATCCAATAGTGATACATAAGAGGAAGATAAAGGTTTTTTTGTATAATAGTCAACACTGATCGTCTTTAAAATACATTAGTGAATAGCCTCATAAGATATAGTTTTTGGTGTCCATAATGTCTGCTTCCACCGTGGCACTATATTCTTGACTTTTGAGTCTTTTGACTCCACAACCAGTCCCTGGAATGAATTGAGTATTGTTAGATATATTGTTAAATACAATGAACAAACTGCTGTCCAAATATAATAACTGTTTGAGGAAAATTAGTTGTAGAAGGTTGACATAGTTTTTGAAGGATACTTACTCGCTGATTATGCATTGCTTATGATTCCAAACATACTTACGACAATATTTTATATTAAAGTGATTGATGAACTTTTTCTTCCTACCATCTAGGAACTCGTTACCTTCTACCTTGTTTCCATGTCTGTTCCATGTGTGTTCGTATTCGGCGAAAATCCAGCAGCTCTTCATGGAGAATATTATTATTCTAACGGACCATATTCTGTTCTCTAAGTTCCTCGATTTAGACTGATCGAAATCATCGAAATGAAGCAAAGTATTATCGTTTTTGGGCTGTCTGCATTTATTTCGATTCCGATTCCGTTTACAGCAACGCATTAAATAACTCTTCTGTTTTAAAAGTTATTGTTAGAAAGCACGAGAATCTCACGGCAGTGAGTAATGTGAGTATTATATTCTTTGCTCACGGCAAGCGAGTTCTCTGTTTAAAATACTAGATATATTATATTTTATTTTGACACTTCAATTTCTTTCACATTGACAAATTCTTTCCCGCGGGATATTTTTAAACGTCATGTACTCTGTCTCTTTCATTTTGAAGCTTTAGAGAAAGAGACAAAGTTATCGTGATTAGGGACGTTGCTAGTATAAGGCTTGCCATTCACTCTTTACTCCATGTTTTACCATCGATTCAGTGTTGCCATACAGCAATATGGCATCAGGGACTATTTTTCTGATAAATGGCAACACTCACTGTGTCGACCGCGACAGAGCTCTCTCGCTTGGGCCGGTTTTCTCGATGTGCCAAGTGGTGCTACGAAAATCGAGAAAACTGACAGCGCGACCGAGAAATTTCGCAACCGCGAGCGAGCTGGCTCGCGCCGCGAGAGTATGTCGCGGCCGTCGTGTGCTAGAGGTGCTGGCCAATATGCGAGTGCAAGAGGGACAAATGCTTTATGTCGGACATAAAACCTACTGTGCTACCGGCTGGAGGCTGGTCTACGGTGACCGCTTACCGTCAGGCATCAGCACCTCTAGCACACGACGGCCGCGACATACTCTCGCGGCGCGAGCCAGCTCGCTCGCGGTTGCGAAATTTCTCGGTCGCGCTGTCAGTTTTCTCGATTTTCGTAGCACCACTTGGCACATCGAGAAAACCGGCCCAAGCGAGAGAGCTCTGTCGCGGTCGACACAGTGAGTGTTGCCATTTATCAGAAAAATAGTCCCTGATGCCATATTGCTGTATGGCAACACTGAATCGATGGTAAAACATGGAGTAAAGAGTGAATGGCAAGCCTTATACTAGCAACGTCCCTAATCACGATAACTTTGTCTCTTTCTCTAAAGCTTCAAAATGAAAGAGACAGAGTACATGACGTTTAAAAATATCCCGCGGGAAAGAATTTGTCAATGTGAAAGAAATTGAAGTGTCAAAATAAAATATAATATATCTAGTATTTTAAACAGAGAACTCGCTTGCCGTGAGCAAAGAATATAATACTCACATTACTCACTGCCGTGAGATTCTCGTGCTTTCTAACAATAACTTTTAAAACAGAAGAGTTATTTAATGCGTTGCTGTAAACGGAATCGGAATCGAAATAAATGCAGACAGCCCAAAAACGATAATACTTTGCTTCATTTCGATGATTTCGATCAGTCTAAATCGAGGAACTTAGAGAACAGAATATGGTCCGTTAGAATAATAATATTCTCCATGAAGAGCTGCTGGATTTTCGCCGAATACGAACACACATGGAACAGACATGGAAACAAGGTAGAAGGTAACGAGTTCCTAGATGGTAGGAAGAAAAAGTTCATCAATCACTTTAATATAAAATATTGTCGTAAGTATGTTTGGAATCATAAGCAATGCATAATCAGCGAGTAAGTATCCTTCAAAAACTATGTCAACCTTCTACAACTAATTTTCCTCAAACAGTTATTATATTTGGACAGCAGTTTGTTCATTGTATTTAACAATATATCTAACAATACTCAATTCATTCCAGGGACTGGTTGTGGAGTCAAAAGACTCAAAAGTCAAGAATATAGTGCCACGGTGGAAGCAGACATTATGGACACCAAAAACTATATCTTATGAGGCTATTCACTAATGTATTTTAAAGACGATCAGTGTTGACTATTATACAAAAAAACCTTTATCTTCCTCTTATGTATCACTATTGGATAATGAAACAATGGCTGTAAAATGCCGGTAAGGGCAATTATATTGATAGCATATCATATATGATTACATCAATGCCAGCGTTCTCGCACAAAGACTTGCCCAATTTAGAAGGATATTTTTAGTCTTTGGTAGGTTATTTTTAAGTTAATTTTAGTTTGAAATCTGGTTTTAAACTTATATTCGTATATATTCTATCATGTTTTTAATGAAATATATTTTTCTTTAACACTGACATAAGTAACAACTCATATATCATTGTCTAGTTACTCATAATACAAAAACCTTAATAGGTAAGCTTACTATGGGACTTATTCAATTTGTGTAAGCATTTGCATTTGTGTCTCTAACACTACCTACCTGCCCGTACACTCCCATCCATGAGACGAGGCCTGTGCCCAGCAGTGGGACGTATATAGGCTGATTTATCCCTTTACCCTACACATCTATTATCTTGTTAACTTAATTCAATTTTCTTGTATGGCATAGTTGTATTAAAACATAATGTAAACGCCTTTGTAATAATTGTAGGTCAACATCAAGTATTCCTCTAGCTACTAAACTAATATTCATAAAATTCCCAATGGAAATGTAGTGATATTTTCATAATTCAAAAATAAAAATATAGGTAAGTATCAAACTCATAGTCATCAATGTCATCATAGTACTAAGTATTATAAAGCTGAAAGACAATTCATGTTGAAACGGTCCCTAATTTTAGTCTGGTTCAAATCAAGAAAGGACTTGTCATATAAATTTTAACCTTTCAGTTTTCACACTAAGTATAGTATAGGTAGGCATACTTTAGTAGTTACGTTACATAAAACCTATTGTATTGTTAATGATGTGTATGATCAGTAATAAAGCATAAGAAAACAGGTTATTGTTATTATTTGACTGACACTGACCAATGTGTATAGGGGTAAGGATAGGTAGTTTAGCTAACAGCTGTCTATTAATTCCTTGTCATTAAGTTATTGTTATTGTGGATTTATTTATATGAACACTTCACTATTACTAAAGTGATATAAATTCTGTTTTTAATTTATATTTAATTTGCCTTATTAGTTTGTATGTTGGGGTCATCAAGCAGTTACTAAATATACTTTTTATAAACCAATAGGGCTGAAATTTGCTATACTCAGTGACGGTGACAAGGCAAAATTATGGCCACACCGAGCTGAGCTGATGGTGGAGACTGAAGGTTGCCATAGCAACTTCTAAACTACACCAGATAGTCCCCCGTCGTATTTGAGCTCATTGGAACCCTCTCTAGTAGTTGGCTGTTCATGACTGTAAAAAAAGTACAGTCAACAATAAAAGCTACCATTTTTTGAGAGAAAATGATTAAGTAATACCGCGACGGTGGAAAACAAGCGATCGACTTCACTGTGTTGTCCACCAGAGACGATTGTAGGACCCTCACTCTCAAAATAGCGGGTTCTCGGGTGCCCTGCCACCTTATTCTGTAACTTGTTTTAAGCTCACCCACAAATATATCTTGACACCGCGATGCATAGTAAATAAGGGTAGGTAGAGGTCTAGTTTCGTGACGGGTGAACGGCGGGGTGAGCCGCATTAGCGTGTAGCGAATAACAGAACACCTAACACAACACCCACAGGGCAAGTAGTCTGCGGTTTTCTGCAAGCTAAAAGTCGAAAGTTGATACCTACCTCCTTCCAAACCAAAAACTGAAAAACAACTTCCAAGATTATGTTGTATGCACCTAGGTACCCATATGATGCTTTTGTAAGTAGGTAATACCTCACCTCAATTCAGCATGTTTTAACCCTCGTTGTTCTTGCACGTAAGTCCTACTTATCATTTAGAAAGAGGGCTGTCGCGTCGGAAAATTCAATGAGTAACTGTAGATCATTCCATTACTTTAGCGATATATTGTGCATCATCCTTAATAATCATTATTAATTTAGGTATTAGACTGCATGACTTGTGACGGGAAATAACTAATCTAAGCAAGCAATTTATTATACTTCCTAAAAGTACCTAGGTAAGTATACCTAGCCTAATCTATACCTAGTCAACAGCAAAAGTAAGTTAACACTTTTACACTTGATTTTGAAAAACTTTTAACATACCTACTTCAGCTATTGACTATCGGTTCCTACCTAAGTAGGTAGCGGATCCAGGGAAAGCATTGAGTCTTTACCAAAATTGTGCTGAAATCTGACCACAGTGGGGTCCCCAAACGGTGTCATGCCCCCCAAAGCATTATTAGAATTCTGAATCTGGCTTATGGCAGCTCTAGACAGTCACAATATTTTCTTTGAATATTTTACAAGCAGTTATTAAATGAATGGTTTTCAAATTTAATCAAATTAGGTATAGGTAGTAAAAAGGACACTAAATATCATTACATTTACGTATGTGTCCCTAATTAACTTAAAATTAATAAAAAAAATGTTTGCTCTTGTTCCTTGTGAGTCAAATTATCAAGTTATTATCGCTGTCGCGGGCTCCACATCTCGAAGACAATGTCTCGCGTTTTGACGTTGAGACGCGAATAAAGCGATATATTTTGTCGCTCTAAAGTGCACTTGTGCTGCGAGTTTCGAGAGTGTCTCGCGTCCAACTGTCAGCGACAAAAAAAAATCGCTTTGACATATGACCGCGAGACAAGAAGCGTCTCGTGCTACGGTTTCGCTATGTCGCTCCTTGTATCGCATTTTGACGCGCGAGAGAGCTCGCGCGCCGTCTTGTGCTAAGCGTGCAGCGCAACCACGAAAATCGAATTACGAAGTTCGGATACCTCCGTGTCTGTCGCACTTATGGTTTAAAGGTACTCGAACGACAGAGACAGAGATATACGAGATTCGATTTTCGTGGTAGCGCTGCAGCAGGTGAGCCGTACGCTTTGTTTGCCACCGACGTCGTAAAAAATAATCGGCATTCTAATCTAGAATCGTGTGAGCAAAAAGACAATATCCACTAATAAGGCGTACGAATTATGTTTGAATAGGTACCTAAACGTGCCATAACCATAACAAGATCCAAGGCAATCAACAAGCTCTTTGCTCCATAGCCTTGGCCAATCTGGGGGTCCTTTATTTCCGCTTTGGTCACCAACGCATTTCGTGCTGTTAAGTTATGTGATATCCTAGATTACTTTAAGCCAATTATCTGGAGATAGTCTCTGGGTTGGGCTCACAGTTGACACAAAGAGTTGAGTTTAATTATGTGTCAAAACATTATGTACACCTCTGGCCCCGTAGCATGGATGGCGTTATCACGCGATAAGTGACAGGATAGGCGCGTCGTCTCGTTCTATCGAACGGTGTCAGCCAGGGACGGAAGCTCTATCCTGTCACTTATCGCGTGATAACGCCATCCATGCTACGGGGCCTGAGCAGCTTATCTATTAACAAAACATGTAGGTACTTAGGTATTTTTGTTTTCGTTACCAATAATATAAGGTGCAGATCCACTTCAACATTCCCTTGTAATGAGCATTCTAGCAAATGTTACATCACAGGTAAAAGCTCGCAAAATAAACAGAAGTGTTTTAGCGAGTACCTACTTATTATATTCATAAAACTACAGGGTGACGGGAAATTCGACGTATTCCTTGAAAGGGGTTATTCTATAGCTCATTTGCAATGATTTAGATCCAGTCAACCGGGGGTCAAAACTCATTGGTTTGCAAGTTATTCGAGTTTTTAGTTTTTTTTTTAGAAAACCCACCTGTCGGCCTAAAACTCGTAATTGTGAAAAAACTAATTAAATTTAGACCTCAAAAAAGGATTTATTTAATAGCCAATAAATGACTGATTAAGGAAAATAAAAAAACATGCCAAAACTTTTCAAGATATTGCAAAGAATAGTTATTATTTATGCTACAAGTGTGTAAAGTAGGTGATTTCCGACGAGTGTCATTTAATCATTATTATTATTGATTACTCACTTTCACTCGATATTTTTATCAAATTTTCATAAAATAACTCCAAAGCAAACAACAATCACAACAATGGCGGGCTTTTAAATACATGCGCGGTCATAAAATGCGCATTGCGCATGTTCAAGTCGCCATGCTGTCGTATCGCAAAAGGCATAAGAAAGATATGCGTTCAGCCAAACGCATAAAGTGAATATTTACAATTAATTTTTTTAGTGACCAAATTCAAAATTCATAAAGATTAATAAATCATTTTATACATTATTAGTATTTATATACCTTTTATATGAAAGAAAACGTGTAATTTAAATATTTGTAAAACTTTTCTCGAGTAATAAAAACTCTTTGTGTCGGGCTGACGACGGACTTGAAAATAAATAAAAAATTGAAAAGTAAAAAGCACTAGTGCGAAAAAGTGGCACTTTCCGCACGATTTGGGTGCTTGGAAAACGCTCTTTTCGAGCACATGCATTGTAAAAGCATTTAAAGTCACAAGTTTTTAAATTTTGTTCCAAATTTTGTAACACTTCGAGGCATTATTTAAAAAAAAAGTATGACACTTCGCGTAAAAATTACATAAATTAGTTCCTCAGTTCATAAGCTTTCATGAAAGGTACAATTGGCGACATTTTTGTAATAATTTTAAAATAGCGGAGCAGGTAGGCAGCGTGCCTTCGGCGACGCGACACAAACAAACCAATTAAGGGTCATTAGGTTAATTGTTCATTTCTGTTTTTATGTATTTTTTTTCCTTATCTTATTCATTTTCATGAGGTGGGGGAGTACCTGGGAGAGGGACTAAACTAGGCTTGATAATTCTTCATGCATTAAGTAATCAATCAGTTAGTTTCAACTTTCTTTCCAATTCGGACGATTATTGACAACTAAGCTTCCTTTGCAAATGGCTGCTTACGAATTTGCAGAATACGCAGACATCATTTATTGTTACGGACTCTGTGATGGTGACTCCGCTGCAGCTAGAAGAGAGTACCAACGTCGTTTCCCTAACCGCCGCTTACCTCACAGAAGTGTGTTTGGGACGACGTATCGACTTATTCGGGAAAAAGGAACAGTTCGACGCAGCCAAGCTGATGCTGGAAGACCTCGAATTTATGATCCTGCTGAAGAGGAACAAATCCTACAGTGTTTCCGAGCAGACGGCACTACCTCGACGAGAATAACCGGCTCGGTATTTCTGTGGAAGGTGTGGTTTACCCTGCACTCAGCTCGGCAGTATCCATATCATTTTGCTCCAGTCCACGCAATTGATCAGTCATTTATTGGCTATTAAATAAATCCTTTTTTGAGGTCTAAATTTAATTAGTTTTTTCAGAATTAAGAGTTTTATGCCAAAAGGTGGGTTTTCTTAAAAAAACTCTAAAAACTCGAATAACTTGCAAACCAATGAGTTTTGACCCCCGGTTGACTGGATCTAAATCATTGCAAATGAGCTATAGAATAACCCCTTTCAAGGAATACGTCGAATTTCCCGTCACCCTGTATAAGCCAAGCACGCATTGTAAAACACTACATATTTCAAATTTCATTCAATTTGAACCAGTAGTTTAAGGTGACATTCGCAGGCTAACGGCGTGATTTAAAAAAAATAATATTTAACTTACTTTCATAAATGGCTTTCTATTTGCGCGAAATTCCCCCTTTCCTTGAATAAACTTGTATAAACTAGAATAATTTGAGATAGGTATTATATTATAGTTTGTGACGTCATACTTGGGAAAACCATTTTTCACAAATAATTGTAGTAGCTGGTGTAAGTAATGTGTACCTGTCTCTCTTTCTAGCGCAATAGACATTAATGATAAATATTCAAAAAATACCTCGAAAATATGAGTAAACTCTGTGAATTTTAACAAGTGATTTTTAATGTGAATATGTTCTCACTGCTGAGGTGAAAAGTTGTATGTGTTACTCGAGAGCAAAGTATTTGCATCTCGTGCTTTCGAGTCCCTCGCTGCGCTCAAGATTCAAACTTTGAATCACTCGCTACGCTCGTGATTCAATTTTAGAATCTTTCGCTTCCTCAGGACTCAAAATCAGCACTCGCAGCAAAAACAAACTTTGCTCTCTCGTTGCACAAATAACTATTGTTATCGTTCCGCCGCCGTCCCTCGCCGCCTACATCTCATGGCCGCTTCACACAATGGGCCATCCTGACCCATCATACAGGACGAAAATATGCGTTAAAGGGAGTAAGACATATTTGTGTCTCGTTCTACCGCATATCCGCGTCCTGTATGATGGGTCAGGATGGCCCATTGTGTGGAGCGGCCATCAGAGCATTTACTAGAGCGTTCAATAGACGATCGTGAACATGGTCGTACTGTTCGTAGCGATTCGGCTCGGTTCGTTGTTCAGCTCGACTAATTTAAAAATCGGCCAAGTGCGTGTGGCGCTTCGCGCAGTGTAGGGTTCCGTAGTTGCCTGTCTGTATTTGTTACATCGACACGCGCCAACATGGCGAAACTATAAGGTTCCGGTTAGACGACAAAAATTGCAACCTGTCATTTGTTTCTTCTGATAACCCATATGAGTCAATTAATGACTAACTAAACAGCTAACGCAAAAATGGCTGTTGTTATTGTGTTGATAAATAACAAATATACTAAACAATTGGGGACATACGAGCTATCAACGCAACGAATCCTCGAATCAATAAAGAGGCGACAACGTGCGCGTGATTTTCGTCTGGAATCGCAAGCGTTCATAGACTATGGTGTCTGCTTACCATCGGGAAGACTGTATGCTTGTTTCGCCACCGTCGTAGTGCCTACCTATTTTTTGAAGTGAAAACTTCTTTAGCGGCGCTGAGCACTTTTTGGGATGGGGAAAAATTGTTAAATACGCGACAGTTTTGTGACGTCAGATGTGAAGGAGGTCACTTTTTGCTGCTAGCCGATTCGACTTCATTCAAAACTGAACGCTATTCGTAAGAGTATAAAGCCGTTAAACACTTTTTGCAATAGCATATTCTGCAAATAAATTTGTAATAATACCAACGCGTCCTTCACCGTTTTGCTATTGAGAAAATTCGAATAGTTCGAATTTGGGCGTTATTCCTAAAGTGATAAAGCTTGGAAAAATATTTACCAACGGCAAAAACAAATTTATATTTTGGTCGCCACCGCCGTCTGTTGTTCTTGCAAATTCGAATAGTTCGAATTTAGACGTTATTCCTAAAGAGATAAAGCTTTGAAAAATATTTGGCAATGGCAAAAACAAATTGGTATTGTGTTTGCCGCCGCCCGTCGGGTCACATTTTCTTATTTTCTCTAGGTTTCCACTTGCGACGTCAAGAAAAACGAATGCAGGTTCTTTACCTAGTAGTAATGACCGCAATATTTTGAAGATAAATAGGTAGCTTGCAGTCATGCATTGTCTTGACAGAGATAATATTATTTTGACGCGCAATTTTATTAACTACAAACTCGTGTAAACAAGATGTAAGAACATCGACCGTATCAACAAAAACTAAAATTGGACCGAATGACATTGACGAAATCCAAACGATAACCAAAACCCAGCCTAAACAAGATAAGTAGGTTAAGAAAAATACTTTTAAAAAGTCGTCCGCAGAGGAAAATAAGGCGCTATTAAAAAATTACACGCATTGTCTATTTTATTTTGGCGGGATGTGTCAACCGAAACCTTCCACTTGTTGGCTTGCCTACTTGTGTATTCGTAACAAAACAAATGTACCTAGGTAACCTACGAAACGTATTTTTGGAAGATAACCACATTGACCTTTCGGTACGTGTGCCAGTGTGCCAAGGTCCGACGTGATACCAGTTTTGTCATTCAAACTAATCTGGGCCAAACGTTTCATTGGTTTTTAGTAAACGTGAACCGTATATTAAGAATCAAACATGGAACCGTCATAGCTCTATGTAGTCGCCCCAAAGGCTATTGTTGCTTGATTTAGTAACTTGAATTATTTGTGTAGGGTCTTCTATATACGCATATCTATTGTCCATTTAATCTTATTGGGTTAACAGTATTCACGGGATGATAATGAGATGTTTTGTGACATCGCCGTGTAGGCCGAATCTGACCGTTCCGAAAGAATATATTACCTACACTAATACTTAGATACCTAATATAGCTAGACGTATTATTTTTAATGAATTATTCCTATTATTTTATGTAATGACACGGATTTATTTAGGTATACGTGCGACGTGTCTTCAGAATCAGAAAAGTATTTATTGCCACAAAAGAAAAAATTATAACAAAAAAATAAAATACAAATACAAATATTCTTTATTTTGTCATAACAGGTTAATTAACATTGTATGTTGATAGGTATTATTGAGTATGTTGTGTACAGCCATGATGAGCCATTTTGGCATACGAAATTAACTTATATAAGTAAAAGAAAAAACAACAGCAACACCATATAAATAGGGAACAAAGAATATGACTCGGTATACATCTCAGAAAAAGAAGCTGCCGCTATACAGGGTGAATTCTAAATCGTGAATCGTAACCACGTTTACCGGTAAAGCTACTTAAGACTATTACAGAGCACTAGTGTTAATTACAATTAAGGACCCGCTTAATTAATTATGAACAAAACCAGAAAGTGCGTCCCCACTTGTCATCCGCCTTGGTCACCCTACACGAGTCACGTGACTTGCAACGCCATGTTTACCTAAGTGCAAAGGTTATCTTATCAATATCATGCATTAAATGCATTGTGCAGTTTGTTATTTAAACACTCATAAAATTTTCCTTTAGTTTACTCACATAAAAAAGAAACAGTTTTGCACCATCCTCATAATTAAATTTTGTCTCGGTACCGGCGACTCAGGATACCTTCTTCCGAATAGTTCTTGCGTTTGACCAATTCTGCCAGTCTGAGCGTACCAAGATACCATATCAAACCTTTGTATGTTCGTGTACGGATACGGTGGAGGCATTTTTATACCATTAATCGTAATAAAACTGAATTATTTTATGAGTAAATACGATTTAAATACATAAGTTGACAATGTCGACGATGTTGACATTATTGACAATACATGCCAAAATTCTATCCAGCCAACTTCAATATTAGGAGGTTGGATATCTAATGTTGAAATTTTCATGACAAGTGCGAAACATAAATGTAGGGTGACCACGAGATTTTAAAAATTAGGATAAATCAAATTAAAAGTGGACAAAATAAAAACGTACTTAATTTAGGTTTAAAAGCATTGTAAGTTATTGTTAACTATGTATAGACTTCAAAAAAAATATTACGATTCACGATTTAGAATTCACCCTGTATAGTCGAATCACTAAGGAAATGGCGCCAGTTTCTTGCAGGCAGATCATTTCGATTGATCACCGATCAGAAGTCGGTCGCTTACATGTTTGACCAAACGCATTCTTCAAAAATTAAAAACGACAAAATCCTACGCTGGAGATTAGAACTAGCCATTTTCGGTTTCGACATCGTCTATCGTCCAGGAAAATACAATCAAGTTGCAGACGCTCATTCTCGAGCCCACAGTCTAAACTAAATTCGACTTAATCCACAGCGATCATGGAACATCATTCTTATCTAATGAACTGAAAAAGTTTTTACATGACAAAGGAATCGCTACCAGCTATACGACGCCTTATAATCCTCAAGGGAACGGGCAGACAGAGAGATATAATGGTATAATATGGAAAACCATACAATTAGCATTGAAGACACGTAATCTTCCAATTACTAAGTGGCAGCTCGCACTGACATGACTGACAGCTTCTCTCCATGCCATCCGATCACTTTTATGCACGCCGCACGAACGCATGTTCTCCCCATCCTAGACGCTCCGCCAACGGCCAATAAAGAAGCCGCTAAAGAAGTTTTCACTTCAATAATTATACCTAATAAACTCTGAACCAAATTAACAGCGCGCAATTTTTAAATGGGGCGGGGCGCCGCGTTTCGTTCGGAAACTACATCTGTGCTATACGTTCTTAAAATTTAACATTGTTAAAACTAGAATTAGTAATAAGCTCGCGCGATAAAATTTATGTAGTCTACCTATTTATAATGAAAAACGGAGTTTCTTGACAGGTTTGTATTTAAATATTCCTCAATCGAAAATTACTTTGTATAAATAGTTTGGTGGGTAGTAAGTTAATTTAAACTTGTTAATTTGATATTTTTCGAACGTGTTACTTGTTTCGCGCTTTTTTGGGGGTCTACTTTGAAATTCGATGGTCGAACTACGGATCGACCTGTGTGCCATTTAATTTTTTCGTATTGAAATGAAAGGGACAGAGCTAATAAAGTTCGAAGAAATGTCAGTGCCCGGCATCAAAATTAAAAAACCACGTTGTCTCACTGAGTGAGCAAAATCGCATTTTGCACACTGTTTTCACGCAGCAAAGAGTTCGAGCTGCTGAGGTGAAAAATATATAATAGAAGAAAATTCTTTAAAAAGCAGTTTCTTGCATTTGAGCCACAATTTGAGCATTTAAGGCTGCTTTGTAGTGAATTACTCAGAGAATATAATTTATCTATTGTTTGCTTTAAAAAAGTAGTTAAGTTTTATAATTCATTTAAAGGCAGTTACAGGACTTTCACTTCTTTGTTAATAATTACATTAATTACACTAAAAGGATTAATAGTCAAGAAACTTTACAAAAAGGCAGCTAGCTAAAAACACTGCCTTTTAAAGAATTACGAGCATACAATTGAAAGGCCTTTTAATTTTCAATGGTTAACCCCTCGTATGCGGATGTCAAAAATTGCTGATCAAAATAAGACCTTGAGATTGAAAACTGTAGGTTCAAATGCTTGGCACGGATCCGTGTCTAAGCATACGACGGGTTAATTGTTAGTAATAATCCACTAAAACGCAGCTTTGGGACTTTAGCTGCCTTTTAGTGAATTATTATAAATCGTAAATAAGCTCTCATAATGCATACCACAACTATTTCTTGATATAATTTAATTAAATAGGTGAAAATATAATAAATAATGAAAAAAGATTTTTAATACTTAGTGTCGTCATTGCGTCAAATTTTGTTACATAGCATAATTAACGTAAAAAAATCCAATTAAAGACTGCTTTCGCTTTTTTCTCAAAAGTAAGTGTTGTCAGAAGACTGCCTTTTTAAAAATGACGGCAGTATTGTGGCCGTACATTAACTGGATGCACGCCTAGCATGAACGTTTTTAGTGGTTTTATTGTCTTTCTTAATGCTGAGTGTGGGAATGCGGCTTTACAAGGAATTAACATTGTTGGCAGCACACGTTTAAACGTCACGTCACGTCTTGCTCTTGTCATTGTCAAAATTGACATGACATATTGCAGACGATCGACGGGGTGTTTGTGGATAACGAATTATTGTTTATTAGGAACACAGTACTTTTCTATATATATTAGGAGAAATAAGTGATCAGGCAACAAATTAAAAAACGTAGTATATCTCTACTTTAATAAATATGTCGTCTAGTCGCTCCAAAACATCGATTCTGGACAAACCTCTTAGTAAAGGCAAAGGCGAAGTGTCTTTAGCTCTCTACGCGCTTCTTTTCTCTGAAATTGTGCAGTACTGCCAGAACCGGTCACATTCTATCCATGAACTTCAAAACAAGTATGTATTGGTCATGTTTTTACAATCCTGTATAAGCTGTACAAGTCATTATCGGAGTGGGAGTTTTCGAATGCTTTCTTGAGGTGTCCCATACTTTGTGCCGTAATTAATGTAAACTAATTATCATGTAATTTAACAATATCCTATAATAGTGCTCCTTTTCATTCAGTGGTGGAAATTATGCTCAATATTTATTTCCTGTTCCTGTTGGTTTTGCATTAATATGTATGCAGCTATACCAGTAATGACTTATCAAGTCTGTTATGCCTTGCAAATTTGCACACAACTAAACTTTGCACCACACATTTTATCTCGTGTTTGACTTTCTCAATGCTTTTTGTTGAATCTGTACTGAAATTAAATAAATTATTTTATTTATTTATTTAAAATAATTACACAGCATTACAGTTAAAACCTAAGTCACTGTGAATTACTAATTAGCATTCACAATACACAATTCCCCAACTACTTCCAAAGTCGTCCATTGCTGACGCAAGAAGCGCATTGAGGCTGTGCAGAGCTCTGCCGTAAGGAGAGTTTTTGCACACTATGGTGCGTGCCTCTGGAGCAGCTAGCAGTACCCGGTTATGCAGGCGACAATTGATCCTCCGCATGGAGGGACTACCAGATGCACCGCCTGAGCCACCAGCTCTAGGCAGTCTGAACTTCCTCCTAAGATTTTGTAAGTGCTCATTAGTAGCACACAGTTATGCCTCACCTCAAGTGAATTAAAACCTAATATGCCCAATAGAAATTATGCGGGATAAAAAATGGATATTATAGCTGATGCTGACACATCTAAATCACATTTCACTTAGCACAGGTTCACATTGCTTTAGGTAGTTAATAATAATAATATAATATCCATGTTTTTTCTTATAAAGAAACCATAAAAATACTTTTTGGATTTTCTCCAGTAGCAAGGTTTTTTTTTCTGTTTATTATATCCTGCAAAGCTTGGCATTCATCAGTTATATAGGTATTCTATATTAAGATGAAGCAACATTATTGTTATTATAAGTTTATGTTAGTACTTAAATATCATTGTATCTGTGTTTTGAATAAATTAATAAATAAATCTACTATTTCTGGTGGGTATTACCATAGTATAAGAATGGGCGGCTATATTCTGATCTTCTTTGTTCCTAGTGAATTACTCTACGTCCCCACAATATTTAAATTATTTTACTATCAGGCTGTCAGAGATGGGTCAGGATGTGGGCGCGCGCATCCTGGACCTGTACTTCGTGCGCGAGCGCAGCAGCAAGCGCGAGATCAAGCTGCTCAACATGCTGCTCTTCGTCAAGTCCACACTCTGGAAGGTAAAAATATCTCAAGAGCATAAACACTCACATTTGTGACTTAAATGACTTCTGGTAAAGCTGTGTGTATAGATCTACTTGCAGATATTTTAATTACATGAACGATTATCATTTTACCAACTTTCATATAAATTGGTAATAATATAAATAATTGATAAACATAATAAACACAACAAACAGCTGAGAATCATCTCAACATACAAGACTTTAGATAAAAAAAACATACACTCAATTCATCCATTTTAAGAGCTATGATGCTACAAACAGACACGGGTACATAATAATACATATGCATATAAAATTATGCTGATGACATGCTGCTACTGAGTGCGTCGGTCTGTGGAATACGTCAGCTACTCAACGTGTGTGAGACCTATGCTTTAAGTCACGGTCTCAAATATAATGCTAAAAAAAGCCAGTACATGGTTTTTGAGTCTGGTCGCAGCAAGATATCCGAGGTTCCTGCAATTTTCCTTAATGGCAGCCCCATGGACAGAGTCGATAGTTTTAAATATTTAGGGCATATCGTTGCAGCTGATCTAAAGGATGACTTGGACATCGAACGGGAGCGGAGGGCCCTGTCGGTCCAGGCAAATATGATTGCTCGGAGGTTTGCAGGATGCTCCAGGGAAGTCAAGGTTACCCTGTTTAGAGCCTTCTGTACTTCCATGTACACCTGCAACCTCTGGGCAAATTATTCGCAAAGGGCTTTTAGGGCTCTTCGAATCCAGTACAATAACGCGTTCCGGGTGATAGTGGGACTGCCTCGCTTCTGCAGCGCATCAGGAATGTTTGCGGGGGCGCGTGTTGAGTGTTTGTATGCCACCATGCGCGGGCGCGCCGCATCCCTGGTGCGCCGGGTGCAGGATAGTCTCAATACCATTCTGATAGCCGACAAACCTGACTGTACAATTATGTTACACTGTGCGGGATTGCATGCTCCCACTAGCGTAATATTATGGTAAACATGTCCAAATTGGTTATATTATGTATTGTCTATATATGTGTCTTGTAGTTACACGAAATAAATGCTTTTGATTTGATTTGATTTGAAAATGTATAACACTCCTCGTTTTGGGGTTGATTAAATACTCCATAAACTTGTGGTTTTCCAGGTGCTGTTTGGAAAGGAGGCTGACAAGCTGGAGCATGCCAATGACGACGAGAGAACCTACTACATCATAGAGAAGGATGCGCTGGTAAGTCTTTATTTCCTTGAAGGTCTTCTTAGTCGTTTCCTCACTGCTGAGGGTCATGACTAGCACGGCCGCCGTGCACCACTTTCAAGGCACAACATTCAAAGTATCAGAAATTAGAATGCTTTGTTTGTGAACCATAGGTATGCTTGGTGTTCATTATATATTTACACTATTATTTACATATTTACATTATACCTTGCACAGTACTGACGACCACTTTAGCCTAGTTGGTAGTGACTACGAAGCTGGAGGTCCTGGGTTCAAAACCCCATTTATTCGTGTCAGGAGCACGAATATTTGTTGCTGAGTCATGGATGTTTTCTATGTATGTATTTATTAATCTCTTTAAGTATATTGTACCCATAGTCCAAGCTTTACTTAGTCTGGGACTAGGTTGATTTGTGTAAAATTGTCCCCACATATTCATTATAATATATATGTATTGTGTTATCTTATCATCAGTCAACATTAAATACTATGTTTACACTTTTGCGTCTTAATCCTTTGTTATAAGGCGAAAAACGTGTACAATCCCCGGCAAATAACTTGAGGAAATGACCTTGCCTGCGCAAAGGCGAATTGTACGTGCGAGCTGCCCCCCCATTTCATCCTACATGTTCAAGTTGTTTGCCGGGAACTGTACATTTCTTTGACATCAACTACACAGGACTCTACGACTCTAGCACAGAAATTCTTGTCTATATTTGAAGGCCATTAGTTAACATTGTGCCATTAGGTAAAATTCAGATAGACAAGACGTTTATTAACATTTATATTTATTTATAGTATTTATTTATTTATATTATTCTTTATACATCTAAACACTTAACACAAGAATAATATGATCGTAGAGCAATAATTTACCAATTTAATATTAAGTACCTACTTGTATAAGATAGACGTAGTGTTACGACCAACCCTGTCGAAGGGACTCGTCTGGAAACCAGCGCAGGCTTCAAGCCTTGCATATGCTGAGACGAGCACCCATTGCTCAACCTAACGCGATTTAGTATTTTAGTTTTAATTCTAAGGCATTGTAAAGTTATTTCTTTGTGCTTATGTTAAAAGTTATATTTTGTTTTCTTTTTGGCAATAAATTATTTTGAATTTGAATTTAGTGTTACTGAGTTACGTGTGTCCGTTTGCAGGTGAACAAGTTCATCAGCGTGCCGAAGGACAAGGGCTCGCTCAACTGCGCGACCTTCAACGCCGGCATCATCGAGGCTGTGCTCACCAAGAGCGGATTCGTAAGTCCACTCCTACATTCATTACTTCGAGCTGGATTCGAACCAGCGACCTTCTGCCATACCGGGCCAATCGCTTTTAACCCGACACACGTCCTGTAAACTACGCCCAAATACTCGTTTTTTTTTTATTCCGAACCCACTGACATTTTCTTTTTAACCGACTTCAAAAAAAAGGAGGAGGTTCTCCATTCAGTTGTTTTAAGGGTACATTTTTAATTGCATTTTGAAGTGAAAACTTCTTTAGCGGCGCTGTGCACTTTTTGGGATGGGGATTTTTTTTTTAAACTCGCGTCAGGTCACGTGACCGTGAGATTCGTAAGACGTAAGACGTGCAATAAATGAATACTTATTGTATTTTACCACATAAGTGATAGTACTTGAATACTGATAATTAAAGCAATTACTTGACCTGATCGAAAAACTGTTACAATGTCATTGAGTTTTCACTTCTGCCGGCACTCCCGGAGTGCAACCCGGTCTATTTTTAACTGGCATAACACCCCATGCATGACACCACGGGTTAACCAACTGAGCCATCAAAGTCGATGGTCGAATCAACGAATCTTTCAACCAGTTTCCTTTTATTACGCCGTGTAGCGACATGGAGCATTATCATCGTTAGCAGTTAGTTCTTAATTAGCACGTTGATTCTTAATATAATTCGTGGTAGGTCCAAGACTTTCGCAACCATGTTTTTAGGAACCTTGGTTGCGAGAAGACTCACAACTAGGGGTTTTTTAGCGTCCAAGGATATCATAACAAAAAAAAAACTATTGATATCAAAAAAGACTAGACAGAGAAGTTTCGTTTATGGGACCAAATGGTTAGCCTAGTCGGTAGTTAACCACACGAGCTGCAGAAGCGAACAAAGGTCCGGTGTAACACAAAAATTAACAATAAAATCGTATGGTTAATTTTCGTGTCACAACGGAAAAATTACTTAGAAAGTTTAATTGAGTGAGTTAGCTGACCAACTTTTTGGTCCTCCCTCACCCCATGATGATGATGATGATTATTTGAAGGTTGTGTTGTTTGTTGCAGCCGGCAAAGGTCACAGCCCACTGGCACAAGGGCACCACCTACATGGTGAAGTTCGAGGACTCCGTCATAACCCGGGACAAGTCGCTGGATGACCGATAACTAACCTCATTACTCAATACAGAACTGATTATTTATTTTAACTCAGTGTACGTTCAGTTTGTTCTCTGAGGCATCTAGGTTAAGATTTTATTGCGGAAAATGTCTGACTTTCCACCATAACTAAGCAAAGTTTCCATCGGTTGGCAACGCCTATGTGACACCCCTGCCGTTGCAAGCTTCCCTAGGCTACGGTGGCCTCTTATCATCAGGCGGGTAATACGCTTGTTTGCCACCGAAAAAAATAGTTTTCATACAGCTTACTGAACATTGTAATGATTACTTGGCTGATTTGTATAAAAAATGCAACCAGCACGGGTATCACGAGACGGCGCGCGAGCTCTCTCGATTTTTCTCGCATTATCCGTCTCTCTCTTATTAGAACACTTAGAACAAGAGGTATAGTGCGCGAAAAATCGAGAGTATGTCGCGGCCGTCTCATGATATGATAGAGGTGCTGAAATATCTTGAATGGAAGTTTAGTTATAATTAAATCCACACTATTAACAACCAGATATTTTATTTCATCTAAATTTGTATCTCACTCAACTAGGTATCGCAAGTTCTGACTCAAGCCCATAAGAATGCTGATATGTAAGAAATATTCATGTTGTGAAATGAACAGTTTCACTATGTACATTCGACGTCAAAGATATGTATGCATTTATAGGTTTATTACAATGGGTCCAAGTGTACAGTCGACTATATACCATATAGAATCTTCATTTCGTTTTTGTAATCTGATGATTCGCCGTATTCGCTGTTGGTGATGCGTTAGGTTTGCAACGACTGTAAATCAGTCGCAACGTGTTCGAGTACTGCGTGACCCTAAAGACGTTGCGTATTTATGTTTTTGAGTTTTTTTCCTCGAGCTCCGCATCCGCGGATGTCTAAAAAGTCGCATCCGCGGCATCCCTAGTATCGATCTCTTTGTAGTGTACTGTACATACCTTTGACGTCGCCCCGGATTCATATCTTGGTATAGCATCGTGAATGTCAAACGTTAACGACATCTAGTCTCATTTTTTTAAACATAACTTGCCCTGTTAGACCTTATGCATTTTTTCCAAATTCTTTCGGACTGTTCTCAAAGATAGTTATGAAACCTCAAAACTTTATTACAAAAAACGTCTTGAAACATGTCAAAAGTTTGCAAATCAAAGTTATCTAAACTTATGAATCCTATCCCTATACTTGATCTTTCCGCAGCGGTAGTCCTTCTCGAGGCTGTCGCGGAGGCTCCACACGAGGTACCCGTAGCCCACCATGGGGCCCACGACAGCCAGGAGCCCGAACCGGGCCGTGCGGGGCGTGGCCTCGAACAACTCGTACTGACAGGTCTTTAGAGACATGAAGCGTTGGATGGCACCGTCGAACTGAAAATTATTGCATTTCTAAGGCTTACTACAGTACCACAGTATAGAAGAATAATACAGTAGTTAATCAGAGGCCGTGGAGCGTCCGTTACCTACTTTCGCTCGTACACAGGGCTGTGTCATGTGATCACGTCTGTGGCTTGGCATACCTATAATACTAATTATGCTTTTAAGTATGCAAAGTATTCCTGATACAGTTAATAGACAATATTGTATATACAAAGTAATAGTATTATAGATAGTTAGGTATGGTTTTAGTTTCCCACTTCATCGAATATTTTAATAGCACTATACGATACCTAAAATTTTTGCTAGTAAGTCATGAACTCATAACAGTTGCTAAGGTTGGTAGGTGCTTAGTTACAAGCCTATTCGGCTCCTTTTGATATCGTGGCACTGGCGGCTAGCTGTCATCATACCTACGAGGCGGCTTCCTTTGACGTAGCGAGTGAGAGCGAGCGAACACGGCAACGGCGCGGCCCCGACTGAAGCATTCTCCATCATTCCCGAAGGCTATGTGTGTGTGCGTACCGAACACGCGCGCATGTGTGCAGCCGTGCGATTTACCTTTGTTCGAAGTTTATTTACTGTTCTATACTGTGACAGTACACTCACCTAGGGCGGTAATTCAATGTCTCATATCTCAGGTATTCGACGTCTGAGCCGAAGGCAATGTAAATACGCGATTTGGCTTTCTTTATTATTGCCAATGGTGGCTACAGAATTTGATGTGCTTGGCTTGTAAGTGGAATTTCTGCGCGTAGTGGGCGGTGATAGCCAATTTCTGTCAGGGTTTAGCTGATGTTGAGCAATTCAATATTTTACCCCTAAAATTTTCTATTCATTATCACATTTACCATGGTATGTTTTAAATTGCCAAGCAAATAAAATATTAAAAAGTTACCTCTTCATATTATGAGTATTGTCATAAGTCGAGATTTATTCTCTTGAACGATAGGTTTGTCTTAAGATTTTGTTATGATCCATTCGAACCAGTTTTTGGAGAGGAACAAATGTTTGTATGGCAGCAACTACAATAGACTCAAAATGTTTTATTACTCCCAGAGGCGTCTCTAGCGCATGCAGCGCCCGTGTCCGTGTGCAAACATTACTCTAGCGCCCCCTAGTAAGCGCGCGGTCAAATTGGAGACTTGGCTCTACGAAATATCTCACAACTTTTTACGGTGGAAGAGTTTCGAGACTTGGCCTCTTTTTTACATGGAATGTTTTTTATGGGATTGAGGGTTACAGTTAAGAGGAAACACTAAGGGCGAGATAATTGAGAAATAGGTATTTGTAAAATGTATTGCTGTTGCGCCAACCTCAAACCTCCCCCGCAGAGCGCGATAGAGACAACTGCAACTTGGACCGAAAATACCTATTAAAATTACATAAAATCAACGTTTTGTAGTTTTTTTATTAATTTTTTTCATTTTTCTTAGGTTTTTGTATGTTATTATCTCTTTTAAGAATACATTTATGAAAAAAAGCAAAACAGGAACATGTCAACAGTAGCCATAGGTTCATGGAAAAAAAATATTGCTCTACTGCCATTATCCAGGGAGAAAACTGAAGACTATGTTTCTATGGAAAAACGGCCCTTGTGTTTCCTCTTAAAAGGTCAACATAGCAAATAATGACAATCAGTAGGTTAAATGATTCCCTGCAGTCCCGCGCCCAGTCCTGGACTGGTCTCCAGGTTTACCCTGTAATATGCTACAGTTGAATCAATACTACTCACAACATATCCTGACTCTGCAGCATGCTTGTATGGGTCAGATTTCAACGTCAAGAACTGTTCCCTCATTGCCTTCCTTCGTTTAATCTGTTCCTGGATTATTTTACATTCCAGTTCAGAGAAGCCATAACCATCAGTAAACATTATTAAGAATAAAGTGTGACGTAAGAATTAATGCACAAACACAATCATTAAATTTTTGGCAATTTGGCTCCTTCAAGGTAATGCAATGCAAAGTCAAACTTGTTGATGCCAGTTGATTGTCATGTATGACTTTGGCAGCTCAAAAGTACTGGCTGGATAAAAAGATTAAAAACTATTCTCTACTTTGTTTTTAAATTTCAACTTATAACTTTGGTGTGGTTGTATAATGCCTGCAACACACTGGTGCGGCCTGCGGTGGCAGACAATAGTAAATTTGACAGCAAATGACAAGTTTACTATGGTCCTCCACGGCCAGGCTGAGCCAGTGTGATGAGCGCTTAATGAAACTAGCATGTAAATACACCGATTATACACTATATTACAATTTGCTATTTGACAAGGATTGTAGAATTTGTAGATTTATATGAACTTGAACAGTCTGTCCCTGTAGACAAGTTCTCCGCTCCTGATCTTCTGCTCGCGCGAGTTCCGGTCGTTCCACACCAGGTAGCCGAAAGTAAACATTGGGATAATGATGGCGCAAACTCCGAACAGGCTCGTACGGCGGTTAGGTTGGAAATTGTCGTATGAGGCAACTTTCATTGACATAAACTTCTGGATGGCTGGGTCAAACTGAAATATAAGACGCAGTAAACGGTCAGAAAAAGACTGCAATGTTTACTTCTCTTTTTCCCAAACAGGTCTAATAACATAATTACGTAATAAATACATACCACATAACCAGCCTCGGAGGCATGTTTAAAGGGATTGGTTTTTTGCATCAAGAATTCCTTCCTCAGATGGGCCCGCCTCGCGGCCTGCTGTTTAATAAGGTTTAACTCCTTCTCGGAGATGCCGTAATCGGCCATTTTAGAGGAAAAGTGTTTTAGAACACTGGCTGAAGATGTAAAATTGGGCTCTGTTTCTCTTTTCTTTCGTTCGATTTGACATTTGGTGTCAAATTGACAGCTGTCGCACGGTGATACCACAGGTGATAGCGTCGCGTTGGATTATGGTGTTGTTATGATGTCGGTGGCGAATTTCAGTATATTCTAAATTCATTAACTTTTGAGAGTCGTTGTCTACGTAGATTATAAAAGACTTCTATTATAAATTAGTTTTTTGAAACATGATCTTAAGTAATCTACTTGAACGTGACATATAAATCGGATATGGTGCGAATCTATGAAACCATAGACACGCAGTGCAAAGTTTAAAAAAAGTGTCCTCTTCCGGCTACCATCTTTTTGATTTCCCTTGTTGTCGTTGTTAGTTCGGTGATTTTGTGAAAAGGCCACAACCATGGGTCGTATGCACGCACCTGGGTAATTTATTTATTAAATCGTCATATTGAGGAACTGTGCTACCGATTGATAATTTAATCTCAGATTTCGGACACGTAAAAGTGATTTTGTGACAGCAACATAACCTTCAAGACATTCGTGCCTTACCACATGGTTTGTATAACGAGTGTGATTTCTGTTTCAGTAAGGGTATTTCCCAATCGGCACTGCCCTACCGCCGCAGTGTCCCCACGTGGTTGAAGTTGAGCGCTGACGATGTTAAGGAACAAATCTTCAAACTTGGCAAGAAGGGTCTCACCCCGTCACAGATCGGTAAGTTCCCAAATGTCTAATTGTTTGTCGTTCAGTAAATTTTTTGGTTCTTTGGGTGCAGTACTTATCATTTGAGTGAATTTAAACAAATTTGCTAAGGTTATTCTGAAGAGTTGCTCTGAAGTTCATGCTGTGGTAGACCTAGACTTCACTTCACGGTCTTTTAGCTGTCGCGTTGTCTTAAGCAAGTCGATAATTTGGACCTCCTTAGCCTTACCCAATATTTTAACTATTTCTCAATTAGAATCCTACCAATGTTTTCCCTGAAATTCAATATTCAGTGAAAGAAAAAAAAACGTGAATAACTACATCTAATCATCATCAGCTTATACACGTCCCAGTGCTGGGCGCACGCCTCCCATGGATGAGAGGGATCTATATCTACAAATAATTTAAAATATGAAGCTCTCAATCTGCACAGGATCAGGGAGAAGTAACCTCTAATCTCAAATATGAATAGACACCAGAGTTCTCCTGCTGGCTTGATTGGACACTATATATTACATCATTGCTAGTCAATTAGCAATGATGTATTTCGTTGGGTTTACCCTTGTTGTATAGACAAAACTTTTCATCAAGTGAGTGTTTCGCCCCTAATTGTCATTTCATCCATTTTTTCCCATTAATGGAAATGTTTTCAGGATTGTTATTTAAACAAATGTAATCTAACCTAATTACCTTTTAGCGATACCTAATAAGTTAAAGGTTTCTGAGAAAAAAAGTGCTGATGGAATGATAATTCAGTGAAACATTTGTCGGTAAAATAAGGGACTCCCATTTAGCGCGGGTTGCACGAACTTACGATTACAGACCGATCAACGTATAATATGGCGCCAGCGGCAGTCCATAGAAACTTGTCAAACATTTCATACATTCATATTTTTACAAACAGCAGTTACGATTACAGATGGTTTGGTGCGACATACCCCTATTTTCATAACGCCATATAATGATTTCGCTTGACTGATGATTCTTATCTACTCCCTAATTTTAGTTCTACTTTATTATTGAACTCTAATTAGGGAATGCAATAACCGGCCTAACTTCATAACCGGTTACGGTTATGGCCGAAAAATAACCGATATTCGGTTATTATCGGTTATGCAACGTTTTTTAAAAATTACGTATAAATCTAGTTCTACGTGACGTAAAATCATAAAATAAGCAGTATTCATGAAACATAAACCTTGCTTTGATTTTCTTTATTAATTATAATCAGTTTTTTTAAATAAAAATACATATTTTAAAAAACTGGTTATAATTATTAAGAAAATCACTAATTATTAGGTACCATAAATTCAGCCGAAGTCAATATTAATATGTACTAAATATCACTCATCTCAAGTGTAACTCATTTGTGAAAGTATGAAAGCCCTCAAAAACATGAGAGCAATGAGCATCTAATGTGGCGTCACTTGATCTTAATTTGCTGCAAAAATATCCCACAGTTGAAAATGCACCTTCAGCCTCCACGCTAGTGGGCTTTACAGATGGTAACTGCTAGAAGCTATGGACAAATATTTGTACCATTGACCATTTTCGTGTAAAGCCATTTCAAATAAAATCATTTGTGGTATACAGTCTTGAGTCTGTCTGGTATACAGATTGAGAACTTGTTGCATCAGATGCTGCGGAATCAACTGCCAACTTATGTAGCAACACTCGTGGTATTCAGTTAAATCAGTTATCTTGTAAATACACAAAATTTGCACTTTTAATACTTTTATTAACTAGAATATTTGGGAAAAATGGCCCCAGTGTTGTACTGAAACTAATTATTACGCCATTTTTCTTCAAATTAATGCAAATAATGCAATGGTTATAATCGGCACCCAGAAACTTATTAATATTGAATCAGTATCAACATTATAAGTTATTGGCAAAATATCATATATGTATACAAAAATAACCGAAGTCGGTTATTACTAAATTCAAATAATTGGTTATGCGATTTGGCCAGAATATTCGGTTATAACCAAATATTTCGGTTTCGGTTATAACCGATTTGCATTCCCTAACTATAATCAACATTACCCGGATTTAACTTCAACTTATAGCCACCAGATGTGAACGAAATTTTGACTTGCAAGATTGCAGACTAATGTAGTAATAATTACTTAATAATGTCCAGAATTATCTGCATTTAAGCCTAATTCTCTTGAGTTGTGTGAATTTCGTTTCAAAGATTTTCATGTAATAAGGTCAGCTGGTGGTTGTTTAAAGTAATTCCTAGAAATAGGTGCCATCATATAAAAATAATGCATTTTCAATCAGAAATTTAACACTAAAAAACTGAAGGTACATCATAATTCATAATTTACTTGAGCTCTGGATCTGACCTGTCTTAGTTCCTGTTTATTCTAGATTATTGTTTAATAAACTTATCACGGAACTAATCAATTTCAACCTAATTCCAGGTGTCATGCTCAGGGATTCACATGGAGTGGCCCAAGTGAGATTTGTCACCGGCAAAAAGATCCTCCGCATCATGAAGGCTATGGGTCTGGCTCCCGACCTACCTGAAGACCTCTACTACCTTATCAAGAAGGCCGTAGCCATGAGGAAGCACTTGGAGCGCAACAGGAAAGACAAGGACAGCAAGTTCAGGCTGATTCTCGTAGAGTCTAGGATCCACAGGCTCGCCCGTTACTACAAGACCAAGAGTGTGCTCCCACCTAACTGGAAGTACGAGTCTAGCACCGCTTCAGCCCTGGTGGCTTAAGTTTAAATAAACTTTTTAAAATCCCTGTAATTGTTTCATTTAGACTGTAAAAAAATGATTTTAGAGATGGTCTTACCTAACAGTGGAGGCAACTCGAGTATGTTTATACACATACAAACTATATCAAGTATGTAATGTATCTACAGCATAGATACCTAGCGTTACACACACGTTACACACAAATGGCTCTACCTTCTTTGAACTAGAGACTTATATTAGATGAACAGCCCAGCTAGTATGATGGTTTTACGAAACGTCACGTTAAATGTGACGATAAAACCTATCGTACTAGGGTTTCTGGGGCCAGTAGCATAATAACTTTAAATACTTGTGAATAGTTTTTTTTGACATCACATTGTGGTATGGTTTTGCGTATAAATACCCACCATACCACTAGGGGTACCTACGGTGGGTCTGGTATGGTAACTTTTAACCGCTTGTATGCTTGGGTACAAATGTGTGAACCTATTGTTTTACATTCAGTCTTGTGTATATGAAGGGGTGCTTGCATCATATCACATGTTACAAGGCATTATTATTATGCACTGGGCTTTGAATAGGCTCCTGATGAGAATGACACGTATGTCTGATGCCAAGCCTATTGAAAGTGCTTGTTACTAGGCCTACTTGAATAAAGATCATTTTGAGTTTGAGTTTTATTGTTTCAATATGAGACTGAGTACAGTCATTTCCATTGTTTGTTGTCTATTGATATACCATGTGCATTAAATGGAGAGTCCTTCATATTCAGGTGAAATGTCTGAAAAAATAAAGAGAAGTTTGTTACGCTAAAACTAGATAAGATAATCTGTTGAATAAAGGTCTTGGTGGCAGGGGACAAACTTTTGTTGGCTCTACAAGGTGCAAACAAGGCTCGAACTCACATTTTTTTTTTCTTTGCCAAGAAAAGGGTTAAAGGCTATTTTATTTATTTTACATTATGGAGACCAAGCTGGTTGCCATTCCTTGCAATGAGGCACTAAGAAAAATAATATGGAACAAAAAAAATAGTTTTCATCATGGATTGTTTCGATAAAAATCACTTATGGATATATTATTGGTATACAACTTTAGTGGACTTTGTATATTCTTTGTCAAGTTTAATTATAAAACCAAATTTCTACAAAATTAGAAAATTAGAAGCTGAGGGAGGAAAAAAAGGCAGTTTCTTTTCTTAGAAAATGTATTTCTTAATGACTAGTAACCCCTTAAAGTAACATCACATAAATACAAAATGCTTACCTATTTTAATAATATTAATTTAAATTCTTAAAGAATAATTTTAAACTATGTCAGCCTCAACAGTAAGTGCATACATTTATGTTCACTCATCCTCCCCAAAAGGTTACTACATATGGGATTTTTACATACTATTGAGATGTTGCAATTTCACTGAGATCTATACATAAGGATTCCAATTGCTCCCATCTTCTGGATGCAAACTATTCGTTATCAATAACACAACATCCACTATCCACCAAATACCCAACCCTCCCAGAGTTAGCAGCTTGCCCACTGCAGTCCCAGTCTGTCCAAGGCAGAACCTGTCCATGCCTAAGAACCCTAGCAATATGCTGTAGATAAGTGTAGTGGTGAAGTAATGTCCAGAGTATCGCACGCAAGGAAAACCCTCTCGAACGAAACTCCTCGAGCCGTAACATTCAATGCCGTCCAAAGCCTTGCATTGAGCTTTAGCCTTCTCCACTTCCTCATATTTAACTCCCCCGAACTTAAGGCATCCATGGCCCATGGTGTCCTTAGCTGTTTGGTTCCCTTTGTGGTCCACGAGCTCTTTGCAGTCCAAGAATTCCATTGGCAGGAAACTGCATTTGACGAGCGGTCCCAGGGGATTAAACTGTTCCATAGAGACTGGCTCGCTCTCCGATATGGTGTAAGGTACCACGACAAACACTATAAATGTCACTTTTAATAAGTGTTCCATTCTTATTTACTATTTTTCGGAAATGAAAATAAATAGACGTGACTTGTTCGGTGGGTGACATTTGTGAGGCGTTTTTACAGTAAGTAACTTAAATTAGCACAAGGAAAGGGCACAGCAAAGATTTTTTTTTGAATCATTGAGGTTTCTCTATATATTTGTGTGATGAGCATGAATATTTGTTTCTGAGTCATGGAAGTTTTCTATGTATTTAAGTATTTATATATATTATATATATCGTCGTCTAGTACCCATAACACAAGCCTTAATAATGAGCTTACTACTTACTATGGGACTAGGTCGATTTGTGTAAGATTGTCCACTAATATTTATTTATTCTCTACACGGCTATGTTATTTGTACAATATTACCCTATGCGCGCACGAAGCCGGCGACAGTACATCTGTCTCTTTCATATTCATATTCATTTTTTGCATTTATGGGTTTTACAAGATTTTATAACTAGTTACATGTTCCAGCATAAACACCGTTAGGGCACAGCAATATTATAATTATAAAGTACTCGGGTACTCTACAACTTAAAAACTAAGACACACTAACAATATTAAACCTTATAACTTAGATATTCCTTCATGTTGTAAAACGAGGAAATTCTTTATTTGCTTGTAGAATAATGATTCTTTCTCTATATTTTTATGCTCGAACTGCATGTTGTTATAGACTGTCACTGCCATATGGTAAGTACCTACCGGAATTAACTGTTTTCAAATTTGTAAATCTAACTAATTTGTTTCTTTTCCTCAAGTTTTGATTTCTAAGACAGTTATCTCTTGTTCGTTCAAATAAGTGTTTTTGTTTCTTAACAAATTTACATATTTCAAAAATGTATAGTGAAGCTCCCTTTCATTTATATTTGCCAGTATTCTTATACACTTTTTTTGTAGGTAAACATATCAAGGGTTGGCAACGCCCATGTTACTCCTTTGGAGTTGCATGCGTCTATAGGCTGCGGTGTCCGCTTACGATCCAGGCGGGTTCGTACGCTTGTTTGCCACCGTCGTTGTATAAACAAAAAAAAAGACAGGGTTGCACTCCGGGAGTGCCGGCAGAAGTGAAAACTCAATAACATTGTAACAGTTTTTCGATCAGGTCACGTAACATCTTACGGTGTCACCCTAAAAATGAATTTGACGCAAATTTATAAACAATTATCAATTATTTAGGCGGACGGCCCGCGGGCGCGTTGGGTGCGACAGGCCCAACGCGCCGCCACGGCGCAACGGTGCCGGGGTCCGGCGCGCCGACGGGCGGCGGCAAACACAATACCAATTTGTTTTTGCCATTGCCAAATATTTTTCAAAGCTTTCTCTTTAGGAATAACGTCTAAATTCGAACTATTCGAATTTGCAAGAACAGCAGATGGCGGTGCACGGTGGCGACCAAAATATCAATTTGTTCTTGCCGTTGGTAAATATTTTTCTAAGCTTTATCTCTTTAGGGATAACGCCCAAATTCGAACTATTCGAATTTTCTCAATAGCAAAATGGTGAAGGATGCGTTGGTATTATTATAAAAGAATAGAATATGCAATTGCAAAAAGTGTTTAACGGCTTTATACTCTTACGAATAGCGTTCAGTTTTGAATGAAGTCGAATCGGTTAGCAGCAAAAAGTGACCTCCTCCACATCTGACGTCACAAAACTCTGTCGCGTATTTAACAATTTTTCCCCATCCCAAAAAGTGCTCAGCGCCGCTAAAGAAGTTTTCACTTCAAAAATGTTTTAGACATATTAATTTGAAGATTTGAAGATTATAGATCTTTTGCACGCTCGAAGTGAGAAAAAGAGAGATGTACTGTCGCCGGCAACAAAGTTGCTCGTGCGTGCCTACCCTTAGACGCGACATCATGTTAAAAGAGCGAGATGGGTAGCTTATCTCAAGAAGTTCGGAGGTCTTTGGAGGCATAGGACCAAAACCAACAAGGATTTTTTCAAGGATTTCTAAACGAAAACTATCTGTCAAGATGACAGTTAAGTCTGCGGGATAGGCAGTGTTTTTTTGTAATGATCGTGGATTTGTCATTACCAAAAAGTTAAAATTGGGACGATATGGAGGTGTTTAATAAGTTTTACTCGTCGGTCAGCAACACCGTGTCCCAGTTGTCCGGCGTGCTGCCCGGGAACCCCGTGACTCGGGAGTTTGAGGCGACACAGTTCGTAGCGAGCGCTGGACCAGGTAAATCCTCAGTGCTCTACATACTTAAAAACTATCAAACAAAGGTCTTATTGGTGTTGTGACGGAAATTCTTATTGACTTGCAGGTTTACTATGGAAAATTTACAAGGGCTACAAAAAATCTACAAAACAGGAGGCTTCTATATTCGTGTTCGAGAAGAAATTACTTGATAGGTTTACGAAGGCTGATAGAGACATTATGTTGGAGACCTTGAAGCGTGGTATAGTCCAGCTCACGAAGCTGCGACACCCTCAAATCCTGACAGTCCAACACAGTCTTGAAGAGAGCAGGGAGAGCTTAGCGTTTGCCACAGAACCTGTGTTTGCCAGCTTAGCCAACATACTGGGTAATATGGAGAACATGCCCCAACCAGCACCCAACCATTTAAACAACTACAAACTATTTGAACTAGAAATCAAGTATGGTTTAATGCAAGTAGCAGAAGGGTTGGCTTTTTTACACAAAGATGTGAAGCTTTTGCACCACAATATCTGTCCGGAATCCATTATAGTGAATCAGCAGGGTGCTTGGAAGATATTTGGGTTTGATTTCTGTATTGCTAATCAAAGTTCAGCTGGAGCAGCTCCATATTGGCCGTTCAATGAGTACTGTCAGGCCATGCATGCATTAACACAGCCTGCTTTAGACTACTTGGCTCCAGAATATGTGTTATCAGCGTCCCATTCCCCTGCTAGTGACATCTACTCCCTCGGGATGTTGGTATATACCTCACATAGCCCAAATCACCAGACGCTTGGTAATGTGGGGACTGACTATGGGCGGTTTAAGCGGTTCGCAAATGAATTGCGGAATCTCTCCCCATCGAGGTTGAGCTGTGTGGCTGACGGGTTGAGAGAGTATGTCAAACTGATGCTGAATGTCACCCCAGAGTTGAGACCGGATCCACATCAATTTTTGAAGGTGAGTATATTACTGTTTGACAATAATTATTACTAAAATTTATTTAAATTGAAACTCTCAGGTAAAAAAATGTGTTTGATACATTTTTTTACCTGAGAGTTTCAAAAAGAACTTACATTAGTCAACATGGATCCCTTTTCGCACATATTTGTATTTCTTTTTTTTGTAGGAAAATATTTAATTAATTAATTTTTTATTTAGCCTTTTATTCTGAAACATTGGTTTACTTAATTAATTACTCCTTACAAATTAGCTTTTCAGCATTCTAGTTCTAAATATGAAAAAATATATACTTTCATTTACATTGGGACTTATTCTTTTATTTAATCCTTTATTATTTAAGTTACATTTAAAACAAAAGCCCTGCAAAACTGTTTTATACAGGTTGTCTGCAGATATATCTCAGTGTTACTAATTTAATAATTTTATGGTATACTTTTTTATTTGCCAACCTTTATGACTCATATGGATGTTCCAGATACCATATTTCGAAGATGTTGGAGTGAAAACCCTAAACTACTTAGACTCGTTGTTCCAATGGGACAACCTGCAGAAGTCCCAGTTCTACAAGGGGCTGCCCCAGATCATTCAGAAGATGCCCCATCGCATCTGCATCTACCGCATCCTGCCATGCCTCACTAAAGAGTTTGTGAACGCTCCGATGGTGCCCTTTGTACTCCCAAATGTCTTGCTCATTGCTGAAAACTCCACTAAAGAAGAATATATTAAGTACATCCTACCCGTGCTGAAGCCAGTCATGCTGATACAAGATCCGATTCAAATACTTCTTATATTCATGCAGAAGATGGAGTTATTGTTAAAGTTGACACCTGGAGAAGAGGTTAAAACTGATATTTTACCGATGTTGTACCGCGCTTTGGAATCTGACGCTCAGCAAATCCAAGAGCTCTGTTTGTCGGTGTTGCCAACCTTCGCTTCACTCATTGACTACCCAGGTATGTTTGTTGTGGCACATATCGTCTTGTCTTTTATGATGATGCGCGTGGTGTACCCCTGAGGGGTAACTACGTAACGTTTCCAACGCGCGTTAGGACAGTTTAACTGTCATTTTTCCTTATAAAATTTGACATTTAGATCTACCTGACGCGCGTACAATGCGTTTCGTGATTGACTAGCTGGAGTGGCAACCGTCCGTACAAGCGTTCATAAGCTATGACCGCTCAACATGGGGCGGGTCGTACGCTTCCTAAAATCTTAAACTTGGCGCCAGCCTTTCAATCAGAAATATCAGTTTATTTTATTTTATTTAGAATAAATATTAGTGATTGTTGACCAAGTCCCTAAAACAGAGTATTTTGTTTTCACCCAGCAATGAAGAACGCATTACTCCCCCGAATAAAGAAGCTCTGCCTGGGCACAAACTACCTGGCCGTGCGCGTTAATTGCCTGCTCTGCATCGGCAAACTGCTGGAACACCTGGACAAGTGGCTGGTGCTCGACGATGTGCTGCCCTTCCTGCCGCAGGTGCCGTCCCGGGAGCCCGCGGTGCTCATGGGCATTCTGGGTGAGTCATGATGAAGCAGCTACCTGGCAACATGGGAACTGCCTGCTCTTTTGTTGGCACGACATGCATTTTATTATGAACATGTAGCATGACCGCGTTCGATATAAAGTATTCGCGACCCTCGCAGTTAGATTTGCTAGTAAGGTATATTCAGAGCAATGACGCGTAATTCAATCTCGGAGAAGCAACCGGATGGCTCGCGGTATTTGAGCTCCCGAAGTGATGTGGAACCGCCCTGTGCTACCCGAAATGAGCCAACTGTGACTGGTTCGGAAATAGGAGGGGGTGGTAAAAAAGCCTGAAAGTGTGTACGCTGCTTATACATATAATGAAATTTTTATGCCATCCCTCCTAGTGCAATTTCATTATATAAACAGCGTATACACTTTCAGGCTACCGCTTGTCATCCGGTTGCATCGCGATAATTTTTTTTTTTTACCACCCCCCTCCTATTTCCGAACCAGTCACAATTGGCTCATTTCGGGTAGCACGGGGCGGTTCCACATCACTTCGGGAGCTCAAATACTGCGAGCCATCCGGTTGCCTTTCCAACATTGAATTACGCGTCATTGCTTTAACTAGTAGACCTTACTGATTATAACAAATGAATGACTAATGTGAACGCTAAATAAATTTGGGTGATTCTACGAGCGTTCCAACCGCCGTCAGTCCCCTGCTCGCATTATTATCAAAGTTCTCGCTGATTTGTTTCCCGTTTCCCAGTAATTTTGTAGTATCCTGGACTTGTTAAAAATACCTCAACATGCCATGCTACTTTACCGTATATTTAATTATTAATTCGATCAGGGACTTAACGGTGGTTGGAACGCTCGTAGAATCACCCATTTATAAAGGTAAACTCACATATTTCCTATTCTCCATTGTCTGTCTCATCAACAGGCATATACAAGCTAGCCCTAAGCCACGAGAAGCTCGGCATCACCAAGGAAGTGATGGCGACGAAGGTGCTCCCGTTCCTCATGCCCCTCTGCGTGGAGAACGGCCTCACGCTGAGCCAGTTCAACGCGCTCATCTCGCTCGTCAAGCAGATGGTCGGCCGGGTCGAGGCAGAACACAGGGCCAAGTTGGAGCAACTCAACTCGATACAGAACGAGTCCAGGTGAGTCATTCATTCGTTCTTCTCTTGCCTTATTATGTACTAGCTTCCCGGCCCGGCTTCGCACGGATTACCCGTTTTCCCGTAGGAATGAAGCATTTTCCCGCGGTAAAAAGCAGCCTATGTTCGTCAAAAATAATGTCGGCTTCTAATGGTAAGAATTTTTCAAACCGGTCCAGTAGTTTCGGAGCCTATTCAATACAAACAAACAAACAATCAAATATTTCCTCTTTATAATATTAGGGTAGAAGTGTATCGTGTGGTGGTAGATAGTCTAACTAAAGTGTCTTTCAATTATCAATTTATTTTTCTTTCAAATTATCGACCAGTAACACTGGTACCGATACTCTCTAAAGTACTAGAAAAAGCATTCCATAATAGAGTATCACAACGTGATTGCTAAGGAACAGATTGGTTTTCAAAAACATAAATCGACTACTCATGCGGCATATGCCCTGATGCGTAGTATCACTCTATTAATCGATAGTAAAACTCCAATTACAGCGACATTTTTTGATATGACCAAGGCATTCGAATTTGTTGACCATAAATTACTACTCCGAAAATGCGAATCCATAACATTCGCATAAGAGGAAACACTCTAAATTGGATAGAGAGCTACCTAAGTAATCGCATGCAGTACGTCGAAATAAATAAACTTGACAATTCAAAATATAGCTTATCGATCGGCGTGCTGACACAACTGGTACTGAGTCCCACAGGGAAGCATATTAGGACCACTCCTATTTCTTTTATACATAAACGACCTACCTAAAGTGACACCGTGCCCGATGTCCCTGTTCGCTGACGATATAGCGGTCATCATTCCTGCTGACAATAACTCCACGGTCTCGTATGAAGATAAATTAAACTCAACAATAAAAACAGTAGACTCTTGGCTAAACATGAACAACTTGCAAACGAATACATCAAAAACAAGTTACATACAATTTAGAAATATAAAAACCATTGCACTAAAAATTACATTGCCAGGGTCAAGTTATAGAACAAGTGAGCGATATAAAAGGTTTGGGTTTAACCCTGGATCAACACTGTTCCTGGAAAAACCCTTTAAATGGTATACTCTTGGCTCGTCTCAGTCGTTTTTTGTCAAGTTCTTAAATTCGTCCCTTTCTGCTTTCGTCACCCATTCTTCATTCTTCACTTTCGATATTTGGCTATTTCTTATTCCGGCTTAGTTCGGTATTCGTCAACATCGTCTTTGGGTATGGTCGAGGTTAGTTTATGTTGTTTTTAGACTCACTCTTTATTTGTCCTGTCGTTTTTGGTACTATTCTAAGTTCGTATTTTTCTTGTTTCGCCTCTTTTGGAATTTACATCTTTCTTTGTTGGACACATTCTCTATTAATCTCGTTCGATATTCGTCCCATTCGCTATTCGTTAATGTCAGGAGGAAATGAAAACATGAAGTGTCTTGTTTATGGCTTTCTTCGTTACTACCATATGCTACGCTAGGAAAAGACAAACAACAAATATGACCAAAGATGACAAAGGCTTCCAGTGAAAGTGACGAATGCAGAATAAGATGAATTAAGAACTTGTCAAAAATCGAATAGGACCAACAACGAACGTGCCGTGAAAAAAATTACGAATAACGAGTGAGTCTGAAAACAACATAGACTATCATTGAACATGCCTAAAGACGATGTTGACGAATACCGAAATAAGCCGGAATAAGAAATAGCCAAATATCGAAAGTGACGAATGAAGAATGGGTGACGAAAGCAGAAAGGGACGAATTTAAGAACTTGACAAAAAACGACTGAGTCGAGCCAAGAGTATACCATTTAAAGCTGGTCTGCGACAAACTCGACAGAATTGTGTACGCGTTAAAAAAGCTGAGGATTGTTGCAGGAGAGAAAACCGCAATACTGGCATACCATGGTTATGTAACTTCTGCACTAAAATACGGAATATCAGTATGGGGTAACTGCACAGATGTGAACAAAGTTTTTATAATAAAAAAAAAATGTGTCAGAGCGGTCTGTGGTGCGGACCAAGAGAGTCTTGTCAACCTCTGTTTAAAAGACTTGACTGCTCACTTTGGTTGGTTTGTATACTTTGTATGTATTGGAGTTAGCGTGTTTAGTTAGAGAATTTCCTTGTTACTTTAAAAGACCCCAAAATAACACTAAATTACGAGAAAGAGACATGTGCAAGCTGCTGATGCCACCATGTAGGACAGCATTATTCAGGAAAAATTGTTATGTTATGAGTATTCAAGTTTACAATAAGATACCATATGAAATAAGATTATTACGTAACAAAATGTTTGAAACAAAATTAAAGAAATGGTTAAGAGACAAATGTTTTTATACTCTGTGTGAATTTGTGAACAATAAGGAATATACATACATATAACATACATACAAATACAACACACATATAAACATGACATACATATAAATGTATTTGTCAATAAATAAATAAATATATATTTTAGACGTTAGTTAGATTAATTTTATTAGATAGTACGTTAGACATTATTTATTGACATCGACTACATGTAATAACTTTTGCATGCCATATTGGCTAAACATGTGATACTTCATTAATTAATTGTATACCTACACCAACTGTAACAACCATGTTTACGCAAATAAATCATTTCATTTCATTTCAAGAGGGAAGTTCACAGTAGCCACTGAAAGTCCTTCATGACACCTTGGCTACTGATGTAAACTCGATTTTTATAGTCTCGATCAAGAGTAGGAGAATGCCATTTCGCATTATGTCCGCCATTTGTACATTATTTTGGTTTTGTGTTTAAATAAATAAATAAATAGGCGACCGGCCTCCACACCTTTCGTAATAGGTGACTACGTTCTCGTCAGATTCCGGATTGAATGTACGGAACGTAATGAGCTATGTCACATGGCTCGTAAATGTTCCGTGCATTCAGTTACGCTCGGGGCGGCGCAAACTTCTCCGTCCCACTTCCGCACCCGATCTGACGGGGCTGGCGGTGCATTGGAAATTATCGCGTGCTTTGAAACGCCGTTCTGACTAGATTAAGAAACAATAAGGTCTGATTTTCAGATAAATGATTCTTGACTATATGATTGTTTATCTGATTAAATCGATACATGATTGCCTAAAGTCTCCTCGATAGAAAAAAAAATCCAAAGTTGGGTCTTAATTTTTCCTTTTTTTACTCAGCCTACTCAAACAATACATTATTTTACGACACAATCAAGTTAATACTATACTATTTTATCTCATCTAAAATCTCACTTAATGATGTATAAATAAAACTTCAGTAAGTTAGGTATTTATCGAAATTTGTCCAAAAAAGCCATTCCCGAAGAGTGTTGCATGTCTTTTTCTCGAATCAAGGCATCCCCTTAAAAGTGTCGTCTTGGAATAACTACCTACCCAAGTCTAATGACGTAACCCCAGTGATACTGAAGACCGGTTGCTCTAAAGTGAGCCAGTAGTAGATATTCGTGGAGGATAAAAATCGCAAATTGAACCAACGTTCTGTTGCAGAGGAATGGAAACGCTAGTAAACTCGGGCGCTCAATCGGAGTTAGTGGCGGCGCCGGCGCCGGCCTCCGACGTGGAGGCGCTGTTCTCGGGGCTCGGGCTGCAGTCCGGGACCGGAGGCGCCGGGGGCTCGCTCTCCATGGAGGACAAGCAGAGGTGAGTCTATTTCAGTTGTTACGACTCAAGCGCGACTTCGAGCGGCAGCCGCAATCGTGCGCCATAAGGCCAGCAATAGGAATGCGTGAGCGAGGCTAGCAACTTTTTCCTCACACACCGCTCCGCTCGCATAGCTCTGGTGGATTCTCACCCTAAGTCGGAGCGATAGGTTGATGCGTAGCTTCTAATCTACGATCCGGACCGATTTTTCTTTTACTTCACAACTATCGATATCGATTAAAAAAAAGTTTCGAACACTAATTCTAGATGTCTTATGTTTTCCGCGAAAATGTTGGTCTCAGGTAATAACTATACAATAGCATCATTTTTAAAAATAACATACACTGGAACTACTATCTCTTGGTTATCAATCCATCCAAAACAAATGAACGTGTGACCGGACATACAACCAGTATCTTTATCTTTTCGCAAAACTGACGAGGGTGTTACGTCATCTCCCGTTTCACTCTAACCCGCTTACACAGGCTCTTCAAACTAAGTGCTACTTTAGAAACACTGACTAAGTGTTCGGGCCGACCGTCTGCCCGCCCCCTTAAACTCCTCACGTGTGTACGCCTCTTGAGTCTGTGGTTTTGACAGTGACACTTCTTGTCAAGGCGGACGAAAAAAATATAACCTCGTTTTTGCAGACCCGAAAGGGACGAGTGGTTTTTTTTTTTGGGTAATTTGGAAACGCATTTTCCTTGGTTTTGTGTAATATCGCTCGCTTTGAAGACACACGGGTGTCCGAGTGTTTTGTGGGGATATTTTGGTGATATCAGAACAGTTGGTGATTTTGACGCCGCGGATTGTTGGCGAGACGGCCCCGGAACACCACGGCGGCTTCTTCGGCCCCGGAGACCCTCTTGATTGAACTTGACTTGACCTGACAGTTGACTGAACCTTGACAGATACTAACCGGAGTTGAAGCGAACATCGCGCCTCCCGGAATCAGGTGAGTTGAACACGTTTTGTAGCCAATCCACTGGCTTATATGACCCGCGAAACGCGTGGCAGTTCACTCCACTCGCACTAGGCGAGGAGTTTGAACAATTTTTGGTAGCAGAGCGTGGTTGATAGTTTTTTCCTTTTGGGTAAAAAAGGGCATTTTGAGGTTATTTGTTAAAACCAAATTTAGCTACAAGTATTTAAAACTTCTATTTTGTGGCACTGCAAGTGTTTTGTACTGTAGAGTTCACGAAATTATTGTACTTGCAGTGCAAATTAGTGAGATTACAACCTCCGGAAGGTGATTCTGAGTGTTTGGTACAATTTAATTTGGAAAATAGTTGAAGGCAAATTTAAGCCACATATTTGATTGATTGTAATTTGGGAAGCCTTTCATAGCTTGTTGTTTGGTAATAAGGCATTTGTTTTATTCAGTTTGCTATAAGCGGCCAAGGTTGCTAAGAATATAAGCTAAAATATAAGGCTACCATAAATATTAGTTGTAAGCTAGATTATTGTAGAAGTGATGTAACTGGCCAATTATAGATTATAATTTGAGCTTCCACTGCGTTTTGAGAATCTATATTGGTTGTTATTGTAAGGCATTTCTGTAATTGAGTTGATATTTGGTTTTGATTCACTAGGGTGACCAAGAGATTGGAATTTCCACATTAATTAAATTAATTTTAATTTTCTCTGGTATTGTTGGAAATTAATTTAAAATGGGATCTGCACCTAAGGCTAAGATCCGGTCTGCACTGCGTTGGTTTTCATCTGCAGCAGCTTTGGTTGACAGAGATGACCGGGAGGAGGCTTTGTTGACCCGGTACGAGGGGGTGTCAGACCGTCTTAAGGCTGTGGAGTTCCAGGTTGAACTCTACCTAGCGGAGCCCGGCCGGACGACCCCGGAGGCCGAGCAGGTGGAGCGGGACTTTGAGCAATGTATGGATTTTGGGGACAGGATTGTCGAGAGGGCTTCTAAGATACTGCGGGTTCGGAATGGTGCGGCCCGGGACGTTCCGAAACACGCAGTTATCTATAACCCAGGGTTGGCAGCGCGCTTGCCAGCCATACAGATGCCGGTCTTCCGAGGAGACCTGGACGAGTGGACCAGCTTCATCGACCTCTTTGATAGCTTGGTGCATGCCCGGACGGACCTGCCAGCGGCGTTGAGGTTGGCGCAGCTGATGTCTGCTCTCGTCGGGGAGCCGCGCGACTTGATCGCGCATTTGTCGGTCACCGACGACAATTATGAAATCGCGCGCACGTTGCTGAGGGACCGATACCAGAACGTGCGGCGACTTGCGGATACTCTTATGACTAAGATCTGGAATATCCCTCGGATCGCTCAGGCTTCAGACATCCGGCTGAAAATGCTGAATCCTGTTTTGACAGCGACAAAAGGGTTAGAGAACCTTGGTTTGCCGGTGGACCAGTGGTCCTACATACTGTTGAATTTTTTGTTGAACCGGCTGCCGGCTGATGTACGGGCCAGGTTTGAGCACCGGTATGGTGGTGAAAGTGCTCAGCATCTGCCGACCTTCACCAATCTTATCGACCAATTGGAACTTGAGTGTCGACGGGCCGACACCTCGGATCTACCTCCACCCCCGAGGCCTCCTGGGGCCCAGCGGGCCCAGGGGAGAGTTGCACCTCAAAGGGGAGGGTGGGGCAAATCGGCCCCACAACCAGCGGGTCCTCACCAATATAATACCAGTGCATTGGACCCTGAAGTCTGCCTATGCTGCAAGAACCCTGGCCATCGGGTGCCAGCGTGTCCGAAGTTTCTTGCGCAGCGGGTTGTGGGACGCCGCAACATTGCTAAGCAGCGGCAATGGTGCTTTGTTTGCTTGGGCCCACATTTTGTGCGAGATTGTGCCCACCCGCAGGCGTGTAAGTCCTGTGGTGGGAAGCACCACCCCATTTTATGCATGAACCGCAGTGGGGATACACCTCCCCCCCCCCTGCGCAGGGGTCATGCTCCCCTGTTCGGAGTCAGCAGCGGGCTGACCAGGGGCCCATGGCCGAGGAGAAGTGGGGACGTCGGGTAACACCCCCCTCCCCCCCCCCCTCCAAAACTACGCGACTACTTCGCACGCACCCGTGCCCCAACGGGGGGTCCTTACGGGCGGGTGCCCGCAAACGCCTCCACCCCGGCAGGCGCCACGGATGTCGCCGCCGCTTGTGGAGCGACCCCGCTTGGCGTCGGGACCTCCGGTGTACGGCCGGAGTAGGACATACCAGGGGCCGCAGGCGGCACGCATGGCGCGACGGCAGTACCAGCCGGAGTGGGACCCGCTCGAGCGGTACGAGCGGCCCGCCCATGCGGAACAGGATGCAACGCGTTATCCCTGCTAGGGATACGCCGCCCACGCACCAGCAACCGCCACGCCCTTGGAGACCGTGTTATTGCCCACGGCTTCGGTTTGTGTTTGGGGCCCTGGCGGAGGATCAGCCTGCGTGCGCTCTCTCCTTGACACGGGAGCGCAAGGCTGCATGGTATCCAGTAGGTTGGTGCGACAGTTGGGCTTGGTTGTGAAACCCCACCCGGAAAGTATACGTGGGGTAGGCAATGTGACAGTGTCAAACCTGGTAGGGCAGACCTTACTCACCTTTGGACCGGGTCCCACTTCACGCGCGAGGATTAATGTTCCCGCGTTAGTATTGGATGAAGTGGTGGGGAGACTCCCCCAGGTGAAGCTGCCTCCAGAGGTTCGGAGTTTGACAGCTGGATTAATTCTGGCGGATGCTGGATTTGACAGACCTGGTCCGATTGACGTGTTGCTGGGTGCAGACGTTCTTGCGGGTGCTGCGGGGCGGGTGCTGTTGAGCGGCAACCGTACCTTACAGCCTGGCGGACTGGTTACACTGGAAACGGTGTTTGGCTATGCTGTAATGGGTTTGGTGTTAGCGGCTCCACCGCCTCCTACTGAGGAGGGCTGTCTGGTTGGAACTGCTCTTTCAGAAGCCGTGCAACGGTTCTGGGAGATTGAGGAACCACCTACCGCGTCGCGTATGAGCCCCGAGCAGGAAGAGTGCGAACGGTTTTACCAAAATAATACTGGGCGCCTCTGCTCTGGTCGGTTCATAACACGACTTCCTCTGCTCATCCACTGACCTCCTCTTGGAGCGTCACGTGAGATGGCTGAGAAGCGGCTGGTTTCGATGGAACGCCGAATGAGAAGAGATGCGCTCTTCCGGCAGAAGTATGTGGACTTCATGAGGGAGTACGAGGGTTTGGGACACATGTCGGTGGCTCGGACGGACTGGAGTACAGTGGAGCACTGCTTCCTGCCGCATCACGCGGTCCTAAAATCCCCGGAGTCCAAGATTCGCGTGGTCTTTGATGGGTCCGCGTCCACCTCGACTGGGGTGTCATTGAACCAGTGTTTGCATGCAGGTCCTAAGCTGCACAAGGATATCACGGATATCCTCACAAATTTTAGGAAACATCAGGTGGTGTTCGTCGCCGACATCCGGATGATGTTTCGGCAGACAGTGATCCATCCTGATGATCGTCGGTATCAGCTGATCTTGTGGCGTGAGAGCCCTGATGAACCGATGTTGGTGTACGAGCTGAATACGAATACATACGGCTTGAAGAGCAGTCCGTACATTTCAATTCGAACTTTGTTAGAATTGGCGTCTCGAGAGAGACTGAGGTTCCCTCGAGCGTCCGCCATTTTGGAACGGGACTTATTTGTCGATGACGTGTGCACCGGGGCAAACAGTGTCGAAGAGGCTTTGGTTTTGCGGGATGAGCTGGTGGAACTCTTGCGGACGGGTGGATATGAATTGCGCAAATGGATGTCCAACTCACCGGCCGTGGTGGCCGGCCTCCCCGAGGATCACCAGCAGGATCCGCACCTCTTCGAAAATGTTGAGAGCCCGCACATGTTATCAGTCCTAGGCGTGCAATATCGACCAGTCCAAGATGTGTTCACCTATCGGGTGGAACTGGATTCCCCGAGGGTCTGGACGAAGCGGCTTGTGCTGTCCACGGTGGCCAGGACGTACGATCCGAATGGATGGATCGCGCCGGTCATCTTCACGGCGAAGGCATTTATGCAGCGCCTGTGGATGGTCCAACTGGGTTGGGATGATCCACTATCCGGAAATTTGTTGAGCGATTGGGAGGTTTTCTTCTCCACGCTCCCGGAGATAAATCAGGTCGAACTGCCGCGTAAGCTGTTGCCGGCAGGGAAATGCCGAGTAACCCTAAACGGGTTTTGCGACGCCTCCGAGCGAGGGTATGCAGCTGCCGTTTACTTGCGGACGGTCAGCTCCGCCGGATCGGTCGATTTGCACTTGGTAATGGCGAAGAGCAAGGTGGCTCCCCTTCGCACGCGTTTGACAATCCCAAAAATGGAATTATCTGGAGCGGCTCTTCTTGTACGCCTACTGAACCACGTGGCCTCTACCTTGAAGGACACCGTGAACCTTGAGGAGAGTGTCTACGCATGGACTGATAGCCAAATTGTATTGTGTTGGCTGCAGTCGTCATTCCATACTTTGGAGGTCTTTGGGGCCAACCGGGTCTCGCAAATCCAGAATTCGGAGACTGCCTTGGTTTGGAGACACGTGCCAGGTGAACTGAACCCAGCGGACGTGGCGTCCAGGGGTTGCACGGCACCTGAGCTTGTTGCCCACTCACTGTGGTGGAGACCAGATTGGTTGTTGGAACCGGAGACACTCTGGCCTGCCAGTTGTGTGATTGGGACCCCATCCTCTGGCTTGGGTGTCCACCTTGTCGAGACCGCTCCAGTGTCAGACACTGCTTGGTTGCTAGAACGGTATAGCTCTCTCGACAAGCTTGTTGGAGTGACCGCCTGGGTCAAGCGATTTATACACAATTGTCGCCACCCTGACAACCGGTCACGCGTTAGAGTTCTCGCCACAGAAGAGCGGAATGCCGCCCTACATCATTGGATTAGGGTTGTGCAGGAAGAACACTTTGGGGACGTATTGAAGCCCCTGCGGCAGGGACGTCCTAAGCTACCGAAGGCGATAGCACGCCTCAACCCGTTCACTGACGAGTCGGGTACACTCCGGGTTGGAGGACGGCTCCGCAACGCTAGCTTGCCGTACTCGGTGCGCCACCCCATTTTGCTGCCTAAGAAGGGGCATCTGGTGGAATTGTTGGTGATTGACCGCCACATAAAGAACTCGCATGCCAGCTGCAATGCACTCTTGGGCATTTTGCAGCGAGACTTTTGGATATTGAACAGCCGACGGGTTATTCGGAGCATCGTGTTTCGGTGCTTGCCTTGCTTTCGGCTCAAGGCAGCCACGATGCAGCCCCAGATGGGGGACCTTCCTCCTGATCGGTTCAACGAGGCTAGGACCTTCTCTAGGGTGGGGACCGATTTTGCGGGACCTTTTTTAGTGAAAACGTCGCGACTTCGAAATGCGAAGGTTGTAAAAGCGTATTTGTGCGTTTTCGTATGCCTGTCGACCAAGGCTGCTCATCTTGAACTTGTTGGTGATCTTACGACGGAGGCTTTTATTGCGGCATTGGATAGATTTGTATCCCGTAGGGGACTCCCATCTCTGATCCGGTCAGATTGTGGAACCAATTACAAGGGTGCCGACCGTTATTTACAAGATGTTGTAAAATTTTTATTTGAAAATAAGATTGATATTGGAACAGACCTCTCCCGTCGGGGTATCACCTGGACGTTCGATCCGCCAGGCTGCCCCCACTGGGGTGGAATCTGGGAGGCTTGCGTGAAGCAAGCAAAAGCCCATATGTATCGGGTAGTCGGTCAAACTGTATTGACTTTTGAGGAACTCGCGACGTTGTTTTGTAGAATTGAGGCCGTCCTCAATTCCCGTCCGTTGTGTCCGCTCAGCTCCGACCCAAATGACCTGGAAGCGCTCTCTCCAGGCCATTTCTTGATTGGTCAGCCACTTGCAGCGTTGCCGGAGCACCCCCTCCGGGACGTACCCTCCGGTCGTTTGTCGCGCTACCAGATGCTGCAACAAATAGCTCAGAACTTTTGGACCAGATGGTCATTAGAGTATTTGCATGTTTTGCAGCAGCGCCTCAAGTGGACTGACAAAACCAGTCCCCCCAGAGTTGGAGACCTTGTGCTAGTTAAGGATGCTAACCTTCCGCCACTGCGATGGCGCCGGGGGCGCATCGTTAATTTGTTTCCCGGTAAGGACGGGACCCCTCGGTTTGCCGAGGTCATGGTTGGGGACTCGGTTCTGAAGCGAGCGGTAGCAACCCTATCGCGACTTCCCCTAGTATAGCGGACCGGCTTAGAGGCCGTTCCGAGGCGGGTGATTGTTCGGGCCGACCGTCTGCCCGCCCCCTTAAACTCCTCACGTGTGTACGCCTCTTGAGTCTGTGGTTTTGACAGTGACACTTCTTGTCAAGGCGGACGAAAAAAATATAACCTCGTTTTTGCAGACCCGAAAGGGACGAGTGGTTTTTTTTTTTGGGTAATTTGGAAACGCATTTTCCTTGGTTTTGTGTAATATCGCTCGCTTTGAAGACACACGGGTGTCCGAGTGTTTTGTGGGGATATTTTGGTGATATCAGAACAGTTGGTGATTTTGACGCCGCGGATTGTTGGCGAGACGGCCCCGGAACACCACGGCGGCTTCTTCGGCCCCGGAGACCCTCTTGATTGAACTTGACTTGACCTGACAGTTGACTGAACCTTGACAGATACTAACCGGAGTTGAAGCGAACATCGCGCCTCCCGGAATCAGGTGAGTTGAACACGATTTGTAGCCAATCCACTGGCTTATATGACCCGCGAAACGCGTGGCAGTTCACTCCACTCGCACTAGGCGAGGAGTTTGAACACTAAGAATAAACGCGATATTGAGTTGTGCATTAAATTAAATTATGCCCGTTCAGTTATATTGTTTTTTAACTTGCTGGAAACATAATACGTTTACACTAATGCATGAAACATCGTATTACAAAAGTTACGCCTTGGTCAATTTATAACGTGTTTGTCACATATCCAGTCGGTAAGACGGCTACGTCACGACAACGTTATATCACCTCCGAAATCTCGCAAAGTTCACATAAGCACGAGCCATCATAAATTGACCAAGGTCTATACAATTGTATATTTAAAAAGCTCCCGGTAGTCACTATAGCAGAGTGCTAAACGCGCCGGCATCGCGCTCGCGCTCATGACCAAGAACAGCGTACCGGTTCGAAGCATGTCGAGCAATTGTGTGTTGAGAGCGAGGGAATTTGTTCCTTCAGCTTTCAACACGGCGAATCCTCAAACATATCAAGGGTTGGCAACGCCCATGTTACTACTTTGGAGTTGCATGCGTCTATAGGCTGCGGTGTCCGCTTACAATCAGGCGGGCCGTGTGCTTGTTTGCCACCGTCATTGTATAATAAAAAAAAATATTCGATCCAAGACGTGGCGTTCTATTTTAAGGTCTATGTCTAAGTTACAAATCACAATAGAAACACCGGCCAAGTGCGAGTCGGACTCCCGCACGAAGGGTTCCGTACCGTCCTAGTATCCTACTATATATAATATAATTATATAATATCCTACTAATATGTATTATAAATGCGAGGGTTTTGAGGTTTAGATGTTTGGACGTTTGTTACTCAATCACGCTTAAACGGCTCAACCGATTTGGATGAAACTTTGCACGAAGATAGTTTATAGCCTGGATTAAAATAAAGGATATTTTTTATCCCGGATCCACGCAGAAAAAGTCGCGGACGGGAGCTAGTTATCTATAAAAACGGCAAAAAAACACGTTTGTTGTATAGCCCCCTTAAATATATTTTTTGTCTGTTTTTTAGTATTTGTTGTTATAGCGGCAACAGAAATACATCGTCTGTGAAAATTTCAACTGTCACGGTTCATGAGATACAGCCTGGGGACTGACGGACAGACAGACAGACAGACGGACAGCGGAGTCTTAGTAATAGGGTCCCGTATATGCCCTTTGAATAGAATAGAAAGAATATAATAGAATAGAATAGAAATGAATTTATTGCCAGCCAAAATAACACCACATCACAATTTCGTTCTTAATTAGAAAACACAATATATAAAAATAAACTTAACAAATACCCGCTTAAACTAAAAAATAACGTGTACGTAAAGAAGACTGGTGGTGCTGTTGTAGTGGCCGCAAGTGGACACCACTCAGCATATGCTCTGACATTAAACAATGCCACAGCGCTGGTCTTCCGTGGAGCCCAGGGCTGTAAGGTAGTTCCGAACAGCAAAAAGCTAATAAAATACTCATAGAAATTCGTTTTGTTCCAGAATCGCTCAACAACAAAAGGTGGTGCAGAAGATCAACCAGCTCCCTCCCCCCACCCCCGCCCCCCTCCCCCTCCCCGCGCGCGACCTCGACCCCGCCTCCTCGCTGCTGCGGGACAACCTCGCCCAGCTGCAGCTCTCCACACACACTCCGCAGTACAACCTCAACAACCACACTACCCCACAGTATAACCCCCAGCTGCAGTCCCCAGCCTCGCAACCGCAGTACCACCAACCCTTCAACCAGATACAGTCCCCGTCGACTACACAGTACAACCAAACACAGTCAGTCTCATCATACAATACTGCACAGTCTCCACAGTACAATCTACAGATGACCCCGAACTACCAGTTCCAAAATCAAAAATCTCAAAACGCTCCGAACAGTGGGCAAACTTGGACGTCGCCCACTAGTGGGAACTTCAATAACAAGTGGGCGAACAATCAGAACAACCAGGGGAACATCAAGCAGGACTGGTCGGCGTTCGAGTCCCTCCTGCCCACGGCTGCGAGTGAGAACGGTAATGTTAAGAAAAGTGATAATGAGATGATGGACTTGTTAAGTTAGAGTTACTGTTCTATGACGACTATTGGCCGTATTCATAGACAAACCTGTTTGAGCTAAAATGGACGTAGCTAAAAACTGGCTATGTCCATCATTTGGAAGAGTGTAAGTTAGCCAGTGTCGGTTATTTTTTCATTTTAGTGGTAATTTTAAGGTTATTTTTTTGGTCTCTAATTACGTTTTCAAGTATAGGGGCGGGGTCATCCATAAATTACTTCTCAATGTTTAGAGAAAGATCCACAACGTTTTTATACACGATTCTTAATTATGTCGGGCCCCGAATAGGCCTTTGAAGGGTCACAAAATGTTACACTGGGGGGAGTGATATGTATGCGCTCACGCCGCCCCGCCCCTTCAGTAATAAACTAGCTTCGCTCCAGAACGGTTGTTTCCATTTCGCACCTCACGTGCCTCAAGTACTTCTCACTGGCGACAGACGGATGCTGACCCGCGCGTGTTTACATTAATGACAATGGCTAATCCCGTCGGAAGTTTGACCGTGTTTGATCACAGTTCCCGAGACTGGGACATATTTAAAAGTAGGCTGGTGCAATATATTAAATTAAACGCGGTGAAAGAGGATAATAAGTGCGCTTTATTGTTAACGCATTTAAGTGATGAAACATATCGTCTGGTAAGGAACTTGGTGCATCCAAACCAAGTTGAGTGAGAAGTACTTGAGGTACGTGAGGTGCGAAATGGAAACAACCGTTCTGGAGCGAAGCTAGTTTATTACTGAAGGGGCGGGGCGGCGCGAGCGCGTACATATCAGGGAGGTAGCATGTTTTATGACAGTGGGAGGGATCCACAAATGTGGTATGGGTGTAATGGGAAGGGTCAGAATCAGAAGTAAAAAAAACCATTGAACAGAATTAAAATGGGTGTTACGTAATTTGTGGATGCCCCTTTGTCTGAATTCACAGTATTCACACCAATTAGGACAAACTATGAGTGTTTCTAACTTTAGTAGAAATTCTTTTAGCAAAAACTTTATATCAGCAACTATGTGTTTATGAATTATTCTTATGATTGAAATGTGGTTACTGTTGTAAAATCATGTGGCTTATGTAAAGTAACTGACAATTAGTTTAATGAAATTATGAACTGCGTACAGCTAACACATTTAAGGTGCACTTTTGATAAACGGGTGAGGACCAAATTGTTGGTCAGTAGTTAGCTTGGTTAGTCGCAAGTTAGCCATACAAACAAACTGAACAAGTGTACAAACCTTAAGCCATAAAATTGTATAGTTAATATTCGTGTCACAACGGAAAACATTCACAGAACATTTTATGGAGTGAGTTATGCTGCCCAAGAATTTGGTCTTCACCTAATACTTTTTATGTAGATATTGGATTGAATTTATTTAAATCTCCGACAAGAGTTCGCATGTACAGTCGACGTCAAAGATATGTTTACATGTTTGCTCCTATTCCATTGGAATAAGGAGCAAAATGTAAAACACTCGACTGTATGACTAGTGAAATTAATTTATTGCATTTATTTTATTTTCTACATAATTGTCTCGATTTACAAATCTAAACGGAAAATGGGTTTGCTGCAACCTCACCAATACTTATCAGTGTAATAATGTACTCTATTTATGTATCATCGGCTAGTACCCATAGTACAAGCTTTGCTTAGTTTGGGACTAGGTCGATTTGTGTAAGATTGTCTCCTAATATTTATTTATTTATTTACTATGATAATGATTACCCGTCCCTATGCAATCTATTTTCGACCTTATATAAAGGAACGAAGGTTGGGTTTTGCTTGAAACACACGGTGTACTATTTCTTTAGTAAATTATTTTATATAGCAAGCTTTTTAATATTTAAGGAACATACATTTCAGACTATATACGGTTTGAGTACTAGAATAATTGTTGTTTTTAATTACAGGTATATTTGTGCGTCCGATGAATAGAATATAAATGTATAATATAAAACTATTTTATTTCCCGACTTCAGTTATGTTATAAACACAATTTGATCTCTAATAAACTACTGAAACACGTAAATAAAGTCGTTTAGTTTTTTTTAAGTCTATAATTTCAATACTGTTATATTATATGGCAATCTATTCGCATAATTCCAAATATTGTTTGAGTAAAAACATTTTTTACACATGTTTTTTTTGCGATTTACATATAAACATGATTTTAGAACAAAATATAAAGCCAATTACAAATATCCTTAGTAAATTGTCTAGTTGACAGTACTAGAATTGAAATTTAACCACTAAATACATACTTACTTCATTATTAAAAGAACCTAAAGTCCTATATTTTACCAGTAAATAGCCAAATAGGTTATTTAAGTTACGTCTTACAACAAATCTTATTTCTACTACTAAATGCAACAGCCTTTGAATTAAAAACGATTTATTTTCATGTACTTACGCCTTTATACATGCGCGTTTTTACAAATCCACCTACCTATACAAAGTGTAATTTGTTGACAATAAAACGCTATGTAATAATAGCAACTCAGGCGGCCTAAGGGCCAGCTAGTATACTTAGAATTTGTGAATGAATTATGTAAGCTATACCAATAGAAATACATCTTCAAATTTAATGCTCACGAAGGTGCTCGGGGTGTGACAAGTGCTTTGATATTTAAACCTTATGTAAATGAACTTAGCGTGCAAAATTAATTGATTTGGAATCCTTTTCACTGCTTTGACCCGGACCGGCGCAGGCCTTACGCCGCAGTTATTAGTCAGTACAAACGATAGAGATCCAGCTCTATAGTTAGAACGCGATAGCCATACCATTTTCTCATTCTAACATATTAGCATCTCTGTTCACCGGATCGCAACGTCAAAATGTCGTTATGAGCGATAAATGTCGGTGGTCGTTCACGGTTCTTATCTTAAGTGCAGCTAGCGTTTTCCTGTTAAATACCCTATCACCGCCGCCGTCTAAACGACGAGGCCAAGAAAACCCCAGCTGTCACGACCTGCAGCACCGCAGCAGTCTCAAAACATGCTTCATACACGTAGTTGGTCGCCAGCGACCAGGCCAGCAGGAACACAGCGACGATGACGTTGGCCGCAGTCATGGTGGCGGTCGTGTCGAACTCGTTGAGCGTGCTGTTGTAGAGCGGCTGCTGGATGATGCTGGACGCCGCGGTGGCGAAGCTCGCGAACATGCACCAGATCAGGAGCAAGCTTTTGTTGGAGGACATGGTTATGCCTGGAATAAAGAAGAAACCTGCTTAGGGAGGGAGTTCTTTATGGAGGTTTTCAAGGCATTGTTAATTTAGTGACAGCGAAAGTTTTCAACAAAGAGAATAAACACTAAGTACTGCTCACATTGACACGACTCACGAGAGAAACGGAGCAGGTGTCAAACCTTTCACGCTAAATACTTGATGAGTGACAGGGTCATTGCTTTGCGAGAGTTTTTATTTTATTTTATAAAAGACTGTCCAGTGATTGACCCTATCTCACCCGATGGTAAGCGACGAGAAAGCCTAAAATGAAGTTCACTGTTTCAGTGATAGAATAGCCTATTCACTCTTGTTTTCAAGGCACGTAGATCGTAGTTCTCAGGAAATACAGATGAAGGGAGCGAATTCCATTCCTTAGCAGTTGGCATTAGGAAAGACGAGGCATATCGCTTCGTGCGAATAAATGTTACGTTGACAACATAAGGATGCCACCACGCCTGGTCGTTCGGCGATGGAACGGGGTAGGTGGAATTAAGTTATGCAGTTCCTGCGCAAGTGCGCACACTCTTCAAAATGCAGGTATAGTACAACTGAAGCTTGCCTTCCGATCCGATCGATCTAGTTTAGCGCTCAAATTCAGTAACATTACAAGGTGCAGCTTAAGAAATACCTGATGCTGGCTGTTTAAGTAATGGTGATCTGAAAAGTGCCCCGGTGCATGAAGCTACAAGTTACAACCTTACAAGTCTTAAGACGGGCAACACCCGTCAAATGGCCAGTCATTGGTCAAGTCAAGCGCCTCAGTGTTCCCAATTCAGCGTATACATATAAAAGATGTAGCATCATGAAACCCCTTGGCATTAATGTGGGCACTCACCATAGAACCCCATGGCGCCTGCAACACAGAACACCGCACAGAGTCGAGCTTTCTCGTGGATAGCCTTAGGGAGAACCACGCACAGCATGATGAAGCACAATGCAGACCCGTGCGCCACCGCCATTAGAGATGATACCTGTGGACAATACAGCTCTAAACTAGCTAACTCCAACACTGCGAATGTTTTTTAAAACGTTCGCAACCAATAACCCGCCTGGTAGGCACTCCGAGTAATGTTTGCTCAGATGCCGGGTGAGCTCGCTAGGCGGGCAGTAAGTAGTATAAGCCTACACGCCTAGCGAGTTCTGTCAGTTTCTGGTGTATTGTTCCATCTTTAGTCCGGTTGCGAAAGTGTTAATAAACGAAAAATCCTTTAGGGGTTTGACGTCTGGCTCCCACCACGTCTGGTGGCTATTTAGGCCGCTTCCCAAAATGTGAACTCCCACCACGGCTTTTTCCCATTATGTACACTTCTCAAAACGTCTACTTACCAAAATATCTAATTCTCATTATGTACACCCCCTAATCCCCTAAAGGCGAAAAATGGAGTCAAATAAATTCAAAGCTGTTCACAACCATATCACGCCGTTGAGGCTACCTGGGTGGTTCAGGTTATTTTCGGTTTTAATACGAAACCCCGTTCAGGGCACGACACTTACTCATTCAGTAGTACAATAGGATACAGTATACAGTTGAAGGTAGATGTATCAAAAACCTTCTCGGTTGGATTTGGAGTCTGAGCGTCTCTCGTCTCTGGACGTTGTCTTTGAGTGTAAGTTTATGGGAGCCGTCGACTCGTGTTTTTCTTTGAGTGCCGGTAGACCTGCAATTGCTTGCATTTCCCTTAGGGTTAACCAGTTTAAATATTTGACTTGATGACTTACCGCCCAAATATTCATGCTAGGATTCTTCACTCGCACGAGCGGCGCAAACAGCACTCCCAGCACGAAGATGGACGTAGTCGTGGTGAGGTGCAGCAACGCGTAGAGGTAGAAGTTCACGTCAAGCAGCATGTTGACGACGGTGATGAAGTTCTTGCGCAGTGAGGCTGTGCGCCGAGCGGTGCCGGGTGACACTTCTGCTCCGAACACCACGCTCTGACAAGGGAAATTCGCATATGAACTTGCTTGTAAGTTTGGTTTCTGTTAAAAACGCATCACCACAGGCGAGCATGGCAGCCCGCCATGCAGTCCGCCGCGTCATTTCGACCCGTCTGTGCCCAACTAGATCGATAGGTTTTATGATCACGTGATACGGCCCAAATGTAACAAAAACTTTACGTAAAACATGACCATAAAACCTCTCATGCTAGCTTGCTAGCTGCCCTGGACAGTTGCAGGCACGGCGTCCGGAAAAACCACAGTCACACGACTGTAATGGATTCCCTTGGACCTTCCTAGGCAGGACTGCCGAGCTCACTTGGCCGATCATGGCCAATAACAACTGCGCAAGGTCTCGTATTTATGTTAGCTAGCTAGCATGTGTTCAGTGCATTTCATAAAAAAATACAATAAAAACCGGCCAAGAGCGTGTCGGGCCACGCTCAGTGTAGGGTGTCCGTAGTTTTAGGTCCAGAAATTATTTTGTAATTTTTTTTCAAAAACCATTCAACCTATCAAGTTCAAAATATTTTTCCTAGAAAGTTTTTATAAAGTTCTACTTTTGAGATTTTTTTCATATTTTTAAAACTTATGGTTCAAAAGTTAGAGGGGGGGGACACATTTTTTTTTACTTCTGGATTCTGGAGCGATTATCTCCGAAAATATTAACATCATCAAAAAATGATTTTAGCAAACCCCTATTCATTTTTAAATACCTATCCAACAATATATTACACGTTAGGGTTGAAATGAAAAAAAATAACACCCTACGTTACCCTAATAAAAAAAAACACTTTTTATTTTACCACTTTGTCGGCGTGATTGATATACATATTAGTACCGAATTTCAGCTTTCTAGTGCTAACGGTTACTGAGATTATCCGCGGACGGACGGACAGACAAAGCGAAACTATAGGTAAGGGTTCCTAGTCGACTACGGAACCCTAAAAAAGAATTCCACAAAACGCAACGCAATATATATACCTGGTCTGGTGTCTCTGTCGTCTCCCTATACAAAGGCTGAGGCTGATTCCTGTCGATATTCTCCAGCTCCCGATACCCGCTGATCCTTCCGTAACTCGAAACATCCAACGAACCGAAATCGGTCGAAAACCGGCTACTAGCCGCTGAGAGTACCTCACTGAAATCTGTCGAAAATCTCGGTTGGTTTTCCTGGTTTGATACTGGGGCTGTCTTCTCTCTATATTCGATCGCTGGATCGACAATTTCTTTTGCATTTTTCTTAGATTTGAAGACGACAACGTCAGTAGCATCGTCGTCATGAGTGCTCGATTGAGGTTGGACGTTTCTTTCTGGGTCTTCTCGTCTCTGATTGAAGATAACTTCATCCTCATCTTCAACTGCGTCACGAAGCATGTTGTAGGTGCTTTTGATGACTCGTTCTATGTAAATGGGTCGGGTGAAGGAAGCGAGGAAGAAGCAGTTCTGCATGAGAACAGCCCCGTAGATCATGACGACGACATCGCCGGTGTAGGTGCGGCAGAGGTGCCCGACGAGGATGGGCACGAGACAGTTGCCGACGGAGGGCGCCATGCGGATGAGACGCTGGGCAGTGGTCAGTCGGTCGCGGAAGAAGTGGGAGATGATCACTTCGGTCTGCTGGCCGGTCAGTGCGCAGCCCGCACCTGCAAGTTGAACATTGACAAAATTTTGCACTGTTAAAGTAGGTACCTACCATAAGTTGCCAGCCCTATCGAGTATTAACGGTATGACATTGGAGGTTTTAAATATGTTGGTCTTCTCAGTCTTTCCCAACTTTGAAATTGCATATAAGTAGGTAGCATAGCATCTAGACCTTAGAAGATGTTATGGGGTCAGAATCCATATACTAATATTATAAATGCGAAAGTGTATGTGTTTGTATGTTTGTCCGTCTTTCACGGCAAAACGGAGCGACGAATTGACGTGGAAATAGTTGAAGGGATGGAGAGTAACATAGGATAGTTTTTATCCCCGTAATCATCCCCTAAGAGGGTTAAATGGGGGGGTAAAAGTTTGTATGGAGCTACGATATAAACGAGTTCCACGTGGACGGAGTCGCGGGCAGAAGCTAGTTCAATTTATAAATTAGCGGTGGTTTATCAGTGTTGTTGTTCGCGTTCTGACCACCCTTATTTGTGTAGGCAACCTGACTTACCTACACAAATAGCGGGGGTCAGATATTTAACACCTGGTGGAGGTAGGTACACCTGCAGAACAGTTACTCAATTAAGCATTTGGGGTGGGAAGTTTTAAAGATAAATTGTAGCTACCTAATCATTATAATTATAAGCTGGGTATAAGTTATAGAGGCGGTACAAGTATCTACTCCGTATATAGTAGTATCCGCAATACAATGATACTTATAGGTATTTCATCACTTTGTAGATATAAGGCTAGTAAAACGTCAAACTAGAATATGACTCGGACTTTTGGGAATACATATCATGGCAAGTAAGAATTAAAGGTGTGGGAATAATGTTTTATTGTACGAACATGGGAAATGCTAAGGTAAAGTGAAGTTTACGCACTGGCTCATAAGTATCTTTTTACATTAACACGGTTAGAAACGATCAGCCCCGATTGATCAATAACATGGTTCATATATGTAATAACATAGTACGCTATACACCTGTACAGATAAGTAAACAAAGTCGTAAAACGTATTGTTCGATTCATCGCCGGCTATAAACCACATAATAGAATCACGAATAGTGTCTGTAGTCAATGGACCAATTAAAAACAAAGCATACCTGCAAATATTCCAGAGAATATGTTAATTATGTGGTCGTTGCTGTTGGCGTCTGTGGAATAGCTGGACAATAGAATGCCTGCCACGGTCAGGCAGAGGCCTGAGAGAGCCATGAATCGGGGCATGTTAAATGTCTTCACCACCGCACGACACCAGGACTCCAGAAGCAGCCTTATAACTATCATAATCACAGGCACTAGAGCTATATCGACGTCCCATATCCTCATCTGCTCGTCTTCTTCATGGTCCGATTCTCCGTTGGCTTTTAGTATAATCAAGCTGTAGAGCGTCAACACTCCAGGCACCGTGACGTGGTAGATGACGGCTGAGAACACTATCAACCACCCGTACCCTCCATCCGGGGGTGTGGGCCCTATCTCCGGCTGCGATGCCACAACCCGGTCCAAGTGAAGATCTTCAGCCACATTTTCACGCCTCTCCGATCTGCTCGTGGTTGGATTCTGCCTGCTCTCCATTATTTCCACACAATAAACAACGGTTTCATGACGATCCAGGTACTACAAATGAGTTATCTGCCCTGCCCGTAACTAAAGTGTTATCTTATCATTATCTTTTCTTGTAATCTTGTGTTCTATATATTTGAATTGACCGCCAATGAGACCCTGTCCAGTAACGTTTTGCTAAATTATAAGATGAATACTAGGTATTCTATTGGTGTTTTATTATATAAAACATTTAATAAATAGCAGATTTGTTTTATGATTTTTATGAATTGAAACGTGCAACCTTTTTTTATAAAAGAAAATGATGACAGCATAAACAAGTAGGATTATTTTATGGTTTCAGAACGAGTCTTGCAATATTATCCTACCAAATAAAAGCGGAGGGATAAATTTGGAAATTTAGAGAGCAACATCATGTTTTGGCATATGTGCGAGTGGGACCTACTACAATAAATTTCGCCAACATGCATATTTAATTTTGCTGCTTTGTTGTAATGTGATTTCGCCTGAGCAACCCATAAAACGACGCTTTTATGTGAAAAATCCCGTAATTATCGATAATGCAGCGTTAATTTTGTCTTTAACCCGATAACATCGAAAACCAGTGATGCTTTCTGTGATAGCAAAGGTAGAGGTTCGTTTTATGTTTGAAAAATAGTGCACCGACCGTGTTCAGAGTTCCGTGAAGCCATGGGCATTTTAATTGCCCTGCGTGATTTGATCAGTGCAGGATGAATGTGCTTTTGATTGCAGGGTTTAGCTGATGGGTGAGTCGCATGATGGAGACGGAATCCGTGCGCTCTGAGGTGAGCAGTCGATCGCGCCGGAGCTCCAGGCACCGGCAGCACACGCATAGAAGTACCCGGTATGTTTATCTTACCTTACTTCGAATACCAAAGCTTTCATCCAGTAAATCCAACTCTTAACGCTCATTTCCACCTCAAAACAGTTTCCTTAATTTCACTTCGGATCTGAATCTCATTGGAAATATCGTGAAAACTAGTTTTTCATTCATAATAAACTGACGAGCCAAAAGTAAATCGTGATGTATGTCAACCTAGTTAAAACCGGAAAAGCTAGGAGAGGCTGTTTCTTGATTAAATTTAATTTGATGTATGTATGTGTACCACACATGCTATATTTGTTCAGCAAACATTCTAATTGGATAAGTGGACTTTAATAATTGAAATGGACTGTTGAGAGCAGCATTATAATAGAGGGCGCATTTATGATGAAGGGAGCATTGTTTGTTGTTGAATGCAGTAAATGTTGTTTCAATTTGTGTTGTGGATTTTGTGTGTTATTAATTTAGGACACATAATTAGTCAGTTACAACTACACTAGTGTGAGAATTATAGTTTGTATAAAGCCATTCAATTATGAGCTAAATATGAGGTAGTCATTACAAATAGAAATGTATGCCTTTAGATAATGATTGCCACTGTTGAAAGAAAGAAAGAAAGAAAAACATTTATTCATGACACACACAAAATGACAAACATTCTGCATGCATGCATGCATGTTGCTTGCAATCATTATCGGTTGTACCTAAGTAAGTAGGGTCATTTCGCCGGTTAGCGACCACCTAATTTAATGTGCCGGTGGGCGACCACTTAAGCTGAGTTGGTGAACTGAAAGGATATTTTCTCGGTTTTTTAGTAGATTTCTATTCTAAAACAACAAAAAAATGCATGTACAAGTAATTGTCTCAATAAGGTGTGTAGAATTGATGTTATCTTCAATAGAAAAAACCTTCTCCTTCAGGTGGTCGCTAACCGAAGGTGGTCGCGTAACCAGCGAAATGACCCTACTGCCTATCAGGCTTTCATTTCACAAAAGCTTGGAAATTTTAATTCAACAGAAGCCTCTTTAAAAGTCCTTTTTGTCAAAAAAAACTTCTAGGGCCAAGGTTTCTGCTTGTAATACATGTTACAAGTTACAAGCCTTTTTCAAGTGGTCCCCTGGACTGTATTCCCTGTTTGTTTTGTTTATTCCATTTATACAACACTTGAGATTAAAGAAGAACATTTTATGCAAGCAAGTAGACCACAAAAATATATTAATTACAATGTAACTGGGATGCTACAAAGGAAGACAGAAGACTTGGAAAGTGTTGAAGAAAATGAGATGATGTAATTGATAAATTAAATTATTGTCAGTAATATTTTTTATTTACAACTGTTAAGACCATTAAAAACATTTTTATAACTGTAGCAATGAATTTTTATTAGATTTTATAATTTTTCTATGACCTTCCTATTACCTTCAAATACTCCTTGCAAATTTGAACATGTTACTTTTGTTTTGTTACAGAAGTTCCAAATCACAGCGGAAAGACGGCGACATTATGGCTCCATTCCAAACAAGTGTGAACATCAACCCAGAGACAGGCCGGGATGGCCAAGAGGTCATCGAGGTCCAGATCCTCCCGCAGGACGAGAATTGGGGAGAGAACACAACCGCCGTCACCGGCAACACATCTGAAGGCTCACAATCTATGGAAGACGTTAGCAACTGGCCAATAGAGTCTGATAGTGGCTTAGGATTCATGTGTTCAAGATATTTCGGGACAACTGTAGCTCTAGGGCTCTCTTTTGTGTCCTTCGCGAGCCCGCTGGCTATGGTAGTCCTGCCGAAGATTGGGTTCTTCCCCGGGCTGAGCGACAACATTGCGATTCAGCCAAGCCAAAGGATACAGCTGTTATCCTGCACAGCTGAATGCAAGGGGATCTTACTCTCTCTAGCCTTTAAGTTAGTCTTACTAGCTTTCGGAGTGTGGGCCGTGTTCCTGCGGCCCCGGAACGCGATCCTGCCGAGGATATTCGTGTTCAGAGCGACAACGCTCGTGATCCTCGCCGTGTGTACGTTCTCGTACTGGTTATTCTACATTGTACAGATCACTGAAGCAACAAAAGCGCTGGCGCTTGGCGAAGAGGCTGTTGATTATAGTGCCCTTGTGTCGTACGTGTCAAGTTTCGCCGACACGCTTCTATTCATACATTACATAGCAGTTATTCTCATGGAGATTCGTCATTTAGGGCCAGTGTATTACATAAAGATCGTCCGGAGCCCGGACGGAGAGAGCAAATCGTACTGCATTGGGCAACTAAGCATACAACGGGCAGCAGTGTGGGTGCTGCAAAAGTATTATACGGAGTTCCCGATATACAATCCTTATTTGGAGAAGATTCCTATATCAAAGTCACAAAGGTAATTTAGTTTTTGAAGTGAAAACTTCTTTAGCGGCGCTGATCACTTTGGGATGGGGAAAAATTGTTAAATACGCGACAGTGTTTTGTGACGTCAGATGTGAAGGAGGTCACTTTTTGCTGCTAACCGATTCGACTTCATTCAAAACTGAACGCTATTCGTAGGAGTATAAAGCCGTTAAACACTTTGCAATAGCATATTCTGCAAATAAATTTGTAATTAAACCAACGCATCCTTCACCGTTTTGCTATTGAGAAAATTCGAATAGTTCGAATTTGGGCGTTATTCCTGAAGAGATAAAGCTTAGAAAAATATTTACCAACGGCAAAAACAAATTGATATTTTGGTCGCCAACTCGCCACCGCCCTCTGCTGTTCTTGCAAATTCGAATAGATCGATTTTAGACGTTATCCTAAAGAGATAGAGCTTTGGAAAATATTTGGCAATGGCAAAAATAAATTGGTATTGTGTTTGCCGCCGCCCGGAGCCGGCGGCCCGTCGCACCCAACGCGCCCGCGGGCCGTCTGCCTAAATAATTGATAATTGTTTATAAATTTGCGTCAAATTCATTTTTAGGGTGACACCGTAAGATGTCACGTGACCTGATCGAAAAACTGTTACAATGTTATTAAGTTTTCACTTCTGCCGGCACTCCCGGAGTGCAACCCGGTCTTTTTTTTTTTTTGGTTCTTATTGTTTTATGACAAGTTATAAAATTTTACATTGGTATGATAGTAAATGTATCTCATCTATATTTTTGGCACCCTCAGTGTGTTTGGTGCACATTTTGTATCAGTAATTGCTCAAAGTCAAGTCAGTAGTTTAGTTGTTTATATGCCTGATTTTAGCATACAAAAGTTTGCTCCGTCTTGGCAGGAAGCAATCCAGCATAAAATTCTACGAGGTGGACGGCAACTCGACCACCCAGGCGCCGCGGTCGACGACCGGGTCGTGCTCGGGCAGCCGGCGGCGGGACTCGGGCTCCGCGCACAACGAGCGCTACTACGAGGAGGCGGAGCGCGAGCGCCGCGTGCGCAAGCGCCGCGCGCGCCTGCTGAGCGCGGCCGAGGACGCCTTCGCGCACGTCAGGAGGGTCAGGGTGGCCGCGGCCAACGGGGCGCTCGGGCCGAGGGAGGCCGCGCAGGCTGTGTTCCCGTCGCTTGGTGAGTATAGCTACTACAAGCAGACGGAGCGGCTGCTGAGCGCGGCCGAGGACGCCTTCGCGCACGTCAGGAGGGTCAGGGTGGCCGCGGCCAACGGGGCGCTCGGGCCGAGGGAGGCCGCGCAGGCTGTGTTCCCGTCGCTTGGTGAGTATAGCTACTACAAGCAGACGGAGCGGCTGCTGAGCGCGGCCGAGGACGCCTTCGCGCACGTCAGGAGGGTCAGGGTGGCCGCGGCCAACGGGGCGCTCGGGCCGAGGGAGGCCGCGCAGGCTGTGTTCCCGTCGCTTGGTGAGTATAGCTACTACAAGCAGACGGAGCGGCTGCTGAGCGCGGCCGAGGACGCCTTCGCGCACGTCAGGAGGGTCAGGGTGGCCGCGGCCAACGGGGCGCTCGGGCCGAGGGAGGCCGCGCAGGCTGTGTTCCCGTCGCTTGGTGAGTATAGCTACTACAAGCAGACGGAGCGGCTGCTGAGCGCGGCCGAGGACGCCTTCGCGCACGTCAGGAGGGTCAGGGTGGCCGCGGCCAACGGGGCGCTCGGGCCGAGGGAGGCCGCGCAGGCTGTGTTCCCGTCGCTTGGTGAGTATAGCTACTACAAGCAGACGGAGCGGCTGCTGAGCGCGGCCGAGGACGCCTTCGCGCACGTCAGGAGGGTCAGGGTGGCCGCGGCCAACGGGGCGCTCGGGCCGAGGGAGGCCGCGCAGGCTGTGTTCCCGTCGCTTGGTGAGTATAGCTACTACAAGCAGACGGAGCGGCTGCTGAGCACGGCCGAGGACGCCTTCGCGCACGTCAGGAGGGTCAGGGTGGCCGCGGCCAACGGGGCGCTCGGGCCGAGGGAGGCCGCGCAGGCTGTGTTCCCGTCGCTTGGTGAGTATAGCTACTACAAGCAGACGGAGCGGCTGCTGAGCGCGGCCGAGGACGCCTTCGCGCACGTCAGGAGGGTCAGGGTGGCCGCGGCCAACGGGGCGCTCGGGCCGAGGGAGGCCGCGCAGGCTGTGTTCCCGTCGCTTGGTGAGTATAGCTACTACAAGCAGACGGAGCGGCTGCTGAGCGCGGCCGAGGACGCCTTCGCGCACGTCAGGAGGGTCAGGGTGGCCGCGGCCAACGGGGCGCTCGGGCCGAGGGAGGCCGCGCAGGCTGTGTTCCCGTCGCTTGGTGAGTATAGCTACTACAAGCAGACGGAGCGGCTGCTGAGCGCGGCCGAGGACGCCTTCGCGCACGTCAGGAGGGTCAGGGTGGCCGCGGCCAACGGGGCGCTCGGGCCGAGGGAGGCCGCGCAGGCTGTGTTCCCGTCGCTTGGTGAGTATAGCTACTACAAGCAGACGGAGCGGCTGCTGAGCGCGGCCGAGGACGCCTTCGCGCACGTCAGGAGGGTCAGGGTGGCCATAAAAAATCGTTTATTTAAGTAGGATTATACTATCACTTTTCCATCGTCAAAGATTACATTGTATCTATTTATTCGTTTTATGACCAATATTATCATTCTGTTACACAAACACACGTACACATTTTCACACATTTTCTAAAATAGCCGATGTTTTCGCGATTTCTGAATAGTTACACCACAGATTAAAGAATACAAGTACAGATACCCAATCTCATAGAGCAAAAGCGTACCGTCCTAATGTAGGCAATTCTGTATACAATTTTAGTCCTGTAGCTACACCAGTAGATGCAGTATCCGAGCTACCACGACTATGACGCTGTCAGCCTTTAGTAATACATTGAGATATCACCAGATGGCGTTGACTTCCCGGGCAACAAATAGAGTATTTTTGATTTTTCGGTATAAAAGTAGTATTTTAGAGACAATATTACACATCACACAAAAATATACATAACCAAATGCTTAGAGCCTGTGGTTCCATAGAACTTTCGCGACCCGTGATGGCGCCATCTAGTGACAGTACCCAATAATACGTAGCAAGCTTGAAAGCTCACTCGTATAGTACGAGTTACATGGATTTAGTATCAATTTTATTGCATTTACTAAACTTATAAAATATACCTTTATTGTATGTGCGGAAGTATGTTTGTGATATAATTAAGGTACGTTGAATTTATTAAGGTGTAAAAATCATTCTATCTTCACGATTACTGGTTCAAATGTTTCGCTCGGTACCTGTGTCGCCATCTATGTGTTCTTTTTAGTATCAATTATACGTTGTTCTAGTTGGGAGGCCATGGTTACACTTACGAAAAGCTGAAGTATGTACAAACAAACCTCTCTTAAGAGCACTGGAAGAATACAGCAGTCTTACAAAAACCTTGAATGTACGTTTTTATGAATAAAATCGAGGAATGGTACTTGGGTTGAATTTTAAATACGTACACTTAGTCTTGGACTCAAATCACGTTGACGGGCGTGATTTAGCAGCAGTACCTATGTATTATTATTTTTTTCAATGGGAATGTAAGGTATACATAATGTAAAATTGTAATTTATTTTGGCAAGATATTTGGACACTTATTACGACACAATGATTACATGAAAAATTTAAAACCATAATAGAATAGGACAGTCATATCGAACATTAAAATCGCAAGCTAACGGCTAGTTGTGATTTTTTTATATGTTGTTAATATCGAAGTTTGCAGTACTCGAAAAACCATGATTTTCGCACTTTTTTGGTATTGTCAAAATAAATCCTAAACTATGCGGTTTTTAAATAAAAATCTATACGTTTGTTTAAGAGATTGATACAATTTGAGATCAGAACCAGCTCTGTAGGTACCATATTTACCGAGATAGAGCTCTCCAAAAATTTGTTGTTTAGCCAACTCTAAATCGTCATAAATCTTAAACTGTTATTTTAACAAAAAAATGATTAAAGAAACCTAATAATTATTTTGAAATACCTATTCATGGATACCCAACATGACATGTTCGTCGACTTATTTTTTTTTCTTTTTTACAATATGGCTTCTGGTGGCTGCCATTTTGAATTATGATTTCTTATTATAAACCGTTCTTATTATAAAGTCGCGGTTACTCCACCGACAAGAGCAAGGCTCTTAAGTAATGATGATGATGATTATAAACCGCATAGTTTAGGATTTATATTGACAAAAAAAAAGAAAAAAAAAGTGAGAAAATTTCGTAGTTTTTCGAGTGCTTCAAAGTTAGCACAGGGCTTTCGAAGCTGCAAACTTGGATATACGGACAGTATACGGTACTGGTAGTGGTCCTAACTAACATATTAAAAAATCACAACTAGCCGTTAGCTTGCGATTTTTGCGATTTTCTGGTCAATTTCTGGTCCAATATGAGACTGACCTAGAAGGGAAGATAGAGGGAAAGAAAGAAGGGCAAGAGAGGGAGACCAAGAAGATTTATTACGGATCCAATAAAAAAAGTAAACAGATGAAGAAACAAGAAGAAAGTATTCATAAACGTCCTACAAGCCTGTTTTAACTAAAATGGCGTTAAAATTCGTTTGTCCTTAGACATTTGTGTTCGTAAGAAAGGGAAAAAGCACATTTTATTTAGCAGAGGCATTTCAAGTTTTATGAATAAGAGGAGTTTTATGTGATGATGATGTACAATTTTTATTTGAATTGAAGATATTCGTTCGCTCAGAGCGGCTTGACAAGACGCGCACGGCGCAAGAAATGGCGTGACAAAAACAACATAACTTAATCGCGTCTCTTTACAACTCTGCCGTTCTGCCTGTTTCGTGCAGCACTAGACCGCAAGATACATTACTCCTTCGTCTTTCTAAGTGTTGTAAGTAGAAAGAGACGACCTGTCTCGCGCGATCTTGTGCTAACTAAACAGCTTCTTTAATTCTCAAATCTTTCAATACTCAACCCTGTATCATAGATTATTAATGAAGAACGCTTGTTTCTAGCGCGCGCTCTGCAAAAGTACCTCCGCGCGACCCGGCAGCAGCCTCGTCACTCCGCGGAATCAGTTCTCGCGCACCTCGGGCGCTGTCTCGCGCGCGACGCCTCTCCGCGCGCCTTCCTCGAGCCCTTCCTCGTGTCCGCGCCCGTGCTGGCCGCCGAGCAGGAAGTGAGGCCCGTGCAGCGCTGGGCGCTCATCTCCGACGAGCTGCTGGCCAGGCCGCTCGCCCACAGCCAGGAGTTCCAGCTCAGACAAGGTACTGGACTTAGCGAGGCGTCCGGCACGAAGGACCAGTTTCGACAGCATGTACGTCCCGTTGCTAATCCGCTATCTTCACGACGTGTCCGGCTCTAGGGTCCACTTTCAGTAACCATAAGTTGGCTACCTTGAGCGGCTCAGCCTGAGGCAGACTAGCTTCGCACGGCGAGTTGCTCGCGAGCCAGACAGTTGGACCGAACACATTCAGGTCCGCCCATTATACAGACCATGCGCGCGAGGCCAGAAAAAAGTATAAGACCCGACACTTATCGATCGAATCGACGCTACACGCCAAGATCCCGACAGTCGGGCACACGAGAGGGTTGCGCTAACAACATTGGTTACAGTACGCGGCGCAAAAGTTTTCATCCGTGATATTAGCTATTAGTAGCGTATGTTTGTTTGTTGAAAACCCAAAGTACATCAGTCAACCCTAATTGTCATGATTTATCACATTTCAATAAGTTTCTGAATACAACGCACCTACCTACCTTGCTGATAACAACCTAATGATTGAGACTAATAATTAAAATATTTATGTATTAGGAGAACAACAGAGTTAAATGTACAGAATATTTAAGATATTAATCACATAACAAACATGCATATTATAAACACTAAAAATATTTCTGTTAGCGGCAACCCTGCTCGTCAAAAACAGCACGGCTAGCACGCGACAGCGCGCGAGCTTTCTCGTATTTTCTCGCACTATCCGTCTATCTCTTATTAGAACACTTAGAACAAGAGGTATAGTGCGATAAAAATCGAGAGTATGTCGCGGCCGTCGTGTGCTAGACGTGCTGTGCTCGATATCGGGTGTTCCGGCGTGGCCTTCAGTCGTCTATAGCTACAGTACCGCGATCCCGACTATCGAGTCATCCGGCGTGGGAACGAAATCTTAAAACACCCGACAGTCGGGTTTTCGGCACTGAAACACGCGGGTGCGGCAGCGCGCTCGCGTCGACCCACCATTCACACGGCTCGCTCATTTGTTCAAATTCGTACACGCCCGCCCTCACGCAAACACAAGTTAAATCGTGCCGTTGTCATACCACGCTGGATACTCTTCTAAATTACGCGAGGCATGAACACCGCTTTGAGCGCGGTCAAAAGACCGACTCTGGGCCGCACTTTGCGTGGAGCCGCGTCCGCTGTGCCAATGTTGTCGATGTTTGCAAACATCTAAGATATTATCCGCAGTTTTGGCAAACATATATCACATGTTTGACGTTTAAAAACCACAAAAACATGGCGTACACGTACGAATTTGAAGTGATAGGTGACCCGTGCGGGCCTCGATCACATATTTTCACATTCAAATTCATAATAAAATAATTTGTTTCCAGGCGACATCTCCCTGATGTGCTCGATCCGGCAGCTGCCCAAGTTCCACATCTCGGAGGAGGTGGTGGACCCGAAGAGCAACCGGTTCGTGCTGCGGCTCAACTCCGAGACCTCCGTCTGACAGGAGCTGTGGCCCGACCGGCTGGTATGACACGAGTTCATCTAGACGTGTCTCTCACTGAAGTTCTAGCGTCTAGAAATCCGCGCGGCCGGTTATGGATGCCCATGCGACCGGTTGTTCTAGATGTCTCTGACTCAAGTTCTGACGAGGCCGGATTGTATGACACGTCGAGGACTTCATTTAAAGTCTGATAGTTTCAGATGGTGTAACTTTATACCACCGTCTGACAGGATCACTTAAAATTTCTGAAAAAGACTGCATTCGGACAACTCTTCCGATTTTTTGCGTGTTCCCATATTATTGGTCAATAATATACTACTCATTAGTTATACCAATAAGTTCTCAAATAAACACGATATTCATCACAAATAAAATAATCAATGCTGAGACCAGTATTTTATAAGGCAGCTTGGACATTTTAGAATTTTAGTACAGTTGATGTGAAACATATGTTTACTTTGCACCTTACTCTATTGTGATACGGCGAAAATTGTAGAGCTAGCTTTGACGTGGACTGTAGTCAGGGGTATACGTACATAAATATCTGTACACGCCTTTATGACATTGACAATAGAGTCCTGTACATATATTTATGTACGTATATTAATACCCCCCTGACTGTACAGGTCAAATAAATACTGGCAAAAAGAAGATTGATATTGAGACTTACTGCTTGAAATAAAGTCTGATTTACGATTCCCGCGGCACATTTTAGAAGCCATTTCGTAACCGAATGCATTTAAATAAAACTTAAATTAATTTCGTTATTTGATAATATGTACATTTTTGTGTCATATGTTTTTAGTAGGTTATGATAATGTAAGAGATTATGCACAAAATTTACTTTATGGTATAAGTAGGTTAGATATTATGATTCCAGTGATGGGTTGCCTTTTATTTGATACTTAGTAAGAATTAGTAAGAATTAGGTAATAGAAAAAAGAATAGGAGAGTAATCGTAGTAATTTAAACCTAGTTGAATGTAAAAGTAAGATATGACCGCCGAATCTCAAACTAATAAATGTGGAAATAAAAATGATCCGATGGTTAATCTTGAACCACAATCAATTATAAAAAAAATATGGGTGATTTTCGTATAAACATTGTAATAATTGTGGGCTTTTCTCTGCATAATGAGAATCGTAATATTATAAAGACTGCATATTCTAATTTAAATAATAAAGAGACATACTGCAAAACACGAGTAAAGATATTGTGCCTTTGGAAGGAACTAAACCACACAATGATTAGCTGCCTACTTGTAGATCGTACCAATACAGATTTATCATACATGTATAGGTATAGGACTAAAAATGGATATTGTTTATGTATGCGTAAGCTCAGGAGCGCCCGATTCCGACACAAGTATGACCAACCCAGAAAACATTGTATCATTCCCACATGTCAGTACAACAGTAGAATCAACGCTTAGTATTTTTGTATGATATATATAGGCAGGTTTACCATATCAATAGGTTAGTGATCTATTTATTTGGAAGGGAATATCAAAAATTGCTATTGCAAAATCGCGTGCAACTACGCTTACATGGATCTGGTTAAGTAAATGAAACCAATGTTTAAACTGGAATTGTAAAAGTATGAACATTCAACTATCTCAAAAATGTGTATCCAATCCTGGTCTTGTGTAATTGTAACAGTATAACATAATAAAAATGCCAACACAACTGACCATCCTGTATTTATATTGAACCTTATTACAATGTGATAAAGTGCACGGATCAACGGTCTCTTAGCTATGTTGTCGATAGTACTAGGACAATTTTCAAATTGTTGAATAGTACCATATTTTTCATTTTACATGTTGATCATATGATGTAAACATAAACGTAAAAAAAAGTATTAAAAATGATTCATTGTAGTAATTACGGCTATATCAATTTACTTAGTTTTTACTGAACAGATTATAATAGCGTTTTTTGAGGAATTGCTAGCATGATGCTATCGTTTATAGATAAAAATATGGTATGGCATTCGTCACTTTCTGACACGATTTTGGCAGAAAGAGTCGGAACGTTTTATCGCGTGTTAAACGCGATCATAAGCCTTTTTTTTGATATTTCATATAATATAATATAATGCCTTTAATGACGGCAGCTCGGATATACATATCATTTTCATGATAGACCATATTATACGTGTTTTTTTAACCGTCTTAGAGTCGAAGCCCAGTTAATGTAATACATTACAAAGAACTTAAAAAAAGGTTTATTTATTTTTTATTACTAACATTGTTTTTTTTGGATACATATTAATTTTAAACATCCAGCCGAGCCGAGTGAAAGAACTCTAACCGGGTGAATGAACTTCGCACCGCGCGCCATACAGGATTTTTCAAACTTAATTACCTTTTATTACTAAAAGCTTAACTAATACATTTTTTTCTTTCACGAATGATTAGTACGTTTTGGATACTTTAAGTGGGCTTCGGCTCTAAGACTGCTAAAAAAACACGTTGTATATAGTTTCCAGTCTTTCTTACTCCATCGTTATCGTACTGCACAGTGAGAGGGACGACATGTTGAATGTATTTTTTAAATTGTGGCTTGTAGTCGGTGCAAAGACTGCTTTTTATACAATTTTATTAAACGAAAAAGGTTGTGTAGGATTGGATGAGGTACAGTCGTCAGCAGAAGTAACTACACGGACGAGACACGTAAAATTTACTGGTCAAGACTTTTCTAAGGAGAATGAGGCTTGAGTAGATCATTTTGAGCATTATTCTGTGTAGTTAATTTTGCTAGTGACTGAACGATTGAAAATAAGCTAAAATTAAATAAGAGTGCAATTTGGAGTGTATACAAGAACACCAAAGATTGCTAGGTAATTTTTAACATATCATAATCGAAACTGATGTAAATGTCATATTGGACAGTAATTTTGAAATTTTTGTAATTGAATATCTGTCAGTTGAGCTTTATATGTCACTGTTTTCATCAAGGTCACCTTTTAGAAAAGGCTATGACTTAATGGACATGGATGCATTTTTTGGCATCCTAAGAAATTGACTGAAACAATATCATTATAACGCCCTAACCTCTGTGTAGTCGCAGATCTGTGCCAGAGAAATTTAAATCTTGATTATACTATTACTAAGTAGAATTCTCTAGAATGGATCTGTGACAGAGGTCCAGCAGTTTCGATACTTGTGTATTTAAATGACTAATTATCGTTAAGGCGGAGATGCTCAAAATGCAGCCTTATGTAAATTGCTTGTGCCTGCTTTATAATGTAAGAAGGTAAACTTAAGGTTGATGCAAGTTTTGTTAAAATATTAGTAATAAAACAATAACAATTTATAAACTATAATTAAATCAAAAGTAACTTAAAATGCCGCTATATTTGAATATAATGCAAACTTTTGTAATAAGTACTATGTACCGGTATTCAAAATGTAGTCTTGCTTCTCTCTCACTCGCACTAAAACGTGCGTTCTAGTGTGAGAAGCAAAACAAAATGGCAGTTTGACAGATACAGTCATATCCACAGAGAGCGCAACAGGCGCACAAGGTTATATCATATTTAACATTAATAAAAGTATTCATTTAGTTATTCTTGTACCCTCAGAAATACGTGTTGTTGAGAATTGGTAAAACTGGACCTAAACCCGTATCTTTTTAAGCGCACACACGCAGTGTAAATTATGGTTTTATTTATTTGTATGTATAAATGAAAGTATTATGATTATAATTGTAAGTGAATACTCCAGCAGAATCTCATAGCACAAACGTTTGCCTGGATAGCACAAAGATTTGATACGATCAATGTGACTATTTTACACTTTCGTATTTTTATTAAATATATAAAGTGATTTTCAACATCGGACTTTCATTAAAACCCTATATATTATATACTTATGTTTACAAACGAATTTAATAAATTAAAGACTTGGACATAATTAGGTACCTGTAACTAATCTATCACAGTGATATTATAATATAGAGGTATAATAGTTATTTATGCTACAAGTGTGGAAAGTAGGTGATTTCCGATGAGTGTCATTTTTATACATGAGCGAGTGAAGCGAGCGAATGTATAATTCGACACGAGTCGGAAATCATCTTTACGCGCGTGTATCATACAACGTTTTACTATGCCTTGTGTGAGGAAATATATTAAATGTTGATATGTTGGCTTAAAATAGATCTAGGTTAAAATTGAAAAACCCAGGTAAGTAGATTGTTAGATACCTACTTGTTATCTGGAATTGCATTTAACAACTTCACCACATCAATTGCTGTCAAGCTTATTCACTTAAAAGTGAAAACCATTGTATTGTGGTTTTAGAACACAATTAATTTTGAGTAACTCAATATATTAAACAACAAAAAGACGCTGTACCGTCGTAGTTCTAAGAAACATACTGACACTATTGAAACGCAATAAATCATTATTATTATTGATTACTCACTTTCACTCGACCTTTTTAACATATTTACCTACATAAAATAACTACACAAAACTAACAATAAACAACAATGGCGGGCTTTTAGATACATGCGCGGTCGACATATGCGCATTGCGCATGTGCAAGCCGCCATACTGTCGTATTGTAAAAGGCATAAGAAAGATATGCGTTCAGCCAAACACATTAAGTGAATATTTAAAATTAATGTATTTATTGACCAAATTCAAAATGCATAAACATTAATAAATCATTTATACGTTATTAGTATTTATGTACCTTTTATATGAAAGAAAACGTGTAATTGAATTATTTGTAAAACTTTTCTCGAGTAATAAAAACTCTGTGTCGGGCTGCGCACGGACTTGAAAATTAAAAAAAAATTAAAAAGTAAAAAGCACTAGTGCGAAAAAGCGGCACTTTCCGCACGATTTTAGTGCTTGGAAAACGCTCTTATACCAGCTGGACATTAGATACTAGCCATTGTCCATCTTATGGTGGGTAGACGGCCGTAGACCAAACAAACAAACAAACAAGCATTCTACCACTTGCAGATTGATTTTTCACTAAGTTGTTGGTTGATAAATCATATCCGAACGTTTATTCGTTTGCTAACACACCATACAAGGTGTAACAAAAATAGCGATGATCCGTTTAAGGACATAACAGGTATCGTGTTTTGTAAAAAAGAAACCTAAAGGTATTTTTTGACGCGATTTTTTTAAGAATTTGGACGGAGAAAAAACTTAGTTTATCAGAAGTTCAGAACACGATACCTGTTATATGCCCTTAAACGGATCATTGCTATTTTTGTTACACCTTGTATAGTATACCTAGGCGTGTATCTACCTGGGCTGTGAGAGGTAGCGAAGCGGTGCGCAAGGAAATAATCCAGCCTCGCACTCGCATCTCTTCCTATTGTTTTTTTTCCTCGCACACTTCGCTACCTACAGCTCCGATGCACTCACCTATCTACCATACCTTTCCTGTGCATTTCAAATCTGCCCTTGGCTCAGCAAGGCACCACAATAGCGAACCAACGCATGAATCGGCGGCTGCTATGTGGACATGCATATAGTTATGTGATACCACAACAAAGAACCACAGTGGCGCTCCAGACTGAGGCTTCGTTCACACGGCATTGTCCTGCACATTTTTTTGCAGTATACATCTTAACGTATACATAGTTGCACATACAAAATGTTGTCTATACGTTTATACGAATACTCACGACTTGTCAAGCAAACCGAATGAACGTGCAGGACAATGCCGTGTGAACCCAGCCTATAGCGGTGTATAGTTATTAATACTAGGCAGCACCGCATACGCCGCGTACGTGTTCCCCATATCCGCAGCCCTGCCGGGCCAGCGAGGCACCACGACGAAGAACCAAACAGCGATGAAGGCCAAGATGGCGCAGAAGGAGACGGAGGCGATTGTAAAGGCTGTGAGGTGGCGGTCCACCGAGCACACGAAGTAGGAGTCTTGGAGGTCGAAGATGCGCGCGTTGTACAGCGGCCGGGGAGAGCGGCATCTGAAATAAAACTATCCTGTCAGCAACCTCACTTTGAGGAACCAAGTATGGGGTTCTGAGACGCCGGATATAAAGGAGGACCTTTAAGGTATGTGCCCACAAGACCGTCTCATACTATGACCGAAACCGTACCGTCACATGCAAGAAAATATTCTTTGTATGAGGCATTATGAGATTTATTAACTCCATGGAACTAATTGTGACTGAATTTTTAATCAATAGATTAATTATTTAATTCTCGTTATATTTTGTTTTTTGACATTAGATAGTTTTTCTAGAAACATTTACTAGTATTTTCTATAAAATTTTTACTTCATATAAAATTATATTTTATTTTTTATGTTTCATAAAAATACTTTAAAAAAATAACTGACGATTTGAAAGTGCTTGTTACTAGGCCTACTTGAATAAAGATCATTTTGAGTTTGAGTTTATGAGATGACGCCCACTAGACCGTTCCGGCACCGGCTTTTTTTTATACAAATAATATTTTTTTGCCTGACACGTTCATAAGTACGGTGATGGTATGATACGGTGTAATGGGTAGAGACCTTAAGGTTGATAATTTGACGACCTCCGTAGCCTACTTGGTAGTGACCCTGCCTACAAAGCCGGAGGTCCCGGGTTCGAAACCCGGTAAGGGCATTTATTTGTGTGATGAGCACGAATATTTGTTCCTGAGTCATGGATATGTTATGTATTTAAGCAGTATTTATTTATCTACATAAGTATGTTTATCGTCGTCTAGTACCCATAGTACTATCGACAACACAGCTAGCTGACCATCCGTGCACTTTATGCGCATTGTAATAAGGTTCTATATAAATACAGGATGGTCAGTTAACTGTGTTGACGTTTGGTACCTACAAGCTTTGCTTAGTTTGGGACTAGGACGATTTGTGTAAGATTGTCCCCAAATATTTATTTATTTAAGGTAGTTATAATAGGTAGGTTTGACCAACAATAAGAATGTCAGCATTTATAGGGAAAACTAGGCGTTTCACATTTTCGTAGACATGGTTAACCTCGGCAATGCTCGACAGTTCTATTAGAAAGAGGTTCTAGTCATTTCTGGTTTCTGGTTTTACTGATAATAGCATGGCTAAGGAAGCAAGATTAGCTAAGTAGGTTGTGTATTATCGTTGACTCAGTTTCACTGTATAATCGCTACAATGCTTCTAATCTAGGTTTTGTGACTGTGGTATAACTAAATAATGTGACTGTGGAGGCGTAGGCCTTGGCTGCTAAAAGGTTGACGACCACTACTATGTGGATAGTAGCTAACGAAATTGACACAACCTGCACTTGTTAATAATACGGGTGTAGACTCGAAAATTATTATTGCTCCAAAAGAAAGAAGGCAAAAAAATATGCCTAGTGACGAAAATCCCATTCATATATTTCAAAGAATTACGAAGCTACAACCGTTTTAATATTGCTTGATAGAGAGAGAAAACGCAAACGGTGTGTGACATCACATTACAGGATGCTGCCTGGGGGCCGCGTCGACGGCGGCGCCGACCACGATGCCGTTTTCTGTGACGTCACATTCTTCCAGCGTCATCGTTTCATATGAAGTTGGGTTTTGCGTAAAAGGGACAAAACATACCCCTTTTTAAAACTTTGGACACTTATAACTTCGTGATTATTTAACCTTTTGCGTTGATTTTTTCTCCATTTGACTACATTTTTAATCCTTTCTCGAGAAAATATGACATTATTGATTATTTTATTTAGTGTCTACGCCCCTATTAGTGACTTTATCAGGAAAAAGCACCTGTACATACAAAACAGCCAAGATCGCGGGCCGCCTGTCGCCGACCGCTGTGGTAGACCATCCGATTAATCAGATATGTAGATTTCGAAATCATATGACATTTATCAGTGTTTCAGCAGACGTGATTGTTTTAGATTACACTGCGGCCAGCCCGAGACATCAGATAACAACACGCGTACTGGACGATCGGCTTCACTGTGGTATCGCTATCAACTGTTCTAGATAACGTTCACAAAGAAATGGGACGTGATGTTTGAACGCTCGCGTGAAAGGTAATTGTTTATTAACAACATCCGAGGTCATTTACATTTTAGCAAACGGGATATTCACCTATTTTTAACTCTTTCAGATCCGCATATTGAGGCTCCATTTTGCCACTAGTTTTATACATACATCACGCCTGTTGAGGAGGGGTAGGCAGAGATCACGGATTTCCACTTGCTACGATCTTGACAAACCATTCTTGCTTCATTCACTTTCATTACATTCTTTATACATTGCTCCTCCACAGGTTTTAGTTTAATTTTATTTCAATTTGATTAACAGTATCTCGTATACACTTACTATAAATATATGTGTATTCGACTCTACGCTAAAGCAACAGAGCGTATGAACCTGAACATGGACCGATTGGACCCCAAATAGCAGCTTGTCGCTTGCACTATAGTATATACATCCATGCAAACTACGTAAGATTTTTTACTGATTTTGCCTAGCCTAGATACAATAATACTAGTACTAAAAGTACAAGTTAACTTGCCTTAAATGGTCATAATCCTTCTCAGCAATCTGCAGTTTCTTAAGCCACACGATATTGCAGTCGCACACCCACGGGTTGCCCTGCAGATCCAACCGCACCAGCTGACCCAACGGCGTCGCCAACTTTCCATCCAATCTAGATATTCTAGACCCCATTATTGACAACTCTTCGAGTTCGAAGTCATCTGCATCTTCTAGAACTTCCCCGCCGAAGCACAGGCTGCTGAATTTAGTCAGGTTTCTATTCCTTTCGAGTTGTAACTTATTTAACCCGTGCAAGTCTACGAACGCGAAATCTGGGACTTCTTTGATGGCTAGATTGTTCAATCTTAGCTCTTTTAAAGCTGGCAATTCTGCGAAATCTTCACCCGATATTTCCTTGATTGGGTTGTCAGATAGATCTAGATATTCGAGCATGAACGGTATCTCGAAGATATCTTTCAAGTTGTTGTTAGATATCGTTAGCTTCTTCAAGTCGTACGCTTCTACGAAGAAGTTATCAGGGACGTTATTAAGATGTATCCCGCTGATGCTCAGTTGTTTAATTGTATGGGTTAGCCCGAATCCTGAGCGGTCGAATAGGTTTGTTTCTCTCAAAATCGGCCCGATGTTGTTATTGTCTAAAATAATCTCGTTCAAACTGCTAAGATGATGAAACGCTAGTTTAGTAAACGTAGTAAATCTATTATTAGCTAGATTTAAATACTCAAGCTTTCTAACATTTTTAAATACATCTTTATCTATGAATTCCAACTGGTTTTCGCTCAAATCAAGTCTTAAGAGTTCCGGTAATTGAAAAACGTTCTCAACGCGCGATATCCAATTGTTGCTTAGAATTAATTCTTTCATCGACTCGGACTGATAGAGATACGAGTCAGCGATGTCAGTCAGGTTGTTTGACGATAAATCCAGGCTATACACTAAGGTGGGCAAGGAATCTTCACTATAAAACACCGGTTTAGTGTAACTGCAATCCACTTGTGCGCCCAAGTACTCGGCGACACTAAAGTCCCGACACACACACAAGTCGCATATCGAGGCGTCGACTCGGAAGACTCCAGTCATGAACACTAGAACTAGAACTGCCCGCATCGTATCGCGCGCTCAACTGAAGTGTATCGTTTAAGCGAAATTTTTATCAGAGTATGTCATTGATAGCTTATCATGTTTGATTTCAAATCGGACATTTCAGGTGTCGGTGAATGTGAACCTTATGTGTTAGGAATAAAGTCTGTTATTCTAGGTGGTGTAATGAAAATCTATTGTTACATTATGTATCTTTATTATATTCACATACGGCTGTTGACTCAGGTTTTCAATTCACACTCAAAACAATGTATATAGAAGATTGTACAAAAATTGTGTTTGGTAGAACCAACAAACTTGATGACAAAGGCAAATAATACGTACTTACTAATATTTTTAACCGACTTCAAATAAAAAAGGACGTTCTCAATTCGATTGTATTATTTTAAATATGTAAGTATTTATATATATGATCGATATCTATTTCTATAGTCAACCACATTTATTTCTACGTAGGTTCAAAATAGTAATACCAGCTTTCTCAAAATCTTCCCCGGGCTGTTTGCGTAGTGCCCTTCGCACTGGAGTCCTCGTGAGCCTGAAACAAAATGCACTTTATTCGAAAGCAATAAGGGTTAGGTTTCAATAAACAAGATATATACTAACAGGAAAGCAGATATTAAATTAGTCGATTCGCTTTGACAAGATGAAGTCACCACAATAATAATCGGTATTTATATCAGCGTTAGTCATGCTAATCTACTCGTAGAATGTTTGCTAATGCACTTATACGTAAACATCTAGTATACATATTTCTCGCTGACATATAGTGAAGGTTATATGTGGGTTAATATCACAGCACATAATAATATGGCGTTACGATAGATTTTTTAGTTTTACCTCTTTCAAAAACTACGATGGTGGTAAACAAGGGATTGGGATAAGTTCGTCTTTGTATATAACTTCACAAGAAAAACATGTTACAAGAGTAAATTAAATAAGTAAAGGTAATAAATAACAGGCGGTCTTATCATCACATTATTTAACAACTACACACTCAAATACATACTTTCATAAAAAAAGGATACAAAGAAATACAATTATATAAATATATTACAAGACAACAAGGCAACTTAAGGCAGCGATAAGTAATATTGTTTCAGCAGATTCTTGAAAATTTTAAGAGATTTTGTACATTTCATATGCAACGGCAAAGCATTCCACAGGCGAACAGCCTGAAAGGTGAATGAGTTGTTTATAGTCGATAATCTTCTGATTCATGCTCAGCACAACTTTCTCGACCTGCCACCACGCATTTTATCGTGTTGTGATGAGACGTATGTGTACTGGGAGTGGGCTTACGCACTATGACGTTCGGGGGCGTTCGTTAGGTCTCTAAGGGCTTGGCCAGACACACGGCGCGACGCAGCGCCTCGGTCGCGCCGCGTGATGCCGCCACGACACACGACACACGACATGCCTGTTCACTGTTCAAGTTCAAACAGGGCGCCGGCCTCGCGCTCTCAACACGCGGGCGACGGGCGTGACTGGCGCCCGGATACAGCATGCGCGCGCGGAGAGTCGCTCATTCCTTCCGAAGCCATAGATCAGAGTCATATATAACTCAACACGCGGGCGACGGGCGTGACTGGCGCCCGGATACAGCATGCGCGCGCGGAGAGTCGCTCATTCCTTCCGAAGCCATAGATCAGAGTCATATATAACTCAACACGCGGGCGACGGGCGTGACTGGCGCCCGGATACAGCATGCGCGCGCGGAGAGTCGCTCATTCCTTCCGAAGCCATAGATCAGAGTCATATATAACTCAACACGCGGGCGACGGGCGTGACTGGCGCCCGGATACAGCATGCGCGCGCGGAGAGTCGCTCATTCCTTCCGAAGCCATAGATCAGAGTCATATATAACTCAACACGCGGGCGACGGGCGTGACTGGCGCCCGGATACAGCATGCGCTCGCGGAGAGTCGCTCATTCCTTCCGAAGCCATAGATCAGAGTCATATATAACTCAACACGCGGGCGACGGGCGTGACTGGCGCCCGGATACAGCATGCGCGCGCGGAGAGTCGCTCATTCCTTCCGAAGCCATAGATCAGAGTCATATATAACTCAACACGCGGGCGACGGGCGTGACTGGCGCCCGGATACAGCATGCGCGCGCGGAGAGTCGCTCATTCCTTCCGAAGCCATAGATCAGAGTCATATATAACTCAACACGCGGGCGACGGGCGTGACTGGCGCCCGGATACAGCATGCGCGCGCGGAGAGTCGCTCATTCCTTCCGAAGCCATAGATCAGAGTCATATATAACTCAACACGCGGGCGACGGGCGTGACTGGCGCCCGGATACAGCATGCGCGCGCGGAGAGTCGCTCATTCCTTCCGAAGCCATAGATCAGAGTCATATATAACTCAACACGCGGGCGACGGGCGTGACTGGCGCCCGGATACAGCATGCGCGCGCGGAGAGTCGCTCATTCCTTCCGAAGCCATAGATCAGAGTCATATATAACTCAACACGCGGGCGACGGGCGTGACTGGCGCCCGGATACAGCATGCGCGCGCGGAGAGTCGCTCATTCCTTCCGAAGCCATAGATCAGAGTCATATATAACTCAACACGCGGGCGACGGGCGTGACTGGCGCCCGGATACAGCATGCGCGCGCGGAGAGTCGCTCATTCCTTCCGAAGCCATAGATCAGAGTCATATATAACTCAACACGCGGGCGACGGGCGTGACTGGCGCCCGGATACAGCATGCGCGCGCGGAGAGTCGCTCATTCCTTCCGAAGCCATAGATCAGAGTCATATATAACTCAACACGCGGGCGACGGGCGTGACTGGCGCCCGGATACAGCATGCGCGCGCGGAGAGTCGCTCATTCCTTCCGAAGCAGTCAGAAGAATCAGAGTCATATATAACTTTTACGTCACAACTGTCCATAATGTGAGTTTTACCGTAACCGTTACCGTACCGGTAAAACTCGCATTATGGCCAGGTGAAGACGTAAAATTGTGTACTCACCACGGGCAGTAAAAAAGAAAGCCCTCTATCGCATATTTATAACCCTCGCCAGCGGCTCGGGTCACAATTACCTGCGATTTCGGGCTTTCTTTCTTTTACAGCCCTTGGTAAGTAATGTACCATTCTCAAACATGCAATGAAATGTCGTCGTTACGTGCATCATAACAGGCTTCGAAGTATCACATTTCGGGCGGAACAATTTGAGAGAACTGTAAAGGAATTTCATACAAAATAGAAGGCCCAGGCCGGGAAGTAATTTTTTTAAATCTTAATATAGCGTCTGTGTTCATGAACAGGCTAAACAGCTAAATTATTTTTCTCAAACATGCTCGGAAATGTACGCGTTAATATCACGAAATAAAGACGTGAAGTTTCTTGTTTATGGCTCCCTACATTACTTCTTGGCCTTACGCCAAGAAGTAATGTATGAAAACCCTAAGTAAAACCATTATTGTCCGCTACTCTAACTTTTTAAATTTGCTTACTAATATTAAACTGACAAAGGAAAATTTACATACTGCCAACCACCACTAGACACTGTAAGCATACTTGCTTCATAAAAAAAATAAAAATAATCTATGGTACTATACTTTATGTGCGGTTAAACATGGTGCTCGAACGGCTTGTTCAAATGGCATGTTTAAAAAATAAAAAAGGCGCAAATTACCTATTATTTAATTGATTATCTAGTATTTATTTTAATTTTAATATTTCCTCACATCGTTTGAGAAAAGTACTATACAATCCTCGGCCGGAACAGGGATTGCTGGACTCGTTGTATTCGGCCTCGTCTACGACTCGGCCGTCTACCCTAATCTCGTCCAGCAATCCCTTACTTCACGGCGTCTGCAGTAATCTACTATTTAAAAAAAAAAAATTCTAGTGTCGAATGGTTATCGGACCAAAAATATCCGCGTTAATGCCTATTTACACACGAACTGATATTAAGAATACAAATTTGTATGATTCCATGTGTTGATGAATAAATTTAAAATATTGTCTATTCGTAAGTCACCAGAGACCATAGACAATATTTAAAATCCTCTGCATTTATTTTATTTACATCCTCAGCATTTATTTTATTTATAATAGAAATTAAGATTCTCATTATAAGTTTGCGTGTAATGGCCCTAATAGGGTCTATAATCTGAATATAACATTATGGAGGGAAAATTAAAAGTATTTTGTCGTGTAGCTGGATTTTATATTTCTGGATGATATTTATAAATTTGTTTTTTGAGTGGTGATATTTTTTATTTCATTGCATATGTTTGAGAAAAGCACTATACATGCCTAGCCGTGAAAAGGGCTTGCCGGCTTCGTATCACTATCCGGCGTCCGTACGGTCGGCCGTCTATACCTACTCATCCGGCAAGCCCTTCTTTCCCGGCGGCTGCAGTAATGTACTATTATGATCTCTTACTCTATTAATATATCGGCTACGCTCGAACTACGCACCGCGCGTTGCCTAACGTCCGACTGATGCGACCCAGCGCGGCTGAAGATCTAAGCATACATAGGGACAGACAGCGAGAAGCGACTTTGTTTTATATACTACGTAGTGAAGAGTTCTGTTATTATTGGTTTTTAGACGGACGTCGAGGCGGCGTCCGTGGCACGGCGAGTCACTTCGTCAGCTGGCGCTGAAAAGGTAAATGATGGCGTTGATGGTGTTAGTGTCACCTTGATGAGGATGTTGGTCCTCGGGCCGGTGTTCCACAGCACGGCGCGCTGGTCGACGAAGGCGGCCTCCACGGCCACCGTGTACAGCCCCGGCGCCGCCACGGCCACCAGCTGCTGCGCCGAGAAGAAGTCCCGCACGGGCGTCACGGTCTGCACCGCCACCAGCACCGGCGGGATGTTCGTCAGCTCCACCGTCTACGAGGGGAAGTATGTCAAATTGAGGTTATGATAACGACCAATTTCCATGGGACTTTCACACTGATATGCTATTATTTGTTAATGACTATACAGGTGGTAACAAAAAGGGGGTTGAACCCATCAAAGCCAGGTTCGGTAGCGTATTGCGATTCCAAAAATACATTTGTTTCTTTTTTTAAAGGACACCGCAAACCTAGCATGAAAAAAAAGCTTGGTGAATTTTATTGAAAAATATCTATTTGGCGTATTCAAGTGTATATTCAAAAATAGTGAAGGGGCAAAAACTTAGCTTAACTTAAACTAGTTTATGAGAAAAAAACATTGTACAAAAATCCAATTAAATGTTTTCGAATCTTTCTTTTTCTTTCAGCATTCATATTTGCCTTTCTATAAAACTCCGGACAACGATACAAAGGACTCTTTTTTTGTTTTGATTTTATTTACTTTGAAATTTTTGTTTATATTTTCAGTACAGTATTTGTTTTTGTTTACATTGCTGGTGTATGATACCAAAACGTAAAAGCCGTCACCTGCGTATCAAAAAAACATACTCAAAACATTTGATTTCATCTCTCCTGTTCTGAAAGTTGACTTTTCATGGGTACATACATAGCCGGGTGGAAAATTGCGTTTTCTCCCCTAGGGTGGATTTTTTTTTAATTAATTGTTAAGATCAGCCACGGAGTCGTAGATAATTGAGTTACGTCATATTATTCAAATAAAAGGTTTACTTCTATACATATAAGTATCTAAACTCAGCTGTTCATTAATCGACGGGTTTATTACAATGTACAAGTTAATATTAAAATCATTTTATAGTTGGTCTATTTTTTTATTGTGATTATAGAAAATCTACATTCAAAATCATTCCTGTAAATTTCGGCTGCCCGCCATAATGCCATGACACTTTCTTTTCTTGCCGTTTCGGCGTGGCCCTCTAGATTATAGTTTACGAGAAATGCGAAAAAGTTGGAGGATATTTAGGTATATCTAGTAATTTATTTATTTAATGTACATAATACATTAAATTCTGTACATTTAAAGTGAAATGGGTCACTTTTAACCCTCGGTTAACAATCTACTATTTCATACCACAGCTGCGCGCGCAGCAGCGGTTGAAAATGAAATATACCCTCCCCCCCTTCACTCTCGCGGGGGAATGTTGTCATACACAAACAATGTCAACGAAAACAAAGATTGTAAAGTAAACAAAAACAAAAGTATCAATCTAAACTAAAATAAACAAAAAATTAAAAAAACATGAACGTATGCATATTTGGAATCATAATGCGCCACCGAATATGCCCTTGATCGTTTCACATCACACCCCATTTTTGGTACACCCAGTATGCGCAAATTGTAAAACTAGCCAGTAGTCTTAACTGAATAGAAAATTAACGACAATGTACTTAAAGAACTACCTTGTGTATCTGATAAAAGTAATGTTACCTTTTCGTTGGTGCGTGGATGCGGCGTGACGGTGACTGTGAGCTGGACTCCCTTCACCTCTCGCCGCGGCTGCGACTTGCTGCGACACAACACAACATCATTACCATTCCAAGAAAAAGGTACCGCTTCTTCGGTAGTCAAGGAAGGTGCTATAAACATGGCGATGCTATTAATAATACCGTGACCGTGGTATCTTCTGCTGGGAAACCACACGTGCATTACATCGTTCTCCTAAACGGTTCATCTGTCTCGGAAACAAGTACACAGTTGATACAAATGATGAATTTAAGAAGATACTTAAGGGTAGTCGAGTGGTTCAAACATTAGTACGGGCATACATAATGCATCAAAAGAGCTGCCCTCATAAAATACGAAGTTTCGATTTTTATCAGAGCACCTTTTTCACAAAACAAGTACAGGGTTCTTGTGACAAATGCAGCTCACTTTCAAGTGCAAAAAGGTAGATTTTACCTCTGCATAATTAAAGAAGTGGGAAGGATAAGTTTTTATTTACCCTCTAGGCGGCGGCAGGATTACTCCCTCCGCTTTGAGGGCCAGGTGATGCGTATGCGGCAAAACAGCCGCCTGCTCGGCGCCGCGTCCTCCTGCAACATTACATCTAATATAATATTTGTAAACAATCTACAAGAGTACTGTTACAGGTGTATCTCTTCTAAAGTGCAGCGAACGAACGAAGGAACGAGAGGCAGGGGAAGATCATGAAGAAACCATTTCGAACAAATAAAGGAGATAATTAAAGTAGTGGTATACCAGAAAGTAAAGCGGGTTCCAGACGGATTTAGCCGAGCATCTCAATAGGGGTGTCCTTGGTGAGAACTTGGTTTCCATCCGCGGATTGTGTTTCGGCTACACGGTTCTCTCACCCGCCAACACGGTCGCGAATCAGTCGCGAGTCGTTTCCTGCCGTGAAATCACGTGACAATCTGTTGCTCGCGTCCGCAGGATTTGCCTACTACAACCCTGCCCGTGTCCCCTGGGTGGTGCTAAATGAGCGACGCCACTTTCGGCGAAATAGGCGCTCCTATAAAATAATCACGTTGATATTCGTCTATTCTACAGATCACCATACGATTAAATAAATAAACGGATGTAATCCACGCTCCGCCAGGTTATACAGAAGACTGAGGAGTATAACCTGCGTCTCTGCTTAGCGTTCGTGGACTACGAGAAAGCCTTCGATTCGATCGAAACCTGGGCTGTACTACAGTCTCTCCAGCGGTGCCAAGTAGACTGCCGCTATATCGAAGTACTGAAGTGTTTTTACAAGAACGCCACTATGTCAGTCCGACTCGAGAATCGGAGCTCGAAGCCTATTCCGCTGCAGCGGTGTGTCAGACAAGGGGATATTATTTCTCCAAAACTGTTCACAACTGCACTGGAGGACGTTTTCAAGACTCTGGACAGGAGAAGGCTGGGCATCAACATCAACGGCACTCACCTTCGGTTTGCTGATGATATAGTAGTCTTGCTTGGCTGAGACCATGGAGGACTTAAGTACGATGCTCGACGACCTCAGTAAAGCCTCCGAGCGAGTTGGTCTAAGGATGAACATGGATAAGACAAAAATCATGTCAAACGTCCACGTAGTACCAACTCCCATTTCAATCGGACCCTTTACGCTCGAAGTTGTAGTCTAGACTTGAAGTTATATATACCTAGGACAGACTGTCCAGTTAGGTAGGTCCAATTTTGAGAAAGAGGTCAATCGTCGAATCCGACGGCTGGGCAACATTCGGGAGGCTACCGCACATCTTTTCGTCCAATATTCCGCAGTGTCTCAAAACGAGAGTCTTTGACCAGTGTGTGTTGCCAAAAGGCAATGGAGAGGGCTATGTGGGGAGTGTCTCTGCGCGATCGCATCAGAAATGAGGCAGAACCAAGGTAACCGATATAGCCCTCCGAATCGCTAAACTTAAGTAGCAGTGGGCGGGCACATTGCAAGTAGAACCGTTGGCCGTTGGGGCGGAAGGGTGCTCGAGTGGCGGACATGTACCGGAAGCCGCAGCGTGGATAGGCCCCCCCACAAGGCGGACTGATGACCTGGTAAAGGTTGCGGGAGTCCGCTGGATGCGGGTGGCGCAGGACCGGTCATTGTCGCACTCTTTGGGGGAGGCCTATGTCCAGCAGTGGACTTCTTTGGGCTGATATGATAATGATGATGAATTTACGCGCTCGAACTGCGGATGGGAACACGCGCCCGTCCTCCAAGGACGATAGAGGTCATATTATAATTTGGATTACATCTGCAGTGTACATGGATGGCAACAAGCAAGGTCACCCCTGTTGGGATGCTGGGTTACATCCGTCTGGAATGCGCTTAAAGGAAATGGCAGAGGGCAAAAACGGCTGGCGATTGCTCCAGCAACAAGTTTGCTCTTCTTCTGAATCGTGACGCTATTGACAGAGCGATCGTGGCCGTCATGTAGTCGCATTCCTGGCAGTTATTCTCTTTACAGTTTCTCACCTCTGTTCGTCGTTATTTTGGTGAATTCATGCAATGGGCCGCACACAGCTGATTTGATTTGGTCGGTCCATCGCATGGGCGATCTATCGCGTGGCCTGGTACCCTCAACTCTGCCCTGTACCAGGAGATGATTTATGAAATCATTGCTTTTTGTGGAGATGCGGCCGAAGAACTTCAGAATGCGAGTTTTTATCTAAGTATGCTAATCTCAATAGCTGGCAACGCACAGAGAAGACTGGCGGTTACTCCACTGACAAGAGCAAGGCTTGAGTAATGATGATGCGGACTCTCAATGAAAGAAGAAGATGGGGAAGCTCTGGGGTACCTGGTGTGAGGGACATGCGGCACAGCGCACCGCAGGCCCGCGCCTCGCACACGGCGCGCGGCCACAGCGCGCCCGCGCAGCACGCGCGCACCGCGGCCAGCACTGCCTCCGCGTGCTGCGGGGAACATATAAATCGAATTGTTTGATAGTCGCTACGTCGTCTGGCGCCGAGATCGAGATCTCGGGTTGACTGGTCAGAGTAGAGGAGGAGGTGTGATCATCGCTACTCGCCGCGAGCTGATTGTTACCCCACAGGTAAGTTACCAGTCTTCTGCGGAGGACCTATGACGACCGCTTTAGCCTAGTTGGTAGTGACCCTGCCTACAAAGGGGTTCGAATCCCGGTAAGGGCATTTATTAGTGTGATGAGCACGAATATTTGTTCCTGAGTCATGGATGTTTTCTATGTATTCATTTATCTATATAAGTATGTTTATCGTCGTCTAATACCCATAGTACATACAAGCTTTGCTTAGTTTGGGACTAGGTCGATTTGTGTAAGATTGTCCCCTAACATTTATTATTATTATTATTACGGGTTACGTTGTTTCTTAAACATGGTAACAATAGACAGGTCAAAGTTCATCTGTGTTCTGTACTTGTGTAAACAAAACAATGGCAATACATTTTCACAGCAATTACACAACTTTTTAGGGTTCCGTAGTCAACAAGGAACCCTTATAGTTTCGCCATGTCTGTCTGTCCGTTCGTCCGTCCGTCCGTCTTCGGCTTAGCTCAGTAACCATTACTACTAGAAAACTGTAATTCGGCATGGGTATATAAATCAATTACGCCGACTAAACGGTACAACAAAATATTGAAAAAACTTTTTTTTAGGGTAGGTACCTCTCCTACAGCTGAAGCGGGGATGTATTTTTTTTTCTCGTCGAACCCATCGTTGGATAGGTCGTTCAAAAATACTTTCCTAAAACCATTTTTCAAATCAGTGATTCGTTTGCTAATTTTTGTTCGAGTCATGTGTCCCTTATCCCTGCCGGCTAAATGGTTACTACTGGGTATTGTGGGGATGTGAAAAAAATCGTGGTAGTAGTACATATAATGAATTTAAAAGGAAAACTATCACGGTCAAGTAGGCATAAGCAGTTACCGAGTAATAGTCGACCAAATTTAATGTGTACATGGAAAGGCCAATTTTCGTACAAATTCGGCCGACGCAACCGCAACGCACGTCGATGTAACTAAGACAGACAGGCAACTACAGGGTTCCGTAGTTGCCTGTCTTAGTTACACTGCACGTGGCCCGACACGTACTTGGCCGGTTTTTTTAGATAATCTTAACGGTATCATGTTGGAGTCTCCGAGTGATAAATACTTGTTATTAAGTGATTTCAATATGAGTGGCATTGAATGGGTGGCGCGAGATTCGGTTATGATGCCGCAATCTTACGCGAATGGGGATGAGTGTAGTTTTATTGATGACCTTCATGTGCTTAATCTCATGCAATATAACGGTGTTTTAAATCGGTCCGGTAAACTGCTCGATTTAGTGTTATCCAATGACGTTTTAAGCGTCAGTGAATGCCCAAGTCCACTGGTACCTATTGAAACATATCACATGCCTTTCATTGTTCATACAAAATACTCTGTGTCTGACGATTTACACTCAGCTCCTCAGACCAAATTCTTTTTCAACAAAGGGGATTACAAGTCTATTAATATTTTGCTAATGACATGAAAGTTTTTCTAAAGGTCCAACGCAGACTCAGGTTTATCACAGTCGGATATATAGCGTGTCGGTGAGTATTGTCGTGCCAACAAATTAGACTTTTAAACCCATCCAAATGTTTTACAATTACTTTTCAAGGCAGCGCAATTTGGGACCTATGACCTAATACACGATTCTAAACGTATTTTAAAAACCTTAGGATTCATCATGCGAAACTCTGCTTTCTTCACCCAAGCTAAAACTCTTAAAGTGCTCTATAATTTAGAATATGCATCACAAATTTGGAACCCGTGTTATAACAAATACATAGAATTGAAAGGGTACAGAAAAAAATTGTAAAGTACTTATGCTTCAAACTTAACCACCCTTACAGCTCTTCTAATTACATTAGCTTATGCAAAAAACACCATCTCATTCCATTAATAAAGCGCAGAGAAACAGCAGATGTTCTGTGTATCTTGAAGATCACCAGTGGCGTTACCGACTGTCCAGAATTACTTAGTAAGGTTTTTTTCAACACCCCCTCACGTTCTAAAAGGCACTTTCCGCCTATATTAATTAACAAAGGAATAAGATATATAGACATATTTAATTGTAAGATCCCGTCTGTAAGGCGAGGTATCGAGGCGAGGTATTTTATGCGCTCATGCTACCTCGTATCGTCATACGAGTTTAGTTTTGTATAGGCGCAATTGGTGCACTATGTTAAGTTGTTGAGAGCAGTGTATCATCATTAAGTAATTTTCTTTAGGTATATTATTCTTGTTCTGTTTGCTCCTGTAATTGTGTATGAGTGAGTTCACACTTTATTAAGTATATATCCTGTAATTGGCTTTTTGGTTAATATTCATGTTAGTAATAAGTTTTATAGCTGTTGGTTATCCTTAAAATAAATAAATAAATATAAACAAGCCTTTCAAAATAATACGCAAAGTATTTGGTTATTGACGTTAACATTCGCAATCGACGTACTCGATAACTCTGGTAACGACTCTTACGATGAATCATCAGCATTAATTAACTTGGGGTCTGCGCAGCGTGACTTTTTCTTCCATACTCCTTTGTGACCCGACATGTCGTCACTCACTTCGTCCGTTTCTCAATCGGTCCCTCAAACAATTCCTTATTCTAATATTTTAATCGTACTTATTTACATAATAATGAATTCATATTAGTCAGCATTATTTGCAGTAGCCTATCCTTACCCTGTGCGTGATTCCATGTCCAGTAGTGGGGCTGTCGAAGAGCTTGTTGGATATGTTAGCGATGGCCTCCGCGGGGGCGAGCGCGATGCGTTCGTCCAGGGTCTTGGGGCGGATGTCCGGCACGAACAGCGCGCGAGCTGACGCCTGTCCCGTGATGCGCTCCAGGAACTCCGACAGCTGGGTGAACGTGTGCTGAGAACTGGCACGAGTTAGGGACTAGTACTGGTAGGCAAGCTTAAATTTTACTTGCTAGCGTTACTAACTACTGTAGAATTCCGAAGTGTAAGTTTAGTTTCCAAATTTGAACTAAAATCGTGAATTCGACACGGGCTTCGTGAGCAGCATATAAATTACGGACACAAGCAACACAGGGTTGTTTGTTTCCATGTTTGCCCACTAAGGTTTGACGGGTTTACAAACGCCTAAGGTTACGTGCTTAAGGTTACTTTAGTTAGGAAACCGTATATTTAATCTTACACGATTGTTATAAAACAAACCTATGACACTTGTTTCCCAATGGGCTCTATTCGATGATTGTTTAAAGTCTTGAAAAGTTACAGTTTGTACAATAAACAGCTCGCAGGTACAGGGGTTTGAAGGGGTGCGTAATGTTTCATATAATGTCAGAAAAACTAACATACCTACACTTGATATACATTAAATTGGCATAAAGTTATTTAGTATAATGTAACGTTTAATATAACGGTTTTTTATTATATTTTGCTTTACTCTAATTATCAATTGATATAATAGGCAAAATGACATAATTAGCAAGTGGCATAATTCTATATTTTCGTATAACGCATTTATGACATAAATATGTTTAAAATACATATTATTTATAATAATTGCGTTTTCGTATAACGCATATATGACATAAAGATGTTTAACATACAAATTATAAAAAAAAATATTGCACTTGCTTAGGTTAGAATGTCTGCCAAGAAGTTGACGGAGCCCCGCTTTCGTTTCTAGCATTCAATCTCCCGCCCTCCGCCGTAGACTTTTGTAAGTACTTACATAATATGTAATATTTAAGTATTACTAAAAAATGTTCGGTTCTGGCGCTTCGCCAGCCGCTACCGCGGCACGCTCGCATCGCTCGCTCGGCTCGCGCACTGTATGGTCGCAGTTCTACCTAACACTCCTCCTCGCTTCGCTCGTCGTCGTCGTACCTACGAGGGACGGCTGAAAAGAAATCTACCTAAGTATGAAACAAAAGACTGTCATGTATGTATTTTTTTTATTTTTCAATATAGTCCCCTGCTAGTGAAATACACTTATTACATTTGTCAAATATTGACATTAACCCATGAAAAAAAAAATCTTTCGGTTTCTCGTCAAAAAAGTCACTAACTGCAGCCTTCATTTCGTCATCGGTCAGAAATCGTCTTCCTCGGAGATCTTTTTTGAGGTGTCTAAATAAAAAATAGTCGCATGGGGCTAGGTCTGGACTGTAAGGTGGATGGTTAACGGCATCGAACCCTAATTCCTTCATGGTAAGCATTGTTGTGCGGGCGGTATGCACAGGTGCATTATCGTGTAAAATCAGGATCCCTTTGCTAAGTTTACCCCTCCTCTTTTCTTTTATCGCGTCCCGTAACTGATGCAGTAAGTTGGAATAATATTCAGCATTCATTGTCCTTTTTTTTGGTAAATAATCTATTAGTAAAATTCCTTCTGTATCCCAAAATACGGTAGCCATAAGTTTGCCTGCCGACGGCCTGACCTTAAACTTCCGAGGAGGCTTCTCATCCTTGAATTTCCACTGCAAAGACTCTTGTTTGCTTTCGGGGTCCCACTGTCGAATCCAGGTCTCATCACACGTCACCATTTTAGAAACAATTTCTTCCTCATTACCTCGACTCATTTCCAAAAACTCCTCACAACATTTGACACGTCGGTCCTTGTCAAACGCCGTTAACATTCTGGGGACCCAACGTGCACTCACCTTGGACATATTTAGATGCACATGAATTATCTCATTGACTCTTTCTTTACTGATGCCCACATCTCTAGCAATCTCCCACCTGCTTCACTCGTCGGTCTTCTAAAATTATTTTTTTTAACTTTGGCTACATTTTCGTTTGTAACGGCAGAAACCGGCCTTCCAAGCTCTCACGACCGAGTTTAAATTGTTTAGACCAAAACTTTATAGTAAATTCGGAAGGGCACGAACTACCGAACACACACATCATACGTTCTCGGATCTGTGAGGGAGTATTTCCTTCTTTTGTTAGAAATTTAATCACTGCACGATGTTCAATTTTAGCGATATTCATTTTTTCAACCGATATGTCGCAAACATTCGAGAATTGTAGAAAAATGAAACGGAAAAAACAAATGAACGTCAAATAATTCAAAAAAAGAATAACCAAAGAACAAGAATGCATTTCAGCCAGTATCATTTTCGCATATTTTTTTAACCAAGGAGGTTACTTTTCAGCCGCCCCTCGTACCTGAGACCTGCCTTAAGGTGGATTATGCTATATGTTGAAAGTACAAAGGGACTTTAAAATATTCGGTAGTTATCGTGAAATTGATGTGAGTATAAAATGGCAATAACTTTTCCGTGTGACCATCCGTTTTGGAAATTACAACGCAATGACTGATAGGCATTCCGACGGAGCTTCGACGGGTCTCGCTTATTTATTTTATTATTCATTAAATCATTATTTTTAAATGATTTGTTTATATCAAAAGTTATTTATTGTAATATCAACTTATATCTTCTGAAATTTATAGCATTGACGAATTATGTCAAGTAAGTCATTATAATAAACACGTTTTATACCGAGTGATAAATATAGTAAATGTCTTTTACACTAATTGTAATTATAGCCTTAAATCATTATATCACTTTTTACATTAGATCAATTGCAAATTATCTGAAACAATATTATAGCATCCGTTACATTATAATATGCAATGGTATATCAAATCAAAATAGATTAAGTGAAAATATATAAAACGTCGTGCACCCGGTTTGAAGGCTAGGTTAAAAAGGATACATCTGCAGATGCGTGAGCGTGGCCTCGTCCGCGTAGAAGGCCGTGCGCGCGATGGCCGCGTACCGCGCCGCCACCGCCTGCGCCGCGCGCGCGGCCGCCCGCAGCGCCGCCGCGCACGCGCCCGCCGCCGCGCACGGCTCGCGGGACGCCTGCCCGACACACACACACGAGGGCGTGAGAACCACGGTACACGATTATTGAGCCGTACATTATACCCACACCGAGCATAGAGCTGATGTTCACTAACCTGTGCTGTAGCGGGCGGCGGCTGGGTGCACAGCACGCGGGCTCTGTCCGCGGTCCTCGCCAGCGCCGACAGGGCGCCGGCGCGCGCCGCGAGCCAGGCGCCGGCGAGCGGCGCGCAGGCCGCGCAGCCCGCGCAGCCCCCGCCCGCCGCGCCGCAGCCCGTCCAGCCGCCCGACACTTCCCATGCGGACGCTGCCGCCTCCAGCCCCGTTATACCTGCCGAGGTGCCGGTTAATGTACGACCATCATAATGCACGGCCAAAATAATGTATAGCCTAATAATCCGAGTCCAATGTACATGGATTATGGGCCGTGCATTATTTGGCAGTGCATTATCACTCTGAGCGAACTTGATCCGGGGCAATAATTGGAAGTCAATTTTGTACGAGCTGATAATGCACGGCCCAATAATCGGAGTCCCAGTGGCTTCGGATTATGGGGCTGTACATTATTGGGCCGTGCATTATCACCCTGAGAAAACTTAGTCCGGGGTAATAATTGGAAGCCACCTTTGTCCGGGCTGATAATGCACGACCCAAAAATCCGAGCCCACAAAAAGTGGACGCGGATTATCAGGCCGTACATTATTTGGCCGTGCATTATTGGCTTCCCGTGCCGATGTATCACAACATTGTAGCAAATGTCAAGCACTGGCAGGCTACAAGTTAACGGATACTTATAAGCCCCTCACCGGATCGCCTCCGACATACCTTAGCCACACCAGTGATGGGCAAAATGTAATAGACTCACGATTAACGGTTAAGATTTAACCTATTTAATCGCGACTAACAATTAAAAATGATGATTGATCGATCTTAGTCGTAAGAGTTTCAACTAATTTAGTCACGATTAAATTAATCGTCGATTAAATACGAGCGCCTAAATCTTTAATTACATTAATTTTCTCTCGATTGATATCAGGAATCAATAAGCGCTCTCGCTCTTTCATACATCTTTCTCTTTCTAATTTTCTACCTGGGCTTCATCTAAGCCGTAAACCCTTATCTAGGAGACTCTTACAGTACTGCACTGTAAAAACCATCTAGTGTTACTGGAACAAGTTTATATCCCACAGCATACCCACTAGAATGATTTCCTACAGATTTCATTTTCAAGTGTACAATACGTGACAAGACATATTTAATTTGTGTAACGTGAGATTTAATCGTGAAATTTAGTCGATTAAAATGACGATTCATCAATCGTCAATCGAACTCTGTGACGATTAATTTAACCCTTCCTCTCCCCGTGACCTTGAAAGTGGAAAGTTGTTCAAGTCCCGGACGTTTCCATGTTGTTGTTTAAAATAGAATTTTAATATATAATATAATTGAGTTAAAAGTATTTTGAAAAAAGTGACCCATATATGGGTCAGCGGGAGCCCACGGAGACAAAATCTGTGACCCATATATGGGTCAGCGGGAGAGGAAGGGTCTTGATTAAATGAATCGCGATTAATTTTGTGACGTTTGATTGTTTAATCGATTAATTATTTGATTGAAAAATGTATCGATTAATGCCCATCTCTGAGCCACACTAAGCTCCTCGCTCTGCTCCCCGAGCGGCCGCGCTGTTGCCCTCTCTGGCAACATCGCGGCCCACCACACACTGTTCTACTCGCGCGATTAATCGCGACACTCCGCACTAGGTTACTTGCCTTTATTGCCGCTCCTTTGACTCGCGCCAAAAAAACCGACAATACAGGGAGAATACATAGAATGTCGCGATTGCAATGGGTTTCCTACATCAGGGATGAAACATTGAGACGTAATAAAATACGATACGGAACTAGGACTAAAATAACAGATCTCACCATTACAAAGGCACTGAGGGTATTTGGAATGTGTAGATCAGCGTATGGCAAAACATGGGGACTGAACCCAAAGGTACTGAAGTGGATCTACACCATGATGGTGAGGCCCATACTGTTGTACGGTAGCCTGGTATGGTGGCCAAGGACTTTAATGAGCACATGCAGAGATGCTCTGATGAAGGTGCTGAGATCGGCATGCATGGCTATAACAGGGGCGTTTCGTACCACGCCTACAGCGGTGCTAGAAGTCCTACTGGATCTACCGCCACTTCACTTGGTGATTAAGTCAGATGCGCGCAAATCGCTCTACCGGCTAAAAACTCTTGGACAGTGGAGCGACAGCAAGCCAAAGACTAAGCACACAAACATGGAGACTGACAGTTTCTTAGACAGAATAACAAACATGGGAAGCGACAAAATGCTACCCAAGTTTATATTTCATAGGAACTACACAACAAAAGTTCCATCCAGGGCTGAATGGGCCGAAGGTCTAGAACCACCGAGGTCTGGTATCGAAGACAGTATATGGTACACGGACGGATCAAAAATGGGATCCGGTACGGGAGCAGGCATTTATGCGAATGACTACAGTAGTAGTGTAAGTATGGGTAGTTTGGCAACTGTCTTCCTGGCGGAGACATACGCCATAATTGCCTGTGTACAGGAGAATATAGACAGGCAAACCAGAGGGCAGACCATCTATATACTCAGCGACAGTCAAGCGGCCCTTAGAGCGCTCACGGCGCCGAAAGTGGATTCTAGACTAGTCTATAATGGCGTCCAGGCACTGAACAAGCTTGGAAAGCACACTAAGGTGCAACTAGTGTGGATACCAGGGCACGAGGGCTTCATCAGCAACGAAAGAGCGGATGAGCTTGCAAGAGGGGGGTCTACAAATCACTTTGTAGGTCCAGAACCATTTGTGGGACTCTCGCAGGGAACCATAATTTCGGCTTTTAAAGCCTACGCCAAAACCAAACCCCAACATGAGTGGAGGAATGAGGCGGGCTTAAGGCATTCTAAGCTCTTCATAGAAGGAGTGGACTCGGGCTGGACTAACAAACTCTGGAAATCCAGTAGGAAGCAACTCCGAATCATATCTGGGGCGATCACAGGTCACTTCGGGGTCAAGGATCTCTTGGCCAAGATGGGGGACTATCGGACAGTTTAGACTGTACAATGTGTGGCGAGGAGGATGAAACTATGGAACACTTATCGTGTGAATGCCATGCCCTTGCCAGACAAAGAATGAATTACTTCGGTAACGGCTATCCGCAACCAAAGGAATTCAAGGTGCTCCCGCTAAGCTGCAACATCCGTTTCGTGGAAATGATGGAGCGAGCTTGGGAGTAGACATTAAGGAAATGCACAAAAGATCCCATTGGGTCGAAGTGTATCCGAAAGGGCCCTCATCTAGATAAGATAAGATAAGGACTAGAATAATAGCGTTCGGGAAAAAATGCAAAAAAAAAATAGCTAAAAAGAAAAATGGCGTTTGGGGTAAACGATATAACAAACCGTGCCGAAAGCCACTAGTAGCCACCATAGGGTGCGGGAGTAGCTCGTGCTTGCAGTAGCGACTAGTAAGTGCCGCGTCTAGTGGCTTGATGTACGGCAGAGTGGTCGCGTTTAGTGGCGGCCATTAGTAACTCAATGTGTGGCGGCCCTTACATAACTAAAATAGCAGTTTTTTTTTAATTTCACTTATTTTTTTTATCCTGTTCCGGCCCAGGTATAGGGGGATTATCTGTCGACTGTCTCGTATATCAAGAAAATAAATTAAGAAATGAATTATTATAACTACTCAGACCAAATCATACCTACACTTCGGTGTGAGTAGCGAAACCTAAAATTCAAAATCGTAAAGTAGCATGTATAGAAAGAAGAAAGAAAATACGTTTGTTAACGTCTTCACTACACCTTACAATTCAATACAGAAGTGTACAAAACAACGACGATAAAAGGGACCCACTCAGTATGATACCGCGGCGCTGGTCTTCCGTGGGGACCTGCCTTAATACTACGAATGACGACACACAAAAATACGTTTTTTTTAAATAAACAAAACTATAACTAGCAACACCTGCAGCAACTCGTAATTACCATTCAAAACATTTTCTATTGCCCACGCCAATGTGTACTTGTGTAGTGACACGAACATGTAAGAAAATTAAAACTATAAAATATAACAAATAATGCCATTGCAATGAATAAATAAAGATCACTGAAATAAAAAAAAACCTAACAGCTTATGCGTTCTCTTAAAAGTAATTCATCATCATTTGAATTTTAATTATTTGGTGTTTTCAGCGCACGAACAAGAGGAGGTAAGTTATTCCAGTATTTCGTGGCGGCGCATCAAAAAGCTGCTGCGAAATAAATGTAGCTGAATGCTCGCCAGGACAGACCAGCTACAGGAACCTAGAGGATCTGACTTCCGCATCTGGATTTGTGTGCCCAGATCACCTTATAGGAGAGACGAGGGCAACAGTCAGTTTAATAAAAATTACAACACCAAACATAGGAGGCCAGATGCAATTTTTGACGCATAAACATTTTCAGAATACCTTTTCGATTTGTGTACGGTGTACACGTGTGAGGGGAAATTTTGAAGCACCAACGAGCGCAAGCGTTTTGAACTCATTGCATCAACCTTGCGTACGTGCTAGCAGTCGCGGTCCGTACACAGTGTCGCAGTATGTGTTTGGGTTGTCGCCTTCCCTAACATATGGTCGAGGGAGGCGATGGCTGAGATACGCGTCATACTCGTGAACGGGTGCTGTTTGTGGAGTTCGGTCAGTTCATGTTTGCAAGGACGACAAGCATAAATTCATTCCACTTTTCTGTGGAAACGATATGAGAGATTTCACTTGATTGTATCTGGGGGCACGGCAGTGCCCCCGCCAAGTCGAGCAAAACAGCGGCACGGCCGTACCATCCTTTTCTCGATGGACTTCATTACTTTTATTACTTAGTTTTTGACACATAGATACCTTATGCATCTCTGTGGGGGCCTATGAGATTTAAAGATAATTATTATAATTTTGACACTTGGAGACCTTATACATCTCTAAGAAATAATGTTGTATTTATTTTCTCGTATTGTATTTGACATGTAAACTCTGATGTAGTTAATTCTATTATGAATAATGTACTCTTACTATTATGAGTCTATAGATAGACATTTTGACTTGTAAAAGTGCCCTCGTGGCCTATTTGCTGAATAAATATTTTGAATTTTTAAATTTTGTCACCTTGTTCGACGAGCGCTGCGTCGGCGCGCGCGGCGCGGTGCAGCGAGGAGAGCCAGCGCTGCGTGGCCTCCGAGCTGGCGGCGCCGAGCAGACCCTCCAGGATGTGCGCGGCGAGGCGGTGGTGGCCGTACCTGAACGAGATAACGTGTTTCGTGACTTTGCCATCAGAATTTCCAAACCTAAGACTGTTTTTTAACCTTCACCGAAAACGAAGGGTGTGTTATAAGTTGTAAATATGACTGCGGCATATGCAGGCCAAGTTGACTGTGAAGCTGATCACTGCTCATGTCAGTTGACCCCAATGAGTGATAAATGCAAATTCTTAGGCTTCACTTTGGACCCAACTTTGAGTTGGAAACCACACGTTGATTCTCTGTGCTGCGCGGCTGGGCGGTGCGGTGTTTGCCTTACGCAAACTCAAACCGTTGATTTCTTGTGATGCGCTGAGGCAAGCATACTTTGCCCACTTCCATTCGCTCATGACATACGGCGTAATCCTGTGGGGGAACTCGACTGACGCTGGCAGAGTCATGCTTATGCAAAAACGAGCAGTGCGTGTTATGCTTGGCTTGAATCAGCGACAGTCGTGCAAAGAGTTGTTTGTGGAACACAGGATTATGACACACTACTGCCACTACCTCTACGAGATCATTATGTTCACGCGGAGACATCTAGCTGAGTTTAAGCGAGTGGAAGTTATGGGCAAGTGCCTCCGCAGCACGGCAAAGCTTCGCAGTACTTGCATCTCGTAGCTCGGGCTTCTCATCTCTGTGCGCGGGGCTGGATCAGGCTGTGGCTGCGGACATCTCCTCTTGATCTTCATTACTTTGCGTGTCCCTTTGTAGATGAGTAGAGCGAAGGCTATCGATACTATTATATATATCAATGCATACTGGTGAATGTCATGGGCTGATGCGGTGTCATCGTTAATGATATCAGCTTGTTGTTTCTTGACATCGTCGATTTTGTTTCTTAGCTCTCCTAACAGCTCAGCATGAATTTCTGTAGGAACCAAGAACGTTGATGCATGCGGCCCTGGCTACTCTCTACCGCGTCCACCCGTCGGTGCTACTGAATTACTGATGGCCTATTTGACCTTATCCTGCCAGGAGCTGTTGATCTTGTAAGTCGGCGCTTTACACAGCAGTTCTAAATCACACCTTATTCCTCTACTAATAGGGTTCACACTGACCTGGGCGCGGCCCTGGCTACTCGCTACCGCGTCCACCCGTCGGTGCTACTGATGGCCTCTTTGACCTGGTCCTGCCAGGAGCTGTTGATCTTGTAAGTCAGCGCTTTACACAGCAGTTCTAAATCACACCTTATTCCTCTACTAATAGGGTTCACACTGACCTGAGCGCGGCCCTGGCTACTCTCTACCGCGTCCACCCGTCGGTGCTACTGAATTACTGATGGCCTATTTGACCTTATCCTGCCAGGAGCTGTTGATCTTGTAAGTCGGCGCTTTACACAGCAGTTCTAAATCACACCTTATTCCTCTACTAATAGGGTTCACACTGACCTGGGCGCGGCCCTGGCTACTCGCTACCGCGTCCACCCGTCGGTGCTACTGATGGCCTCTTTGACCTTGTCCTGCCAGGAGCTGTTGATCTTGGAAGTCAGCGCTTTACACAACAGTTCTAAATAACACCTTATTCCTCTACTAATAGGGTTCAAACTGACCTGAGCGCGGCCCTGGCTACTCTGTATCGCGTCCACCCGTCGGTGCTACTGATGGCCTCTTTGACCTTGTCCTGCCAGGAGCTGTTGATCTTGCAAGTCAGCGCCTTTGCCGCTCGCTCCTGGAATATCACGGTGCAGAGGAGCACTAGTGCTGTGCCGTCTTCTATGGGCTCTGATGAGTTTGCACTGGGGAAAAGGTTGGGAATTAGATAATGTTGGCTTCATCCTATGAGTTGAAAGCGAGGGTAGCAAGGGTGAGTGTCCAACAAAGCTGTGCGCGGTTGCGAGCCGGTGATCGGAAAAATGGCCCAACAATCGCGAGCGCGGCCTGCCCACACTATTCATGATTTTCTTCCTCGCTCATCAGCTCATCGCCCCACAACCTGGCACAGCTCTGGGCCACCAGAAAAAGTTATATAAATAATGTTTAGGTTGAGTAGGAAAACTCATAAGCTCTGACTCTTACAAGTTGGAATAGTTTTTAAGCGTCTCTGTAATATGTATATGATTAGTTTATATGAACTGACAGCTATTCTAATCTCAAACTCATTGCGATTGAGTAATAGGGGTAAAACACAAAGCATCATCATCATATCAGCCGAAAGACGTCCACTGCAAACACAAAGCACTGAAAGCATAACACAATCATATTAAAATATAATGAAAACGGGTCACTCCTGTATTTAATGTCAACTGCTCGACTTGTTCGCGGGGTTGCAGGCGGGGGCAGCGACGGAGGCGAGATTCTACCCTCGTTTTCTTCAGCATTGAATAGGAACCGCGAATCGGTTCAAAGACATATTAAAATATAATGATAACGGGTTAATTATATTATAAGCCTGTAAGATGTTGAGAGGTGAGTCAGATTGTTCCGACTTGGTCGCAAGAACATGTCGCCTCTTCGTTCCCGATAACCACCGTTCCCGATAGGCGTGTTCCTGCGCGGCCGCAGCCACCGACTCCTGGCGGAGGAGGCGGCTCGCACTGTGGCGCACGAGCACTCATCGGTTGTCCATGCCCAAGTGCTACTAAATAAATTGATTTATTTTGCACAATATTGCGACCTGTTTGCCGGTAAATGGAGCAAACTTCGCCCTACTCTTTTACAGTCTTGTGAAAACAATTTTTAATTGTAACTACTGTCAATCTTAATGATTTAATTTTACTAATTGTGCGATGTATATGTACTTAGTACTTACTTAATATGTTACTTTAAGTTTACCAACGCCATGGTCAAGCTGTTATGTTGATAAATTGTATTTGCAAATAAATAAATAAATAAATAAAATAATAAGTCAAATTTTCACGGGAATTTTCTAGATAACACAATTGTTGAAACCACAACATACCCGTCCATGAGGTCTGTGAGCGTGAGCGTCAGGGCTCCGTGCGTGCCGCCGCCCAGCGCTCCCAGCGCCTCCAGCAGCGCCAGGGCTCGCGGCCCGCCGCGCCGCCAGCCCGCGGCGCGCAGCTGTGACGTCAGCAGGCGGCCGCTGCGCGCCGCGTACTCGTTCGGAGCCGCGGTACACAGTTGGACCTGGGAGTCGAAGTGACACCATGGATCAACCAATGAGAAAACTAACCTTAAACTAAGTCCCCTCATTTTGTGATTTTCAATGCCAATAAAAAATAAAAGCAAAAGAGCAGTAATAGTACATTACTACAGAGGCCGGAAAGTAAGGGGTTGCGGGCCGAGTACATTTTATAGACGGCCGAGCGTAGCGAGGTCAGATAGATATGAGGCTGGCACCCCTTTTCAAGCCGAGGTATGTATAGTGCTTATCTCAAACATACAATGAAATATATTTAAAAAAACTCCAAGAAATCAAACTTTAATACGCCGCTGAACTACACCGCTTTAATTATAAACGCCGTGATCCTGCGCCACAAATTGTGGAATGGAAATTAAAAAGGACCATCTTGCAGGCCCAGGCCTCCAATTTTGTTTGAAATGCCACTACGGGTCTCTCGTCTCGCTGCGCCCGAAACGTGCACTTCAAAGCCCATTATGAAGAACACAACGTCAATATTTCATTGCATGTTTGAGAAAAATATATTTTGGAACTGTGAATATGCCTCAATAACTGGCTATTACGTCAAGTATATTTCCTTCGGCATGGAAGGATGCTGATATTATTCCTCTACCAAAGAAGTCCAATCTCAGAGTATCGACCTATTTCCATTCTTTCTTTCCTTTCTAAAGTCCTTGAACGCCTAGTTTTCCAGCAACTCATATCTTTCCTAAATAGAAATGATCTCCTTAATCCTTTTCAGTCTGGCTTCCGCTCTGGGCATAGTACGGTTTCTGCTCTCGTTAAAATTACAGATGACATACGGTCAGGTATGAATGATCAGAAGTTGACAGTGTTAACGTTGCTTGACTTTAGTAACGCGTTCAACACTGTTGATTTTGATCTCATGTTGGCGATACTGCGTTCTTATAACATATCTCCTGCGGTAATTGATCGGTTTCATAGCTATTTAACCGGTCGTCGGCAGCGTATAAAGGTGGATACTTCCCGCTCCTCATGGTGTAGCACGTTAGCCGGTGTTCCGCAGGGCGGCGTGTTATCTCCACTTTTATTTTCCGTTTTCATAAATTCCATTACTCGTAATCTATCATCATCATATCACCTTTATGCCGATGACCTTTAAATTTATTCCCAGCCTCAGGTCAGCGATCTGCCATTAGTCATCTCAGCTACGAATTCCGATCTAGTCCGCATTTCAGACTGGAGTAGTAATTATGGTCTCAATGTTAACCCAGCAAAGATCCAGGCTATCATCATAGTGCTAAGATGATTTCTAGACTTGACTATGTTAATCTCCCACCAATTTTGTTTGATGGCGTTGTGATCCCGTACTCTCTGCAAGTTAAGAATTTTGGACCGCACTCTTTCGTGGGTGCCACAGATGAATGAGGTCAGCAGGAAGATGTTTGCAGCTGTGGGTTCTTTGAGAAGGCTTCGTAATTTCCTTCCCATTGCTACCAAAGTTGCGCTTGCTCAATCGCTTCTCCTCCCTATTTTAGATTATGCTGACGTGTCCTATATTGATCTTTCTGAGGAGCAACTTAACAAGCTTGAGCGTATTCAAAACTTATGTATCAGGTTCATATTTGGGATACGCAAATATGACCACGTATTCAGTTTCCGTTCTCAACTCAAGTGGCTTCCTATCCGATCCAGACGTAACTCTCACATTCTCACCCACCTTTATGGAATTCTTTTTAACCCTGCAACTCCTCGCTACCTCAAGGAACGCCTTAAATTTCTTTCTTCTGCTAGGTCTGCTCAGAAGTTGCTTCTGAGTGTTCCCCCATCAAACTATAAATTTTACAACAATTCTTTTACTTTCCGAGCTGTTCGATTGTGGAATTCTTTGCCTTTTGAGATTAAACGTGCTAAGTCTCTTCCCATTTTTAAAACTAGACTTAAGCATTACTATTTTTCTCTTCCATAACTAGTCATTTCTACTTGGTGTGTGCTGTTTGTTTTCAGCTGTAAGTGATACTGTTTCTATGGCATTTAGTTATTGTATGTGTATGTAGGTTTATATATATATGTATGTTATGTACGTGTATAGTCTTTCTTATAGTTAAGTTGTTCTTATATTCTGTTTTTCTGTTTTCACCTACTCAAATCATATATTTTCTTGCATCGCCTCCACCACCCAAAGGTAGACCGCCTGTTGCCTACCATTGTTTATGTTGAATTTACCTCTATTTTATTTTTACTATGTCTGGTGAGCAATAAAGAATATTTGTATTGTATTGTTGTATGCAATGTACGCAGTAGGTACGCACCAGACATCGTAGAGCCATTCGTAGCGGCCGAATATTGTCCTGTCCGTCGGGCACGCCCGTAGCGATAACTATATTTTCTAACGCCAACATCAGTTCAGCACCTTCTACGGGGATTCCTTCCTCGTAACTGCGGAGAGAGTATACATTGTAATATAATATGTTACCCAAACATATGTTTTAAATACACAGTAACAACTGGTGGCAGTCATCAAAAGCCAGACACACCATGGTAGAAGATAATAAATTGGAAAATGCTCATACAGTAATTAACACATTACACTAAAAATGAATTGTATTATAAGTGAATTAATTTTTAGTATGAGGTGGCCAGATATTGGCGATTTTCCCTCCGGTTTGTGTATTCTCTATAGGTATATCAACAGGGGTGTAGACACTAAATAAAATGATCAATAATGTCACATGTTCTCGAAAAATGATTAAAAACGTAGTCAAATGGAGAAAAAATCAACGCAAAAGGTTAATTAATCACGAAGTTATAAGTTTCCAAAGTTTTAAGAAGGGGTATGTTCTGTCCCTTTTTCGCAAAACGCAACTTCATATGAAACGATGACGCTGGAAGATTGTGACGTCACTAGAAGATGGCAATGTGCCGCGCCCATCGTGTTCGGCGCCGCCGCGCGCCGTCGACGCGGCCCGCCGGCGCGCGACGCGTAATCTGATGTCACACACTGTTTGCGTTTTCTCTCACTAACAAGCAATATTAAAACGGTTGTAGCATCGTATTTTTTTCAGATATCTGAATGGGATTTTCGTCACTAGGCATATTTTTTTGCCTTCTTTCTTTTGGAGTAATAACAATTTTCGAGTCTACACCCATATTGGAATAAATAAATAATATCAGTGTCACGTGTCAGTAGCAGAAGTACAATAATCCCTTTCCTTGAGGTAGTAAAATAATGCTGCATTATCGGTTAGCCAAACTACAAATAATTTGCTAAAACTGTACATACCAATGTACAGCGCGCCGCGTGAGCACATGCGCGGCGGTGGCGGCCGGCCGCAGCGCGGGCCCCAGCGCGCCGCGCGAGCACAGCTCCCGCAGCGCGAGCTGCGCCGGGCCCGCCGCGTCCGCGATCACCGCCGGACACTCCACCAGGATCTGGGGGACCACATTACTTTACTGATTGCACCTATAAAGTAGAGATGCAACGGAAGGCCGGATGTCCAGCCAGCCGGATATCCGATTACCGGCCGAAAGTAACGTGCTTAAAATTAGTAAATTGCGCGATGCTCTGTGCAAGTTGCAACTTGTTACAGTAGTACCGCAAATATAAGTTACAACGATGTACCTGCGAAGAAAGCATTTTAACCATAATAAGCACCACAGCACCATCTAGTAGACTGTAGTGCACACCTGCATGACTTGCAGGCACAGCATGGTGTGTCCAGGGGCTGCGTCGCTCGCTGTCTGCACGACCGCCTGCACGCTGTGCGCGGGCCACAGCACCATCTAGTAGACTGTAGTGCACACCTGCATGACTTGCAGGCACAGCATGGTGTGTCCAGGGGCCGCGTCGCTCGCTGTCTGCACGAGCGCCTGCACGCTGTGCGCGGGCCACAGCGCGGCGTGTTGGGCCAACGTCTTGAGCCCGAGCAACGCCGCGCGGCGCACAGAGGAGCGCGCGTCGTTTGTCGCAATGCTGAGGAGCAGCTCCACCTGGGACAGACAATATTATGTAAAAAACGAGAGAAAATACTAACAAATTGTGGATCGTTCCATCCACGAAGACTCGTCGTTCATATCTAGGTTTTGCTTTCGGCGGGAAATTGCTGCCTATGGACGGCTCATCAGCGATGAGAATCTAAATACATAATAACAGCACCTTTTAACACAAGTATGGTAGCCTCACTAATTGGCTCCTTATGTGTGACATCTTTTTACCTGATCGGGAACATGAACCACGGTGTCGTGCGCGATGGCGGTGAGCGCGGAGATGGCGGCGCGCACAGAGCTGCTTGACGGGAACCGATCCAGCAGCGAGCGGAGCAGCTTGAGGACACCTTGGGCTCGCACCGCTGGAACAACATCAGAGTTAAGGCTTTGCTACACCATATGTGACGCGACACCGGCGTGCACTAATGTAACAACATAGCAATGGTGACAAGACAATTATCCCAGTTTTAAAAGCTTGTGCCCAATCTCCCAACTTTCTTCTTGCTTGATTTTAATCCAATGGATTGCAGTTTGTGGTCAATCTTAGAGGCAAGTGTACAACTACACATTCAAATGTAGACGCGCTGAAAGCTGCAAGTTTGCAAGAATAATGTTGAAAGAGCTGCGGAATTTCATTGATAATTTTAACAAACATTTATGTAGTAGCCGAAGCAGGATATTAGGAATATAGTTCCATTGGTTTTTTCCAAATAGATTATGGTTTTACTTTTAAATGTATAACAGTTAATATAGATAACAAAACAATACCTCCTCCATGCACAGTCCGGAGCGCGCGCACGAGCTTGGCGCGGCGCTCCGCCCCCGTGCTCTCGCACTCCACCATGTCCGACAGCTTGTTGCACATCGCCACCGCAAATGCACTGGAAACAGTCTGTAGTTAATCTTTATGCTTTTGCATTTAAGTTTAGAATTACTAATCCACTCTTATGAGTATCTAAAAATAAACATTGGAACAAACTAGGTACACATATCATAAATTTACAAAAATATTTTTTTGAGAAATCTGTGAAGTCAATTGTCAATTTTTTTTAAAGTTTGGATGATTAAATACGCATTTAGTTTTTATATTCACAACTTCTGTTATACTGTAACTAGGAATTTAGAATTAATTGAGATGTCGTTTTATGTACAATCAAGTTCATAAATAAATATATGTTTATTCGAAAAGGTTCAAAAAGATCTGAGCAACCTTATGCCCTTAACAATAAAGTTGTGTTCACAATGTGCGTGCACATATTTTCGATCTTCACTGTACATATTTTTAAGTTTCTAATCAAAATGTTTATTGTTATTGAAATCAATAATGATGATGAACTAATTAATCTATCCAAACACCGTACTAGTCTCCATCACTTAAATGTTATAAAGCTGTAAAGATTAATAATTTAAAAAAAATTACATACTTGGAATGTGCCGCAAATCGTGTAGTAGCATAGATAGCAGCTTCCACCTCCACATTGTCATGGCTGTCCAGTCCTCGTCTAATAGCGTGATGGACATTCTGCCTCTCAGGGATGATCCCAGCCACAGCCCCTAGCGTCCGGAGCGCCAACGCTCTCGCCACAGGGTCATTAGAATGTAGCACACTGAACACTCTCCGTAGAAACTCATCAACGTTCAGAATCTTGTCCAAATGCTTCTCGCTCTGTTGGCACACCCTTAGCACCCATAATCGCAGGAAATTATTGCCCATACGGAAGACATCGGCAAGTTTCAGGAATGACGAGTTTATTAGAATAGGAAACGGGTATTTTTCGAAGAGACGCGGGAAGCGGACTATGGCTTCGCATTGTTCACCCACTTTTCCTGATCTGAGGCCTGTGAAACAGTTACATGTTATAGATTTTGTACGTTTTGTTGTTTGTTTCTTGTTATGTATAGGTTATGTTTGTATACCTTTGTCTAGCTCCGTCAGTGCCGAGTTAGCATCTTGCTCTGGTTCACCAGAGTTGTCACCAAACGTGTTTAGTCGAACGCCGATCATTTCGGCTATTTATTACCGAAAATAAGAGGATTTATCAATAAAACTGAAGTGACAAGTGACAATAACACAAAGTACACAAACTTGGACCATAAACAATATGTTTTTTTTTGTCCATAGAGAGCAAAGAATTGACAGCAGTTTGACAGTACTGTGCGGTTAGTGCGTTTATTTATCAGTTTACTACTTTATCAGTAGATGGCGTAAGTAGTATTAAAAAAAGTAAGTTTACCCTATTCGACAATAGATGTCGTTACGATGTAGTAACTCTTGCGGCATACAAATATAGTTGTTATAATTTTATAACGTGCTTCTGCATGCAGCCTGCTTTACCAATAATTTATAAGGTAGTCAAAATTATTAAAAATAAATATAATTTAAGTTCTCAGTCCGTTAAAAATAATAATTATATAGTTAAAATTATCAAAAATATAAAGTAGGTATGGAGTAATATTTAATTAAGTGCATATGTTAGTATGTATGCTAAAAATTGATTTATTCTTCCTTGAAAGTAAATTAAATAGAAAATTGTAATAGTAATACTTCCTTGTCCGAACTATTTGCATTCATTGATATTTCTCACTTGCAATACAGATTAACTCCAAAATTAACCATAACCCGATTCTCATCTCTGTCAGAGAATTCACAGTATCGAGCTTGTTTTTTTAACTTTATGCTTCTGCTCAGTTGTCTCATTTCCCTCCTTGAGTAAGTAAGTCTCTAAATTTTTGTCGTTCATAATTGATGTTCACCTCTGGTTCAAAGTATAAATCCAATCTTTTAACGCACTTTTCGTAGTCCGTGCCGCTACCTACGTCAGCATCCTTTATATTTTAATATATTTCTAGCATCTGCTCCGCTCCTGCTTGGTGCAGCAACCGTGATACCTCCTGCTGCTGCTGCTGTAATCCAACCTGACTGTCGATTATATCTAAATACTTATACCGAACTTTTATAAGATTCGGTCTAATAAGGTGAATATACGTACCAATATAACTTGTAAGCTACGCTATAGACGACAAGTCTACCTAGGAATATTAGGTAGGTATCAATTTTACCTCGGTAAACTAATTTTCACAAGGCAGACAAGTAGTCAGATTCCCGACATACTACCTCCCATTATGGGTCTAACAAGTAAGCAAACTTGATATTAAACACCTCTAAAATTAACCTAGCAAAGCTCTGTTTAGCCGTCGCCTCTCAAAGCGTAATTACACCTGTGTAACGCGACCCGTATGTCGCCATTACCGTACGACAAACTTATCCGGTACAGTGGCCAGAATTAGAACCAACGACGGTGCAAACGAATTTAGTCCTTATCGTTCGTCACTAGCGCCGCTATTGACCGCATGGATAATTTTGCGTTGTCATTACGTGAAATTACGCGAAATGGCGCCCACTAATCATGGCGGATCGGCTAAAAGCGGAGTTTTGTTACTGTGTTATTTTAGATTTGTAGCTGTTGTTTAGGTGTTTGATGTCCATTTACAGCTTTCAAATTAACTTTAGAAGGCTGGTGTATACCATACTTAATGTTGGTACCTAAATTTAAAATTCGTAACGTGTAGTAGATATCTACATTTTATTAACAATCTGTTAATGGGAAGTGTACGGGTCGTACACCTGAGATGATTTGATTCTTGATGGTTGATTGTAGACTTGATAGAAACACTGATATCGTTGTATGATTTTATTGATAACCAAGGTAAATGTATAAGTACTAGCTAGGAGCACGTATAAACGTAAACTAATTCATAAGTGATTAAAACGCCGATACATCGATTTTATTATAGCGTCATTATAATTATATTTAATGCTGACGCGAGAAGTGTACGATGCTTGGATTGTACATATTCCCGGCCAGGAGATGAGAATTGATGGGAGATGCTGCAAATTATTATTATACACACTAAATAGCAATTAATAGTGATTACAAAACAAATGACATTGAATTAAGAAAATTATTTGATGGTGGTAAATCCCTTGAACATTGCGGAAGTAGTTGCGTTAAGAGCAGTTGCCGCGGCGCGGTGATCTTGTCTCTCCAGTTGTTGTCCGACGTTGCTCCGCTCTGCTGCCGATGGAAGAGAGCTTCGCGATGTGATTGACATCGAGGTAGGTCTACGTTCGCCCTCCGAAGAGGCCGCGAACGGAGGGGTGAGTCGCGCTATGAGTCGTCGCCGCCGGATGAATCGGCGGATATACAGCGCTGCTATCACGGCTACTATGCCCATGACCGCATAGATGGCCGTGTAATGATGAACGTCGTGATAGTTGATTCCATCTGATAAGGATCCCTCGTTTTTCATGTGTTCGATCTGGTCCTTGATGACCTTCAAATATTTGTTGTTCACTTCTTGGTCTCTCGACTCTCCTTGAAGGACTGGTATCGTGAGATTGATGACATTATTTATAGATGGTATGTTGAACCTAACGACGTCTGCTTGAGTCTTGATCTCGCTGGAAAGCTTCTTTTGAGGAAATATAGTAAAATCACCTCCGTTTAGTACGCAGTCTGTTTGTAACGTTATGACCCCGGCCTTGCTAATATACTCTGCCGTTACGTCTTGTCCGCATATGATTCTCGCGGTACATACGTCACAACAAAAATAAAGGTATGTATTCATAGCGCTTAATTCTGTCCATATGTTCCGACACGAGTCAGAGTCAGCTGAGCACTTATTTGTAACTTGATCCGCTATGCAAAGGTGAGTGTCCGACTTCAATTGATAAATTGGACCTTGTAGCGTACAAATAAGGGTGTTAGCGTCGTAGTGATTACATTTATGAACTGTTTCGTCCAGCATAGGTATAAATGATTCCTTTTTGATATTTATAGCCACCTGATTTGCTATGGGTCGTATTTTGATCATATTTTTTCCATTTTGTACTGGGATTGATATCAATCTGAAGAGCTCGTAGACGTCTCGAAATACTAAAGGTATTCTGATCTCAAATAGTAGATACTGACGGGTCATTCTGGTTCGCACCTTCATTAATTGATACAACTTGGGTATATCGTTGTTTATATTTTCGCATGGAAGGGTCAAGTCCTTTGGCACTTGCCCGGATATGATATTCAGCTCATCTTTCAATTGTTGTGGTGTCAATAAATGCACGTTGAACTTGCCGTAAATGACGTTAGTGATGGTGTCCAATAAAGTATCTTGGATTCCTTTCAGGTTGACTAGTATACTGTTTGCGATAATCGATGACACAGTAAATTCATTTATCTGAGCTATATCTTGAATTTGATTACCTTGTTTGTTTATACTTTTCTCGATGTTGTTTATGTGTTGATTGAAGGTTTTATGTTGATATTGTACTGAATTCTCGACTCTTTTGAGCAGGTTATACTCAGCCTCAATAACCGATGTTTGATTTCTCCATAATTGAGCCAAGTGTTTCTCATTGGTTCTGGTCAAGTCAATATCCCTTTGATATTGTTCCGCGAAATTTTCGTCGAGTACGCCGAATAGGCTGTGAGCAATGCTGCCGATGCCATTGATAAGGCCTCTTTTTTTTCTAAGTTGTTCGGAGCGTTGACCGAGTAACATGCTGTCGTAGTATTTTAATTCCGAGAAGGCGTGACGTAGCTGTGTTAATATGATATTACATTGTTGCTGGTTTTCTACGGCGTGACATGTTTTTTCCAAGTGATTGATGTATTTTGAAAATAGCTCAGAGCCTTCCCAGTAGGGATTGATGTCGTAGTAAACCACGAGTTTCCATTCATCCCGGGCCAGCTTTATGTTTGTTATTTTGTCGAAGTAAATGCCTTGCCCATCTTTGAAACGTGATACGTTATGAGTGCATTCTGCCGGTGATATAAATAACATTAATAGCATGAAGGCCATAGTTATAAAATTAATGATTTGGCCCTTTGAGGGTTTTTTCTGATTTGTTGACTGTGCCGTAACCTTCGAATTCTTCTTCTGCTTTTCTGCTTGATTGGTTGAGGTTTCGTTGTTTTCTGTTACAGGAAGAACTGACAATTTGATAATGGGTCTTTTGATGACTCCGTTTTTTGTCTTAACTGATGCGACGCGTACAAAGCCGTCCTTCCCCGGGTGAACTTCTGATATTCGACCTAGGGCCCACTTGCCGGCAGGCAAGTTTGTGTCATGAATAATCACAACGTCGTCGACCTTGATGTTTGATTTCGGTTGCGTCCATTTGCAACGTGATTGCAGTTGACATAGGTACTCGGCTTGCCACCTTTTCCAAATATCCTCGAATATTTTCTGTGCTAGGCGCCAGCGTGTTCGCTCGTCTCTTTCTGTTTCAACAATATGTAATGTCGGACCGCTTCCTAAAAAATGTGCTGGACTGAGGTAGTCTACGTCGTCAGGGTCTTCGCTCAGCGCGCACAGTGGACGTGCGTTCAAACAACCTTCTATCTGTGCTAACAGGGTTGTAAATTCTTCGAACGTGAGATGTTGGTCGCCTAACACTCTGCGGAGATGATGTTTAAGACTTTTCACCGCGGCTTCCCACAATCCACCGGCGCTGGGCCATGATGGCGCGTTAAAGTGCCAGCTGATATCCATGTCGCTGATGGCGTTGAAAAATGATTCATCTAACGTGGCCTTGATCTCTTCGTACTGTCTCTTGATTGGTTTATTGGCACAAACGAAATTAGTACCGTTATCACTGAAGATATGACGGGGTGCTCCACGTCGGGCAGCCATCCTCCGAAGAGCTGCTAGGAATGCTGCCGAGCTTAGATCTGAAACTAGCTCCAAGTGAACTGCCTTTGTTGCCATGCAGACAAAAACAGCTACGTAACCCTTTGTCGTCTTGATGCCGCGACCCTTGTTAGCTTTTACAGTGACGTAGCCGGTATAGTCGACTCCCGTATTGTAAAACGCCCTTGAAGGATTTGATCTCGATTCAGGCAAGTCACCCATTCTTTGTGTTAACTTTGGAGGTTTCTGCTTGAGGCAGGTTATGCAACGTCGTAGGCGTTTTTTGATAGCTCTGTTTCCTCCCACAATCCAGTATGATTCTCGTAGCCTAGAGTGAGTGAGCTTTACGCCCCCGTGTAGGGTAGCTCCGTGTGCTTGGTCGATAAGCAGATCTGTGATGCGACTGTTGTGAGGGATGATGAGTGGATGTTTCATTTCCCAGCTGATGTGCGCGTTATGAAGTCGGCCGCGAACTCGTAACATTTCATTTTGATCTAGGAAAGGTCTTAATCTCAATATGCTACTTTTCGAGTTCACTGATTGGTTTGATTTTAAATCTCCGATTTCATTTGAGAATACTCTTTCTTGGTTGTACTTGATAATTTTATTTTTAGCTCTACTTAACTCGTCAGCTGTTAAGTAATTTGAGCGTATCTGTCCTTGTGAGGCGAGGCGTAGTATCCACGCGAGTATTCGTGTGCAGCGTGTCATGTTGCTATACTTGCACATTATTTCATTGATAACGTCATTTGTTTGATTAGACGTTGCTATATGACATTGTTTTAATGATTTTATTTCTTGATCTGTCGTGAAAGTTGGTTTTTCTTGATTTTGACTGTATGATGGTAGCCATTTGGGACCATTCCACCACAGTGGGTGCTTTAATAAGTGATGAGCCGTGATTCCCCGACTCGCGCAGTCTGCTGGGTTTTCTTCTGATTTTATGTAGTGCCAGCAGGTCGGTGGTATGACCTTGGTGATTTTTGCAACTCGATTGGCTACAAAGGGTTTCCACTTGCTAGGTTCCCCGTTCAGCCAACCTAAGACTGCTGTAGAGTCGGACCAGCAGATAACTTTTGCTTTGTTTTCTGATAATGATTGTTTCACTTTCTCCATCAACGTAGCTAAAAGTTGCGCTGCGCACAGTTCAAGACGTGGCAAACTGACATTTTTCTTGGTTGGCACGAGTCTTGTTTTGGCTGCTACCAGTACCGGAGGCGGCGATGAATTATTGTCTTCGACGCCTGGTGGGATAACTCGACAGTAAATAGCGCATGCGTACGCTTTCGTGGACGAGTCACAGTACCCATGAAGTTCGATGTTTTGATTTTGGCTACTATTTAGCCATCGTGGTACCTTGATATCTTTGATATGTTGTAGATCCTGATAGATTATTTCCCATTCTTTTTTGATGTTATCTGATACTTGATCGTTCCATCCGATGTCATTTGATACGACGTTTTGAAAGAGTAGTTTTAGCTTTGTTGTTACAGGTGAAAGCCAACCTAGTGGGTCGAATACCTTCGCTATATTCGACAGCAGCTCCCTTTTTGTCATTATTTTACTTGTGTCTGGAGGTTTAATCTTAAGTTCGAAAGTAAAATGATCTTCTAATGGGTGCCAGCGCAGTCCCAGCGTTTTCGTAGATTCCTGATCTTTGAACTCGAAAGTTTGATGTACGTTTTCAGACTTGCTGACTTCTTGCAGTAGCTCCGGCCTATTTGATGCCCATTTACGAAGATTGAAGCCCCCTGATTTGAGTGAGTTGATAAGATCTGTCTGCAATTTCTTAGCTGATTCGATGTCGTGACTGCCGTGTAAGAGGTCGTCCATGTAAAAACTCTCTTCTACGACTCTAGCAGCTTCGGGATAGTTGTTTCGTTCGTCACTTGCTAGCTGCTTTAGCGTCATCATTGCCAGAAATGCAGCGGCCCTTGTACCATAACTTGTTGTAGTTAGTGCGTATTCACGTAGCGGTTGATGCGAGTCATGTCTCCAAATGATTTTCTGATATTTTTGGTCTTGAATGTTTACCATGATTTGTCTAAACATTTTTTCGATATCTGAGATCATCCCGACCTTATACTGTCTCCATTTGATAATGAGTGATAACAAGTCCTTTTGTAGATTAGGTCCGCTGTACATAGTGTCGTTAAGACTGATTCCATTTGATGTCCTACTAGATCCGTTGAAAACGACACGAAGAGAAGTGGTTGCTGAGTCTGGTCGCTGGACACAATGATGTGGCAAAAAGCATTCTTGCGTTGAATTGGGCAGACCACCTGATTCGTCTGCACATTCACGCATGTGTCCCAAGTCGATGTACTCCTGTATGAACTTTTTGTAATTATTTTCGATGCTTTGGTTCTTTTTAAACTTATTTTCGAGTTGTTTGAATTGCGCTATGGCTAAATTTTTTGAGTATCCCAAAGCGTTTTCCATCCCAGGCTTGAACGGTATACGAACGACATATCTTCCATCGTTCTGGCGGAATGTAGTCTCGCGATAAAAGTCAAGGCAGTATTGATCTTCCGAGGATATGGTCGAAGATTCATTGATATCTTCTATGGTCCAGAAACGCGTCAGGTCGTCTATGTTGTTGACGACTATGTTGCATTGATATGATGGCACATTTCCACAAAGTATCCACCCGAGGTGTGTCTTCTGTGCAAGAGGCAGGGCTTCGCTTACATTGATAATACCATCTTGTATGATTTTGGCGTAAACGTCGGCTCCTAGTAAAAGGTCGACAGGGCGGCTAACATGGAATTCGGGATCTGCAAGTTGAACTCCTTCCAAGTGAGACCATTCAGGCTTAGAGAACGTCCTGTTCGGCAGGTGATTTATAAGTGTGTTCATGACATACAGGTTGGCGTCAAATTGAAAATCGTCACTCAGTGATGAAGCGGTGACGTTGATTGCACCTTTGCAGGTTATTTCTTTAGCGCCAATGCCGTACACAATATCCTTGCATCGTTGTCGCGGCAGTTGTAAAAGTTGAGCCGCATTTTGAGAAATCAAGCTCATTTGTGATCCCTGATCTATAATTGCTCTCATGATATGATAATTTCCGTCTGCTGCTTTTATTTTGATAAGAGCGGTTGCTAATAAAACTTCCGTGATGTTATTAGATTCTTGCGTAACATTTGCAATATTTTTCCGCTTGCTAAATAAATCGGAAGTGTCTTGTTGCATAGTGTAGGCATCATGCAATAATGTATTGTGTTTCTCGTTACACGTGCGGCAGCGAGTTGTAGAAAAACATTCTTTATCGTAGTGATTGTAGAGGCAATTTTTGCATAAATTCAATTTTGCAATAATGCTCCGTTTGCCTTCTGGCCTTGTCCTTTGAAATGTTTCGCAACGAAATATTCCGTGGCTTTGATTACACACAGGGCAATGATTTTTTTGATAATGACTTGATTTGAAATCGTTTGATTTAGTTGGTGATATGGCTGAATCCTTTGTGCCTCCGAACGACTTGTAGAACGGTTTTTTTGATGTTTCAGGTTGAAGATATTGCTTCGGTGTGTCCAACTTTCGCCGGCTCGCTTCAAATGAAGTGAACTTCATTTCCAAGAAATCTAGAAATTCTTTTAGGGTCGGCAAGTCTCGAGGGTTTTTTAGCGATTCAACATATTCAGTATGATTTTCGGCATCCATTTTCTGTGATAAGATATGGACAATGAGTGGGTCCCATGACGTAATGTCCACGCCGAGGTTCCTGATTGCATTCAAACACTCGTTGGTGGTATCATGTAGACGCTTGATCTGTGGGTATGATTGCTGTTGCATTGATGGTAGCGACAAGAGGTTATTAAGGTGGGCCGTGAAAATTAGTTTCATGTTATTGTACCTGTGGTTTAAAATTTCCCAACAGGTTTCATAGTTTTCCGAACTGATGTTGAGATGTTGAATTAGCTTCTCAGCTTCACCTCTGACCTTGTTCTTCAAAAATTGCATCTTCTGTGCGTTCGACATAGAGTGGTTATAATGGATGGCTTCGTTAAATAATTCTTTGAAGGAAACCCATTGTTGATAGTTTCCACTGAACGGCGGTATATCCATGACTGGGGTTGATTTTTCCCGATGATTCATGGACCATATCTTGGTGTTGATCAACTTTTTGATATCCTGGAATTTCTTCTCATATTTGTAGAAAGTTTGATTATAAACTTCATCGTCTTCAAGGAGCTCACTGTCGATGTCCCAGTGGAGAGAGTCGATAGTCGCCCAACGACATTGAACTGATTTGAGTAAATCTTCCAATTCCCATTTCTCATTAATGAATGAGAGATCTATGTAATATATGGTGCGCGCAAAGGCCTTGAAGTTACTTTGTTGTTTTCTCATTTTTTCTGATAATTTGTTGGTATCCACGCTGTGTTTATCTATATTGTTGAAGATTGGTGGAATTGCAAACCCGGGATTGATTGGAGAAAGCGGGCTGCTCCTTTCCTGAGCGTCTTGAGATGCGGCTTTAGAGTCACCTTCTTTTTCGTGATGGATTGGAAAACTCGGGTTACTGACCTCTATATTACGAGGAGCTGAAGGTTGATCCTCTTGATTTTTGTAGTCTTTATTCGTTTCTGATGCCCAATCTGGCACCAGAGCTGATGTTGAAGGGTTTGTCAAACGCTCGGCAGGCTTCGGTGATACTGTCCTGGGTGATAAAAGAACCTGCTTTGCTATCTCCAAATGAGTCTCTAAAACGGACCGAGCTGATTCGTAAAAGGCTTTGGTCTTGCTATAGCTTTCTTCGGCAAAGGAAGTGCAATCCTTATTTTCGTATGCCATTAACTTTTCATGGTTGATCTGAAATTCCTGCCAGAATCCATCGATGCCTCTCAGCTTGTTATTGATATTAGACACCGTCCGGCGACTTGGTCCATCTTTTCTGTAATTCTCATATAGCCTGTTCATGTTTGACATAAGCTGATTCTGGTCATTGATAACCATCTCTATTTCCTTGCTCGTACTCATCTTGAGTTATTGATGGGAAAGTAGATAGTTTTATTAATAAAATTGATTGATAAGCTTGTGGCCACTGATATTGATATTCGATTTTGAAGAAATTACCCTTGGTTTTTTGATTTTTAAACTGATTATAATTATCCCTGCAGCGGATGATATTGAAGAGTCCCAAGATTTAGGCGGCTCCCCTGATTTGATTTGGTATTAGACGTCTCTTGATTTTTTAATGGCGAACTGATAATGCTCTCTTGATATCGTTAATGATGTACCCGGATTCTGTGTGACTTACTGCGCTTTTTCAATCCGCACGGTGAGACCCGCTTGTGGGAGGCCGATTGGACGAAAATTTCCGTTATACTGTCACTGGTTCACTATCCGGTTCGAAGGACCAAAAGATGTACGGGTCGTACACCTGAGATGATTTGATTCTTGATGGTTGATTGTAGACTTGATAGAAACACTGATATCGTTGTATGATTTTATTGATAACCAAGGTAAATGTATAAGTACTAGCTAGGAGCACGTATAAACGTAAACTAATTCATAAGTGATTAAAACGCCGATACATCGATTTTATTATAGCGTCATTATAATTATATTTAATGCTGACGCGAGAAGTGTACGATGCTTGGATTGTACAGGAAGCTTCTATACAAATAAGGAAGGATGCTTGTTTCAGTTGTATTAAATACAATTCTTACAATAAAGTATAAACTAGCTAATCTGCCTACTTCGCATCTTACTCGATTATTAAAGAAACACAGTCGTTTTAAATATGGAAACGTGCCGACATAGCCTATAAGTAGGTAATTGAGTCATCATCAATTTAGTAGGTGTAGTAGTGCAAGATACATATGACTTACCTACATGAGAAACTATTGGCTGATGGCATAATCATAAAACTTATGCAAGTGTGAAGAATCAGAATTATATCTACGGGTAGGTATGAAGGGTACCCTCGTCTAAATCTCATCCTCATTAGGGCTTTCTTCTCGCAAAGAAAGGAAAGCCGATAATAACTCATAATCCCAACCTTTCTGTACATGAATGGAGCATTGTGGATGCGTTCAATCTTGTGCTACCAACATCAACAAATGACAATAAATTTCGCTTCTGTGGCGAAATATGATCAGCTCCAAAATAAACCTTGTTCGCTTATGATTCGGTTTAGGTTAGTTTGGATTGCGGTCGATATTTTTTTATTAGTGGCTAGTATTTTTCCGAGAAGGTTTGCATTGTCGTTGTTCTAAATTTAAACTTTTAATCCTTGGCATGTCCGGCATCGATTACTTTGCGCGATCGGACAAATGCGGATCTGGCGGATTTAGGAAAATCAGTCAAAACAAGGCTTTGTTCATATCCGGAAGGACAGGATTGTATGTATTCAAGGTGGATTAGGGAAACAATGGGTGGCAATGTTGCATTAATCAGCAATTTTGTGCAACCTTGTAAAATGCCATCCGGTACGAAAGACCATTAGGTATGTGTGTACATAGGTAGGTACCTAAACTGTTGCTTGGTGCGTATTTGCCTTTCATTGTGTTACAAGCTTTATGTAGGTTCCCACATAACGTCGGGGATAGTGCAATACCGCGTAACTAGCACTAGTAAACACTGCGTATCTACACAACACCCGTAGGGCAAATCCGCGTAACTGGCATTGGTTAATACCGCGTAGGGTAAGTGCTCCAGTGAATGAACGAACCCAGTGAATGAACGAAACGCTGCTTATTTGCTTAAATTAAGAGTTCTGTATATTTCTAGCATACCAGGTATTTTTTTCTCGATTAGAAGCATTCACTGTAAGGGGTTTGTAACATTTATATCAACTCAGTCGCAACAATTACTAAATGAGAGAAGCTTAAAGTTCGCGGGCTACGGGCGTGGATGTTTTGTATGAGCCGGTAATAAGGGGACAAGTATGTCACCGTTTATTTGATGTGCCATTGTACTAGTTTTATAAACTTGTGACTTATGGTGTTTGGTTTTAGGAAATCATAAGAGTGAAATTGTGCTACTAAAACATCGTTTTACGTTATTCAAGTGTAGATTCTCATTTTTTAGTCGGTGTTCTATAACTAGAATTCAAAACCGCCCAAATCCAGTGAATGAACTGCAGTGTTCATTCACTGGCCACGACTGTTTTAATGTTTTCGCAATATCTTATGTTCTAGTGATTTTAATAAGATTTACTTTCTATTAACATAACCAGTAATGGCTTGTCTATCGTTGGCCCAGTGTTCGAACAAACCTCATTTTCGAACATGAAGTTAGTTCATTCACTGGTTTACAGATATCCAGTGAATGAACATCAACCGATAATTACTTGGTTCATTTATTGGTTTTACTATTTTTTTCGGAACCAGTTAATGAACGTACATTTGTTACAGTTTATTAATTGTTGTAGAAAAAGTAAACCAATAACGTTATTCCGTCTGTTGGTATATCGATATAAATCCAAACAAAATCGATAAACAACGATTTAAACCAATAAACAACAACTATAACAGTAGTTCATTCCCTGGTTTTAGTTGTTCATTTACTAGAAAACCGTGTTCATTCACCGGTGATTTCCCATTTTTCTACCTAAAAGGTCATATAACTTAAAATTATGGAAAACTATTGCAAAAGCAAAGTAATTTAACCAAACTAGAATACTTGTTTGATCTATACAAACAGTCATGGCCGATATTAAGTATAGCTATCTTACATAAAACATTTTTTGAAATCAAAAAAATCCTTAAGCGTTCATTCACTGGTGCACTTACCCTATTTAACAAATATAGCCAAATTCAGTTTTCCCGCCAACGAACGTAAAATCCTGGTTAGAATATACCAAGCTTCTCCTGTAAATTTGGGTAATTGTGTAGATACGCAGTATTTACCAGTGCTAGATACGCGGTTTCGCAATTTGGGTGTTGTGTAGATACGCACTATTTACCAGTGCTAGTTACGCGGTATTGTACTATCCCCGACGATAAAGCATATGCCAACTATTAAACCGATAAAAGCTAGGTTTGGCTTGTCTCTTCATAAGAAGTTTCATCGCTTCACAGCTCACAGCACTTTCAAGAAACTCAACACTCGTATCAAATGATTGCCATCCAAACAAGGTTACAAATATATTAAACAAAACAATAATAGTAGAAAAAAACTTCTGAGAAGTGTTGAGACGTTAAAACACATATACGCTCCGTCGCTTTCGAAACAACCACATGAACGGTAAGCTCTATTTAGCCAACTTGTGAATTGCGTTTATTGTAATCTCTATCAAAAGGTGCTAAGGTTCGAAATAGATCTAAATGGTGGTAGTGGGATTGATCGTTTATCCTTTAAAATCACACCTTCGTGGTATGGCATGGCACTGGTGCAATCAAAACATCGTGAAGTAATCTTTTGTGGGCACACGGACGGACAAATGCCGGGAGCCGTATTGTATACAGATCGATATCTAACAGCTTGAGACGGTCACCATCATTTTCTGGGTTTTTGGGAATCAATACCTTACTTATCATTTGTAAACCAGCTGGTCTAAGAATTATTTAAATCAATCTTTATACCTATCAGTTGACACGCTGACAGCAGGTTAGTTAGTAGTTAAAAAAAGTTTAATAAACTTAATTTAAATTAAAGATGAAATTAATAAGTTTAATAACACAATATTTTAGCCATTAAGTAAGAAATTATATTTATGATAATCATCATCAATGGCTTTTAATTCTATTACAGACTATACAATTAATTTCATCTTTAATTTAAGTTAAGTGTCAAGAAGAGAGACAACGTCTCTCATGGCATGGCTGTGTCAAGCCATGTTAATATAAATACGTAAATGAATGAAGTCCGTCAACATTATAAAGATTACAATTGTCCCATATCGGATCACAAAACGACGACACTTTTTGGCGCGAATGGCATGGCGTCAATTTTGACACCAACGGCTGCGCTCACGAATAAAAGGACTATTTATTATATGTGTATTGGTAAATAAATATGGAGGATCGCTCTGAATGCATTGTGTGGGGATCTGATCATGTTTTTGTTGAGCTGTCTCCTCAAATTGTGGGATTAGTGGCAAATCGGCTCGATGATTGCCGTGGACAAATATTTGCCCTCGTGATATGATGGGATGAGTTCATGATCGCTACGACGAATTTAGAGATAAAGTAATGAAGACACATTATTACACTAGTTATTTTTTAAATGTTTCGTTTTAATTTTATGTCTTTCTTGTATTATGAATTGTCTCATGTATGTAATGAGACAATTCATAAAAAATACACGAGGAGCTTATTGTGAAACTCTTTCTGTTAGCCCAAAACGAAGTAACTCTGTATAGTTGAAAGAATTTAACATAAGGGGTATAACTTAGCGACTTGCACGTGAAATAAGAAACGTCTTAAGTAATTCTTTTGTACGGTCGAGGAAATTGAATGTTTGGCACATGTCAACTCTATTAGAATGACGTTAAGGTCCAAAAGTGCTAAACATTCAATTTCCTCGACTGTACCTACAATTAATGTAAGTAAATAAAGTAGTGCCTACGTAACTGCGACTTCAATACGGCAAATTAAGGCCTACTAAGCTGAAACCTATTTAAATATAAAAAATGTGTGTATATGCTAATATTACTAAAATTTAATAAAAAAATCCATTTATTAATGATCGTATCTCAATTATTAAGAGCTGGAATAAAATATGTTGGACCTTAATTGTACCTTCACTACACCACACTCGATCTGGGTCCATGAATCATAGTTTAGCTCCTCAAGGGTTATCACCCAGAAACATTTGGCATTACACAGAAGCGAGATTATTGAGATAACAATAAGCCTCAGACAATTCTAAGCAGGATGGATTATGTGACATTCTTGCCCTAATCTGTGCGTCATGAGCAAAAAATATGGACGGATGTGCCAGTGGCGCTTAAGGGCACTAAGACAAACAATACGCAAAAATGGACCAAAAATTAAACCATCAAGTATCGAGATTAACTATAGAAATCCAGAATTTGGAGTTCACTACGCTTTCCGTGTTTCGTATAGCTGCAGGTAAACCAGAATAAGACTGACTCCCGATTGCATATGTTTATCTAGTTTCCCTAAACTGAAATCATTATGGATTCTTATTGAATAACAAACACGATCCATTAGATTTCTTTAAGGATATACAGGACCAAAACCAGATCATCCTCTTACCATTACAAGACGCGTAAGTACCTATAGGTATGTAAATTAGCAGCTAGCACAGTAGACAACAAAATATTTTCAGGATATATATATTTATAGGCTGATCACAGCATTCACAGCTCTACCTATATCTAATTCAATCGACAGCCCCACCTTACTTGGTAAATTGAACATCCGTATACCCAGTAGAGCTCGGCGTAAGCCGCCACTATCCGTGCCATTATCATCCACTAACTATAGGCAAAATAGTTTTATGATCAGAGTAAGCAACGGCTTAAATGATCTGATTCAGAGGTTTGACGACCTGGAACTATTCAGTGCAAGTGTTCCTTCAGTGATACGACGCTTATCTCGACAATTTTCTGGTAGAGGTAGGGAAATAATTTAGGTAACTCTTTTTAGTCTATTTAGAAATAAGTACCTACTTAAATTATGTAGCTGTATTAAGACGCAAAAGCGCTGTGTTTTCGTTTGGCTTTTGCTCACTTATTTTTTGCATATTTATTACGCTATCGGTGAGGATCTGTTATTAGCTCACTGTCACTACTGTTTTAAGCTACTGTGTAGTGTTTAAGCTGATGATCTTCCTATATAAATGAATAAATATATCTGATCCGTCTCCATAAAATAATGATATTTTTAACCGACTTCAAAAAAAGGAGGAAGTTCTCAATTCGGCTGTATTTTTTTTTTATCTTTTTTTATCAATGTTTGTTACCTCAGAACTCCGTTATTGATGAGCCGATTCGATTTTTTTTTGTTTGTAAGTATAATGGTTCCAGGTGGGTCCCATTTGTTTCAAAAATTCAGTTGGATGATGGGATCCATGAGAATGTACTCCTCAATTATATTAGGCACGCGTGTAGTGATTTTGGTATTTTCTATTATAACTCGTGTATTTACACCCGGAAATCATAAATTTGGTGGAGTGGAATTGATGATGAAGACCACAGATGACTTATGGAATTCCTCAATTATGTACTTAAAAGTACAAAAGTTTATCACAGATTCTGATAAGATTCCGTTGAAATAGCAACTAATGACGGAATAAGGTGATCCTTGTGGAATCGACGGAAGTTCTCCAATATTATCGGGCCACATACAGCGATTCGATTTTTTTCTCTAATAATCAACGCTTGCTCTCGGAAATCAGTTCATGTGGTAAATTGGAAAAGATATGTGGAATTGTTCTCGTGGCTTGGCGGAGTACTAAATATTAAAACTTTCTTTTTAAAGTAAATTATATGAAACTATAATGAATTCTTATTGAATAACGAATACGATCTATATAATTTATTTAAGGATCTACATGTCAAAGACCAGATCCTCTTTCTAACATTACAAAACGCGTCTCTAAGAGAAGAGTAAGTACCTATTGGGTACCTAATGGCTTTATTGTTTTTACTGTAGGTAACCAATGTCCGCATGAATAGCATACTCTTAAGTATGAAGGTATTAGAAGATTTATACCTAAGTTATTATTATACTTAGAACATAACGGTGCAGTACAGATGCAATGATTATTTTGTTGTAAGTACCTATTCATAAAGACGTTTCACACCCGTCTTCAGTTGTCGGTATGTAAATTTTGAAATGCAAAACGTGCCTAATCACCGCGTTTCCCAACGTTTTCTAAAGTATTTTAAAAGTATTAAACTCATTGTGGCTGACACGCAACACAAAGGTTTCATTCTTATTTTTTAAGTCGCCCAGCGTAACGCCAGTTGTAAAGTGATTATCTTTATTTTGCATTCGGCTTTCAACGCTTTTGTATGTGGGGCGACCACGCTTTGTGGCTTCTACTTTGTCTATGCTACTGGGATTTATATTCTTATGTGGCTTGAGGATAGTGCTGTCTGGCCAGTGTTATTTAATTTTAGTCTAGGTTCGGTTCGGTTGATAACATTCAAACAGGCAAACAAATGAAAAAAAAAACGTCACTCATATTTGTAGGTCACCAAAAGGTGCTAAATTCAGATTTCTTCGAATGTTAAACAGTTAAAGTCTGCAGCGCGGAAAGAGAGAGAATTTGAGGGCGGTCGAAGGATAAGTAGGTAAGTAGTTCCTTTTTCTACCACGACGGTTCGCTTTCCAAGCGAAGTAGGTATGAGCTGCCTTGACAAAAAAAATTGAAACCAATTTAGGATAGGTTTTTTAAAATCCGAAAGCAACTGAATGGCTAAGGATATTTGGCAGTGATAGCGTCCTGCACGAGTATCTATCGCAAATAATACATAAATAGGCTTTCTACTGTAGCAATATAATTTTAAAATACTTTAATATTGAATTAATATATTGTATGGGTACTGTTTTGAAAAATAAGATACCGCGCCTAGTTTATTATTTTGTTCTTTCCGAACTGGTCAAAAAAACATTCGCACAATCTCATGCACTGTGCATACGAGTATGCACACAACAGTTGAAATCACTATAGGATATTTTTAAGTGTGGTAACTGTATCGCGTGGGTATAATATTAAAAAGCCTTCGCAATCATTCAGAGTATAATCATCGCAGATAACGATTTCACTCGCAATCTTACTTCGTACTGCTAAATGCGTTTTGGCTATTGGCCGAGTGGATTGTACGTTGCAGATAAGAATATACTCTTTTAATGTGAACTTTTCTTTGTTAACACTGTATACTCGTATTGTGAATGACCGATTGGCCATTTGCTTGACGCTTACAAATTTATTTGACTTTTACTTTTTTGTGATGTACACGTCACCTCGTTTCGCTTAAATGTACGTAAATTTCTCTAGAACTGACGAGACATTGAGTATGCGGCATAGTTGAAAATTACTCTCTGTCTATGAGCGGAAGGTTTGCCGTCGGCACTCGGCAGCCAAGTTTATCTACCTTTTAGGAATATATATGTAATAAAATGAATGTAATGTATCTATCTCCCTCTGTGATCTTGTGGATTATTAAACCAGATTAGTTACTAGTGTTATATAACATCATGTGAATCAAAGTACCTACCTACCTATCCAAAAAAGTACCTACTGCTGATAAATATCTCAAGATCTTACTGAAAAGAGCATACAAAGAAATTTACCTGCAATCATATTATTTAGTTGAAAAGCTCAGCATTAATAGATAAATGCCATAATTCTAATGGACGTGTCCATTGAGAGCGAATCAGCGGCGGCCGCGGGCTCGGGTTGCGTGTAAGATGACCCGATACTGCGGCGCGTCTCAATTATTCGCGCCCGACGGCGAGGACGGTTGAGAAAAAAATGTTTTGAATGATTTCCCGTTCCCGCCTTTTGTAACCATAAAGAATTAAGTTTTTAATGTTTTATTAAAAACTTATATCTAGTTTTAGTCCAGAAGTATAATTTTTGATTCAAAATTTAAGTAGGTAGGTATGTGTTACTTTACGTCTCATACTACACACCTATGCCTACAATGTTTGATATGATACCTATAGGTCTATTACAAGGTCCGTTCTTAAAATAATTGTAAAAATATGATCAATGCGAGTGTTGGATTGACCTTATCGTGTTTTAGAAAAAAAAAACTGTACTTAAATGCGAAAAAAAAACTAATTTATTCCAAAAGAAAACGAAATTATTCTCGCTGTCCCCTTCTAAAAATGGCGATAAAAAAGCTGGTATATTTAAGTTCAGCAATGGTGATCGTATGTGACACCCCACTCGGCTGGAGTCGGTAATGGCCCCGGCGTTGGGGCGCGTAGCAAATTTAATTACGCTTACATACTGTTAGTAATAAATACATATATTTCTGCTTCTATTGTCCAAGTCTGTTACTTACAGCCAGCTCCATTTTATACTTAGTAATCTCGCTGCTCTGATTATGCGAAAAACATTTTTTTCGTTCTTATAACACGGCTCTGGCAAACATGAAACAGACCGAGGAGGTTCATGCTAGTAAAATGTTTAATTATTTAAATCTTGTGTAGTTAATTATATCGACCTACTTTTAAAGCCGCAAAACTCTTAGATAATTTATTTTATTTATTTATTTATTTATTTCTTACATATTACATTTATAGGCTTACAGTAAAGTACCAAGGCGCCTATAATGTTAGGACTTAATTTAAAACTGTGCTTAATAAGTTAAATGAATACATAACAAAACTTACATACTAATCTAGGCACGTTGCTATATACCTACTAACAATACATGTTACATAGGGCACTTATTTTAGTGAGCAGGGTTTGCCAGCTATCGGCAAACACGTCGGCATCCTGCATCAACACGAGTTGATTGAGTAGCGCCGGCGCACGGGCCGCGGGCGCGTTGCCGGCGCGGCGCGTGCGTCGGCCCGGCTCGCCCGCCGCCGTCGGTGCCGCGAAAAGTGGACGGCGGCGGCGCCCTGCCCGCGAATACTGCTCGGGGACGAACAGACGGATGCCTTCCAACGCTACAGGGTTGTTAATTTGTCCCCTCAGCAGGAGACTGTAGTGTAAGGCGAGATGGGACTTACGCCTAAAATTAAGTGTCTCGAGCCCGACCATCCCTGCTACAAAAAGCGATGGATATAGGAAAGGATAGTACCCATACTGCTTTTTGTATAAGTATCGGGCAAATTTCCGCTGTACTCTTTCGAGTAAGAGTCTGTAATTGTCTTCGACCGGATCCCATATCAGAGAGTTGTATTCTAATTTGCTCCGCACGTAGGCATTATATAGTACGATTGATACGGCCGTGCTAGTAAACTGCGGCGCTGTACGCATTACAAATCCCAACATTTTATTTGCACTCTTTACTACACTCTGAATGTGACTATGGAAATCTAATCTAGAGTCCAGCACGAGACCTAAGTCGCGAATAGTTTCAACGTGACTGATAACCTTACCGCTGAGTTGGTAAGTATAGTTAAGCGTATATTACCACCATAATAAATATTACCACCTTGATTTCATAATCTATTACCCTAATCTAAACACATTCATTATTTATTTTCAGCGATCAGACTTACGAATGTTATTAAAAACTACCTTAGAATTTCGTTTGGGTAAATGAAGAACCACGATGATTCAGGTTATGCCCTGAAATACCATCGAGAATAAAATTAAATAGAATACCTAAGGTAATCCACATACCTACCACGTTTTGGTCGTGTTTCACGAAATCAATTTATGACGTTCGTACAATAGGGTATTTAACAACAGTGAAAATAAATTGTTTTTATGGTTCCGTACCCAAAGGGTAAAAACGGGACCCTATTACTAAGACTTCGCTGTCCGTCTGTCTGTCTGTCACCAGGCTGTATCTCAAGAACCGCGATAGCTAGACAGTTGAAATTTTCACAGATGATGTATTTCTGTTGCCGCTATAACAACAAATACTAAAAACAAAATAAAATAAATATTTAAGGGGGGCTCCCATACAACAAACGTTTTCTTTTTCAGGCTGTATCTCAAGAACCGCGATAGCTAGGCAGTTCAAATTTTCACAAATTAGGTATGTATATCTGTTGCCGCTATAATAACAAATACTAAAAACAAAATAAAATAAATATTTAAGGGGGCCTCCCAACAAGCAACAACAAGCTTCTTTTTATTTAACTGTTTTTATAGATAATGGTACGGAACCCTTCGTGCGCGAGTCCGACTCGCACTTGGCCGGTTTTTTCATTTGCAACAGATTAACATTACGAGAATACTCGGAAAGTATCAATCTTTCATTTATGTTTGCTAAGTATTATAAGATTTTTAAATTCATAAAAAAACTAACAATAAGGACGTTGTGTGATCGTGACGTCACAAGCAAGTAATCCCTACAAATTCCATACTAACGGAGCATGAACCTATAATATCTACTCTACTCTAGTATTAAGCCTGAATCACAGTGGCGGACAATAGTAAAATTATCATTAGCTGTCAAATTTACTATATACGCGTAGCGACGCGACTCCGTGTGAGCACTTCCATACTAAACCATAGACTTGATGTGGGAGACAAAATAGTCGCGGAGACAAAAGTTGCTCGTGCGCGCATACCCTTATAGGTCCATGTAACGGAGCGTTTTTGACGTTTCATAAAAAGAAGCTGATTCGACTTTTGTCAAATACTGTAGAAGTTTTTATTTTATTTGATGTTAAGTATTTTTAGTTGTCTATTTAGAAGTAGATTTTTTGGTACTTTAAATTTTAAGCGGTTTTCAGCGATATGTAAATAAATTCAGAATATTATATTTATTTACCCCAACTGTAACATGTAATTCACGAAATTCCCTAACCGAGTTAGACTTCCCATCCCAGACCGGTATGACCCGGAAATTGTGAACGAACCCCAGTTGGATACATCATTGTGGCAGCCCTGCATTGTGCGCCATTGTGACGCTATGTACCGTAGTCTATGGTGCACGCCGTGGAGGGGCCTGAACAATGGGGTGTGAAAGTTAATTTTAATGTATTTTTAGTAATGCGATGCGTTGTCGCGTTTAGTTACTTATTTTATTGTATTATTTGTAACGAGAACAGCATGGCGCCGGGGTTTTAGACGGGAGTTTTTTTTCGGCTGCTTTTAGCCTTGTCACGCCTTGTTTAACACATAGGTACCTACCTATACTTAAGACTTTGAAAAACGTTTATTACTCAGTTTGTAATTTAATTCTCTCGTTAATCTCTTAATAGTTCGGATACATTATTATTATTCATGTGTGCTATTTTGAGCTGTTTGTTTCCCCATTTTCAATAAATATAAATAAATAAATAAATCCGCCGTAGCGCCAAAGAGCGAGTTCGCTTTATACGCCCTTTTCCGGAGAGTCAATCATTGCACCACCGAAACGCTAGTGTACCTACATATCGCACTTATTCTTGTCCTCCTTATCCTTCTAATATCAACCGTTGCTGGTTCGTTTTCTCAAATATTATCGCTCCGAGCAGGATTCGATGGTTTTTGTCAATATTGGTGGTGGTTTGCTGTAACTTTTGCATGTTTATACGCAAATAGTTTCATCTTATCTTCACTGATAGACCAGCACGTTTTTTAGCGGAATAGCGACGAAATATTGTTCTCGTAATATATCATGGACTTCCGCAAAGTAACGCCTGATTCAATAAATTATTTAAATATTGTTAGCAAAACATGATTGACCTTTAAAAACTACAAAAACATGGCGCAGCAGGATTTTGTTCGAAACGATGCATTTTTAAATGTACACCTTAATTTGAAAAAAATCTATTCTCTATGGACTTACAGTACCTACCCAGGTGGGTATTGGTAGTTTTGTATTGTTCCTTTTTATTATTTTAATACATATTTTGCACTATATTTAGATTGACTATTATTTATCTATATATTGTTGTTCTTATATATGTACTCTGACGCGATCTTTTTGTGAATTCATGCTATTTTAATATAAAAAAATTACATGTAAAATTTCAAAATAAAATTATTGTATGTAGCCTAGTTAACGTAATTAAAATATATATATATTTCATTTAAACAGTGGTGTTTCAAATACATAAGGTTGAGGCCTCCTCGTAGGTACTTTTGTGCCTGTGTCAGGAGGACTCGCTCTTTCAGAACATAAAGTTTTTTTTATCTTATCCACTAAAGTTACAAAATATTAAATGAATGAAAAATAACGTTACAAGTTACAAGTTAGAATTAGTTATTATTATTAACATACCTAAGTAATTGTGTGTGTGTGTGTGTGTGTGTGTGTGTGTGTGCGCGCGCGTTTGTGTTTCAATGAATATATTTTGTATTAATAATTTACGAATACAAACCAAATCTCCCACATTGCTTCCCAAGCACAGATTATCTTCAATCAACCCTCATCTGTGATATAATTCGTTAATTTATTTAAACACCCAAGTCTCTAGTTACAGCCATTCCGCCCAATTGCGCGCCATTACCCCACGGATCCAGCCAGCTAGCGCTGTCATCACCAGGAAATAATACAAAAAGGCCATAAATATAAATTATAACTGCTTGCATTTAGAATCGAAAAACGCCTTTACATTTGGTTTAAATTAGGAACGCATTTGTTTTTAAACTTAGCGCTTCTCGGTTCTGAGTATCTTTTCCGCGACCACGATAACATGAACTTTTAGTGCAGGTAATAACCATCCTTACGACTTTGACATAAGGTAACAGTCGAGTGTTTTATTAAAGTGGTTTACGATTGGGATAGTTCTAGTTTCCAACGACTCGGGTTTCGCTACCGGTAGCCGTAAGTAACCGCTGTAATGCGCACTGTTCACTGATAATTATTAATTGATACTAATATGGGATCCGATCTCATTTCACGTTAAATTTGCTCTATAATTGAGTTAATGGTTTTGTTTTGACGTGACTCTACAATATGATTAATTGATCATAGATTACGTTTCACCTTTGGCTATCAAAATAGTTATTTACGATACAAGTGCCGAAAATAGGAAATTCGCAACGAGTGGAGATAAATTAAAACACGACCGAAGGGAGTGTTTTAAATCGACACGAGTTGCGAATTACCTATTCGCACGTGTATCGTACAACGTTTTACTGTACATATGGCTCATTAAAGTTTCGACATATGCACGAAAAGTGCTCTTTTTCGCACTAGTGCGGGAAAGTAGCACCATATGTACTGTAAACGTAATTTTCAACTTTAGATATTCTTTCGACTATTGTAGCGTTCCTCATAATAATAGATCAAAACTATTTGTTTCCTTCAAACATGAAAAGTTATTATTAATAGCACCAGTCATAAGTAAATATACCGATAGGTAGTTGCATTCAGTTAAAATGAAGTCTACCTTGAATTACTTTAATAGGGATGCGGACTAAGATTTTTTTACGATGCCATTCGAACCAGTTTTTGGAGAGGAACAAATGTTTGTATGGGAGCAACTACAATTTAAAGAACATAAATACCCAAACAATTGAGACAAAGATTGACGTCGCTGGCGGCAGCGGAAAACGCTTCATACTGATGACGTACCCACGCATGTCGTCCTTGTACAAAGTAGTTATGTATCGTTGTATGGAAAATCCGGTAAATTGTTGTTTCGGTCGCGAAATACTGCGTTTAAGTACATAGTTGTAATACAATTTTGTTTCTATAAAAGCGTAAGGATTCTATTGACAGCTTTAAATTAACTCTTGGAGAATAAAAAAAAAATCATCATTTTTCTAAACTTTCAAGGTTCATATCTTTTTATGATTTGAATTACTTTTTATAATTTATGCTTTATTACGATAATTTGATGGTTTACTATCCATTTAGCATCACTATGTTATCAATTTGAACTGGAGGCCGCATGCCTATTGTATGGCTAAAATTAGAATCACTAAGGTACTATAAAGTTCATACATAATGAATTATAGAGATCTAGGTTCTGCCCGCGACTCTGTCCGTGTGCAACTCGCTTATCTCGTTGCTCCATACAAACTTACACCCCACATTTCACCCCTTTAGGGGATGATTCCCGGGATTAAAACTACCTGTATCCTTCGCCGGGGCTCAAACTATCTTTATCCGACAGAAAGACCGACAGACAGACACACTTTCGTATTTGTAATATTAGTATGGATCTAGATGTTGTATTGGTGCCTAAAGCCCAATGTCACAGTTTCAAATTATAGGTACTTCGTTTATCAAATCATACTCCAATGCCTACAATAAATACAACAGTAAAAACGGGTAGGTAATCATTTCGGTGAGTAATTTGTTCGTAAGCATATTTTTCCGAGTTTCATGATTCCGAAAAGCATTTTCCGCTTTAGGATTTTTTAATTCTACAGGATATAATACTAACCTGACCTATTTATATTTTCCATTAAAACATCTGCGTCCAAATCTTCGTTGTACGGAACATGGCGTTCGAAATTCAGAAATTTTCGAATATTGATGATTTCTGATTTGTGACTCATCGGATTTTTCTACGTTCCCAGTAATAAGACATCTTCACACATCTGTTGTGGAACACCGTAGTCCGGTTACTACTCACTACCGAGTAACCACATTCAAAGCATTCAAACCCAGCTAACGGACCACTAAACATCTAACTATAACAAAATCTGTATAATTCCATTCTCATAAAGACTGATCGCAGATTAAATAATGCATCCTGACGCATGTCTTATGTCCAGTGGAGCATTGTTCGCCAGGGATCACCACCGATTAAAGAAAAGGTGTCAACCCATAGATAAACTGTATAAATAGCCCGATTTGCTTTTAAATAAAGGCGTCAAACAAAAAATATCAATGACCATGAGACATGAGACATGCTTCTTAAAAGTATCTGTCCAGCATCGCCGGGGTGTGGTGTAAGTCATGGGCGAGGGCAGCTTTGAAAAAGACCCTTAAATGCGAACGAGTGTTTCCCAGCTTTTGTCAAGTTTTTCCTTGGCAGAAGACAGTTCAGATGCAAGAGAAAGACACGTCGATTTACATTGTGCAGTCGGTGCAAGATTAATGGACGGGAAACCCGCTTTGAATTTTGGAACTTGTGCGTGCGTGCGCCTATGATAACAACTGCCGTGTCACTGCCACACAAATCAAACCCACATAGCCCATTCAAAGTGGATGAATCCATGTTTGTAGAGGCTTGATACATGAGCCATGCATCTAAAAGCGATTTCCGCTACAAAGCGAAGAACTGCTGCTACGCGCTACGCCGTAGCACACGTCGCGTTGTTTTGACCTTGTAGCATGTTGTAGCGTTGCTTGTCTTCGAATGGGATACTTACATCACATTTTTTTTTGGGTTGGGTAGTGTCCAAATCAGTGGACGCGTCTCCGTCCGCTGCTGGCTTGCGCCGGCGCAGCGTAAGCGGCTTACCGGTGTCCAGCCATTACCCGCGACGTCCCGCGACGTACGCCGTCCGGGCTCAGAGCAGGCTGAATGGCCTTCAATATGCAGTACGGCGGTTGACAGAACATCATTTAGGTATAGTCACCAGCATCATTATCTGCCACAACATAGCGCGCAAAAATATGTGACACGCACGTGTATATGCATGACATAATTGATTCATATATTTAAACATCCAAGTCTCTGGTTACATTACAGCCAGTCCGCCCAATTGCGCGGATCCATATCTGCCATAATAAAGTCAAAAATATCTGACTGCTTTATTATGGCAGATATGAGTGACGGTGGCTGCAACCAGTGTAACCTAATGTATCGTCGTCAGTCGTGTCGCCGAATATGTCAAACTGAATAATTCGGGGAAACGTTGTTGTAAAGTATTTAAGAGTTTTGCTTTGCAAAGGTTCACTAGTTTCACCTTAATTGATATATCTATAGCTAGTGTGTACTGAAAGTTGTAACAGATTTGATGAAACTAACAATATAGTACTTAGGTATATTTTTTAGGAAAATTACAGTCGAGTTGTCTTAGCGCTCGTTCGAAAAGTTACACAATTACCCCTCTGGAATTTTGGTTTGGTACATTGGTAGAGGTAGCGGTAGGTAGAATTCATAGATTTTACTATACTGACTGGTAGAATAAAATGTGTGCATTCTACCGAATCTACTTCTAACTAAACCATGACTCTACCTGACGCAAATAAAAAATATCATCATTGTGTAGCATGCGCTTATTAAAATTAAATTAAATAAATTAAATAGTTATTTATTTCAGGTTTTCAACCATTCACACACATTTAAATAGCATTAAGTAATATTAAGTACTTATGAAATGAATCAGTTCAATTAAACAAAACTTTTATTCGGGTATCTATTTGTTGAAGATTATTTAAAATTTCGCACACTTTTTCACCACCATTTCTACCCACCACACACACACACCAGATTATAACGGAATAGCGTGTGGCCACACGGCATTATCCGTACGCATTATATAGGTTTATAGCTGCTTCCCCACCAAATATAAGCTTAAACTAAACACAAACATTATTCTAGTAACCCGATGAGCTGCTTCGGCGATTAGGCCCCCAGTCCCAAAACTAACATTCTCGCCCCCACACAAAACTCAACCATAATGTTATAGTTATAAAACTCATTGTTATACATATTGAGATGTTTGTCCTGGCAGTTGATAGCAAAGATAACTTTGTGACTGTACATTTTATATTTTATTTGCTTAAATCTTTATTTCAAAGTCATAGAGCGGATAATAGAAACGTGTTCTATTTTTAAAAATGCAATGGCGTATAAAATTTTCAGATTGAAACATATCATGCACTTTGCTCTTTGTAAATGGAAAACGATTCCTTAGTGATAAAGCCGTAGAGATGTTTTTCGAATAACACTGGCTTTTAAAGTGTAATTGAGGTGTGGTAGGCCGCCCTCGATCGTGGGGACTGTATTACTTGCTGATTAATTTGTAAAAAAACTATTGAACACGAGCAAAACAAACAGTGGGATAAACTAACGCTGGTGTGAATGTGAAACTGCCCCCGCGGTGTGGAAGTATTGGTTAACGCATTTATTTTATTGCATGTTGCGCCATTATTATAAATAGTCTGTTTTTGTGTTAGTCAACCAAAACTTCCCCTGATAATGAACTGATTTTAACGAAATACTATAAAAAAATGTACTACTATTCATGTTCGTATGATTCGTATCCGACGATATATGCAAGTCTAAGTAAAATACTTGAATGATATTTCTGCATCGTATAGTGTTTTACACTGGGTAACCTGCCAAGACAAAGTACACTGTGAAAAATAAATGTTGATACTTAACTAACACTTTCGGTTATGCAACAGAGCTTTGAAAATGGAATGAACTCCCAAACATGGCTAAGGATACATTGTTTCAGTCTTGACAGGTGTAACTGCTATTCAACCAACTTTCAAAAAAGATAAGATTAGTTCTTTCATCATCATAATCAGCCTATACCACTGTTGGTTCTTTATTTCACACTACTTTGTTTACTGTGCGGTTTCTCGGTAAGTAGCTACTCAACCGATTTTCAGTTTATTGAATATGTATCTGTCATCATCCTCCTAACGTTTTTCCCAGTTGTCTCCTAAAGAACCCCGGGATCTATGCAAGAATGGGCGTAGTCAGTAGTTTCACGAATACGTCTATCATCGGACTTTCCCAGAGGAAACAATAGACCTTGCTGGGATTAGAACGGCCTCACAAGTTTTCCTTCACCAAAGCTACTGCTAAATATCACCTCTCGTCTCCACATAAACACCTATTCTTGTAGTTACCTACAGCCTTCGTCACCTGCCCCCGTCCCCGGGGGCGGAATCGGCTTACCCTGGTGATTGACAGTTGACAGTGACGGGGGTAGCATGCGCCGCAAATGAGGCGCTCATCAAGACTCATGTTAATAGCCCGTTTTAACTTTAATATTCCCCCACTTTTGTTTGCAAAACCTTCAGGTAGTGACATGTATATGTTTTCTTTTAGAACACCATTTAGAAATGCAGTTGTAACGTCTAAATGTGTAATACTCATTCCCATCTTAACACTAAGAGCAAACAATAACCTCAGAGTGGAATGACGTACTACGGGAGAAAAGGTGTCTGTATAGTCAATACCAGGCTTCTGCGTAAAGCCTTTTGCCACAAGACGAGCCCGGTAACGCACATTGTTGTCTACATCGAACTTTTTATTAAACACCCAACGACACTTCACTATAGACACATCACCAGGGTTTTCAACCAGCTCCCACGCATCATTGTCTTCAAATGACTGCATCTCGTCAGCCATAGCACGCTTCCACTGCGCCTTCTCTGGCCCATGAAGAGCCTCTGAGAATGAGATCTCCTCAGATGCTGGAACAGTACTGGAAACACACATATTGCTGAAGCCATACCATTGTGGCTGCTTCCTCTGACGCTTGCTTTTCTCATTTGTCTCTACCTCTGGTGTTGATGTACTGCGGACTGCTTGCTGTGGTATCTCATTTGATGGAAGTTCGATTAATGTGTCATCACCATCAGTGTACACTGAGGAATCGGAGTGTTCAGAATGATTCTCGGTCTCTAGAATATGGGGACCAGGTTCCCCCACTGAACTGATGCTCTCTTTCTCGTCACTGGTGTTTGGAGTATCTGTCTCCTGTTCTGGTATCCAGATGGCACACTCTTCATTGGTTCCGTTGTCACCTATCTCTTCTTCCATCACGATGACATCTCTGCTTGTAATAATATTTTTCTTGGATGGATTATACAATCTATATCCTTTCACATCCTCTCCATATCCAACTAGGATGTGCTGTGTAGCTTTCTTGTCCCACTTCAAGCGTTTCTCCTTAGGGATATGTACCATCACCTTACTGCCAAACAATCTAACATGACTCAAATCTGGTTTTGAGCCATTCCACAACTCATATGGAGTTTTGGATAAACCTGCCACAACGGACCTGTTTTTTAAATATACAGCTGTACTGGCCGCCTCAGCCCAAAATTTCTTGTCCATCTTTGCATCATAGAGTAGACATTTGGCCTTTTCCACCACTGTACGATTTGCTCGTTCGCTGGCTCCGTTCTGTTCAGGTGTGTAGCTGTTCGTTTTCTGATGAATAATACCAGCACTTTTAAGGTAGTTTCCAAATTCACTGTTGCAGAACTCTTTTCCATTGTCCGTATGTAGGATTTTAATCTTTTTACCTTGCTGATTTTCAACAACAGATTTGAACTCTTTGAACCGGTTGAAAGCTTCACTTTTTTGCTTCAGAAAATAGATGAATGTCATGCGGCTATAGTCGTCAATAAACAGCAAAAAGTATCTGCTACCGTTTAAAGAACTAACCTCCATAGGTCCACATAAATCACTATGTATTCTGTGACATGTCTCTGTGCTTCGAGTACCCACATGAGTAAAGGGTAACCTCATTTGCTTTCCTTCACAACAGGTTGTGCATTCGGACTTTGTTACATTACAAGATCCATCGTATGTCATGCCGTCTACAAGGCCGTTTCGCATTTTGTTCATGTCTTGACTGTTGATGTGAGCTAGCCTTCTGTGCCATAGTCTTCCTGTAACCGCCGGAGCAGCCAACATATACTCTCGCGTTTTTAATCTCAACTTGTATACTCCATCAGTTAAATCTGCTATCGCAACTAAAGCATCATTCTTGTCACGTATGTAACAATGCTTTTCTTCAAATACAACACTGTTGCCATTCTTGATAAGCTCACTAACTGATAACAAGTTTGTTGTCAAACTAGGCACGCACAGCGCATTCTTCACTGTTATGTGACATTCCAAGTCCGAAACAATTTCGACATCTCCGGAACAAACAACTGGCACTTTTGATTCGTTGGCCACGACGATTTCTGGTAAACACGGCGACGACGAGTCGGTGTTCTTTACCCAATCTTTGTGTACAATCAAATGGGCGCTTGCCCCGCTGTCCACGTAAAAATCATCCTTGTTAAACTTTCCGTTAAGAAAAACAACATTAAATACGCATTTACTAGCGTTTTTCTTCAACATTGGGCACTGATTTCGATAATGTCCATTACTTTTACACTTATAACAGGTAACCTCTTTTGTTGTTGACGTTTCTGACTTCCTGTTTGTGTTTACCATAGACATTGACGATCCGCCATATTTCTTCGGCTTTGTATTGCCAGAGTAATATTTGTTTCGTGCCGCGAATGCAGCGCCGCTAACTTCAGAATCGTTGATGTCTTCCATGTCAAGCAACTTCGACTTGATGACATCGGCAGTTATCGAAATACCCGAATGTTCTATTGCCATGATCATAGGAGAATAACGGTCGGACAAACCTGCTAATAATAATGACCCCACCCATTCATCGGTTATTGTAAATCCTGTGCCATTTAACCTTTGCGCTGTTTCAACCATTTGCGTCACATATGTAGACATTGAATTACAATTTTCAAGCCTAATCGATATCAAATGGCGAAGCAAAGTTATCTTTCTCGAGAAACCAGAGTCGTCAAACATGGTCTTCAATTTAGTCCATAATTCCGCTGCGCTCTGTGTATTCTTGATATGCACATACAAAGCTGGATCAATAGTTAAAATTAACTTTGCCTTCGTTTTCGAGTCTTCCGTTGGCTTTATTTCAAAACCAGCCGGTGGTTTGATGTACTTATCCATTCCATCAAGAACCAGTAGATTTTCAGCCGCAAAACTCCACTCGTCGTAATTCTCTCGTCCTTTTAACCTCGGGACACTGGCAATATAGTTGGAGGTCATGTTTCCGCGAAATATCGTGCACAATTTATCTATTTTAAACTAAAAATAACTGATAAATACAGGAGAAGCCCATAACCTATTAAAACACGTCGGATATTTGCAACAGACTGGTTTATTGGCAAAAGTAACCGTACATTAAGTTACACGTCACGTTGTTAGATGGCGCTACTAGTACATAGCAATGACTTAAACTTAATTTTGATACATCATACTAACACAGATGAACTCGTTGTAGGTCCTATTTCGCGCGGAAATTATACTGGTATGATAGCAGTAATAACTCCTGTATTTCCGTCTGGTTTAATTGTTATCAATAGCTGACCGCGTGGCTTCGCCTGCGTAACAAAGAACGCAGGCGGCCCGCGCGGAAAATACATAGGTATTGACTGATGTGGTCATTCCGAAGGTACATTTTAACTATAATACCACTAAGTATGGACCGGAGATTAGCCGCTATGGACGTTACAAATTCTCAAAGTTCATGATACAGTCAGTACTCATTCTTTCATCACACGCTAGTACAATATCGACAAGGTACATAATATCTACTCTCGGCCCAAATCTGCGATTAATATTCGGCCGAGCGCTCGCCCTGGAAAATGAGAGCCACCCAACATAGACACTCATACAGTCTCTATTCTGTATACTAGACAAGTGTTCATCACTTGACATGGTTCATGGGCAACAAGGCTACATATCTACCGAGAGGCGAGTTAACATTCGATGGAAATGAACTGCGGATCATTGTTGTTTCCGAATAAAAAAAAAACTAATCCCGCATCGAAATAAATTGGAGACGAGTGAGAGCAAGTTGGTACGTACAATAGAAACTATCGCTGCGATTCAGTCTCTATCTCGTCATACTATATTGAAGGCGATAATATCAGAATTTCATTAGAATGCCTAGGATAACCTTAGAACCCAACAATTTGCCCATAATTAGCATTGGGCGGGTAAGGGTTGAATAAGAGTAGTTAAGCAGTCTTAACACTGTTAACTGTGAGAACAAGACATAGTGGTAGGCGTGGATATTACAGCTGTCGGGCTGGAGTCGCGGCTTATTGAATGTTAACGCCGCTAACAAGGGGTTAGGAAAACCGGGAGCGCGAGTCCGCTGTCGCGCGACACGGCTTGTCACGACATCAGACCCCGTATCATGGTCGGCCTTATTACACAATAAGTAAAAAAAAAAAAAAAAATTTGAACTGTTTATTTCAATAAATCACATTTTTTTTTTTTATGTTTCATGACTTAGCACAATCTTAACTTTAAGCTTTTTTAATCTTTACTTTAATCTTTACTTTTTTTACTTTTCTAAAGTGACAAGATAGAGCGTCACTGGCTGACACGGTTCGATAGAACGAGACGACGCTCCTATCTTGTCACTTATCGCGTGATGAGGCCGACCATGATACGGGGTGGTATTTATGTATGCCTAGATCGGACGAGCACACTATACAGATCTAGGACTGTGAGTATACTTATCACCGACTCACCCAAGAGAAAGATCATTAGATACGCTCAATTTCCTCTATTCTAGTATTATTGTAAACAAATGACCCCAAGTCTCGTTGGGCGTCGTGGTTGTCAACGTGGACGTAGTCTAATGATCTCATTACATTTGGAACTCAAAAGTTTTTGCAGTGCCTTGCCAGGGTTTATACAAACTTGTTATGCCAATTTGATAACATGACTTTGAAATAAATTAACAAAATTATTATGTTGGATATTAATCGACGGCGCACGGACGCCACAGTGACCGCTTAGAATCACTGATGCTTAGCATGATCGCGATAATATCTTAGGTAAAGCATTCGTCCCTCTCACTTACTTCGTGTTAATATAAGCCGTGGCGTGTAAATATATGCCGTGCCGCGTCCGGCAGTGGAGACTAGTGGGTTAAGCTGTGAAATGGCGCGTGCGTTGTTTGGTGTGCGTTAATGCACTCCAGCGGCCGAGGATAATCTGCTCCCAGTGCGTCCCGGCTGTTTGCACTGCGGTTTTACACTTCATGTGCACACGCATTACGGTGAACTTAAGAACAAAATTAAGTGGCTGATGGACGAACGGATACAGAGCGACTACAAAGAACCAAATAAACTCTACTTTGGCAATGAAACGGTTACTGTTGTTTGGTCTGAACCCTGACCCTACTTTAGTTGTACTGTAAAGTTGTTAGTGCTCGAGATATCTTTGGGTTCTTTGTTCTAATCTAAGTCCTTTGACAAACTATAAAACGAATTCATCAAAACAAAATAGGTTAACTGGAAGACATCCCTTACAGGGATAAGTGCACCTTTGTACCTACTTAACCTATTTTGTCTGTATTTTTACCAATGTCTTGCGTACAATAAAGTATTTACATACATACAGATAAACCTTGTTTTTTTATTTAGAACGTTTCCAACCTCGCAACATTGTGGCGTAAAATTTAACTTCAAAATCACACATCGCTAGTATTCTTAAATCACAATGTAAGCAGATCGGTCAAGCCACGGGGACACGCTTCACTCCTTGTCATTGCGTACTATGTAGTTGACTGAACTAGCTAATATCATAATATCTACATGTAACGTGATGGTCAGAATATGATGATAAAGTTTCCTTGAAGGCCGCATGACATGACAGGTGACCGTCTGCGGTTCCCGCGTCAGAAGTTGTCCGACACACGAAATATGGCGTTCCTCAAGAGTGTTCAATGAGCGTATAGTGCCCTCCCCGGCAGGGTCTAGACTCTAGAGCCACCCAGGGATGCTGGTCACTAAATCAAAATTCGATGCCGATCATCAAAAAATTATGCAGGCGTGAACCCGCCGCCCCTGGCCAATAGGCCTAGATACGCCAGTGAGAGTGTTTATGTACTCGTACAGGCCTTAGCGATTCCATGTGATATAACGCGTGTCGCGCCGCAGCACGCGTCGCCTAAGCATAAACACAGTCCAAGATCGCATCCATCTACCCGCTAATTTATTATCCTGTCAAGTTCTTGAATATTGGCATCCAAATGAAGTACAAACGTTTGGCGACCCGCGCACATAATAACCAATTTGCACACGCGTCCGTCTGTCAGGCTGTGATTATTTTACGAGCTCTGCGGTCGACCATACTTACCTTTCAAGGGATTTCTTTTCTTACCCTAATTCGTTCGTTTAGGAACATATTTTAAAATTCCAATGTTAGTAATTGGACTTACAAGTTGCTTTTGTAGATGTCCGAAGACTAATACAATGTCTTGGTACCTAGTTACAATTTATTAATTTCAGCTTATAACTGGCACTCGCAAATTGTTGGGATTGGATAGGTTATTGGCGTCGGAATCTCATTAGGTACAGTCAGCAGCAGAAGTAGCTACGCGGGCCTAATGCTCAAAATCATCTACACACGGACCCTAATATCAAGAGAATAAGAAGCTGATAGGTAAAACTCTTATAATCATTGGCTATCCCGACAAACGTCGAAGACTTTACCAAACATGCGTCTGACGAATATTAGATAGAAGCAAGAGTTCCTTATTTGCCACAGTTTAGGGTCTACCTAAACGCGCATATGACACCCTTCATGTTGCCAACAAGCATTCGTATATCTATGTACATATGTTGCGGTAACAGCTGTACCTACCATCAGACTGATCGTAAGCTTGTGACGTGCAATAAAGAAAAGTCTCTGAAATTTCTCGGACTTCGATTTGTGAGGTATTATTGGATTCGTCCCAATCATGTTGTTGCAGTGTCGTATCATAGATCCAGCCGTGTAAAGCTGTCTGTAGTTAGCTCTGAGCTCGTTACGCCGCGCTCGTAAAAGTGTCGTGCAGCCGTCGTGAATCACGCGGCAGTTTGCGGTGGCGCGGGCGCAGATACGGGCGCGTGAGTGATGGTACATATGTAGCTTATACCAGTGAAGACGTGTGAGGCACTCACACAAACACGCACTACAATAAATTTAAGCGCAGCTCGGGGTAGTCGGCGGCACAAAAGTCCGCGACTCGCGCATGTGTCGCGAAGAGCTGCGGCGCTACCACGAAAATCGAATCGCGAAGTTTGCATGCGTCCATCTCTGTCGATGGAGTGCAATAAGTGCGATAGAGTAAGATATACGAACTTAGAGATTCCGTGGTTATCTATAGCTCTGGTTTTAAATACAGCGCTTCAGGTCTAAAAAGGGGTTGTAACACTCTTTCACAGACTACAGTTTTGTAGAATTTTGTCAAATGATTCACGTATTATCTTTTCGTAGAATATTAATTTCGCAGAATACTTAGATTATATAAATTTTAACCATTGATTGTTGTTACAAGTAAAACTTAATCATTCGATATGACTTGTCATAGAATGTTAAGTCATATTTTCTGCATCCTAATATTATTTCGTTCATGTAAATTTTATTACCAACACAACAGTTTTATAGAATCTGGTTTCTAATAGAATTATTGTTCATACTATCATTGCGCGAAATACTGATTTTGTAGAAATTTTAATTATAGATTTTTGTTGCAAAGAATTTATTCATAATCATTTATTACCAAGAAAGACATTGTATCGAGTGGCAGTTTCTAAACGTTTCCATTCATACTTTTGACAAAATGCATACCTACCCACCTATGAAATTTGCTCCATTGTGCTGTTCTAAATAGATGCATCTAAAACTGAGTGTAAATTCTGTTCTGTCTACGAAATTAGGTGACACGAAACGTTTAATTCTACTGTTTGATAAGTTTGTTAACAAAAAAAATGAGTTTATAAAATTAATTGAATTGTGTTTCTGTGAGTAAATAGCCATTGAAACAATAATATTTGAAATAAGAATAATATTATATTATGAAACATTTTCTGCGAGACAAAATCTATGAAATTTGTCTGCGAAAGAAGGGACCGCCCTAAATAGGGCATAATTATTGTGGTGATGGCTGTGCTCCGAGTGCTCCGACTAGCTCGAATCAGGGGGCCGGTTTGACATACAAATTTGATTTCAATGTGATGCTCCCTTGCTCTCATACTCGCCGAGCTAAAAACGTGTCGAAACCTCAATTAAGGCCCGGTTTTATAAAGATGCGTTATATTAGCCAATTCATATACCTACAACGTGTTAATAAAATAACGCAAAACCTGAAAACAGTTTGTTCAGAATCGAGCATAGAATGCGAAAAAAATAAAAAAAAAAATTTTGACAAGATTTATTTTTTACATTTGTATGGAGTGTTGGCCGACTGGGGCGACCTGCTCCATACAAATGTAAAAAATAAATCGTGTCAAAAAATTTATTTTTTATTTTTTTCGCATTCTACTCTCGATTCTGAACTAACTGTTTTCAGGTTTTGCGTTATTTTATTAACACGTTGTATATATTAGTAAGTAACAAAGTATTTTTTTTTACTTAATTGACCGATATAACGGATCTTTATAAAACCGCGTATCACGGTTTACTTAATTCAATAGAAATTTGTGACTTTTGTTTCCGACAGATGGTTGTGATTATTTAAAGTGTCCGACTCTTTATAAAACTGTCATTGCAATTGGAATCTTCTACCGTGGACGGTAGAGTGGCTTTTAAATAGACGACGTTGTCAATGCATTTCGGCCAACTCAATTAATCTCAAGTAAACATTAAACATGCAGAATAGGGGTGTAGACTCGAACATTATTATTACTCCAAAAGAAAGAAGGCAAAACAATATGCCTAGTGACGAAAATCCCATTCAGATATCTCAAAGAATTACGAAGCTACAACCGTTTTAATATTGCTTGTTAGAGAGAAAAAACGCAAACACTGTGTGACGTCACGTTACGCGTCGCGCGCCGGGGGGCCGCGTCGACGGCGGCGCCGAACACGACGGGGCACATTGCCGTCTATTAGTGACGTCACAATCTTCAAGCGTCATCGTTTCATATGAAGTTGCGTTTTGCGAAAAAGGGACAGAACATACCCCTTCTTAAAACTTTGGACACTTAACTTCGTGATTATTTAACCTTTTGCGTTGATTTTTTCTCCATTTGACTACATTTTTAATTTTTTTTCGAGAAAATGTGTCTTGTCTACACCTCTATTGAATGAAATGAAACCATTGCTCTACTAGGTTTATATACTTAGGGTGAACCTGAAAAAAAGGTCCGTCAAAGGAAACAGTCTCAATAGTTGACACCTTCAATCCTAATACGAGTACATTACAATAAAGGTGACAAGTCGGTGTGCCAAACATTAGTATATACTATGTAGGTATAACGAGCGAAGCGAACGAATTTCTCCGTTTCAGCTTGGGCCAAAATTCTATCCTATGTCCGGAATCCCCGGCTGTTATCTTCTAATAATACAGATCGCATTATTCAACCGGTTCGCGTGTCAGCAGGTTCAATCATAATATACATTTCGATTCAGGTTTTTCGAAAACAAAAGAGAGGCTCGTGAGTTCTACCACAGAGCCACTAGTCGTAGCGGGAAAATATGGGACGTCGCCGAGACGACTCAAACAACAAAGTCAACGTACTCACATAAATACACGAAGGTTCCGTATACTTAGAACAATCGGAATTCCGTATTGAATAACACAATTTACCTTTTATTTACTTCATTTGTAAATTCTTTAGACATGCTGCATATGCAAGTTATGCGATCGGAGCCGCGGGCAAAGCCAAGCCTTCAATAAAACAGGCACTAAAACAAGAATCGTCGTAAACGTCGGAATGGATACTTATCCCCGCTTCTAGCGTGTGAGGAATACCTCGACGTGCTACCAAATAGCCGGAGTGTGAATGTATGTAGGTACGAGCTTGGTTGTAATTCGCAAAGCTAACTACACAGCTGTACCTATCACAAGTCGACCAGGCCCCGTAGCATGGATGGCGTGGCGTTATCACGCGATAAGTGACAGGATAGAGCTTCCGTCCCTGGCTGACACCGTTCGATAGAACGAGACGACGCGCCTATCCTGTCACTTATCGCGTGATAACGCCATCCATGCTACGGGGCCTGTAGGTACTTTGTTGATCCGTACATATTTGTTACAAAACACTTCACAGCCTGACAGTACTGGCATTACTTTACCTGTCTTCAATGCACGGCCATCAAAGCGAAATGAACACTTCCGTGATCCTGGTTGTTGTTTACGACGGCAGTCAACTAGTAGTTGGCCAGTGTTTTAACAGCTCTAGCCCTTCTAATTGCTCACTCACTTGACAAGGCCTGTTATTGATAAGGTCTAATAATCCTTCTAGGTTGGAGGTCACTCCTGCAAAAATGAGTGTTTACGCCAATTATTGAGACAAGAGGTTGGTATCGATAAGAGAGACATATAGATTGCTAGTACGGGGCTAGGGGTCAGCGTCTAGGGGCTGGCTTGCTGACGGGTAGAGGCTGGTTCTTGAATACGGGGCACAGTCACAGTGCCTCGTCCATAGCCGTGGCGGTGGCTCGTGGCGCTGCGCATCTCCGAACAGTTTAGAGGCAGACAAAGGAGAGGTTATTGGTCTAATTCATAGGCGTAGTCACTATTAGTATTCCTATTTCATCCGGCTAGCGTTATTCCCGCTTGTGCCCTGCCCTAAAAAGCATGGAGTCCGCTTTGATACCTAATCCCAAGATTTGGCATAGGCACTATTATTACGAAAGCGAATGCCATCTGACTTTGCAAATCGGAAGGAAAACGAGACCTTATTGGGATTAGACCGGTTCCCTCACCGTGTTTTCCTTCACCGAAAAACTAACGGTAAATATTCCGTACATAGGTTCCGAAAAAACTCATTGAGTAGAGTGAGAGTAAAGTTTCGCTGTACGGAGAAAGAAAGTCTTAGGATAAAGCACAATTATGGTGAACAATGAATGAAATATGCATTTTTTTGCACGTCTGTGACAATCACGCTTACGGCCGGCGCCCGATGGTAAACTGTCTATGGGCGCTTGCAATTCCAGGGGCGTCTCATGCACATTTATAGTAGTTTATGCAACCGATACATAATCAGAGGCCTTAAAATACGAGTGTGGTTTTATGAAACGAGCGCCAGCGAGTTTCATAATAGGATCACACGAGTATTTTAAGGCTAAATTATGTACAGTTGCATACACTACTTTATCTACACACATATCATAAGTACTCTAAGATGGGTTCAGAAGCCGTAGGAAAATGACCTGCATTGCTACTATAGTGCTACCTGTAAAATATATTTGTTGCAATCGTGGCTACATTTACGATATCCGGCGGAGTGTTCATTCGTTCTCGGAGTCACTACTACTCATATTTTCAACTGAAATGTGAATTATAAACAACTTTTCACAATTCTACTTTCGTAACAGCAAAAACCAACAATGTAATGACAACAGTAATGGCGGCAATTCGATCCTACGTCAAGACGAATGTTTTTTTTAATCATAGACAAACGAATGAAGTCCCTATTCTCATGTCACTCTTGATCAAATGTCGTGCGGTTTATATTAAAAAACATACTGAATAGACGTTTCGCATCGATGACTGTTTTAATATCAATGGATACTAGAATAGAGACCCACTTGAGTTTTGACAGCTGTTCGAAATTTAAACTCATAGTAATAACATTACAGTACAGATTTTACCTACTACCACAGACAAGAAAGTTCTCATAGTAAAATTGGTTGTAATAATGCTGGTAATTTCCTACGGTTTCTGAACGCATTTTAGAGCACTAATGATATGTGCGTAGATAAAAATTTAAACACTTCTTTCTTGAAGAACCGGTACTGTAATCCCTACTTCTCTAACTGCGTATGCTTGAGATTATAGTACACTTACACGGGCAGTAAAGGTGTCCTGTCCTAAAGTCCGCAGGTAAGAGTGAGACTATCGTACAGTTATTACTCAATAATTACCCGTGTACCGCTCCTGCTTTTGTGTTTTTGAATTACGTATGACATTCTGTAAAAGTTGAAAGTAAATTTGACGAGGGGTAGGAGGTTATAGAGAGCTAGCGGACACGCCGTGCGGTCATCTCTCGGGCCACGTCGCGTAAGCCAGGAGGCCGGCAAATGTCCCTTTGTGGGTGTCCGCGAGTTCCGCGACAATGCCACGTTACAGCGCGACGCACAATCACACTTTATACCTATCTTATACAACTCTCCGTATTATGCCAAGGCACATAAAAACGCATACAATACTTTGAATTTACGAAAACAAACCTAAACGGAGACACGAAGGAAATCTGTGAAATTAGTGTACCATCAAAGTATAAGGAATTGTCTAGCGATGAAACGAGGGTGTCCATTCGACAAGCGCACTAATACGTTTCGCGGGTTTATTAACCCATTAGATTAGATTAGATTGTTTATTTCAATTTAAAAAAATGCATTACAGACTGCATTGACCACACATCGCTTCGCGCTACGCCGTAGCGCGTAGCAGCGTTTTTCCGTTTTGTAGCGAAAATCGCTCGTAGAGGCATGGCTCATCATGTAAGTTATTGGCCTTGACACACAGATAAAACTCAAAAAATCGTACAGTATAGTAATCGTACTAGGATGTGTATTTAGCGAAGAAACGAGGGTATCTGTTCGGCAAGCGCAGCACTATACCTACATTTGGTGCAATATTACTACCGTCGCTCTTGAATTTTGATTTTAATGGAAACAAACTGAAATAAGTCGCTGTTTAATATCTCAGTCCGTTACTTTACGGGCCTTAAGCATCCTATTTAAAAATAAATACTTATTTGGTGAATTCCTAACCTTATTAGGCGTCAGCAACTCTCCCTATTGGAACAGGAATTAAAAGTAACCTATACATAATGCAAGATTATTAGGATTCGAAATAGATCATATATTTTCGTGGAAAAACCATGTCAACTCTATATGTGGAAAGTTGGCAAAAGGTGTATATTTACTCAAGCAATTAAGACCATTCATTTCGAGAGATCATTTGAAAAAGGCCTACTATGCATACATTAATTCAATCCTGTCGTATGGGATTATTCTATGGGGGAATTCAAATGATAATTAACGGGTCCTAAAAATGCAAAAACGTGCTATTCGAGTCTTGGGTAACGCAACATATGATGCTACAGATACACTTCAAGAACCTGCACATCTTAACATCGGTGGCAACATATATCTTAGAAATTGTTATGTACCTATGTTCGAAATAATTCTCGTGAATTTAAACGGCCGAGGAGATATGTTGAAAACTTAAAGCAGATTATTGTAGGTTAAATATGGCAAAAAAATCGCCCAGATCCATGGCTCAAAAATTATATAACAAGCTGCTCATAGCCATAGAAACTGAAATGAACATCACTACTTTCCGCAGTAACCGTGTAAAGAAACTGCTCCTTACGAGAACACTGTACATGTAAATTAATTCCTAGATGCTAAATATCTGTAAATGAATTATGTTATCCCATACCTGTTGTACCTTTGACATTTTAATATTAGTTTTGTTGATAATAATAATTGTATAACTGTATGAATAATTTGTATATCACTTTATAAATAATAATAATAATAAATATATAATAAATAAATATTAGGGGACAATCTTACACAAATCGACCTAGTCCCATATTAAGCTCAGTAAGGCTTGTGTTATGGGTACTAGACGACGATATATATAATAGATTTAAATACATAGAAAAACTTCCAGGACTCAGAAACAAATATTCATGCTCATCACACAAATATTTGCCCTTACCGGGATTCGAACCCAGGACCTTCAGCTTCGTAGGCAGCGTCACTACCCACTAGGTTAACCGGTCGTCGGATACATATTAATATGATAATTCGTATTGTACAATTGACGATCTCAGTATGTGTAGTTCTGTTTTCTGTACATCGAAACCATGCCATATGACTATTGAAAAAATAAATAATCTGAATCTGAATCTAACTGAAAGCATATTCGCATGTATGTGTAGGAAGTACCTACCTACTGGCTTATAAATGATTTATTCATCAAACGGGAGCCAATAATGCACGACCCAATAATGTACGGCCCTATAATCCGCGTCCACTATTCTGGACGCGGATTATTGGGTCTTGCATTATCAGCAGGGCGGACAAAAATGGCTTGTCATAAGCGAACTCTGTATTAGGTCGGTTAGGTTAGGGTTCACTTGTGTCCCTCAGACCAGAAATAGACATCCGTCGGCGTCGACTTGCTGGAGATCAGTCCGCACAGATAATGTACAGCCAGATAATACGAAGCCACAGGGACTCGGATTATTGGGCCGTGCATTATCAGCGTGCGTACAAAATTGGCTTCCAATTATTGCCCCGGACCAAGTTTGCTCAGAGTGATAACCGGCACCGTTCAAACGCATCAAAATATAATATTATTATCTAAAAATATCTAAATTGTCCGGTCACTGACTGCAACAAAATCATTACATTGTGTATCGACGTTTCGAGGAAGAGTTACGAAAATAGCGAACGAACTAACTGAAAGATAATCCTAATGTTTCACCAACGAGAGCACCCTAAGCCTACACACTGTTGCAACTGTCTAGTTTTTACTACCGATGGGGTACCGACACCATGTTGTATTCCAGGCTAATCGCTTTAAAGGTCGCCTCTAGCAAACGCAGACAGATCTTATTATTGCAAAAAATGCCACTTAACTTTGCAATTATATCTTGCAAACGTGACTTTGTTAGCCGATACAAAAAACGTCTTGACCGTCTAGCAATTCTGCGTTAAAAGTTTAGAAGGATATTTGAACGTAAACTTTGATGTCGTATTGAAATACGCTTGATGGTAATTTTCTATGCGATTACGCTGCGGCTGCGGCCGGCGGGTAACTAACCGTGCCTGAAGGGTTAAACCCTCTGTGATCACTTTGCTAGTTTCATTTTTGGTATTCTTGTTGTCCAGCCGACCGTCTGACGGCATTTTGCAATCGTGAACGGCTTAATGGAAAGAGGGGAGGCCTATTGATTTTACGACATTTTGATTACACTACGCTCCGTAGGATTGACTCGTTATTCAATAAAAATTAACTCCGGTTAGGGGGGTTAAACAAACAATGTACGGAGCGGCTTCATTTGCAGCACTTAGGCGTTTAAAATAAACTTTAGATGCGGAACTCAATTATTTAAGCGTGTCCAATAAACGTGTGGCGGACTATCGAGTCGCATGTTCTCTTGGAGCGTTATAACCCTTCACAAATCAGTCTCGCTAAGCGATGTGTCAAACCGCTAGCGATACCTCGCGCCCGTAAACTGACCTCATGACGGATGACGCATTGTGTGCGCGACCAGTCAACCCCGCGCGTCTACAAACGCGCGCCGAGCGGTCCATGTGTTACAGCGACCACATTAAGAGTCACGTCGCGCGACGCGCACCGCCGCCGACGGCAAACGCTCCCATACTATGTTGCGACACAGTAGCCTCACAGATTTTACTTTCAAATTTACAAATGCAAAATAGCATATTGTATTCTGCGCGGTGGCCATTGCGTTTTATTATTTCGACGTTACTCAACCGACGTGTTAGCTATTGCTTCGACATTCTTCGCGTGGGATTTTCGGAAGACGTTTCAAGCAAATTGCCTCTCGGAATAGGCCTTTGTGGGCTAGCTAAGTGATGAATCGGGGATGTGTAGAGTTGTTATATTTTCAAATAAATCATAGTGATGGGGTAGCTCGGCAATCTCGAGATGACGTGCTTTGTAGACCACACCCACTGAAGATTTTATATCATCCAAACAAAGATAGCGCTGAAAGGGGGTCCCCCCGTATCGACCGGGGGGCCGGGGCTCCGGGAGACATCACACCGCTCGCGTTACGGCCGCCACTTTGCGCGCGCTATGTGGCGCGGTGAGCTTATGTACCGGAGATTCAGCCGCCAGGCTGAGACGTGATTTGAATGTTCAACTAGAAATAGTAGCTGTGTTCTGTTAGTTATTAAATAGATGACCGTACCTGATAACTTGTTGTAGAAGTTGGTTTAATCATATTCCGAAATGCAGATTGACAAACTTAGAAGTAATTTTAACGCATCTTAACTTAGGCAAGTTCAGCGTATTTTAATCTACAGTTCAAAAGTAGCCACCTATCTATGCGTCAAAATCGCAACGCGTAACTAGTAGTACCTACTTACCTTCTTATCAATGTGTTAGTCTGTCTGTATGCGGTGTCAGCATTTAAATTAAGCTTCAGTTCTTCAAAAAGGTTTGGGTTACGGTTAGTACGTATTAAGATTAAATCATTCTGTTTTCTCAAAGATAGTTTGGGTTTCCAGTCATTAGCTTCAAAACTTCTTAAGTCATCCTCCTAGCGTTATGCCCGGTTGTGCCCTAAAGGAGCCTGGGGTCCGCTTTGACATCTAATCCCAAGATTTGGCATAGGCACTAGTTTTACGAAAGCGCCATCTGGCCTTCCAACCCAGAGGGAAAACTAGACCTTATAGGGATTAGACCGGTTTCCTCACGATGTTTTCCTTCACCGAAAAGCTAACGGTAAATATTCCGTAAAAACATAAGTTCCGCAAAACTCATTGGTACGAGCCGGGATTCGAACCCACAACCGCCGCTTGACAGCCGCATGCATGAACCAAAACTTCTTAAGTACCATGTTGTTATAATACTTGTAATACAAAAATATTTTTGATGTTTGCCGATTTAGCAAAATAGAAGTATTTATACAGAGTTTTCTTATAGACACGTAGCGAAAAGAAATGCATTTCATCGGTTTTTTTTATAAGTATTTAAAATTCCCAATAATTCTCCATTAAGTAGACTTGGAGCAAGGTGTTTTAAGTACAAAGTATACAGGGAGCCGGCAACTTCGCAATCTGCCCCCGACTTGGCCCCTCTCGGGGAAATGTTATATTTAATGCGTTTCGCAAAAGAAAATGTTAAAATTTAGAAGGGTGCTTAAATAAACGGGCGAGCGGGAAAAGCGTTGTAAGTATACCTACTTGAATAGATGTTGCGTGGATCTAGTTCACGAATGTTATTGAAATTGTAAGAAAAGCAGCCAGGTGTTAGTGTTGGCACGTGTGTCTAAACTTATGATGACGTGTACTAGAATAAGAGAAAGTTGCCAACTTTGGCACCGTCTGCCATGTACTTCCGGCCATTTCAGGACTGACAGACTTAGGTTTAATCTCTCTACGATTAAAGGGCTAAATTATGCCACATTATCTCGTATTGTTGTCACATAATGTAAATATACCCATGCAAATTTTAACTGGAAGTGAAGGATTTTGATTGATTGATTAAAACTTTATTCATTCCCACAACATACATGGCATTGATACATTGATAATACAAAATTTTAACAATGAAGGTAAAAGAAAATAATAATAATATACATATCTAAAGCAAGCATATAAAAAGTTAATTCTAAAAGAAGCCATGTGTCGTGGCAGAGAGATTTTAAATTTTCGGCCAATTTTGTTTTTCTTGCTCAGCACAAGTTTCTCGACCTGCTGCCATGCATTTTATCATGTTGTTATGTGACGTAGGTGTATTGGGAGTGGGCTTACGGTCTATGAGGTGTTGCTGTTGATCATTAGTTTAGTTTGTAAGTTTAGGTATACAGGCTATGTAGGTAGTATAGGTACTAGGTACAGTCACCAGTACCTATTAGGTAATATCTGCCATAACAACGCGCGTATAAATATCTGACAAGAGTGATACTTTTAATGCAATTAAACGAACAGCTATATATTTCCGTGTCTTTGGATATTTTTGTAAGGAGGTATACCTACCTATTATAAGTCAGTGAGGATTTATTAATAAATATTGTCTTCGATTTCCGTGATTTTTAACAATTATGTAAAACGAGACTGTCATCTTAAAACGTCGGGGTATATTTGTTACATAATAGACACAATAAAATCAGTTTCTACAATTTTATTCAAGGTTTTATAACTTTCTATCATAGATTGCTCCGCTGCAGCACTCCGAGACACCCCAGAGATTAAAAGTCGAACTTTGTTAGCTTGTTGTGATATGTAAAGTCGCGGTTAACGCCCAGCTCGGAAATTAACTCGGGGACCTAATCTAATCGGAGCGGGTCTTGGCAAAAATGGTAATGTGCAGCTTTACTGGGGAGGTATTACGTGTTGAAGCTGCTGCCATAGGAATAACTACAAACATATAAAATTTAAAACGCCCCCGAGATAACAAATATCGCTAAAGCCGGTTACGGCTTGACAGAATCGAGTTCGATTAAAAAACCGCACTAAAATTGGTTCATCCGTTTGTAGCTATGATGCCACATAGACACGTAAGTAATCACATGTTAAACTTATAATAGTTATAATACCCTCTGTTTGCGTTTGGGGTTAAAAAAAAGCGCATTTATTTAACATCACTAATTTATACATAGGTACGTAATTAAATGCAAAATACTCTCTATGCAGCGTAATTTCCATTGCAAGTCAAGAGCGCTAGTTTTCGATGGGGGCTAATTTATTTGCGTTCGGGACTCGGGAGGTTAGATAAATTAAAACTAAAACAAATGCTGACACTAATTTATCAGTAGGTATCCGTCATCGTCGTGCATTGTATTGCATCGTATCATTAACTCCAATAAAAAACAAGATTCTGGTTGAATTATGGAGATAAGTAGGTCCCTACTCAAACTACCTATTCCTTAGATATTCACTATGACCTGATCAGTAGTAGATCAGTACACATATTTTAAACTAGTTCGAATACCAACACCATTGAAGCTAAACCTCGTTTTTACAGTTCTCTGTTGCACATAAGTAGGTACCTAAAGCTGCAGGTAAAGCAAATCATTTCCGTGGGCACAGATTACGTATCGCCATAGGAGGGGTCTCCGATTGATATCGGTAGATGGCGCTAGTAATTATGTAACGGAGTAAAAATATTGTCTTTTTTTTTAGGTTATTTTATTAGGACACCTATTTAATCATATTGATATTAAAATATGTTGGTATTCACATACTCGTAACGTCAGTTAATTATTACCTTCCATTTTATGAAAATATTTATTGATGTTGGGTTTCTTTATTAACCCTATTTCAGAAAATAGGGTTAATAAAGAAAGCCAAATTTTTACATGTCATAAATGTAACGTTTGCCATCATCATCATTTGCCCCAGGTAGTTAGATAAGTAGATGTTACAGACTGTAAACTTATCAGGATTGTTATAAAACAAACTCAACCTAACTCTATAAAAAGTTTATTGAAATTGTCCTGAAAGTATTATTCAGAAATTCAGAGAAAAACACTTAATAAAATACGATTAAGTCAAACACTGTTATGGCAAATGATATTATAAGTATTGAAGGTAGAACAATCCGTCTGTAATATATCTCTATTTACTTATAAAAAGAAAACATCGAAGTACCTACATACCTATTCAATGAAACCTTGATATAGGTGTCTACATAAAATACATAGGTACCTACCTACACAACGAAATTAAAGTATTTCGTCTACTTCGTTACAAGATATCGCGTTCAGCCGTTTAGGTAGCAGCCTACTTGTTTATATCCCAGTTAAATATACGGACTGGAAGGTAACCCAAACGTAATGGGTCGGGGGTGGTGGGTGGTGGGGGGTGTGGTTTGCCGTTCAATAACTTAATACTCTGGAAGGCTTTCACGCTGAAATCTCGCTACCTCGTTGCGAACGGTCTTGAGACTTGAGTTACTTATTTTATTGTGATTGGTTTTGAATTTTACTAACATTGCTGCGTGTTGAGATACTCGAGATGTTTTTGTAGTTAATATACCTACTACTAGTCTACCTACATTTTAATTTTTAAGGTTTTTCTGAGTTGTAGCTGCACTGCGGCATGTTAGATTTTTTTGTAGGAAAGCATTTAGGAAATTGGTAGGTAAGTAACTGTTTTTTATTCTTATTTCAAAATTAAGAGAGATTGTTCGTTTTGAGAGTAGATAAACGGCACGACAATAAGATTAGGTATTATAGTAGTAAATCGAATGTGTGATGGTTACAAAATATAATTGGTTTAAATCATCATAAAATCAACGTGGCGTTCATTTTTGTAGATCGGTAAAAAAGTGTTTAATGATTAGTAAAGGAATGTAGGTAATTAATTGTATTAGGCAATTATATTTGGCATGAAAAATAATTTTATATCTTTGGGTTCGATTTGTATTAAAAAGATTATTTTCATAAAAACATACTAGGTATACCTACCTATCTAATAACAAGTAACATACAGCGTTCATAATTTAATATTAGTTCAAAAATATGCATGTAAGTACCTAGCTATAGCATAATTTTTCATGCAATTATGTTATTCTTTGCCTTCGTTGGTGTGCATTTAAATGTTAAGTAGGTACCTGTAGATGGGTATTTCTTATTAATGTTTTTATTAATAAGTAGATGATATTGGATATTAATGATTTTATACTTGTATGATAATCTTTTATTTTATTTTACACTACATTATGTAGAACGCTTTTATAACAATTGAATCACACCGTATAAGAAGTCAAATTTATTTTAGATACCTACCTACGTTACAGTTACTTACATGTATTATTTGAAATGGGAAACGATAAACGACCAAAAGTGATAGTGATATTAGGAGGTAGGTAGGTAAGTAATAATGATGACCGTTAAAGCTGTGACCGGCTGCAGAGCGTGGCTGATGAACGTGGCTGATGGTTCTAATTCGAGCTGTTCTCGTGTAGCCTGTGATCACGCGGTTAATAGCGAATATCGACCGGCGCGCAAACACGGGCGGGTAATCTACCCGGATGAATATATGGAGGCTATTAATTGCAGGTTTGCAAGTAATCGATCGAGGTGCGAGGCAGGGATCGCGGAGTGTCGGTCGCGCGGGGGCGGTGTGCGTGACGGATCATGGCGGCGCGGGGGGCCGCGCCCCGTCGCCCTCGTTAAACGCGCCCGCCGGATACACGCCGCGCGGTTGAAAGCTATCCGGCCCCCGAGCGGGCGGGGACTCGGATTGGCCGCCGCCGAGCGCGCACAGTAACCGATAGCCAATCGCGCGGCGCGCGCTCGCCCGCCCTCCGGCCGGGCGCCCGGCCGGCTCACACCGCGCGCGACGTCGCCGCGCACACTCGCACCGATGCGCGGCTCCTGGGACGAGTCCACGACGGCGGCGCTGCACGCGCGCATCCTGGAGGCGCACCGCGGGCCCGCGGCGGCCGACCGCGCCGCCGAGCCCGCCGGCTGCGCCGACCCCGTGCCGCCGCTCAGCGTCGAGCTCGCGGCGCCCACGCCGCTGCTGCCGCTGCCCACGCTCTCCTTCAGCGCGGCGCAAGTCGCCACTGTTTGCGAAACACTTGAAGAATCCGGAGACGTGGAACGACTGGCGAGGTTCCTGTGGTCGCTGCCGGTGGCACACCCCAACGTGGCCGAGCTGGAGCGCTGCGAGGCCGTGCTGCGCGCGAGGGCCGTCGTCGCCTTCCACGCGGGCCGCCACCGGGAACTCTACTCCTTATTGGAACGGCATCGCTTCCAGCGCTCGAGCCACGCCAAACTACAAGCTCTCTGGTTGGAAGCGCACTATCAAGAAGCAGAAAGACTCCGGGGGCGTCCACTCGGCCCCGTCGATAAATACAGAGTTCGCAAGAAGTTTCCTCTCCCGCGGACCATATGGGACGGCGAGCAGAAGACGCACTGTTTCAAGGAGCGGACGCGGTCGCTGCTGCGCGAGTGGTACCTGCAGGACCCGTACCCCAACCCGACCAAGAAGCGGGAGCTGGCGGCGGCGACGGGGCTGACGCCGACGCAGGTGGGCAACTGGTTCAAGAACCGGCGGCAGCGCGACCGCGCCGCCGCCGCCAAGAACCGCTCGGCGCTGCTGGGCCGCGGCTTCGCGTCCTCCTCCACCTACGACGAAGACTCGGCCGACTCCGAGATCAACGTCGACGAGGAGTAGCCACTAGCCACAGACTGATAGTGTAAATATCACGTGATACAAATTTCGTACGACGATTTTATAAACACTCGAAGAATTGCAATATGGACGAGATTTCTTTATATTAGAAGCAAGGCAATGTAAACCAGTTTGTAAGGGTCTAATTCTGTCGTTGAAAGTGTAAAGAGAGTGCTTGCAGTTAAATCAGCAATTCTGCGTATCAGGTATGTACCTATATTTATAGTAAACTAATTTTGGTGCCTCTTTATTAGTTGCAAAATACAAAATTACCGATTGATTGTAGCAAATTACGCAGTTTATGGAACGTCACGCGGTACTCTCTGAGGTATTAACAGGGTTAATTTAATTATATTTCCGAGTGTTATACTCATTGCCCTTTCCTAAAAGGCTATTAAGTATATTTATTTTCCGGCGGGGGCTATGATTAGGAAAGACTCTTAGTAACGCCTTCGCAGAAGCATTTACTTATCTAACATATTGATATGTATCTTTTACCAATAAATATAGATTTTATTTATCGTAACGGCTTTTAGTTGTATGTTATAGTTATTATGAAGATTGTAGATATGGGTTAGACTAATATGACGCCTAATGTCGGTTTGTTCAGTACCTGAGCGCGCATCATATCAGCCACTTGCTAATTTATTAGTGTTTCACTAATTTTGTGAATTTTGGCAGGTTATCTATTTATTTCTGATTGATCAGTGGTGACGAATAAGGAGTGCTGTAAGAGGTTAACTAAATTGCACATTGGCTAACTATAATCTTGATTTAATTGAATAATAATAAAAATAAACGTACACCAATCTAAGAAATTAAACATTAAAACTACCTATGTTAGGGTTACCTAATTATCTAACATTTTATTTTGTCAGTTCAAACTGTAAAACTTTATCATGTTAAGAAAAAAAAAAACAACTTAGAAATGTAAGTACTGAAAAATACAAAATGATAGCTTAATTTCAATTAAATAATTATTGGAAAAAGAAAAACTGTAGGGCATGTTAATGGAGTGTCTTTTACCTACCTATAAAAATACGCAAGGTGACAAAATGTCGAAAGTACATTTTTGGTAGGTACTCGCCCAAAGTGTACAAATGCAAATCGTACCGTCGGTAAAGAAAAGGTGAAAAATATATTTCAAGAATAATTCAAACAAACCATTTGTGACGGACGTATTCCCCGCTTTCTCCGCTTTTGAGTGAGGTTGGTTTAATTTAAATCTACCTACCTCAATTTTTTAAATGTTTGGTTATTAAATTTCTAAACTAAAATACACCACAGTTTTTCAAAAGGTAGGCTTACATCGAATAGCTTGGATTACCTGTGTAACTCCATTTTTGTTTGAATAGACCTAAAAATTTGCGGCAAGATGTAAACAGGAATTAAAAAAGAGTTGGTAATTTATATTGCTTATTTCTAACTGACTTACATTGTGACTAAAAATTATTTAATCATTGTTAAATTTAATTTAGAAATTTATTCCGATTGCTATATTGCCTACAAATAGTAAAAAAGAACTCAATGGGGTGACCAATGACCGTAAACCAATAAATCTCTAATTATATTTTATAAATGTCGGTGTGGTCCGTCAACAACGCTATAAAATTATTGATGCATGTAATAAATATTTATAAGTATGTCTCTCTGAGTTGTAAAATATTATTCTGGCATTTTAGTTTAACATTTAGTACCTATCACAGTTAATGTCAAGTAAATTGAAATTGATGGGGCAATAAATATATAGTAACTAACGTAATTAATGGAATATCTACGAAATTATCATGTATCACGTTAATTTTTTACCTTAACCGCTATTACGTAAAATATATTTTACGCATATTGGTTAAAGTGGTGGGTTATTCGATGTCAGCCTAATTAAATTGAACTAAGTTGGCATTAAAATAAATGTCGCCGAACATATTTGGCAAATAGATCTTAGGCTTTAAAATAAACCATACTTATTTGACATGTTGTCAATTCTACTACTTTATTAATATGTAAAGAAAAATAAACGAAGCACATAGGCTTATTTAAATAACTTGATGAAAATAACATTTTAGTTTTTGTTAAGTACCTATTCAAAATTGTTGTTGCTTACATTTTTATTTATAAAAATATACCCTAGCACAAGTCACTGTTGTATAATTAAGACCAATCTGTTATGCAAATTAAAATGTAATAATTAGCCGTTTTAGGCACTATCTGCGTCTATAAGTACCTAACTGCTTAAAAAATGTGGGTCTGAAAATCACAATATTTTAGTTCTTTTTTCCGGCTAATGACATGTACAATATAGGTATATCTAAAAGGAATGTAAAACTTTGAATGAACTCCACATTAACTTAATTTTGTTAAATAAAATGGTAAACTTAATTTTAAATTAGTATAAATTATATAGTTTAGCAAATTGAACCTATTACAGCACTTCTAGAACTTAGGATTGTTCGAAGCACAAACTGTTATTTTATTGTGTCTGTTAAGTCTTCTATTTGGAACCATTCGGGTTTTCCGTTATTGTGTAAGTACATGTCGTACTAATATTTTAACAGCGAGTTTTTCTAATTGATATCAATATAGTTATCACGTACCTACTTCGAAAAAAAAAAGAAAACAGGCAAGTACGAAATGATACTTTTTGTTTAGGTAACAGGCTAACAGCGTAAAATATTAAATAAGTAACTATTTTTTTCCTTTATTATGACACTAAAAATACTTGCTCATTATATGCCTGATGTTTTCGTAAAACCGTCTAGTTCCAAAGACAAGACGCAAGCGCAGTAGACCCGTCATATTTGTACTGTATCTTATACTCAGCGTGCATTACACGGGGTGGCGACGGCGATCGAGAGAGATTGTATAAATGTATTATAAACCAATGCAAATTGTAAATATTGATATCGACTTACATTACAGTCATTAAATTAAAATTGTTAATAAAATTATATTCGTAAACAATTTATGTGTATTATTTTAATTTTTGGACATTTCTGATACGGGCAAGAAAATAATATGTTGCCTAAATTATCTGTTTAATTGCGGTCATTATCATCTGCTAATAGATATTGATAAAAAGTGAATTAAAACGGAATAGGTATGTCTTTGTCTACCTATTCAAACTCACTAAAATAGGAACATGACCATGTTATTCACGTTTCAAAATGTGGAACATAAACAGCTATATATTAAAGCTGTAGCGAGTTTTTTACTGCAACATAGCGGCTCCCGTGTTGGCACATTTGACAATAAGTGCTGATGATATCGGCGCGCGCGCCGGAGCTGACCAACGGTCAGTACCTGCGTGTTTACCGGTGTATGAGTGTGCGCATACACTTATCACTGCAATGGCTTTTTAATAGGTACCTAAAAACTATCTTCAGTAGTTTTTATGATAGAAGTACAATTGTGAGTTCAGATATTTAAGACCTCGATTCGACATGCGCGCAATGACGTCGGGATAATTTTTAATTAAAATTTATTCAGTGCGAGAAGAGTTATATTTAAGTACTATATAGGTATACTAAAAAATATAGATTTAAATATGTATCATTGTCAGTTACGTTTCCGTTTGCATTATTTGATTAGAAATTAGTCAAATGTTTGAAGGAACAACTTGACTAGATCTAGCCAGGTAAGGAGGTAGATTATTTAATAATAAATAGAGATTCCCAGATCGAATCTAATGATGATTTCAACGTTTTACTCCGACGGAATTACAGAGCGCTACTTCATGCTAAATCGCCCAGAATTTAACCCATAGATATCCCCCTACCACTGTAATTATGTAGGTATCCATATAACAAATAAAATCATTACACATTAATCAGAAGCTAGTTATTTTCGACTGACTCAAAAAAGTATTTATTATTTTATTATATGCCGTCTACACATAATTTACGAATATTTCATTATTACAGTGGCTACTATAGTTGCACCGAGTATTTCTAAACTTGGCAGTTTACTATATCCTATATTATTAAACGAGCAATATTTGTATATATATTTCAAATCAGGTTCCTTCTCGAAAACGGCTCTAACGATTTCAATGAAATTTGGAATATAGGGTTTTACGGGGGCGAAAATGGATATCTAGCTAGGTATCATGTCTGGGAAAACTCGTTTCCTCCGTATTTTCACCCGAGCGGAGCTCGGTCGCCCAGGGACTCGATGTAATGTGTGAATCTCTCAAGACTCAAGGGCACTACCAGAATCTCTTCTTCAACCTTCTGCCAATACGAATACTTCTCCAGCGCAGTTTTAGGAGAAACCTTATTTACTGGCGGCATTTATATCACAGGGTCGTCTCTGGGTCTTAGTCATTTCTAGAGAAATTTCAGCCGGGAGTCTTTCCACTATAGCTAATACATCCTGGTAGTCGTCGCTGCTTGGTTGGGAACTCCTTATTCAACATATTCCGAGCTAATCAAATACGATGGCCATTTCACTCCACCACGCTTGGACCCACTGATGGGCCTTTAGCTCAGCCCCAGTCAAATTATATTCAAATCCAATATTAATCAAAATTCTAATAAGGAATGCAACTAGGCCTTTAGGTCTTTCACATGTCTGAACTTTAAACGCATTGGAAAAACGACATCTTAGATAGTGAGAAAAAGTGCCGTAAGAACCCAGCAAATCTGGGGGCACGGCAGTGCCCCCGCCAAGACGAGCCAAGCGAAGCGCAAGGGGACTACCTACCTTTTCTCGAAGCGGTTCGTCGTTTTTTTGAACCCTCATAACTTGGGTTTGGATATACAAAATTCTCAGAATATGTTGTCAATAGTGGACTTATTAAACATATAAAGTTTCAGTTATACTTAAGATTTCATTGATATCCAAAAAACGACGATTTCATCACTCACACTCACGTTTATCATCAAACCCTTTCGGGTACTTCCTGAAGTCTTAGGAAGCTGAAATTTGGTATGTAAGCTAGTATACAATCAACAAAAAAATCCAAAAAATTGGACCTTTTACCCCCCAACCCCTTAAACTAGGCCCTAGTAACTAGGGAATGGAATTTTAAATGAGACTTCCGCAATTTTTGATGCTTAGAGGTCTGAAAATTGTTATTTATAACAAGGAGTCCCTCCTTGTTATAAATAATACAATACATATTTCAGGATTCTTTGGAAATCACCCTTTCAATTTTGGGATGGAAGTTTTCATGGGTTTTCGCATTCACTTCTTTAGAAATTACCTTACAAAAAGGAACGAGATCCCACTAAAAACATTTCATGTAAAGTGATTGCCAAGACTACGGAGTCTTGGCAATCACTTTACATGAAATGTTTTTAGTGGGATCTCGTTCCTTTTCTCGTTCTAAACTGATATAGCTTTCAGCGTGAAAAAGATATCAGATCGCAATTAGCGCCAAGCTTCCTACTCCACACGGCTTAACTCTACCAGCCACGCTTTACAAATATTATGTTTACACATTTGAACCTTATTTCCTTGTGAAATTGCGAAAAATCTATACTTTTGACGTCGACTGTACCTTAAGATTTAGATTTAGATTTATTTATTTCGAGATCACGATCGTCAACAATAAGAAATAAAAAATAAATAAAATTCAAAATGTCAATACAGAAAGTGGAAATAGTATCTCCGATTACGGATTGTCATTTAACAACTAAAATCGCCGTCAATAGAATTTGCTAACTATGTAAACAAACCGCCATAGTGAAAGACAATTTCAGTATGGCGGTTTGTTTCGTGTTTTACATTATTTAAAACTGGTTAAAATTACATTTAAATAACGTTAACAACTCATTATGGATAACAGAACAATTATTATCATTATTCATTACGCATCAATTTGCGTCACTTGAAGATTTTTCTCTGAGCTGAGTGACAATTACCGACACTCAATCATGAGCTACGACTTAGGAAAAATCTAATTAGATGTATAATGTCGAGGGAGTTTTAATTGGCTGTTATTATTAGCGATAATGGCTCAATCTGGGCGTGCTATGGCATGACCCCGCGCAGGCTGGTTGTCCAGGATAGTTGTATCTTTAGCCGCTCTTTCTTATATTCAACTCTCCGTGTACACTTTGATTTATACATTCAAATACACATAAGTTCTGCTGCGCCATATGTCATCACTGGCAACACACTGGTCAAACTTCCTCGTCTTGAGAAGTTGGGGGATACTCCAGGCAAAATACGGTTTTGAAAAACATTAATTTATAATAGCGTTTTTTTTGTTGATTTCATTTGAAAATGTTATTCTAAGATGATTTAGTCAAGAATCCGACAAGCTTTCCACCCGGGAGTAATTATGTAGATTTAAATGAAGCATGCATTATCTTTTTTTGTACGATTTATCTTGAATATTATAAAGCAAATGTAAATGTAGCAAAATAAAGACAAAAACATTTATTAATATTTTTTCGATGTCTGAAATTTTGCCGGATTTTGTCGCTGGGTAACTATTTAATTGATAATATATCCGTTATACATAAAAAATAAGCTATTATAAATTATTTCCAAAATTGTCATTTTTTCCATACAAGTTGTCAGTTCATTGCCTGGACTAGGAGGCATATATCCAGCTGTGTGTATGAAATAATAAACAAGATGCAAAAGACAGTTCTGTCTGTACTTCTAAACAAATATTGATCTCTTCCAGTCGAGCCCTGGTTAGTGGAGAAATGAAGCGTGCAGGTAGGTGTAGGTACTTGAGTAGATAGCGAACGAAAAATTTGATTTGCTAAATGTATGTAATTCCTTAAGTCGTAAACAGTTCAAATGTTCTAACTAAAAAAAAACAAAATAATAAAAACGTCTTGCGTTCCGAAGCATAGCATAATTAGAATATTATGACCTATTTAAGACTATTATACGTATTTTTAGTATAGGCACTCCAAAACATATTTTACTGGCGTTTGTATTAAAAGTAAGTAGGTAGTCGAATCTGTTGATAAAAGTAGAATAAAGAAAACTAAAATAAAAATTGTTATTTTTTTTTTAATATGGTACGTAGGTACGTAGATTTAGAGTTTAGAAAATAGTGGCGTTCGATATAACCTGCATTTTAGGACACACGTTTTTAGGAACTCGTACATACATAAGAGGACAATATTTTCGTTTTGTTGTTACAGGAATTTCGTGCGTAGCCATTTTGGATTTCGAAATTATGCTACGGTCCCGACCTGAAATATTTATAAAATGGTGTAGGTACATTAGATGCCAAAAGTATTGCGATGACAATATTTTCGTGGTCAGAAAAAAATATATCGAGCTTGGTTTTCTATTTGTGATATGCCGACGGCTGACGAGGCCTGCTACAAAAGTAACTGAATCTGCGACGCCTGTGGCTGGTAAAGTTTGTCGATGTCCCGCCGGCGGCCCGTGTCGCCGGCCAGAGTAAACAACGGCAGCTTCCAAGCGGCCGGCCGCGGCGGGCCTTTTGGCTTGCTGCTGCTGAAATTTCGCTTGCTCTATGGCGGTAAGAGTTGTACCAATCGCATCATAAGAATTGATTTTTATGACATCATAACACTTTCATACAACGTAAATTGGCATTGCCCAGAGAATTACTTAGCTATTTAACTAAATACTAGATAAAAACGCCACGTATAAGTATAAGTACCTATTCTTTTCACCACTAATTGAATGAATACATTATTTTTTTCTAGCATACAAGTAAAATTTTAGTATTTAAATTCGTAATGTCGACGATTACGTAGATTATCTACTTATTTTGTGGTTTAGGTACGTTCTAAGACTTTTTCTTTTTAAATATAGTGATGAGCGAATACTATCGCTTGGTTTCGGTTATCATTTAAGTGAATCGGTATAGATTCATAATCATAAGTGAAACAATTGTAATGCATTTATAATTGTTATACTTTTTCAGGAGAGATTTAAGCTGCTTTGCAACATAATAATTTAGTTTTAAATAAAGTTTATTAAGAAAAAGTTAGTGATTAGGTCTTAGATAACATAAAAAAATCAAAAAAATTAAAATGTAAGTACACAAGCATACAATCGATTTAGCTTCGTATCCATCCATAATCATTTGTTATGATAATCGATTTATGGTAGCCACAACTCTAAATTACGTCATTGTGACAATCTCAGTCAGAGATTACCCATTGGATACCTACAGGCATGCATCACACTAGCTGGATTCAGACCTTACCTACATATCTACAAAGCTAAAATCTCATAGACTATTCCTGTTAATAATATTAGTAGTTTAACTATATGGGCTAGCACCTACCTTAGATTAAATATTAGGAAACGGCTGTCAATTCGGAGATCTGCTGGTCGGTTATGTAAAGTTTCGTACGTACGTTAGGCACCTAGATCTAAATGTCATTTTTGTGTGGGAAAATGACAGTTGAGTTGTCCTAACGCTCATCCGAAAAGTTACTTAATTACTCCTCTGGATTACCATTATTGGATTCTGGATTATCACGAGGAATGCCCTAACGACGTGTACCCTGTGAATGTTGGCGGAAACCCGATTGTAATGCGAATAATTCGGTTTCATTCGCTCGTTACTGCGGTTTACCAGCGGGCCGCCTTGACGGCCATCTTTGTCCTCGTAAGTGAGTGGATGTTTGCCGAACTTACAAAACTATTAACGATACCTACACAAATTATACTTTTATATATCTCAAGCTAATTATTGACAAGGTTTTTTTATCAATGTCATCTTGTGTAATGCAATATATAGATACCTAAAGTAGGTATGTAATAGCTCTATAAACCATAAATGTCACGAGCCTTTGTTAGTAAGACGAGATGAAGCATATGGCAAAACGTTCCAATGTGTGACGCCGTAATACGTCCAATGCACTTTTTATTATTGTTTATTATAGGTACAATTTTTATGAATAGAGATTGAAAATGGCAAATAATGGGCGGTGTGAAACACTGGGACGTTTACCTTATATCTTTCATTCAAATGATGTCAAAAAGAGACAAATTGGTAATAATCGTGCAGGTATTATCAAATGATAAGCGAAAGGGATATGAAGACTAAGTTGTATATAAGTAACCAAATCCTTAATACCTTGGTTAGCGATACATCTCAATTTATATTAAGTACTAGCTTCCACCCGCGACTTCGTCTGCGTGGACCCGGGATAAAAACTATCCTATATTTTAATCCAGGCTATAAACTATCTTCGTCCAAAATTTAACCCAAATCGGTTGAGCCGTTTAAGCGTGATTCAGTAACAAACATCCAAACTTTCATATTTATAATATTGCTAGTTTCCGTCCGCGACTTCGTCATGCGTGGACCCGAGATAAAATCTATTCTATATTTTAATCCCGGCTATACTCTTCGTGCAAAATTTAGTAACACGTGGTGAGACATCGCACGGGGAATTTATTGTAGGTATAGGTAGAGCTCATCACCGAATTATAGGCCAACAAAAATATGTTTTCCTTTGGACGAGGCTATAGTGATGTGCCGTTACCGGGAACATTGGAACATTTCTGGCAACGGCTGTCAACGTTCCCGGCAACAAACGCAAGTTGCCGGCAACTTTGAGACTGCGGCAGCCCCCTGTCGCAGCATCATTTTCAAGTGTTCATTTTAGTTTCCAACCTGGGGATAACTTACCTACTTAGTCTACATATTACGCGATCGCACCAACTTATCTGTACAGTATTTTGCGATTGAAATCGAGAAATTCATTATTATTGTGCCGGCAACATTGCCGGTAATATTCACGGCAATGTTGCAGGTAGCAGTATTCCTGGGGGATCTTATTGCTAAACCATGTCTTGTCTATATTAAGTGCAGCAAGGATTCCTCCCGCAGGGCTTTAACCAAAATTAAATTAGTTTTCGTCCTGTACCGGCCACCGCCGCGCCGCGTTACGCACTACATTAACGCTGTAATGGCGTCCGCGCGTCGAATGACGAATTCGCGTGTCCTGGACATTCAGCACTTACCAACCACCTCACACCAGCGCAAGGCTGATCTCCAGTCACCCGCAGTTGTTACAGATGTCGGGTTCAAGTTGGAACAGGGAACTGTTGACAATGATTAGTGAATGGCGGCTTATGATGGATGCGCGTCGGCGGCAAGCAACAAATCATCTCCGCGTCCAATCCAATCCTAATTGTTGCTACATTTCATCTTTTGTGGGAATTATATTCATCATATTAGGGACAGGTGAGGATTATTCTCTGTCCCTGCTTTATTATAAGTGTATAGCTGCAATTCTTGTATTCAGCTGTTGTGTTTGTTTCAAACAATTTTCAGGTCATTAAAATTAATAAGTTACCTCATTATTTACTTCATACAATACAGTAGGAGCCAGATATACATCTATTACATAAAATGTATAACAGCATAAATATACCTACATAGAATAGTACCTACTTTAAAATTTATACATACACTATTTTTTATTCCGTGACTCCGCCTGGCTTCTTTGTAAAGTCGCGCGGGCATCAGCTAGTAGTAAATATCTTGCTTTCAACATGTAAGAAAAAAACTATTCATTTCAAGCATCTCAAAACAAAAGACTCGCTACTCAAACTGAATAAACAACACCAAATAGTGTTGTCAACTAAATAAAAACAAAAGATGCTGGCTGAGTAGAATTAAGTTTGAAAATAATATAAAAAAGATAAACAGTTACGGGCTGTCAAAACGCGTGACAGCGCCGGCGCCGGCGATGGAAACGTCAATATAGGCCTACAAAAAGTCGTCTATGATTTCAACCATGTTTCTCGTCCTTTTTGGTTACACGTGTTACCCACTTATATTTGGATATAATGGTGTTTTGATTACTTTTATTTAACTAACTAACTACTATTCATTTACAATAAGAGCTTGCAAGAATAAATAAAACGTATACATCTAGTGATTTGTACAATATTTCAATAATGTTTAGAACAGAAAAATCCTCACATTTTGTGTTGCATTCAGCACTGTAGCAGTCCGATCAGTGTTGCCTGCGTATCTCTACGTTGATCAAATTCCTTGGCAGTGCCCGCTCATCATTACAAGACATATTACATTTAGGTACAACTTTATTGCAAATACCTACTTACAATCTGTTTTGATTTCTTTAAGTTTAGTGTACCAATGTCAAAATATTAATTTTGAAAAATCGGGTTTAAAAAGTAGGTATTCGTTTACCGTTCATATCTTCTCAATACCTACCTACAAGTAGGTATAGGTACCTACTACAGTGGTGCCTCAGCCTGTCTGTTCGAGACTCATTAGCTAACGATACGTCCGTTAATTTGTTTGAGGTGCAATTAACATGTCTACTCAAACGCACTTTTTTCCTCTAAGCTTAAAAAAGAAACGTTCTTTTTGAAGGCTCCAAAATTCGTAACCGCCCAAATTGAGTCTGTGTCTTTTGTGGAGACAATAAGGATGTTAATTGTCTGTTTTTGGTTTTGCGAGGTTGTTTTGTTACGTTTGCTGATCGCTAATCGGTTGGGCAACGTCTCAGTATAATCGACGGGTCCAGTTTGTATATTGTTGAATAATACGATGATTTAAGTCGTCGCGTGCCCGAATAACACACTGGACGAGATTGGCAGGTCTTATGCAAATCGTGGGCCAACTCTATTTTAATAACTAGTAACCTTGTCTAAATAAATGCAAAAGATATGGTATTTAATTCAGGGCACAAACTTTTGTCTTGTACGCATTGTTTCCTTCGTGTTTCTATTCGAGCATCAGAATACTCCATGAATATGTTATCGAGCATGTATATAGGTATGTGAATATGTATCATGAGTAGAGTATTGGCTCTCGCAACACGTAATTAGAGGTTAGAGACGCAAATTAGGCCGCGCTGAGCTGCCAATGCCGAATCAATAACCAATGTATTTAATTTAACAGACACTAGTTGATAATTAGTGAAGGATTGTACAACAACAGTTATACTAGTGGCTGAATTGACTTAAAAAATCTATACAGTATACTTACATATAATTATTTAACCTGCTAACAAAATTTCACGTAATGCGGTTGATTTCTTGACCCTACAGAGGATAAGAACCATCGAACAGGCGTCGGTCATACGAAATATTTTGTACCCAAACTGGAACGAAGAACCACGTTGAAATGAAATGAAGTTTATTACGTTTATACGAATCCAGTTTCCTTATGGAATCCAGATTACAGTTGCATAAAGAAAGTTTCACTGAACTCTACCTATACCTTGGCAGGCTTACACGTTTCTTTTAATAATTAATAAAATTACTTTCAATAAAAAAATCAGTTTTTTTGCTTAAAACAATAATTAATAATGTTACTTACAATTTAAAATGTCATCAATTTTGTATAAAACTTTTACCAAACCATGTTAAATAACCTAAAAATATAATCATTGGATAATACAAATTATATAAGCTCCACGTATTCCTTACTATAGATAAAATTGTCTAAAATCCATGACTAAACTGTATTTTTAAATTGATATAAATAAATAAATAATAAATAACTATTAGGGGACAATCTTACACAAATCGACCTAGTCCCATAGTAACCTCATTAAGGCTTGTGTTATGGGTACTAGACGACGATATATATAATAGATATAAATACTTAAATACATAGAAAACTTCCATGACTCAGAAACAAATATTCATGCTCATCACAAATATTTGCCCTTACCGGGATTCGAACTCAGGACCTTCAGCTTCGTATAGGCAGCGTCACTACCCACTAGGCTAACCGGTCGTCGAATGATATAATTTGTCTAATAATTTGAAATTGTCAGGTAACTTATTAACATTCGCTTCGCTCGCTCGTTCTATGGCGAAATACTAATCCATCTTCGGCAACTATAAAGTCCACTTCTATATAAGTGGACTTTATGGCTTTCAGCTTTCAGGCAATAAAATGTTCAACAGGCATCAATGAAAAAATATTATTATATTTTCTGTATGTACAATATATGTCTTTGGCTATAACTATAAATATCTAGATATAAATTAAGATTGAAAGAGTCAGTAATGTGCCGTTTTGGGTCCCCAACATTCCTTATTCGTTTCGCGTTCGCGATTCCGCATAAAAAGCGCATCTTGTAATGACAAGTAAGTAATAAATTAATGTGCATGCCTAAGTTTCACCGCACAATCAAAAGGGCAATTAAGTACTGCGTTAGCACAATGTTTAGTTGAGTTAAGAGGCATAACCACTCGGCTCGGACCGGGCACTGTGCGTGCAAGAAGTGTGGGGGTGGCTCGGGGGAGCAAGGCAGGCCCGGCAGCGGGAAACATGGCGGACGAGTAGGCGGAGGTAGCAATAGAAAAAATAATATCCTGTTCAAGAATTCGACGTGTCAGCAATATAATAAATGAATGCGACGCTCCGTGAATACTACGAACCTCATGACCCAATATAATGGAAAGGAAGCAGTTTGGTAGTTCGTAACACATTTGAAGTTCTAAACGAGTTACAGAGGACGAAGCTTGAATTTCCACGGCCATGTAATGAAAACTTAGATTTACGACTTGTAGAAGCTTAAGAAACAGAAGGAATCTACACCAATGCTTCTAAATAAGCCTGGATCGCCAAGCTTAGCGTGTTGCAAAGAAGAAGTGAACACATTTTTGCATCTGACTATACAGTGCCTTGATTCCGAGTCTTGCGCCGCCGCCCCCGATTTCAATTACCAGTTATTTGCGGAGTCGAGCCGGCGTTTAGAGCGCGGGCCCTGGGGAGCTGGGGACGAGGGTGTCTCTCGCTGTGGACGCCGACGTAATAGCGGCAGGAGCGGTGCTGACCCAAGACTCACGTCTTCACAGGATACTGACGTCATTTGCTGTATGAAATAATCACCACAATATAGTCAATGTCACTTCATACTGGTGTGAACCGATTGTGTTTCATTAACATTAAAATTCAGGGGTCATACAGGTTCACGTCTCTTCCGTGGACATTGCCAAATGTAAGGGCTGTAAAGACGACGTCTTATATGATTTCATGAAATCAAAACATTTTTTTCAACTATTGAAGAAAGACGTCTTTTGATTCTCTCAATCTGTTTGAACCAAATTATTAATATGTATAATCTCTAGCCGCCATGAACGCTGTTTGACAACCGCATGCTGAGCCACTGGGGCTTTCTGCAGCTTACCGTAGTCATATGATTGCACCTATCACGATGTCCACAATGTAATGTTAAATGTGTACATAATCACGTACAGCTACTGACAGAAACGCAAGTGCCGATTCATGTATTATTTTACTAAAACAATCATAAAAAGTTCAAAAAACTGTATCGTGACTAACGGAAAACTTACTGAATAAGCGGCCAAGTGCGTGTCGGACCACGCACAACGAAGGGTTCCGTGCCTATTAAAAAGGTCGTATCGTTACTGAAATCTTATGGCACTTACATCCTTTTCTTTAAGGAAGGCAGTTTTTTAGAAATATCTCAAAAACCTTCGCTGAAAAAAATTAATAAACCATGAAATTTTTTATATTTTTAAAATACACGGTTCAAAAATAAGAGAGGGGGAGACACAATTTTAGTGATTTTCGGGGCGATTATTTCCGAATCTATTCACTTAATCAAAAAATTGCTGAGAAACCTTATATTTATTTTGATAGGCCTATCGATTGATGTGCCACACGTGGGCTTGCAATGAAAAACATTTTTTTGACTTTCAGTTTTATGTATGGAGTGCACCCCTAAAAAAATGTTTTTTTAGTAATGTTAAAGATTTAAGAATTTTAAAGATTTTTATTGAACTTAATAACAGGTATACTGAATAACAAAATATTCGTAATCGGCTGCAGTAGTCAAAGACTGAGTCGCAGCGATTACGCCCACCTCGGGACACAAAGGACTTAAGTTCTAAAACATTAATTGTGTTGTTGTGATGTATAACCAGATTATATACGAGGGGCGTCTGAAAAGTTCTAAGCCTAAGATAGAAAAAAACAATTTACAAAAATGAACTCGTGTTTATTTTTCAATATAGTCTCCTCCTAAATCAATGCATTTTTTACATTTTTTATACAGTGCTTTTAGGCCATTAAAAAAATAATCTTTATTTTGCCCTTCAAAATGCTCCTGTACAGCCGCCTTCATCTCTTCGTCACTTCTAAATCGCTTTCCCCTCAACTCTTTCTTCAAATTATTGAATAGAAAATAATCGCTTGGGGCTAGATCTGGGCTGTAGGGTGGGTGGTCAATTTCCTCAAAACCAACTTCCTTCAGAGCACGCCTCGCAACATTAACGGTGTGAACGGGTGCGTTGTCTTGCAAAAACAAAATGCCTTTCCTTAGTTTACCCCGCCTTTTCTCAACTATGGCTTGTCGCACCTGTCTTATTAGATTTGCATAATAAGTTCCGTTTATCGTAGAGCCTTTTTCTAAATAATCGATTAAAAGAATGCCATCACAGTCCCAAAATACCGTAGCCATTAACTTAGAGGCCGACTTTTGCACTTTAAATTTCTTCGACGGCCTTTCACCCTTTTCAATCCACTGCATCGACTCAGACTTACACTCCGGATCATACTGTCTGATCCATGTTTCATCAACAGTTACTATTCGGGAACAAACTTCATCTAATTCATCTTCGCACAATTCTAAAAACGCCCGAGAAGTTTCCACACGACGTACTTTATCGAAGGCCGTTAGCATTTTCGGTACCCAACGAGCACTGACTTTACTCATGTACAAATGTTCATGTAAAATTTCTCCGACTCTTTCTTTACTAATACCTAAGACCTCAGCTATTTGCCAAACCTTCATTCTTCTATCTTCTAATACCAGCTTTTTGACTTTTGCTACGTTTTCTTCGGTCACTACCGATATTGGCCGCCCTGAGCGGGGGTCGTCTTCGATCGATTCCCGTCCGAGTTTAAATAAGCGACTCCACTTTTTGACTGTGGCATAAGAAGGCCCAGAATCACCGTAAATAATAGCCATTTCCTCAAAAATACACTGCGGTGACTTGTCACTTTTTGTAAGGAATTTAATTACAGCACGGTGCTCAATTTTCGTAATATTCGTTGGTAATTCACACATGATGTACTTTTCCGTTGAATATCTCGAAACAGAATAATAAAAACGTGACATGTTATTTTTTAATAATTTGTTTTTAAATGGCCTTTCTAGTGGCCAGTATCATAAACGCATATATAACCTCGAAATACCTTAGGCTTAGAACTTTTCAGACGCCCCTCGTATATATAGTCAGATATAGACTAGTATTACATGCTAACAGATGATGTGGTAGAACAACGAATATAACCAAAGATACAAAAAAGTGTTAAAAACAATAATAATATTAATTTACAACACTATGTAGCGGCTAACAAACTACACCTATCCTTAAAATTTTATTCATATACACCTCATAGTTTTCGAGTAAAATGCCTGTGACATACGGACGGACAGATAGACAGACAGACAGACAGACATGACGAATCCATAAGGGTTCCGTTTTTTGCCATTTGGCTACGGAACCCTTAAAAGGTTATTGATTTTAAACAAAAGGCAGGACAGGAGCATATTATAACTTCGAATCGATTGGCACCTTATTTAACAAAATCGGTTCAGTATCTTTAAACGCTACGGACCACACGTAAATACAGCCATAGACCGCTAAGCTATAATTATATATATCCCTTGCCTTCAGCTCTGCCGTAATCGGGCAATACGTCTATTTTGATATCCAAATAAATACATACTTACAGCGAATGTGTTAATAGCAATTCAATAGTTACATACCTACATCAACAAGTTAGTAAACGATTAGTAACGTTATTAGGTTCGGATGTCACTTACCGAAGAATACGCGTGTTTATTTATTTGACGGCCCAAGACCCTCCGACGTTTAGTACTTATCCGCCCTAACGCTGTTACGGGGCATTGTAGCGAGGGTGAGCGTTAAAAAGCGATTGGAAAGATGTCGACATAAAGGATCGGAAGTCAAACTTGACCAGCAATGTTTTTAATTAAAATCAAGAACGTAATTCTCTTATAAATTATCTACTTGTACGAGTCCTAAATATTATGCCTACCTAATAGAGTCTGGTAAGCACAAGTGGAGCCCACTAGATTTAATCACCCGGCGACACTGCTGGTTATAATGTATGCGTATGACCTTTAGTGTTGTCGCGTAATTGAATCTAGTGGGTCCAACTTGCGCTAGTCAGGATCTACATATTATGGTTAGGTACCATCTAACTATTGAATGTGTGTGCTCGATTCCGCAAGTCGCTGCTTCACTGTGCAAAGCTTCGATAACGTTTGGTCTTACGTTTTTGATCGAATGTTGCCTTTGATAAGTGCTTTGTTCGCTCCACAGCAGTAACCTTTTAATAAATGTAAAAGACATTGACAAACTATCCTATAGAAACCAATTCCTCAAAACATCACGTTGAAATTAACAGTTAGGTATACTACCCACTTACTAACAATATTGTAATAATTGAATTCTAAGTTTTCTTACTAAGTATAAACTTAGTAAGAAAACTTACACTTACATATAAATGTATTTAGAATATTTAGATATTGCAATGCTCGACAGAGCTCATATTAGAACTACACCTAGCCTTCAGACCTATTTTGTTACAACATGAACGCAAACAAATCTGAATCTGTAAAATGGAATTAGAATCTAATAAGTACTTTCATGTAACAGTTTCTGAATCATTATAATTCCAACTAGCCAGCTAATATTCCATTCTGAACGGCAATCCGCGCGTCATCAGCGAATGGGGAATCCAGACGAAAGTTAATATCGCAGCGGCAATATCCGGCGGCCGAGCGCGCCCTGCGCCCCGGCCATTGGGCTACTAGGGCACAAACTCGTGTTGTGTACCTAAGGACTACTTACAGAGGGCGACAAATACAATACAGATACTTATTATTAAAAGAATACATCAATAGAAGAAAGCGATACAGAAAAGAAAGTGAATGATAGGAAAAATGAACCCTGAAAACATGGCACTCCTCTTTTAATGGCATTCCTGAAACAATTAAGTAATTGTTATCGTGAAAGGGCGACGCCAGCAATGGCAAGGCGGCCCACATGGAACTCGATTTCTGGCTTAAGTAAATTGAACACCTTATAATCCTTATATATTGTAGAGCTCCTGAACACCGCTCCGGTGAGGACATTTATTTGTGTGATGAGGACGAATATTTGTTCATGAATCATGGATGTTTTCTATGTATTTATTTATCTAAGTATATAATTATGCATATATTCGTCTAGTACCCATAGTACAGTCGCCATCAGATTTATTTGTGAGCACACTGAGCACTTTGGCCGCTGCGATATATTATATCTGATGGCGATCGACTGTACAAGCTTTGCTTAGTTTGGGAAGAGGTCGCTTTGTGTAAGATTGTCCCCAAATATTGATTTAAGTACTTATTTATTTTATTTAAAGTAAAAACCAGATCAACCTCGGCTTGCCTATGGATATATGGTTGCTGCCAGGGTTCGAAAGGATAATTATCAATGATAATTATCGTGATAATAACAGAAACAGCGCTCGTGAAAGTGAACTGTATTCGAACGTGTATTTCCGCACTTGCGTCTATCCGAACGCACGAAGTGTCAACGTGACGTGCCGCGCCGTGGGGATTCTCCTTACAAGAAAACTTCAGTTCGGGTTATGCAAAGTTGACCGAACTCGAGTGTCATTGGTTCTTATACTGGTGATAATTGTCCGATAATTATCAAGAAGCGTAATTATCTTGATAATTTCGAACCCTGGTTACCGCCACTCTACTGGACTCTTACTACGCTACCCCTGCGACCCGAAGTGAATCTTGGCCCCCGACACTAAGACACACCACTGTATAGTCCTGGGTAGCTTACCTTAGCTACTGGACCCTAACCTATTAAAACATTCATAGTTACATTATGACAGAAAATAAGTACTTAAAACGCATCATTGGCATAGATAGTCTTGGCAGGGGTCATAAAGCGTACTTAAAACGCATCATTGGCATAGATAGTCTTGGCAGGGGTCATAAAGCGTACTTAAAACGCATCATTGGCATAGATAGACTTGGCAGGGGTTATAAAGCGTACTTTCAAATATATGAATGTACTTTAACAAATTAAATTTTACAACGAGACGTTTCGATCTCTATTTGTGATCTTGTTTTATGCTATGTTTTGTGATAGGGTTCCGTAGTTAGTAATATTATGATTAAACACCTTTAGTTGAGCCCTTGATCTACACATAGGTCTCTGCGTATAAGCTGTTGACTATACAGCTTTATTACTTTGTAGAGAGTCGAAAATCTGTACATTGAAGATATTTGCAAAAATAATAATTGAGGGCTCTTAGTAATTAAATATGTAACATGTAACCAAAACAATAGTTTTTTTACTTTCTTTCTTTCTTATTACTTATCTATCTTAAGAATTCGAGAAACGACTTTTATCATATTAACGGACTTCAAGAGTGCTGCTTAATTAGTTAATATGGTGAATTCAATTCATGGGACTTTGCAATGTGAAATTAAGTTGCATTTGATTTCATTTAGAGTCGGTATCTTTGAGTTATCCATCTCTTTTCGTCTCGCACAAAACTGGGACCCTAAAATCTGTAACGCAGTTCCCTGCCAACAAGCCGGCATGGCCGCCCCGGGCTATGGGCCAGTGTCACAAAGGGTATGGTATTCGCTTTATGAGCCCCGCTGCAGGGCAACTAATAACTGTATTGTGATGACGTGAGCAACTGAATAGCGAAATCAAGATGGCCGGGCGCTGAAGAGTGGGGTCAGTATTGGGTAAGTTAATGATAAAAATATTAATACAAGACAGCGCGCGAGCTCTCTCGCACTATCCGTCTCTCTCTTATTAGAAAACTAAGAAAGGGACGGATAGTACGAGAGAGCTCGCGCGCCGTTTGTGCTAACCGTGCTGAGTCCAGACGTTATTATAGAATTGAAGTAAGTGGAAACTTGGAGGCAGTCTCCTTCGCAAAGGGTATATTTCAAAGTGCAGGGTATGACCACCACTCAAGAATAAGCAGCGGAGCATGGGTAGGTAAGGCCCGGTAGATAACGCCGTTAACAACTTTGACAAAGTAACATCCTGACCTTTGACTATAAATAGTTAATAAGTATACCTTGTAGTACCTACGCACATTCTGACTATACTCAACTAGATTGCAATTCCGCATAACGTAACACAACTGTTGGTACGTGTAAGTACTAGGCCCGTAAACCGAGTGTATTCCTATTTCGAAACAAAACACAATCTCCCGTCAAGGGGCCCGCAATCGAGATTATTGAGTTTTCTCAACAGCCCCCAAATCACTTTACTGAGGCACCTCCACGCAGCACTGTACGCCGCGGGAACAGGGGCGATGATCGCGTGGCAACATGCGCCGTGAAAGTCGTCATATTGGTTGTTGATTTTACTTCCTCAGACGGATATGCACGGGGGATTTTAATGCGGGTTCTCTTCTAGCGAGTACCGTAAGTAAGTTGGTATTAAGCTTGCAGGTAGGTGGAACCGAAGAACAAGGTGCACGGGTAAAATCATAATTATAGAATAATATATGTCGACAGCGGACTTCTTTCGGCTGATATGATGACGATGATGATGATCATGATGAATATATGAACAGACTAGGCGCTAAATTAATTTGTTTTTTTTTCTTCATTTTGTCTTAATTATATTTTCATACTTTCTTCTTTACGCCTTTTATAAGTCTCGGTGTGGCCCAATGGTTATCTGGTAGACAATGCCATTTCGCATTAAGCTCGCCATTTGTATTTCTGTGTGTTGTGCAATAAAGTTTAAATAACTACTTAAATTAAAGTGTAACCACAACCACAGTAATTAAGTAGTAGATACCATTTTTTTAATAATTAGTAGACTGTATTTGTGTCACTAATTTGACAGTAGCTAATTGAATGGTATTTGAAGTGGAAACGTCATTTAATTCAGCTCGTTATAAATAAACTGGAACATGCGGTGGAACTCGTTATTTTCATTGACAAGTTCTAATCGATTCCTGGCACCCCACTTGCCTATAAAACCCGTTTCCTCAAGACAGTTTTATACATATAAATAAATAAAAATAGATACCTACCTATATACATTTCATAGTGGATCTATGTATGAATTATTTTTAAGTGCGCACCTATAAGCAAGGTGTGCTCTACCTAACTAGTTCACTGGAGACGCCTGTTGTTTCCGTGCCTTGGTCAATGAATGAACCAGTTCCCTGATTCAGTGCCCATCTACGCGCGTAGCGCTACGCTGTAGCCCGTAGCAGCTTAAGCTCCATATGTAACGAAAAACGCATGTAGCGCTCCGGCGCCTGTGGGACGCGATCGCGTTAAGAGTCCGCAGCACGGTCGACTCTAGAAAAACTGAACTGAAAAAAAAACTGAACTCTCCATACAAACGTAGTTACAATAAAATGGAACTTTATATACACAATTTAATGAGATCCGCCATATCTAGGTCGGAAGGTCGGAAATAAGTTTCTGTTTTTTTATACTCATTTATTCTAGAATTGTCGTTTTAAAATGATAACCAAGCTAGTTACGTTTGTATGGAGAGCCGAGCGTCCTGGCGACACTTAATATGACATCGCCTGGACGCTGACATGACTGTCGCGTCCGATACGACGAGGCTAATCACATTTGACTCTTGCAAATTATAATTGCAGTGTATTTTAATTTCATTTAATTTATAAGAAAACCTAGGATAAGTATTGTACTAACACCACTGGGGACCCCAGTTGCCTTAAATAAAGGATTTATTATTATTATTATGATTAATTCGAAAGCGACGACCCACCATACATTCAAAATTCAAAAAAACAAAATTCACAATATTTATTCAGCAGCCTTCGTGGCCTGGGCACTTTTACAAATCAACATGTCTATCTATAGACTCAAAATAGTATCAGTACATTATTCACAAATTTCACAATAGAATTATTTTTGAATAAAGTATAGGAACTCTAGATTCTACGGGCAGCTACATATTCCACTTCCTATGGAGCCGCATGAACGCGTGCGCACTGCCTCCTCCCTCCTCCCCTGTGGGGACCATTTCATTCATGTGTTAATTGTCAACTCTCATCTGACATTAACGATCCTCCGTAGATTTCTGGAATATACGTAAAAAAAATGCAACCGAATTGAAAACCTCCTTTTTTTTCAATCGGTTAAAAACTTAATAATACATCCATCTGTACTAATATTATAAACGCGAAAGTGTGTCTGCCTGTCTGTCTGTTACCTCTTCACGCTTAAACCGCGGAACCGATTTGGATGAAATTTGGGATAGAGATAATTTGAGTCCTGGGGAAGGACATAGAATAGTATTTACCCCGGAAATCATCCCCAAGGTGAAATGGGGGGGAGAGGAAAGTTTGTATGGAGCTACGATATAAACGAGTTCCACACGGATGAAGTCGCAGGCAGAAGCTAGTAGCAAATATAGTAGTCATGATTCGCATTCATGGTTAATTATTGAGCCAGTGGCCACAATCCTGCTCCGCGACTGTATACTATGTATTTAAGTATCTATTTATGTATATAAGTATGTATATCGTCATCTAGTTCCCATAGCACAAGCTTTGCTTAGTTTGGGACTAGGTCGATTTGTGTAAGATTGTCCCCAAAAAATATTTATGGATATTTATTTATTTACGAAAAAAGAAAAAAAAATATATACGTGCCCGTAACTGTGCTGGCCGACTGTATACTACCTATATGCTTGAGATTATTTAATGTGCCCGGCTTTTTATAAAACTGTCATGAGAATTGGAATCTTCTACCGTGGACGGCAGTTGCTTTTTGAATGAACTACTTTGACGCAATTCGGCCAACTCAAATAATGTCAAGTATACAGTTAATCTTCTTTGTTAATTGACGATTGTCAAATTGATCCCATAAAAAAACATTTCATGTAAAAAATATGCCAAGTCTCGAAACTTCCACAGTAAAAAGTTGTGAGATATTTCGTGGAGCCAAAGGCATTGTTATTAATCTTTATTTGCTTGCTAAATAAAATTATGCAACTTGGGGACACACAACTTTTGCATACCTAAAACTATGTAGTATTGTGTGATTGCCAAGTCACATAACTTTATTTAGTAAGCCAATGAAGCTTAATAACAATGTCTGACTTGGCTCTACGAAATATCTCACAACTTTTTACGGTGGAAGAGTTTCGAGACAAGGATGGTACGGCCGGGCCTCTTTGTTTTGCTCGACTTGGCCCCGCACTGCCGTGGCCCCAGATGAAATAGGAATCTGACAGGAACGGAATCCTGTGACTCGTTTTATATCTATCTGAACTACTTCTATGCACTTTGAATGTTCGACCACTTGTACACATCATTTTCCTCCTAGCCCTGTCAACGACCAAAGACACCTGATGACATTCATCACATTAGTCGTCGATTAAAAAAGCACAATTTGACGTACGGCCGATCGCCATCCATCCCGATGCACCATAACTCAGCGGAATGGCGTCAGAGACACTCCGAACTATTTATACTTTTAATGGAGGCTTTCAAAGTAATTCCCGCACCTGTCGACGGAAACTACACCTTATTCCCTGGTACTAGGACTACGGTTAGCCTTGATATATTTTCGCAGCGCAAAAAGCACCCAGCAAGGACGTATTTCATATGTTTTTTAGATTGCGAGACAGCGCAAGCTGTTGGTTTTTACTCGACATGTAAAAAGGATGGTTCTGTTTTTACTTGAAGTGAGACAATGTTGTAGCAAAGTGAAGCAATAACTACTGATTTCAAAGTTATCGCTGTAGTGCTTCTCTACGGTAAGGAAAAACATCGCATAAACCCAGCGAGTAAAAGCTTTTCTTCAACAAGGGAAGTAACGTGGACAACGGCTAGTGTGAAGGTATTATTGTTCGGTGTACTAAAGTGGGACACTTGTAATGCTATCTGCTACATGCACCCTGCAGTACTATCTGATACGGCAAACTGCTCAGAAATATGAAATCTGACTCGCTCTAACGGTCGCTCTACAAATATGTATAGGTTTAAGTCTAGACTAAGTCTTTCCTAATATTATAACAGGATAACCTCATGTGGTGTCTGATTTCACCACCTCCTTTCTTCCCGTCAGTGTCGTTAAAGTCGACTAAGCGAACAGGTTTGAAGTGTGTTGTGGGATATGGGCTAGCAACTTATCACTGCGATATCACATTGTGTCGATATCTTTTATACCCACATTTATCCTAAAAGTGGCACTGGAACATAAGTTTAATGTGCTCTGCCTACCCTATAACGAGGAGAAGTCTGTGAGAGTGAGATTGTAGCTTTGTAAGCTTGTTTATAAACTGGAACTACCTATGTACTCATAATATTTGTTTGTTGTCACCATATTGAGTTTCATGATGTTTTTTTTTCTCGCGGCTCCGCTTAGCTTCTCAGATAGTGGCAGATATTTACCAGCTCTTTGTCATGTCATTATTATTGCCGGCGACTAGTCAGCAGTATAATATTGCCGTGAGCGTTGCTAGGCTAAGTTTTTGTGGGCATGTTGCGCGATGCCCCCGAGTGTCGTAACCCCGGGGTCGCGGTCCCGGCGGGGTTCAGCAGCGGTCGCCAACCGGGGCACGGACCTTCATCGCCTTAATGATCTTAATGAAAAGGTAATACGTAATTGAACATTATGAAATATTTGATAATAATTGAAGTATTATAAACGATATGATACAGAGAAATAATACAATGGAAAAATAAACCACCTTCGTCTGTAGCCCCCGACAGGATTCGAACCTGCGACCTTAGTAACGCTAGACTGCTCTACCAACTGAGCTACGAGGACAGTGACGGAAATTGCAAATTTTTCAATTATATTCCCGCTAAGACTAGCGCCCTCTCTGTATCGTGTTATAGACTTGTTTTAAAGTCTTGGCACATCGTATCATATCGTTTATAAAAATGATCGTGGTAACTTCATCGTTAAAAATAACACGAAAACAAAAATATTTAATTAAATAATTTGTTTCGTGATTAAGGGTATAATTGAAGTATTGTTTAACACCTACAAGCTTTTCAATGGGTTGAATGTAACATCGAGATTGGATGTTATAATCTACCTTTATCATACCTATTTATTCTGCAAAAAAACAGGGGCCTTATGTAATAATAAAACTGAAAAAATATTTTAGTTGAGAACTAAAAATATTTAAAACGAGGTGTTATTTTTTTCAATTAGGGTCAGAGACATAAACCCTGCCAGAGCGCTAATGAGGGAATTTAGAGATTCGTACAATTCATGTGTAGATTTATGTTTTTATTTTATTAAATTAAAAAAATAAATTAAATAAACGTTTATTTCAGGCCATGGCCCATATCCTTGTTAGTAAGTACAGACTTAAATTAATTAATGTTAGTAGTGGGTTATTTATGGAGCTTTCTTGTGTAAGGATTCAATATGTAAGTACGTTATTAAGTATGTAAATAGTAAAACGGATGTTTGCGCTATTTCTGTACAGTGTTGTAGTTGTTTATAGCTATTTTTTTTTTTTTAATAAAAGATGCTGAAAAACTGACATTTAGCAACAACGAGAACATGCCCACAGGGCTCTCATCATGTCGTATTCACAACACTTATACACTTATTGTGCAGCTCGACCAGTATAAGTCTGACTTCAGACTACACAGTCGTAATGAATCCCGGGTCCTACTTATACTAGACACGAGTGCACAGGCGGCGCCCCGGGCGAAGCGGCAGGTGACCCGCATTGGCCGCATTGCCTCCGGGCGCTCGTCGGGACCTACATATTTTCCTATTAACTTTAACTTATTCAATTTGCGATACACGACTCTAATCACCAGCTGCTTTAACTTTAACTATTATGTTTGATAATCACGAAAGGCTATGGGTACAATTAACAATCAACTGGTTGTTATTCGATTTATAGTGTGATACAATACATTGTTTATTAAATTTACAATGATGCTTCTGCGGTCAGCCATTAATGAGGAATGATTATATTCTAATTATAATTATGAAATGCTACCACTAAAATATGATATTTTTTGGATCTCTTTATAAACAGTTATAATAGGAGCTGCATTCCAGAAATGCTGAAAATTTAGACGCATCTTACCGCGAATGTGCCGATATTTCTTTTGCGTTCTAGAATCAAAGTGTTCAGAATGTCTCGTAAGCAAGTAGGTATCGACTTTTTTACCCAAATAACATTGTATTCCGGAATCGTCTCGTAATTAAAGAGTGTTCGAAACAGGCCGGCTAATATGCCCGAGCCAGGTATTACCGAGCTGACATTCTCGGTAATAGGTAAATGACGGGCCACGCAACCGTCCCAATAATTAAGTCATAATAGGCACAAGGAAAAAGACAATTTATAGAATTCACCGAGTGTAAGATATCGACAATGGCAAGTCATTTGCGCGCTCATTCGCATAATTTTCACATAAAACATCATTATTTTTTTAATAAAAACGCTGGCAATTATCCAAACATCGATGGTATCTGAGGCATTATGAAGGTCCTATTGTTTTAGTTTTTGTCGGGTTTTTAGTGGAGCTCGCTTGTTATCCGTGACCAAATGCAGGAGTGTGAGGAGAGCTACGGCACAATGTGGCGATGTGCTGATTAATTATCCAGGGCGGACCTAATTACGTTTACCGTATCGACTGTATCGCGGAAAACTTTCGCGAGACGTCGGAGTGACGTCGCAGTTTTAGGAATTTTAATACCTAACCCTACGCCTTTATTTACGTCGGTATGAGAAACTTGTGTTTGGGTCTGTAACCTATGTTTTGATTGTTTTGGGTAGACAAGATTTTTATAATAAATTACCTAATGAAATTTTGTCTCTACCCTTTCCAGCTCTTAAAAATTACTTGAAAAAAAACATGGATGTCAAAGGCTTATTACAGGGTTGAGTAAGGACTATCTAACTGACAGAAATGCATGGCCCAAACCAGAGCCCAAAATAGCTTAATCATTCATAATTGAATAGTCATTGTATCACGCCTAGGGAGCAAGATGACATAGTTCCTACAAGAAACCATACGCAAGGATTTAGTTAATAGCCGCATTTCCATTTTTTTATCTTGCCTTGTATTTTTTTATGTTATGTAACACACTTTCGGACATGTTTTCTTATAGAAAAACAAATTATGATGGATATTTTTCTTTGTATTCATTATTCAGTTAAAGGACTAATTTTAAGAACTATCATTGTAAGAAGCTTTTTTTAGGGTTCCGTAGACAACAAGGAACCCTTATAGTTTCGCCATGTCCGTCTGTCTGTCTGTCTGTCTGTCTGTCCATCTTCAGCTTAGCTCAGTAACCATTACTATTAGAAAACTGTAAATTGGCATGGGTATATAAATCAATCACGCCGACAAAACATTACAATAAAATCTTGAAAACATTTTTTTTAGGGTACCTCCCCTACACCTAAAGCGGGGATGTAATTTTTTTTTCTCGTTAAACCCATAGTTCGGGGTATCGTTGGATAGCTCGTTCAAAACTATTAGCGGTTGCCTAAAATTTTTTTCAAATCAGTGATTCGTTTGCGAGATATTGGGCTTTAAAGCCCTATGTTTTGGTCGAGTCATGTGTCCCCCGCCCCGTGCCGGCTAAATGGCTACTACTGGGGATGTGAAAAGTACATAATGAATTTAAAAGGAAAACTATCACGGACAAGAAGGCATAATTAGTTACCGAGTAATAGTCGACGAACTTAATATGTACTGATGTGACTGAAAGGCCATTGTACAAATTCGGCCGACGCAACCGCACCGCTGTCCGACTCGCACTTGGCCGGTTTTTAAATAATCTAGTCAAAATTGTTTTCTGGATGTTTGAACACAGCGGAAAATCTGGCATTTTTTGTAGGTTTTATTTTTTTGTGGGTTTAATATCTCTTTTAAGAACAAATTTATGAAAAAAAGGAAAACATAGGAACATGTCAATAGTAGCCATAGATTTATGAAAAAAAAATATTGCTCTACTGCCATTATCCAGGGAGAAAACAGGGGACTACGTTTGTATGGAAAAACGGCCCTTGCGTTTCCTCTGAACTAAATATACCTAAGTAAAGCTAAGTGTAAACCGGTTCACTGAGAGCTGGATGATATTTTATGTCGCAGCCTTTTTAAGGCAGGTACTTAGTCGCTGCTAGAGACGTCAGTTAGGAATACGATTTTATTTTTCAAAATCCGTTTCACGTGGAAATCGTGGGCTTGTCTTTGTCTGCATCAGCGCAAGGTTACGGAGATAATGCTCGCGACCATTACAACACCTATTCACAACATATCACCCGCTACAGGGCAACCAGCGTAAGTTGGAGCTCCAATTACTGTTACACAGTCCAAATGGGGATGTACCTTCACCTTACAGAGGACCGCATCCGCATGAGTTGTTGTGTTCCTGGTAAGTAATGGTGAGTCCTTGTGTAGAGCTCCCGAAGGTGCGCTGTGTTAAGAGCGAAGGACCTGCATGTGTCTCTACCTGTCAATAAAGCGCCAACTACAACGGGGATACAAATAGCTTAAATTAGGTGAGGATTACAGGAACATGGTTTTCGGAAATTTGATATACGGAGAAAAATATACCTTCGACGATATTTATTTATTTATTTGACAAAAAGTTTATATGACATTACAGATTGACCATGCGTCCCAAAACTTAGACTAAAAACAATTTTAAAAATTAAATTTCACCATTCAAAGTAAAAAACAAATTATGTTGGCATAATTGAGCAAATAGCATCCATCACCTCCCATCGCTACGCAAACAAGTCGCACTCAGGTGTCGATGCCAGGAGCACATTGAGCTGTGAAAGGGCGCGGGGGAGCGGCGAGTTCCTACACGACACGGTACGCACCGGCAGCACGGCCAGCAGGTCGCGTCGTCGCGGTCTGAGGGCCGTCCTTGGAACATTCGGGACATACAGTCGCACGAGACGCTCAACAAGTTCGGGACAGTCCAACTCACCACGCAAGGCTCGACATGCCGTGATCATAAGGTGGTAATTCCGCCTGACCTCTAAGGAGTTGTACCCAAGGGAACCGAGAAGATACTTGGTGGGGTATAGATACGGGTAGCATCCGAATACCTTTTTATAGAAGAAACTTAATAATGCTTTTTGGACCTTCTCAAGAAGTAAGGCGTACGTCGATTCGTAGGGGCTCCATACGATCGATGAAGTCTCCAGCTTACTCCTTACTAAGGCATTGTAAACCATTTTTAAGGCCACCGGGTCATGAAAATCGCGGAGGTTTTGAATCACGAAGCCCAGTCTTTGAAAGCAGTTCGTGGCAAGAGAATAAATTGAAAAGTGAGCCGCGCATCGAACACCACGCCCAGATCCTTGGCGGAGAAAACACGATTTATCGGCTCTGACCCTAGCATGTATTGCGCATGTAAAGCGGTACGAGAGCGGCTACATGTACACACACAACACTTGGCTGGGTTAAAATGAAGTCTATTCTCCATACTCCACCGGAACACCAGGTTGATGTCCTCTTGTAACGTGTCACAATCGGTTCTTTGCTCTATCCTGTATACCAACTTCAGATCATCAGCATACAAGAGACACTGAGCCGCCCGAAGAACCGATTTGAGATCGTTAATCATAATCCCGAATAACAAAGGTCCTAAGATGGAGCCTTGACTGACGCCAGATCTGGTATGATAAGGAGTCGAAACAAAGCATCCATGTCGGACGAACTGCTGCCGATCGCGCAGATATTTGGCAAAAAAGGTTAGCAACTTAGGAGAGAAACCAATCTTATCAAGTTTCCTAAGCAGCACGTCGATATATCCACGCGACCGAAAGCCTTGGTGAAATCAAAATAGAGGACATCGACCTGAATACCCTTATCAAGATACACAGCAATGTAGTCCGTTAGTATTAGCAAATTCGTGTTCACCGAGCGACTAGGTCGAAAGCCATGCTGCGCGTCACACAAAAAAGGCCGAACCTGCGAAGACAGATTCCGGTGGAGTATGGCCTCAAACAGCTTACACAGCTTCAGCTATATGAATATAGAAAAGCTCAGTCGAGTAATATGTTTGTGAATAGCTAGATAGAATTCGGCGGTTTCGGAAACCCGGCAAGGTCGCGTCTAATGGCGCTCTTAGTGCGGCATTGAGCACAAAGCGCAATTACTGTAACATCGCATTACCGGGGATTACGTGTGAAGTGGAAATGCGATTCGGGGGTCACCTCGCCTGCCGTTTAAATACCGACATCAGTCTTAAAACGTATGCGACCGGCTGAAAAGCCGCCTTCTCACATTTGGACATATAATAGAATGGTTTTTAGAACGCCACGAATTAGATATGTGCCGAAATTACTTCTACCTAAAAGTTACCTATAATATAATATACATTTATTTTATTTTCTAAATTATATACAAGAAACTAACATTAACTTAATTAAATTAAAACTATGTTAAATCTAAAAAAAGGGCATCGAGGCATTGTACCGAGGAGGACGCTGGCGGCATTTCCTCGCTGAATTGAAATGCTGATGCGTTGCGCGAGGAACCTGCCAGCTCTTCGGTCACCAGTTACGTCAAGCATACGTTTCGCGATTTCCGCAAATAACCTTTAAAAACTAAAAAACTAGAAAAAAAAATTAAGTAGGAAACTAAAATATTGAATTCTACTTTCCATCAAATCTAATTTAAGCTACGTTTCCATACAAGTCGCACATAGCCTGGTCACTTATAAAACGATAGTTAATATATACTTACGTGACAAGCCAGCCTAACGGTGTTCCGTCGATCTGGCATAAGACAAAACCTGAACGGAAACAAATGACGACAAAACCTACTTTGATACCATCTATATCTAAAAACAATATCAAGTCCCAAATTCGCACTCGGCAATCGCCCCTCCACGCAACTTTTTCAATTCACCCGATCGGAGTTTGCGGCGAGATTGAAACAATAACTCGCTCCCTCGGGAGCGGGGCTCGGGGGCGACGCCCCGTGGGGGCGCGCGCTGGATCATCTAAGGATCCTGATTTTGCGAAAGTTTCGCAGAAAATAATCTAGACAGGATTATACAAAAGCATGCAGTTTTTAAAGCAGGGACAGTTAGGTACGTGTGTGGTAAGTAATACACGATCACTTCCATTCCTGATTCCGTTAAATTACGAGTATTTAAAAACATTTGAGTAATTGGGTAGACCTTGTACGGCACGGATTTCAACGCACGATGATAGCAGAGTAATTCCCGAGTTATTAATAAATAATGCATACAATTAGAAACAACTCAGGAACTATCCATTTCTTCACATCTTTTATGGTATAATGTAACAAGAAAGGTACGAGTATCTATTAGTGATGCTGAAGTACATAACTTGTCTGCTCTGTTTCTTGTTAAATGATAATGGAGTTGTCTGTCGACAGGGCCGCGGTCCTGTCGGCGGGCCTGCCTCGCGAATGATTCGATTTGCAGTCGACTGCCATTGACGGGGCCTGCTGCGACTTCGTTATCATGGGTTTCTACATTAAATCAGTATAATGTAATGTAATATAACTAATATTTTAACATACTTATCCATTTCAAAGTTGTAGGTGTCCAGTGTGCATCCGACGATTTAAATGCAAGCACCGATTCTGTTCCTCAAGCTGATCTACCCTTGGTCTTCAATTTTGTTTGTAAAACATGTGTTTTATATTATTTTCTTCATAATATCAATAATCCGATGAAACTGGCAAAGCCTGTGTCACTGCTAACGTCGATGATTTTACAATGCATTGCTTGCTCCATTTATGTTTACTCTAATAAATTTACGAAATCAGGCTAAACTATTATCAAAGGTAAACAAGTAGTTCAAATCGTTAGTTGCACTTAAAACAGAAAAGCCCGATGTAGAGATAACGTATCCAGTTAAGTCAGTTCAAGGATATCGCTGAAGACCAAACGGCGACAGGGAGTCATTACACTTGAAATTTTCGTGTCTTCTAAAAACTAATTAAATTTAAGAATTACTTCGAAACAAAGCCATAAAAACTAGTTCCATAATGCGCGTCGAGTAGTTTTTATTGACATCTCTTGTTCTCTGCAGCCGATTAACGTGATTGCATACCAAATCAGACCTATTTTTCTAGACTGATTGTGTTTTAATTTTTTATTGTAAACGATATTGCGCCATGTTCTTATGACAATTAATCGTTTTTTGATTGAGTCTAATTTAAATAAGGTAAAACGTTTACTCGCTGGCATCTATCGAATGTTAATTGCTGATAAAGTTGGATACATTTGCTTTGTTTTAGTTTTGCCGCACCTCACTGTGGGCGCCACGCGAGTAGAACTAGGAGCCGGCCAGACGCGAAAAAGCTATTAGAGTCAATGAAACGAAATGACAGGGACATTGAGATATTTCCCTAGACACGAATTTCAGGGACAAGAAGATGGAAAAAAGTAACTAAAATTTTCAATTCGTCCGTGATAAATTTGGTTTTTGTAAGCTACGGTAGAAAAAACAAGCTGGCTTTCAAAATCGTACGAGTATTATGTGCTAAAAATTTGTACCTAGTAAAAAACGAAGCATACCTACAATAACGTCAGTAGATAAGTTCGCCATAATAAAACGACACCACATTAAAGGGGCATTCCACGAGAATGTCGCTTACGTAACGTTTCTGCACTGTATGACAGCTATATGTATTATGGAAATGCATAGTAAAAATCCTGAAAACACTGTCAAGGTTTAAGACCAAGTCATGAAATATGATCAGACTGAAAATTGCCTTGCTAGTATTTTCAGAAAAGCATGACGTAAGCGACAAATGCGACATTTAATTCCTGGAATGGACCGTCCCCGCATAATAAAATACCTACCGTCATCCAATGGTCAGATCCCCCCGCCCGTAATTTGATATGACGTAATATTGGACAGCGCCTTACCATGAGATGATGTCCAGCTCGAACGCGCGTTAAGATATCAACTGTCATTTTCACCTTCAAAACATGACAGTTGAAAGCGCATTCGAAAAGTTACACGGCATCAGAAGAATCATGTATATAATTTACATTTACCAAAGTGGATTTGGGAAATAGGTACAAGATTATTTATTTACAATGTTTAGGCAACTTGGATTCATTTCAATTTTTTATTTTTTATAGCCTACTAGCTGATGCCCGCGGCTTCGCCCGCGTGGTTATAGGAAAATGCAACATATTGATTTTTCCCGTGGGAATTAGATGTTTTCCCGCTTGAAAAAGTAGCCTATGTCACTCTCCAGCTTCTAAACCATCTCCATAAAAAAAATCACATCAATACGACGCTTCGTTGCGACGTGAAAGAAGGACAAACATACAAACACACACACTTTCGCATTTATAATATTAGTAAGGATTCTGCATTGTTTTAGTAATACCTACCTTGCTGTCAAACAAAAGTCACGCCACCTTACATTCCGTTACATTCAATATCGTATTCAAATCATTACGCTATCAGTGTTCCATTTCAAATCGCGGTGTCTATTAACACGTTTTTTAATCAAACAAAACATTAGCTTTTTTAACGTTCGAGAACTCGTTACTCGGAAGAAAACAGAGCAAGTTTAATTTGAATTACTTAGATTCATACAATGAGAACAAAATTAAATAAATGTCACCTCTTAACGATGTGAGACGGTTATAAACGAACAAAAAAAATGTAAAAAAGCATTGTCGATTTCTAACAGCGGTTGAGATAGTTGTTTGTGATTTTGTTTTCTTTATTATTCTTTATTACGTACAGGCAAGTAGGCCTATTATATCCTCCTGACACCTGGCGTCCTTTACAAAGTGCTAAATAGACCATACCATAAAGGCCGGATACTTTTACAGCTCGTATGTAGACAACGGCCGGGCGACCTTTACGTAGCATCAATTCCCGAGTGTTCATATTTTCGCGCTAAAACAGCACTAGGCACGTGATTACTTGCAACCAATAAAAATTATGCAATGGCAGTAGTTTGTCCTTGGGATTCGTCACAGATTTTATACCTAGTGGCTGCCATTTTTGCGACGCGTGCTCAAGAGCTCACAACAATGGCGGCACGTGGTCGACGCAGTAAGTAAAGCTTAACATTTTATTGTTAAATTCACTTGTTTTGATGTAGTTTTATTATAGGATTACAAATAAAAGTATCTTTTTTCGAATTTATGTACTCTTGTCGAGATAAACTGAGTTTTAAAGTAATTTAAACTGTCGTAAATATATTAAACCTATAGAAAGGTACTTCGGTCGTAAAAATGTAAAAAATTACATTGTTGATTGCGTAGTTTTGTGACTAACAATGTATAAGTAATTATATGGATAAAAATAAATAAATATGATTTTCTTTCATGACTATTTTGTGGCTTTACAGTCAATTACATGGTAATTTTGAATATTTTGTTTCATTTATATATCACACCAATTTATGCCTTAACGACCTGAAGACCTTCATGTAAGACAAAAAACATCTAAACAGAAATATGCTTAATTGCTTCGTCGAATAGAGATAAAAAACATTTGTTTTAGTGAAAACGCATGAAACTTTTAGTTTATATTTTATTTAACTTACAAGGGCTCGGTCTTTGCAACAAAAACTGTTTAGGGCTTTGTAAAGTACATTCGGTCGTAGTGACAAATGATCTTATAAAATGCTTAGGTGTCAGGAGGATATTGCGGCTCAATGACCCTGCGCAGTCAAAATATGTTCACGTACCTATTGAAATTGTATGCATTGCTTCTAACAGGAAGAAAAAAGGCAGGTGCATGATTTTCCTTTTTTTCAGAATTTGTTTATTTTTTGTTTTTTCTGCTCAGAATCATACATTGCGGACCTACTGATTTTGATACTTACGCACAGAAAATATGACCTAATTTCCCACAGTTTTTAGGTTTTACACTAAATAATATGGTTGGAAAAATGTGATACAGTGGAATAAAAAAATTAGACTTACACTTTTTCCTTTTCAGAATAATGGATTGCCTTCAGAGTAAAAAATACTTTTCCAAAAGTTAAGAAAAAGTAAAACTTACTGTTTGAATGCCACACGTCTTACTTGTGCCTTATAATATAACCAAGTCCGTGGTCCGTCGCCATCCATCTGGACATCGACATGCGAACGTCATCCCGTCCGAAAATCGGGTGTTGTACACACCCATTAGACATAACACTGCACGAATCTGCGTGCAATGCGCATATATACATATTTGGTCGCTATTTCATATGCATTACCGCTTTCAGTTTCACGAACACTTCATTTGCGTAATGACTTAATCTAATACGAAGATTGTTTTTGCTTCTACTCTGAATATTCTTTCTGGTAGTAATAAATGTTGGATAGGATGCAAATTTTTCAGGTTTGCACTGTGAAAAGCTAAAAATTGTTTGTAAACGGTCTAAAATTGGATACAGCAAAAACATAGTTTCCAGTTAGGTGAACATCTCGGCGTTGCACTAGTGTATGAAAAAGCACTTTATGTCAAAGCAATATGAGTTATAATCGAACTAAAGAACTTTGACCTAAACGTCGGGGACTAGGACGTTTACCTTGCTTCAATGGAACCTTTGGTTTCCAAAAACTAATTAATACATTTTGCATACAAACTACATGTTGCAAATTATAGGTCGTTGAAGCCGCAAAGCAGCGCCACTTTTCTGCCACCCTAGGCATCGAACCGAAAAACAAAACACAAACGCACGGAAGAGTGGCGCTTCCTCATGGACGGGACGATCTGTACCACCCATCCTTGGTTTTGAGTAAAATAGGTACAATCTGAAGGTATGTTTTGTTGTGTTGTGTTCCTGATGGAGGTTACTAGAACTCCATTAGGATGTGCTGTGTTGAGAGTGAGGGGCCCACATTTATCTCTAGCTGTTATCAACACAATTCATCCTCAAATCCAGCAGCAAACACTCTAACGCTACATTCTGATCGTTCAAGCCAGTCTCCCTTGGAATCGCAAGCATCCTGATGCTACGGTGTCTGCAAACAAGCAGACCGTATGCCTGTTAGCCACCGTCGTGGTATTATATAATGGTGTAAAAGTGCAGGTCACGTCACATTCCGGGCTGATAGTCGACGGCGGCCATTACCCGTAACGACGAGAGTGCTTCTGTTTAAACACGGGGTAGTCCGCTCTTATTGGGCACTTGTTACTGGCGAGATGATGGCGTGTCATTATCTGTCTGATGACTAGCGTGTCTTCTTATGCTCGTCGTGTAACTAGGTTGTTTTGTTGATACTATCTGTAGTCAGCTATCGGAGAGTTTTCTTCACGGCACACAAAAAAAGTTGCTAAAGACTCACTTGTAGAGTTACTTATAGGCCTTGCAGCCATCCGAAATAAAATAAAAGTAATTAAATATTCATAGTGCCACCTCGCTTTATGTGGGTATTGAGAATGAATTATGCCACTAATAAAACACATTTTTTTTTTTTTTTTTTTTTTTTTTTTTTTTTTTTTTTTTTTTTTTTTAATATTAAGGGACAATCTTACACAAATCGATCTAGTCCCACAGTAAGCTCAGTAAGGCTTGTGTTATGGGTACTAGACGACGATATATATAATAGATATAAATACTTAAATATATAGAAAAACTTCCATGACTCAGAAACAAATATTCATGCTCATCACACAAATATTTGCCCTTACCGGGATTCGAACCCAGGACCTTCAGCTTCGTAGGCAGCGTCACTACCCACTAGGCTAACCGGTCGTCAAAAGATGAGATGCGATGGAGATCGGAAGCGACGAACACAAACGGCCCTCCTGTCCGCGGCCGCGCGTGAACTAATTAATGCACTGCACGTCATTAATCACGTAATTTTTTCCTAAATGCGATTTTCATTTTTCATTCGAGTCCATTTGCCTTAATGAGAGGCAAGGCGGCAGTGTCATTTCGTTTCGTTTTGCCCCGGCTGCAATGATAATTGTGCTTACACTTTTTCAGAATCCATTATGCCACCAGCCGGCAGCACCGTGGCGAAAGGGTGCCAAAATCCAGCAATCATCATTGATTTGATCGTTGAATTTTGATTTATACCTCTCGGCACAGTAAATAAATAAATAAATATTAGGGGACAATCTTACACAAATCGACCTAGTCCCATAGTAAGCTCAATAAGGCTTGTGTTATGGGTACTAGACGACGATATATATAATAGATAGAAATACTTAAATACATAGAAAACATCCACGACTCAGAAACAAATATTCATGCTCATCACACAAATATTTGCCCTTACCGGGATTCGAACCCAGGACCTTCAGCTTTGTAGGCAGCGTCACTACCCACTAGGCTAACCGGTCGTCAAAATCAGTGATGTTATAAATTCTCATTCAATCACAGTGATGGCTCATTCCTCGTATCATTTTCAGAATTTTTCAATGGAATACAAGGAACTATGTAGGTACGTACTACTACTCTAAACTCTAAAAGGAAAAAAGTTCATTATGGTTTATTAAGATTGATGAAATTTACACACCCTGTCTCAATCAACATAGAATCTGTAAAGACATTCCTAATAAAATGGCACCGCGGCTCAATATCGTGAAGCATGCCGCATGTTACCAGGCGGCTCAGTTGTTTAACAAACTGCCAATTGAATTAAAATCAATCATATTATACTCTCGCGTATTCAATGCAATGCTCAAAGCTTTACTCCTGAGGAAGTCTTATTATACTGTAGCTGACTTCGTAAACGATAAAGATCATTAATAATAATGTATATTATAATAGTTAGTAAGAGTATCTAAGTAGTTATTGTTTTTATTTTTATTATTGTTATTATTTTGTTTTTGACTGTATAATTTATTTTCATCTGTAATTGTACACCTGTTTGTTAAATTTATTAATTGACATACCTATCCATATTGAAATGTAATTGTAAGCTCGAATTTCATCCTTTTTTGTGTGTATTTAATATGATAGTTCTTTATGACATTTTTATGTACCTAAAATTCATAGACAATGTAAATTGTGACTGAATAAACGAAATGAAATGAAAAACGAAATGAAATGTAACGTGCTAAGGAAAGCGCTTTACAATACAATACAAATATTCTTTATTGCTCACCAGACATAGTAGATAAAAGAAAAATAGAGGTAAGTTAAACATAAACAATGGTAGACAACAGGCGGCATTATCGCTAAAAAGCGATCTCTTCCAGACAACCTTTGGGTGGTGACGATGCAAAACAAGATGATTTGAGTAGGTGAAAATACAAAAACAGAATATAAACAACTTAACTATAAGAAAGACCATACACTTACATAAATACACATATATATAAACCTACATACACATACAATAACTAAATGTCATAGTAACAGTATCACTTCCAGTCGAAAACAAACAGCACACACCAAGTAGGAATGACTAGTTATGGAAGAGAAAACTAGTGATCCCTAAGTCTAGTTTTAAAAATGGGAAGAGACTTAGCATGTTTAATTTCAATAGGCAAAAAGTTCCACAATCGAACAGCTCGGAAAGTAAAAGAATTGTTGTAAAATTTATAGTTTGATGGGGGAACACTCAGAAGCAACTTCTGAGCAGACCTAGCAGAAGACAGAAATTTAAAGCGTTCCTTGAGGTAGCGAGGAGTTGCAGGGTTAAAAAGAATTCTATAAAGGTGGGCGAGAATGTGAGAGTTACGTCTGGATCGGATAGGAAGCCACTTGAGTTGAGAAGTTTGAGTAACCCAAATATGAACCTGATACATAAGTTATGAATACGCTCAGAGAGATCAATATAGGAAACGTCAGCATAATCTAAAACAGGGAGGAGAAGCGATTGAGCAAGCGCAACTTACTTACTTATTAATTTTTTTGAGCTTTTTTATTTATTTAGTTCATTTTCTTTACGGTTCCATATATACTTTATACTTTGTGTATTCGGTGGCTGGTGATATATACATAAGATAGATACTCGTATTTTTTATCAAATTCCGTTCTCCCCTCACTTTTTTCTGCGTAAAACCGCGCGGCCGGCGGCGGTGTAGGGTTAACTGATGGTATCGTCGCACTAAATTAGGGCATTTTGCAACTTAATGTAACCGAGGTATAGTAATTTACAATGACATTAACTTAATAATCTACTTGTATCTTCACGGATGCTTAAATTTCTAAAACATTAACCAAACTCATAAATAAAATCCAAGTAAATTAAAGTTTCTGAAACATGAATGAAGAATCAAGATACTGAAATAAATGTTCAGTGTTGCCAATTGTATTACTTGGCCTTAGAAATAACTCATACCACGGTGAGTACAGTCAGCAGTCAAATTGATTTCGCTAGATTTTCAATAAATCAATATCCAATTGAAATTTAATGTATATATACGTAGTCATTAATCAGTTATTTTAATTGAAACAGAGTCGATGTAGAGATGGAGAAGCACGTCAATAATGAAAGCACAGCAGCAGCTGACCTTTCATCTAGTAAAGCCTGGCCAGAGGAGTAATTGCGTAATTTTTCGAACGAGCGTTAGGACAACTCAAGTGTCACAGTCGCTTATAACAAATTACATTATACGATATGATACAAAGAGAAAGAATATAATGGAAAAACAAACCATCTTCGTCTGTAGCCCCCGACAGTGTACATTATTCGAAGTGCAGCTATATATTTTGTATATACGCTGCACATTGTTCATTATTTCCGCATTTTTTTAAATTATGATGACTGTATTTATAACGATCACTATGCGACGAGTAGCATAAGCAAATGTAATGTGTTATGTGAAATTTGTATACTGAGATAAAATAAACTAAAACTAAAACAGGATTCGAACCTTTCTATTAACGCTAGACTGCTCTACCAACTGAGCTACGAGGACAGTGACGGAAGTTGTAGAGGAAATTCGGGCAGCCTTCTGAGCACCTTGACGGCGATTTATGCCATTTTTTTTATTTATAGCTTAAGTTTTATTATGTTTGTTTTTATGAATTGTCTTTGATAAATCAATATACTTTATCATTATGAACTCTCTAGAACCTTCCTGTAGCAACATGAACGATCCAATTTTCTCTCCATTTCCTCAAACAATCTACTTAAGTGAAAGATAAACAAAATTACAATGAAAGAGAAAAACAATTAGTGTGGCAACCCGGCGATAAGGGCGGGTTCACACGGCGGCGTGACGCAGCGGTCTGCGCGGGCGCCGGCCCGACGCGCCGCCGCGCCGGACCTAGGGTTGCCAGGTAAGACATTATTTTTACTGAATGGGATATAATCCCTTACGATGACGCTTTTTCAAAATGGATTATGTCATGAACTGGTAGCAGTGTGTCCCTCATTTTGCCACTTACTAACATACTCGTAAGGCGCGCCAAACTGAATCATACGTCAAATCATTCACCGTTCTAAAACTATTCAAACCACGTTCGATCGTTCCTTATTCATCATCTACCAGCCAGCATCATACAAAGTCATCAAAAAGTATCAATCCCACATAAATGCCATATAGTAATAAAAAATGAAACCCATCATAATCATCAACAAAGTTCAAAAATCAAATAAATTTTATGGAAGTGTGGCAGAATAGGTTTCTGCCATTTTGTTATGTCTTTATGACGCGTTTCTGATGCGGTTAAGTTAAAGTACGAACGCTTAAAAAAATATTCAAAAGTCTTCAAATAGTACCTAATAATAGTCTTCAAATAATTAATATATCATCAATATTTAAAAAAAAACATATGATTATTATCGACACGTTTCAAAACTAAATACAATTTTATGAAACTGTGGCTGTGGCTATACAGGTTTCTGCCATTGCTTTTTTTATTTTTACTAGCTTCTGCCCGCGATTAGGTACATCCGCGTGGGACTCGTTTATATCATAGCTCCATACAAACTTTCACCCCTATTTTACCATCTTAGGGACTGATTTCCGGGATAAAAACAATTCTATTACCTTCTCTCTATAGCGCGCTCGCGCTTATAACACTCAGAGCTCAGTAACACTCGTGTCGGTTGCCATATAGATGGAGTGAGCGTTAATAACTTAAGCTACGCTGACGACATGGTGTTGCTGAGCGCCTCAGCGTGTGGACTTTCCAAGGTCATCTCCATTTGCGAACGATACGCAGCGAACCATGGGCTTATTTATAATATTAAGAAAAGTGAGTGTGTCGTCTTTAGCCGCTGTTTCCTCCTGTTAAACTGTATGGCCATTCTCTAAACGTAGTCGATAAATTTAAATATCTAGGTCATGTGGTGACAGCGGACCTAAAAGACGACGACGACATTGAGCGCAAGCGCAGAGCGTTCTCCGTCAGAGCGATTCTCCCGCAGATTTTCTCACTGCTCGAGGGAGGTAAAGCTCACTCTTTTTAGAGCCTATTGTACGTGCTTCTACACCAGCAGTCTGTGGGCAGACTATACGCGTAAACGGTACAGCGCTCTGCGCGTTCAATATAGTAACGCGTACAGGATGCTGATGTGGCTGCCTAGGTTCTATAGCGCGTCAGGGATGTTCGCGGAAGCGCGGGTAGACTGCTTCTACACCACTATGCACAAGCGAGCAACCTCCCTGGTGCACAGAGTCCGGGCTAGCTCCAACACCATCCTGACCATGATTGCAGACAGGGTGGACGGCACTTATTTAAACAACTGCTGCCTCATTCATGTGCGTAGGAATGTATAAATATTATTAAATTATAAATCATTATTTAATAATATTTATAACACGAGTAATTAGGTGATAATGTTAATAATATTAATTATTAATAATAGTAGTTAGTTATACTGGGCGTTCTCCGCAAGTCGACATCCAGTGTGCCTATTTTGCGTGAATCGGTGAGGTAGCGCTACTCTAACCACCCCAGCTCCTCCAGAAAGTTTGTGAGTGCCTTGGTGTTGCTGACTGCGTCCCGCAGTGTGTCCGGATACCCTAGGCGCTTTTTCCTGTATACTTCTACCTGCTTGCGGTCCAGTAGAATGGGTTTGGTTGTTTCTTCTGCTTCCATGCACTCTCTTAATAATAGTAATAATATAATATAATTAAATCTGCTGCTGACTTTAGTATGAGACATGAAAACACCTTTACTGCTTTGTGTTCTTAAGGGGATGCCTTGATTTGAGTCGAACACGCCCCCTAGACAGAGACACGAATTACCTTCCGCGCACGAGAAAAAGAGATGTAACACTCTTCGGGAATGGCTTTTTTGGTCGAATTTCGATAAATACCTAACTTAGTGAAGTATTATTTAAATTTCATCAAGTGAGATTTTAGATGAAATAAAATACTATAGTATTAACTTGATTGTGTCGTAAAATAATGTATCGTTTGAGTAAGCTGAGTAAAAAAAGGAAAATACGAACCTGACTTTGGAGTTTTTTTCTATCGAGGAAATTTTAAGCAATCATGTATCGATTAAATCAGATAAACAATCATATTATAGTCAAGAATCATATATCTGAAAATCAGGCTTTATTGTTTCTTAATCTAGTCAAAACGGCGTTTCAAAGCACGCGATAATTTCCAATGCACCGCCTTAAGGCATTGTTGACATATGAGGAACATTTGTGCGAAGTGGCAGCCCTAGACGGGCGGTCCTCCCGCAGGGTCAGCCAGCACACTTGACACTGGATTTGGATTTTTTTGGTTCATATAATACTAATACCTGATAATGCAAATTTATTTTGTATAGGTAGTTTACCAGCAGTGAATTAAGCATAGGTAAAATAAAATTAGTTATTATCATCAAGTGCCCCGTGATATATTCACATAAGATCAGATTTGCAATCCAAACACCATAAGGTTAGGTCTTACGTAATTCTTATGTCACTCATACAATCTTCGCAATCTCAGATCTCATCTTTCCTTTAACTCACAATCCTTGTTCACATCTACCTATTATAAACTTTCCATCTTCTACTATAAAGTAGTAGAAAATACAGCCCAGGTTATTTATTTCCGTAGGTATGTATTTAACTTTTTAAATACAATAAGGAAGAGGCCTTTTGCCAGCAGTGGGACACATCAGCATTACCATCATAATCATCACCACTTTATGTAGGTAATACATTTGAATAATACTTATAATAATAATGTATTTCGCTACCTACCTTTATGCCTCTTGCATACATTTTGAAAATAAAAGGTTGCGATTTCACAACTGTCTTACTCGTAATACGCCAGCAAACCATACGCCATCGAAGAAACGAGCGCACTGTCTATAATATGTTCATTATTTCATATTGAGACAATCGAACATTGGTCTGCAGACCCCCAGAGAGCCTTGGATGGAGACGTCAGCTGTCAGTGGTCGTCGACACCGATAACCGAGACGCCAGTGTAAATACAGATCGAAGATACGTTATTAGAAATCAAGCTCGCCCCGTGAGATCTGTCTTACTTTACTCGCGGGAGCTACACACACCGTCGTGTAAGGATGGGTGCATCATCCAGTTTACAGAGCTCGGTTCTTGTCGGTGAAGTAATCCAACTTATTCCATATTATTCCATTACTCCAATTAGGGAAGTGTAGTGTTAGGATGATTTATATCCAGTATAGATAACTAGGACCAGCCATACTTTAAAAAAATAAATATATTGACACTTCCTAGCCTTTACATTTATGAAATGTCGGTCTTTGTTAAACAGAACTCTCATTTATATCATAGCTTCAACAGCACACGTCTTCGTCATAGGATATTGCATCATGTAGTACCTAATACAGCATTGTATCAAAAAAATGTACTTGGAATGGTTCCAAAAATATATAATAAATTACCACTACGAATTTAATCTGTACAAGAGCTGAATATGTTCAAAACTCTCCTAAAAAAAATACTAGTCGATAAGTGCTACTACACTGTTAACGAGTTTTTGGAAGACCTAATTTAAGTAATTAGAATAAATAAGGTGACATGCATGCCCTTACAATTTGTATGCCGAAAGGCATGCAAAACCAATATAAGTAAACAACTATAGAAATACCTAGCCTTTAACTTATTTTATAATTACTTATTACTTTCTTAGTTATGTTTTAAGGAATATTTTCGGAGGGACGTTATAAATTTATTTAGTGGGTCATAGTGCATATCCGCCTTGCCACAGCAACCATTAGCGATTTTACATAACCTGCATATTGGAGGGTTAGTGCCTGAAACTGATTTTCTAAGCGGGGCGCAGAGAGGGGTGATAGCATTACGGGGGAAACGAGATGGAGCACGAAAGTTCAACAATGTCAACAGTTGTGGACAATCTACTTTGTGGTTCACTAACTTGTACAAGAAAGTTGCATCTAAGAGCGTCCGTCGGTCTTCTAGGGAATCCATCTTGAAATATTGCAGTTTCCTTTGATAGGACATTGATCTTTTAGCCATGACACGTGCTTGAAAAGCTAAGTGACGAGTGAACCTTTTTTGAATACGCTCTAACCGTAATGAGATATTGGATAACGTTAGTTGCGTCTGATGCGGAATGTAACCAGATCCAAATTTAATAAAGGTCAATGCCACCTTATGGAAGCCCGCAATAGTGTTGTGTTGTTGGTGATGAAGTAAGGTAGTTGGTTGCGCTCTAGAGCTCAACTTCTTTCCTCTAGTGATCATATCTAATGATAATCTTAACTGCCAATACCACCTATGTACCTATACCGTGGATTTAAAGGCAAATAAATTATCTAAAGAGTCGCCTCATGTGACCTAAAACGGCAAAACTAAAATCAATATGCTGCAGATAAATAAAAATCTGGTAGCTAGTGAACCGCATCTGCCTTTCTGTCTGTTCGCACTGCATCGGTAAACTCTTAGACCTATTAATCCAGTTTGCACAAGCTCTATTAGCTATATTTTCGGGGATGGTTTTAGGATTTCACGACTGTGTAACTGCTGCAATTCCTGCACAACATGGCGCACATCGTTTGTTAGATACTTACAAATTGAATTAGAAGGTTTATATATTTTTAATACCTACTTTCTATAACGGTGTAACGCACGGCCCACGTCCAAAACAACCTTAATTCTACCTTCTCAGAAACAAAACCCAATCAATATCAACCTCATAACAGCTCGGACGCGCAACGGCCATATCGTAGCCATCGCGATCCGGCGTGCGCCTGCGTCGCGATTAATTGAAACTTGTACCTGTCGTGTACACGTCACGCGGACTAGACACAACGCCATTTTGTAATCTATTAGCTGACACAGGGCACCGGCGACCGATAATCCCATTCACATTCAACATAGCTGTCTTATCGTATGTGTTACCATTTTGAAAGTGTCGGAGTCGCCAAAAATAAATCTTGATTAAGTAGTGAAAATATTTTTCCAGCTGACTGTAAGTATAATAGTTTTTTGTAAACGATCAACTCGTTTGAGATTGGACTCACTCAGTTGTTATCAGCTTTGCGAACCAACATCTTAACCTCACACCAGAGTAAGTAGTTAATATTATAAATCCAGAGATGACAGTATTTTTTTACTATGAATGATTAAAGAGTTGTTGAAGAATAGCATACTGACGAGACAGCCCGCCATTTTATAATCTATTAGCTGGAGCAACATGTCAGCGAAGTTTGATGTGTGCTATTAATTTTGTGAACCATATAATTACTGGGAACTTATTTTTTCTGACTAATGTTTAGCCCGTAGGATATTTATAAGTCCGCTGTAATAGATAGCCTAGTTAGACTTCAAGCTGACGACTACTTAGGAAGAACTAAAAGGTACAATTAGATACGTTGACGCTACACTCCAATTGCTTTTATTATATTAGGTATGTACTTGGCTCATTTAAGCTTAGTTGCTTACTCTTTCAACTGCACCGCAAGGCATGTATCCAAAACATCAGAACTTGTCATTCCATAGTGGAGATAACGAACATATTGAAAAAAAAAATGTTTCTTTCTCAATTCCGAAAATTGCGTAGGTACTTCAAATTTGATTGCCAAGCCAAGCGACGTGCCTAATTTTAGCATTGTGTTAAACATTGCGGTTATTTCAGGCTCGCACGTACCGGAAAGAAACGGAACAACAAATTAGAGATCCACTACTTGTGTTGGCTCAGCTTGCAGGATACGTGGCTGCGTGTTGCACAAGCAATAAACAAAAGAATACCTAACCCAGACGCTGGCCGCTAAGTCGTTCGCGGGTTACTGTAAAGGCTGCAGTCCTGCTGTCAAAATTAAGTAAAATATACATCATAATTAAGCACTCGCGCAGATTGTGATGCATCACCGCTGGAGTAATTGAATCGCGCGCCGCCCGCTGCGCCGGCGCAGTGGGCTGAGAGCCGACCTTGTGACCCAGGCGTTTCAGGGCAGGATGAACTCTTTAAATATGCGATTGGAACCCTTTATAATACAGGAAGGCATTGACAGGGTAACCTATCGCAATCACTAAAATTTACTGACCGAATATCTTTTGCCCGAAAACTTTTCGTATTTTTATGAGTTCTCCGAATATACAATTCATTACTTTTTTCTTTACCATTTGATGTTATCCAAATGTTTCAGTTGTCCGAAAAACTTTTACCGCTACAGTCATTTGAGCTTTAGCTTGTTACAACTTTTGTTTCACACTTCTTCACAGCCAATTTTTTACTTATCCAGCATTACTTTCCGCATTTCATACGTTTAGTCAAATGTTTATTTTGAGATTTTTGAGTGCAATTCTAATTAGTTTTACAGAGACTCTAAGGCAGGTCGGTGTAGGCACGCCGACGAGCGAAGCGAGGAGGAGTGTTAGGTCAATTGCGACCCTAATACCGATTTATGTTTAATATATTATTTACCATAAACATAGATTTGGGAATATAACCTGTTTAATTTAAAACTTTTTGCTTATGTTTTTAAATATTGAAAATGAATAGGTAACAACCATTTTCATAAACAATTAGTAGAAGAAGAGTAGAATTAGTAACATTTATGTGTGCTCCGTATAAACAATAATATGCCAAATATAATAAAAACGATTTGATAAAATACGAACAGATTATGAGCCGAATTGTTACGTCGGTATAACGATATTGCGGGTATACCAATAATTGGGAATCATTGATTTGTCAATCAATTACAAAATATAAGTACTTAACCATAAAATGACCAGCCGTAAACGTCGCGAACTAAAGTGTCGGCCTAACGAAAAAAAGGCAAACGAAGTTTGTCGAATAGTAAATGCCGAAATGAAAATAGAACAAAAAAGTTTAGTGATTCAGATAGGATAGGAGGTAACCCATTGACAGTTATGCTTTGGAAAAATCGAATCCGAAACATGCCATCGTCGTTGGTTTTGGGTGACAGAAACCGGCGGGACCAATGTGGTAGCTTAGCTGGTTGCCTAGTGTCTGAGTAGAATAGACGTCCCAACAACGAGACGTCCTATTAGCTAAGTTAGGTTACCTGGTGTTTGCCACCCACGACAACGACTTCAGACTCCATTCACAACAAGAGAGCATGACTAAAAGCCACGTCGTTACACTTGCTACTTACAAAAACCAACAACCAAATCGTATCATCTCAAATAATCAACAAAAAACGCCATCGTACTCCGATCCAATTGTTTGTATCAAAAAACAAACAAACCTCGAAGCAATACTCGGGAAAAAACCGAAAACGCACGAATCATCGTCCGATCGGTTTTTTTGACGTCTCAATAATAAATTCGGATACAAAATAAATAGTTGGATCGCAGCGTGGCATAATTACGTAGTTAATAGTTACAATGCGCTCGCTCGGCGGCGCCCGCGCCGACGGTGACGTTTCAATCAGCATCGCATTGTTTGTATTGTTGTCTAAATGTATAGATCGTGTTATCGATATACTCGTTTTTTGTGGGCCTTTTGTTTTAGGCCATTGTGTAGGCTCCAACGTAATGGCGTGTAGGAGTTGCCCAAGCTGACAGCTGCTACGATTTTTGATGTCTTACTTGCATTTCATTAAAGCTTATAAGGCCCTTCGGATCGATACAATGTGAAAAACGGACTTAGGTACTTTCATCATACTTAAAAGAATACAACCATGAATTTACGTGTAACTAATAAAACTTTAGAGTACTTAAGTAAGTATTACATACCAATTGTGTGGCATAGAATACTGTTATATTTCTCCCCGTTGCATTTGAAAAATCACATCTGGGGGTCGTGACTCTCACCTATCAGTATTATCATTACCTCGAACAGAAACTAGCACTGTCAGTAGTATGTGTAGTTCTTATGTTGTTTATTTGTATTGTATGTAGAACTATGTTAAAATAATACCAACTTTGGACCATTTTGCGTCGAGACTTGCGGAAATTGCAAAACGTCTGGTGACCGAAAAGCTCGGCTTTCTCGCGCAACGCATCAGCATTGCAATTCAGCGAGGAAATTCCGCCATCATCCTCGGTACAAAGCCTCGAGGGCATTTTTTTTTATTTAATTATTTTTCATTTAATTTAGTTAATGTTAGTTATCATCTTGTATATACCTACTTTAGAAAATGAAGATAATTAAAGCCCAATTTACCATTGTAATACAAAAAGAGAAAACGTTTTCCACTTCTAAATATTTTCCAATCTCAAAGTTTTTTTTTTTTAATAATCACAAAGTTAAACGATATGATACAGAGAAAGAATATAATGGAAAAATAAACCATCTTCGTCTGTAGCCCCCGACAGGATTCGAACCTGCGACCTTTCTATTAACGCTAGACTGCTCTACCAACTGAGCTACGAGGACAGTGACGCAAGTTGTAAATTTTTCCACTATATTCCCGCTAAGACTAGCGCCCTCTCTGTATCGAGTTATAGACTTGTTTCACAGTCTTGGCACCACTCTAATGGGCGAGCTGTGCGCTCGCTCCATTCTAATCGAACCACATCAGGTAGTTTCGGACTTAGCGAGAGAGACCAGCGCCATCTCTCTCGCTAAGTCCGAAACTACCTGATGTGGTTCGATTAGAATGGAGCGAGCGCACAGCTCGCCCATTAGAGTGGTGCCAAGACTGTGAAACAAGTCTATAACTCGATACAGAGAGGGCGCTAGTCTTAGCGGGAATATAGTGGAAAAATTTACAACTTGCGTCACTGTCCTCGTAGCTCAGTTGGTAGAGCAGTCTAGCGTTAATAGAAAGGTCGCAGGTTCGAATCCTGTCGGGGGCTACAGACGAAGATGGTTTATTTTTCCATTATATTCTTTCTCTGTATCATATCGTTTATAAAATGATCGGGGTAACTTCCTCGTTAAAAAATAACACGAAACAAAAATATTCAATTAAATAATTTGTTTCGTGAAAAGGGTATAATCACAAAGTTATATAATATATATAAGCGTCCATTGTAATTATATCCTATATTTAAAAACTTAAGAGCTATTTACAGAAGAATAAAAAAACAGACGGGACAAAAAGCCAAATTTAGATTTTACGGCATTTTATTAATAATTATTGTTCTCTCTTAGTTTTGCAAATATTGAAATAATATAATCTAAACACGAATAAAATACAGCATACTTATTTTATTCAGCTTTCATTTGATACCCCATACGTGTTGGTATGTACATACCAGTACGTTGTTCTTCAAAATCTGCAGACCATTCGCAGCCACGAGCCGATTGAGCTGAAATTTTGCATACTTACCTACCTAGTTGAGTAATTTCGGTGACAATTATTAGGCGCCGTTATGGCCAGCTTCTGTCTCCATCATGAGATCGAATCAGCTCGAATTTACACAACTAATCTCCTACATGATTACAATACATACGAACAGTCGTGCCACTTAAATAAGGCTTGTTAAAATACCGTTTCATGCCAGTTCAAATTAAGTCATTAATTCATATTGACAATTCGTACATAGCTGTTGAAGAATAGTGTGCCTGTAACCTATTTAACAGCTGTTTTCAACTGACTACGGTACCTACTTATCATAAGGACATGGAATCCAATTAGGAAACAGCCGTGAGCTTCAAACTAGGTACTAGTTACCATTTCAAACATTTATTAATTACGCGATTTCATAATCGATGAACTTTACCACCTCTGCCGGGCTGATTAGCCGTGTAAATAATGTTCCGATAGTATCGACGACGTGCCGACTAGGGCACCGACACTCGCATGCAGTTTAACTCTTACTACAACTAACAGGAACTTACATAAACCGCGTATCTCGCGATACTTCGCGACTAGTACTCAACTCTATACTTTGTGTGTAGAGTTGCATGTTAAACACAAGTAAACGCGTAATACTTACAAAGTCGTCCTCGGATTTGCAATAGTGCATAAACAATGTCTGACTCATTACATTATTCTATAGACGGTACTAAACACGTCGTATATCACGTCCAAGAAAAACCGCAGGCGGCACTTAAAAAGAAATTAACATAAACCTACAACTGGCTCACCTTAAAATAATAGAAGAACCTCATAGTTTTTATTTTTAAATTGAACAGAGGGGACGTTTCATTTGAATAATTCGCGCTCTTCGAGCGAATTGTAACGAAAATAAATACCGAGCGCACCTGACGGGTGGGCAAAAAAAGTTGACCGTTATGAGTTACAATGATAATGACTAAAAAATAATGACTTGGATTCGTAAAAAAGAAATTAAAAAGTTAATGCGAGAGTTCCAATTTTGACGTCGCCACATGTCGAGCATGACTTGCAGTCTGCGGTGCGGTGCGGCCCTGCGGCCACTCGATGAAATGTTTTGGTAAATTAACCCCGCTCGGAGGATTAAAAACGCCTCCGTTCACTTTGCGGGCTTTATTTTGCACCCTTATCAAAAATATTGTGTTACGAACGTAATTAAATACCCATTACTGTTTTAAATTAAATATTAATCGTAATGCTTTTCAGTATACAAATACACGGGGGTCCACCATACGTGGTTTTTATGCGGAATTAAAAGTGAAATCATAATTCAACAATAAATAATGTAGGTAACCCGTATACATATGACCCCATAGGTACTACTGCAAAACACATCTACCTTCCAATTCATATAAGTTCTCAAATAAAAAGTCAATTTGTAGACTCAACATTTCCTGTCAATATATTTTTTCTAACATGTTTTTTCATCGATGGACGGGGCTAAGTGCTGCGCCGGCATCGACAACTGTCTCCTGCGATGACTCGCACAAGTCGCACATACCGACCAGAGACAAGAGACAAACAACCTGCTGCTCTATGGAATAATGGCGGCGCGACGCGACCTTTTTACACACTTGGCGCATTTGTCCGGGCTGAGTTATGGGCCAATTTGCGGACAAACAGATAAATGGATATAAATGTAATTTCCGATAATACTGAAAATAGTAGTCAATAAACCAGGATAGGGTTATCATCATAAACACACCATTTCTACATACACATAATATAGGCTTGTAGATATGATGTAGCTAGTCGTAGATTATCTTATCGCAATTAAAATCGAGTACATATGTAGGTACCTGCGACGGGCGCTGGCGGTTTAATTGTGCAACGCAATCGATCTGACACTCGCTGCTGCTGACATTTTGTAGATATGTTGATTATTCAAACCTTTAATCCAACTTCGCAAGCGTGCAACACAAAACAAATATTGAGTTCTTGTACATATATCCACACCTAAAAAGGTAAAATTGTTTTAAGCGGCCTTGTGGACCTTGTTGATGATAAGGTACTTATTACACAAACACCTAATCTACCTATAAATAAACATTTAACGCAAAATTAAAAAAACATAACATTAGTTTTACAGGTTTGTCCATGTTAAATGTCGGGGCAATAGTAATAAAAATTGCCTGCTTGGATCTTTTGTAATTATGAAAAAAACGGTGCATTTAGACCAATGCGTGGCCTTCAACGAATAGACATTTGTGTATCACATTTTAGGAATTTGGCCATCTTGACAATGCCCTCTCTTTATATTTTTGAAGTAAGTAGTGATATTTGTCAAAAACAATCCACTGCTATTTAAAACGTAAAAAAAAGTTAATTACAGTGATCGATTTCATGTTTCATAACATTAACAGCATGCTATCTAGTACAAGTAAAACGACACGACTCTTTTGTAACGCATTATCCCTTATTGAGGCTTTAACCATATCAACGTAAGAATTATTTGATTGCTGACATTTATGTCATTTGTTTGAAAAATTATCACAGTACAAGACTAACAAACGATATTAACAGAAATGGCCGCACATCGACACTCTACTCATTATTTACCGCTTGAGTAAGGACATCGACATAAAAGGTAGAGTATTATCTTTTTATTTTCGCCACAAAGAGCTACATTTCAAAAGACTCCTGTTACTAATGATGAGTAGGTATTCATAATGCAGAGTTCAATAAAGCCGCACGCAAAAAACGATAAAAAGCCAAAGGGATACTCATAAAGTTTCTCGTTGTATCAAAATACGTGAAAGATGTTTTACACGATTGAAAAGGTTTTGTGTGCCCTCATTAACCACTCAACCCTTTCCGAGGACACTCGACAAACAAAGGTTTTTGTATGTCTGTCAGTCTGAACACTGTCACGGAGGTACTTCGGAGGTTTCCGTTTGTTTTGGTTTTTTGCTCGCCGGTGAGGCGTCGGTTGATTTTGATGTCTGCTGAGTTTACTGATCTCATGTAAAAAAAAAACATTTTTATAACCTTGTTTTTGTAAGAAGTTATCAATAAAGGTAGGTATGAAGTCTGCCTTATGGCCTGTTTTCACATTGACTAGTGATTACTGCGAGTTCATACATTTGCTGCGAGTGCGATGCGAGTAGCTTTTGTTTGGACTCGCACTAATCACTAATCAATGTGAATACAGGCCATTACATCAAGTTCGCGTTGTCTAAGTATACATTATATTCTAGGGTCCAGGAATGAAAATTAAGCAATAAAATTTAATATCAAAATTGAATGTAGGTATATTGGATAGTCAATCAACTCTTTAACACACATTATACACAGCCAACTAAGAATGAATATTCTTATTGACAAAAAGGTTCCAGTATTTTTTCTACAAAAAAACTTTAAAAGCATCTGTCGCGTAACGTGAAGTAGGTAATACTTACATTAACAACAGTTCTTTATTCGCATTTATACATGTAGTTAAACAAACATTACAACGTTTAAATATTAAAAACGTTTCTTCATACCATTTTAAGCAGTGTACCCCCCGATCAACAGTGCATGAATGATTAACATGACGCACCCATCCTAAAGAGCAAATACTACCATTGTACAACTACCAACTTACGTTTGCAGCTAACAATTAGACGGTTTCTACACAATAAACTTAATGTCCGATTTCGCCAACAGTTTGTTTTAAGTTTGTCGCACGATAGACAGTAATAGACAAGCCGAGTTCACGCGATTTTGACTTCGCTATCGGGTTTCGGGTTTATGGTTTTATTTCTTTATTGCACAATACGTTGCCAATTTATATAAAGGGCCTTTTATTTGTATATCTGTTTGTTGCAACCGCCTCTCGAGTTATTGAGGCGTGTTGATGAATTTTCAACGTAATTCAATTCGATGTTTGATTAGACCGGAATGTAATAACCTGAACACTTGTTTACGACTATGCGTATGCAATTGTATTTTTATGTGCCAAGAGGAAATCGATATCTATCCATCCCTTTTACCTATGCTTGGCAATCTAAAGGCGATTTAAACATAGTTAGTATATTTAGTGTCCATCAAAATAATTTTGATATGAATAAACATTTAATCACGAAACGTGACGTTTCAAATAGTAACCACGCATGCTCATTAACGACTCCCGCGCCGTGCGTGCACACTAAACCACTAGACAAGCTTTATTGTGTCGCAAGAGCGTGTCACAAGCCAAACAACACATCCGTAATCTCCGAGGGGAACGACTGTCAGTCGTGCCTTACGATTAAAATAAATGACGAGCGCATCTCCCGACCAATCACGGCGACCCTTTCTCACCGAGTTGCCAGTTTAAAAAATTAAAACACGATTTGTTGGGCGTTCCCCCGCCAAGTAAACACTCGTGTTTACGTTGCTTTAATTAGTTTGTGGAGTCCAATTTAGGCCTAATTGTGCGAGACGGTAGTGATAATTCTTTGAATAGGATTGGAGTTATTTGTATTGACATTCAGTAATAGCTTGAGATTTTAACTGTCGTGTTCGTGTTACGATGAATTGAGATCAATAAAGATTGGATGGTCCTTTTAGTAGTTTGATTTGTCGTTTTGTCTGTTTTGATGTTAAAGTGAGGATATGCACTCTCTCCTCTAAAGAAACATTGCATTTACCAAATAGACGTGGACGAAGTCCCGCTACTCCCATTAGCAACGTTATGGTAGCTTAACATATTTAAGAGTGAAAAACATGGCGTAGGTTTCCACTTTAATGGCCCTGCTTGTAGATAAGAACTTTCACCGTTACAAAACTCCTATAAAGTATGTCGCAAGGATTTAATTATTCCGCTTGGTCCGAAGGCTCGCGAAATTGAGACGAGCACGCACGGTAAGGTCGGTAAGTAACACCAGTATTCGCGAGCGGCGTCACCAGGTGGGCCGGCGCGGATCGGGTTGCACCCCGGGATCGCCGTGATACTGACACACTGCCGCACAGGGAGTCATGGAACACGCTTCACTGCCCCCCACTTACTATAATATAGCAGCTTGTCCCTGATTGTTACTAAATCGGAAGGACATTATTATATTGCCAATATACACGGTGCTCGCGAGGAATATCCAAAAGATTTTAACCACGCATTCCTTGGGTCATAGGATTCAAAAATATATAAGAACCGGAGTCAAACCCGGCTTAGTTTTGAAGATATTATACATTTTCATGTAAAGTATTTATTGTGATTACTAAGTGTATTAAGCTCTTTTGATCGCCTATATGTTGTTAAGTTTAGCATCGCTATTGAAGTGACAGCTACCACTCACTAAATTCATCTTTTGTTGGAAAAATGATCGGAAACATTTTATTAAAAGGATAAGTTTCATAAGCCATAGTTGTCATCCACATTTTATAAAAAAAACGAATCAAAAAAAAAAATCTTTTTCTGCTGAATTTGACTCGGGTTCATTTTTTAGGGTCCCGTAGTCGACTAGGAACCCTTATAGTTTCGCTTTGTCTGTCCGTCCGTCCGCGGATAATCTCAGTAACCGTTAGCACTAGAAAGCTGAAATTTGGTACTAATATGTATATCAATCACGCCGACAAAGTGGTAATATAAAAAGTGTTTTTTTTTTAATAGGGTACCTCCCCTATACGTAACGTGGGGAGTGTTTTTTTTTTCATTTCAACCCTAACGTGTGATATATATTGTTGATTAGGTATTTAAAAATGAATAGGGGTTTGCTAAAATCATTTTTTGATAATGTTCATATTTTCGGAGATAATCGCTCCAGAAGTAAAAAGAAATGTGTCCCCCCCCCTCTAACTTTTGAACCATATGTTTTAAAAATATGAAAAAAATCTCAAAAGTAGAACTTTATAAAAACTTTCTAGGAAAATTATTTTGAACTTGATAGGTTGAATAGTTTTTGAAAAAAAATACAAAATAATTTCTGGACGAAAAACTACGGAACCCTACACTGAGCGTGGCCCGACACGCTCTTGGCCGGTTTGTTTTACTCCTGATGACCCAAGGCATGCGCGGTTAAAATCTTTTGGATTCCTCGCGAGCACCGTGTAATACACGGTGCATTTAATAATTATTAAATATTATTCATTAATATATATTATTAAGTGCAAGACCATAATTTTGATGATGGTCTTGCACTTGCGCACTACTGCTGGCTCATCGCTCCACGCGCTTCAAGCTGGTCGCCGGCCATACCGGCGGTGTCAGGTTACGCCCGAGGGCGGTAAAAAATTCGCACCGATTCGCGGTAAAACGCGTTAATAACGCGATTGCGGCGTGCCGCGAGCCACGAGCTTGCAGCGGGCCAAGAAACAAATGTAGTCGGCCCACTAGAGCCACCGCCGGTTTACCCAAAGGGTTAATTAATAAATAAAAAGTAAATCAAAACTAGAAATAAACCCATATAAGTACCTGTCTTACTTCTAGTGGAATATAATATAATTTTCAACCGTTTTTTTTGCGGAATACAAGATAATTTTCAATACGTCCTTGTGACAGTTAAAAGATAGGTACTGTTCGACTGATTAAAAGGATTACTAAATCCTTTAAATGTCTCGTCAAAAAGTTTTTTCACACTAGATTAAACTATTTAATAATGGTGTCGCGTGGGGACTGCCTCCAATTTCGTCAACACTCAATTGGTTCAACCTTTTTGAGTCATACCAAAGTACAGTCGAGGAATTTGAATGTTTAGCACTTTTGGACCTTAACGTCATTCAAATAGAGTTGACATGTGCCAAACCTTCATTTTCCTCGACCGTACAATTGCTTTTTAATCCAATTGAAGCCCTCTTCAAGGAACTGAATTAATTGTTACTTAAATCAGGAAAATCTCCTACCAGTTCTACACTACTCAATTAAATTCGATTTAATTTGCATTTATGCTGGACGTCTTTTGGCGCGAAGACTAAGTTTGAATTAGAACCTTAAATTGGCATTCTATGTTTACCACGAAGTCACAATGATCGATCGGTTTTTTTGTTAAGGAGAAAGCAGCTATAAAACTTATTAATATCCAGATAGGGATAGGGAATTCGAGATATATCTAAATGTCACTTTTTGTGTAGCAAAATGACAGTTAAGTTAAGCGCGTTCGAAACGTTACGTGATCAACCCTCTGCAGGTCGATCACGTAACGCATTGTACGTACGTTAGATAGATCTAAATGACAATTTATTTATAAATATATTTATTTATAATAATGACAGTTGGATCAACTCTAACGCACGTTCAAAACGTTACGTGATTACTGATTACCCCTCTGGTCGCTCGCCGCCCGTGCCTCGCGCCGGTAACGCGATACTAGCGCTGGCCCCGGCTCCTCTCGCATCAGACCCTAATTTCACGGCTCATTTGCTAATTCCCTTGTCCTTTTTTGCATGGAGCCAATGCTTCGTGAAAAATGCTTCGGTAACTTTTACTAGTGTAATTATATTAAGCGTATCTCTACCGTAAACGCGTGTATCGGTTACTCTCATTATGGAGGAACCGTCACTTGACACCGCATTGTGGTCTAGGGTATGTTTCCATGCTTGTAAACTATAGGTTTACGTAACATGTTTTTAAAGGAATTAGTGGGTCAACAGAGTTATTATGGTAGGTATCATTGGCGCTTTGTTCCAAAAAAACTGCAAGATGGCTGGCCTCAAGGGCTCTTTCGCATACTGGCTCTTTCGCAAATTTAAAGCGCAGATCTTATCGAACTAAAGTAGGTTAGTTAAACTTTACATACGTAGTATGATTATTATTTTTATGAAAACTGAAGATTTGTCTTTAAACTATAAGTATTATTTTGCTCTACCCCTGCATCCGCTCTTCCAACTCCCACAGGGGGGGCTGTTGCCGACGTTGCTGCTACTTCGCACTCTCCTCATACCTCGTGTGAGGAATTCATACAAAGAAGTAGGCGTTTAAAGGATGTCGTCAAGCGTGGTAGTTGCACGGCTATCACAGGATCTGTGCTGGGCCCGCGAGATGTGTCACGGCGAGATAGGCTATCCGTATCTTTCTAATTAGAACGCTTCGAAAGAGATGCATAGTGTAAGCTCGCGGGCCGTCCCGTGGACTCCGTGGTAGCCGAGTTGGAGTTGCATTATATTTACCGGCGGTGCCGGCGGTCGTACATGTTTGCCACCATCGTATCGTAGTAAACTTGAACGGCATGAAGAACTACTGCCCTTTAAGGGTAGAAAAGACAGACAGACGGATCACAATATGTATTTACAACAATTCATGGTATTCACTAGAAGACAAGTGTCGCGCGGACCGCGATCGTGCCGTCAGCGGTGGAGTCGCGCAATTCCTATAGGGACGGTATCCGATCATTTCATAAAAAACATTTTATAAATATTCATTTTATAAACAACGTTTGGGAAACTAACGATTAAAAAATTTGTCGTTTTATAAAATATTGTTTTACAAAGAGTTCATTAGACAAATAATTTAATTGAAAAAACATCATATTATAAATCTTATTTGACAAATTACTCATTTATTATTCGTGACAATTGACAAAGTAACGTTTGGTCAAATAACGTTTAAGAAAATGCATTGTTTGGTAAGCACCTTATTTAATAAATCATTGATCGTCTTGATAGTTTTAACCCACACCTATAATTCTATACAGCACGGGCTAGCACGCGACGGCGCGCGAGCTCTCTGGATTTTTCTCGCACTATCCGTCTCTCTCTTATTAGAACAAGAGGTATGGTGCGATAAAAATCGAGAGTATGTCGTGGCCGTCCCATGCTAGACGTGCAGGTATCGTAAGTCTGTATGAGCACACGGATAAGTCTAAAAGTGTTTAGCAAGTAAGTTATCATTCCTCGCCTAAAAAACTACTTTTAGGTCTTAAAATGTACTGACATAACAGGTGGATTACCTATCCACTCTACTTTAAGGCAGGTGAGTGTAGGTACGACGACGACGAGCGAAGCAAGGAGGAGTGTTAGGTGAACTGCGACCCTAATACCGATTTATGTTTAAATACTATAATTTTTTATGAATTTATTACAGGAATGTATCTTGGCCAGTCCGCTAGATACCGTGATATGGCAGATATACTTTCATGAAACAATCATTTATCAATCGACGATTTGTGAAATGACCTATTTTATAAACGATTTATTTGGTAAATGATCCTTTTTAAAATGACAATTTAACATTCAATGTTTTTTTAAAGTGTAACATTTGCTAAATGAATATTTGTCAAATACTTATTTATAGTATAAGCATTTTTAGGAATGATAGGTTTGTGAAATGAATAGTTTGTGAATCGTTGTTTATAAAATGATCATTTATGAAACGTTTTTTATGAAATGATGGTGAACCTATAGGAACGGACACATAGTCCCGTTGTGAATCCTCGGTTTAAACCTTTTAGTTTCAGTTTCAGATCTTTAGAAAAATAAGTGCTACCAATTGTAGTTTCGTAGGAACAAATGAGCCGTCAAGCGCTAAGCGTCAGAGGGCTACAAGCGGTTTTTGCTACATATGAAGACCACGCCGCTACGGGCTACGGCGTAGCGCTACGAGCGTATTGAAGGAGTTAAGAAGTGAAAGAACCATCCAAACCGTTGTTTTGGTCGTCTCGATGAATGTCGGTGTAGTCAACTTGTGTTTAATCCGCGGTGCGCCGGCGGGAGCGGCGGCTCGTTAACATAGCTGCGCGCAATCTGCGCGCGCGCAAAAACGCGCCCATTACACCGGATTCCGAGATCGCTGACAAGGTGCCGAGGTGCCAAGCCCGTATAGCTATAACTACATAAGTATCCTTAATGAAAATGGGTACTTTTTAATCCGAATCCACGTTCATCATAGCATATACGCTGATAAAGTTTTTTATCAATCTATCTATCAATTATTCTTATATACCTACTGTAGAGAAATTTAAATGTACAACCTGTTTTGAAGCTACTCGCACAATGTCAGTGAGGAGCTGCACAAACGATACCGCTGGCACTACGTACAATCAACAACGATAAATTATTATTTGTACCAAACAAAGAATATAAATGAATCGTACAATAAGTTTTTATGTTAGTAGTGTAATAACCTAAAGTTTAAAGATATTTATGGTGCCTTGAACTTGTCCTGAAGTAGTTTATGCGCGGAGGTCGAACGAAACCTGCTGTAGCTAGCTGTATGTATAGCCGCTCACAGTATTATGTTGCTGAATGTACACTCAGAGGCAATGAAAACGGGCACTTACCATGGATTACTTTACAAAGTGACCCGTTTTCATTGCCTCTGAGTGTAATTCCCAATGTGAACTATGAAGGTACGCTACCTCAGAGGCAATGAAAACGGGTCACTTTGTAAAGTAATCCATGGGAAGTGACCCGTTTTCATTGCCTCTGAGTGTATTTTAATACTACTCGACTGTCTTGAACATGTCCTGAAGTAGGTTCATATGCGGAGGTCCCGACGGGATCGCGTTATGTGTAATGTACCGTACATCAGCCACGGGAGGCGGACCCTGCTTCCGATACCGTGCATCAGCCACGCGAGGCGGACCCTGCTGCCGATACCGTGCATCAGATCAGCCACGCGAGGCGGACCCCGCTGCCGATACCGTGCATCAGCTACGCGAGGCGGACCCTGCTGCCGATACCGTGCATCAGCCACGCGAGGCGGGCCCTGCTGCCGATACCGTGCATCAGATCAGCCACGCGAGGCGGACCCTGCTGCCGATACCGTGCATCAGATCAGCCACGCGAGGCGGACCCTGCTGCCGATACCGTGCATCAGATCAGCCACGCGAGGCGGACCCCGCTGCCGATACCGTGCATCAGCTACGCGAGGCGGACCCTGCTGCCGATACCGTGCATCAGCCACGCGAGGCGGGCCCTGCTGCCGATACCGTGCATCAGATCAGCCACGCGAGGCGGACCCTGCTGCCGATACCGTGCATCAGATCAGCCACGCGAGGCGGACCCTGCTGCCGATACCGTGCATCAGATCAGCCACGCGAGGCGGACCCTGCTGCCGATACCGTGCATCAGATCAGCCACGCGAGGCGGACCCTGCTGCCGATACCGTGCATCAGATCAGCCACGCGAGGCGGACCCTGCTGCCGATACCGTGCATCAGATCAGCCACGCGAGGCGGACCCTGCTGCCGATACCGTGCATCAGATCAGCCACGCGAGGCGGACCCTGCTGCCAATACCGTGCATCAGATCAGCCACGCGAGGCGGACCCTGCTGCCGATACCGTGCATCAGATCAGCCACGCGAGGCGGACCCTGCTGCCGATACCGTGCATCAGATCAGCCACGCGAGGCGGACCCTGCTGCCGATACCGTGCATCAGATCAGCCACGCGAGGCGGACCCTGCTGCCGATACCGTGCATCAGATCAGCCACGCGAGGCGGACCCTGCTGCCGATACCGTGCATCAGATCAGCCACGCGAGGCGGACCCTGCTGCCGATACCGTGCATCAGATCAGCCACGCGAGGCGGACCCTGCTGCCGATACCGTGCATCAGATCAGCCACGCGAGGCGGACCCTGCTGCCGATACCGTGCATCAGATCAGCCACGCGAGGCGGACCCTGCTGCCGATACCGTGCATCAGATCAGCCACGCGAGGCGGACCCTGCTGCCGATACCGTGCATCAGATCAGCCACGCGAGGCGGACCCTGCTGCCGATACCGTGCATCAGATCAGCCACGCGAGGCGGACCCTGCTGCCGATACCGTGCATCAGATCAGCCACGCGAGGCGGACCCCGCTGCCGATACCGTGCATCAGCTACGCGAGGCGGACCCTGCTGCCGATACCGTGCATCAGCTACGCGAGGCGGGCCCTGCTGCCGATACCGACCACCGACATATATCGACAGTATATCCTGCTGCACAGGTAGGCCCAAGTTACAGTTAACAATTAGTTATATTTAAGTTTAATGGTTGAAAACAGTTATCTCATGCTGCATTTGTTTCTAGCTGCCAACACAATGAACCCTCGAAAAAATAAAGGCAACGTGTTTAGTGATTCTTCTGGAGTTGCAAGCGTCCACAGACTACGGTGTTTTTACCATCAGGCAGGCCGTATCCAAGTATGGCACCATCGTAGTATTAAAAAAGAAGACGAATTCTGGTATGTACTGTACATACATACCTATCGAGAAAGATTCTAATTGACAAGATGTTAGCGTAATCACTATCCGTATTCTACAGATACAAAGAAAAGTGGATAACAAATTTATTTGGTTGGTTGCATTCCAAATAACATCGCTGACCGCATCGCAGGGTTGTCAGTGACAATGGTTATCCAGCGAGCATCATAACATAACTAGTGGACCCAGAGATGTGTGGTTCGTGCTGTCTGGTTCAGAGACACTGAGTTTCAACCATAATAAATAATAATAATAAATATTAGGGGACAATCTTACACAAATCGATCTAGTCCCAAACTAAGCAAAGCTTGTACTATGGGTATTAGACGACGATAAACATACTTATATAGATAATTAAATACTTAAATACATAGAAAACATCCGGACTAAGGAACAAATGTTCGTGCTCATCACACAAATAAATGCCCGTACCGGGATTCGAACCCAGGACCTCTTGCTTCGTACGCAGGGTCACTACCAACTGGGTTAAAGCGGTCGTCTCCATGATAATACATACATGAGGTGGCTGACACCTGGTTAGTTAAGCAGGTAATATGTCCTGTCGTTATGTCACATCATAACAACGGTGTATCCCTGTAAAATCTCTTGAAATATAGGTGAGAATTGGTGGGGGAGATAAGAGTTAATTGACTTTACATCATTGTCACATTCATAAAAAAATTAAGCAAAGCTGCAGATAAATACAACAACAATACCTGGTCTGCTTCACACGCGGGTATCTACCTGTTGCAAGGTTCCTGTTGGATTTGCAATCATCTGGACTAAAGTTAAACAGAAAAATAACCGGGCAAGTGCAGATCGGGCCACGCGCAGTGTAGGGTTCCGTAGTTGCCCGTCTGTCATTGTTAAATCGACACGCGCTCACCAACTAAATGGTGCCGTTGCGTCGGTCGAATTTGTTCGAAAGCTTGCCTTTCCAAGTACATTGGTCGACTAGTACTCGGTAACTAGTTATGCTTACTTAACCGTGATAGTTTTCCTTAAAAAATCATTATATTTTTAAATAAAATGGTTTTTAGAAATCCATAATACCATAAACCACTCTTCCAATAAATTATAGCTATAATAATCTTAAACTTGAACATGTGACCTCAGCTACATTATTGGGAATCGATTTAGACTCTAGCTTGAACTTTAAACTCCATATACAAAAGCTTACAAAACAGTTATCGTCTTTTGTATATGCTCTAAATCACCTAAAGCGTTTAACTGACCTAACTTCCGCTCTTTCAGCCTATTATGCATATGCTTACTCCAGGATGTCCTACGGACTCATTTTATGGGGTAATAGCACAGACATAGGAAAAATATTTATCTTACAAAAAAGTGCGTTAGGATATTGGCAAACATAGATCAAATGGAATCGTGTAGACCCCATTTCATAAAATACAAAATGTTGACTGTCACGTCCATGTACATTTTGGAGTCGAGTAAATTTGTTAGAAAACATATAGATTTATATTCACAGATAACCCAAAACAAAAGAAATGACCGAAATTTAAATAAACTAAGATTACCTTTTTCAAAATTAAAGTTCGTTACATCCAGCCCGCACTATATGACAATAAAAATTTATAACCACTTACTCGTACCTAATTTTATAAAAAATGAGACCGAACTAAAATCGTTCTGTACAAAATTAAAAGCTTATTTAGTCGATAAATGCTACTATAATAAAGACGATTTCTTTAATGATAAAGTGTAGAATCTGAAGTTCTAAAAATTTGTATATAACTTACTTAAAAATAATAGTTATTAAGCTGTAGATGCCCTCTCATATTGCTGCGCCCTATTCAGGGTATCACATGTAAAACTGCCCTATATTGTACCTACCTTTATAGCTATGTGATATGCAATAAACGATATTATTATTATTATTATTATATTCTTGAACAGCTATCCAACGATGGGTTTAACGAAAAAAAATTTCATTCCCACTACGTGTAGTGGAAGGTACGCAAAAAAATTTTTTTTTAGGGTTTTAAACATTTTGACGGTTACTCTTTTCTAGTAGGAAGGGTTACTGAGCTAAGATGGATAGACGGACATGGCGAAACTAAGCATTACTTGTTGACTACAGAACCCTAAAAATGACAATTAAGTGTAGGATTTAGACCAGCGAGGGGCCGGTGGAGGTTCTCAGTATTTCGGCGAACAAAGTGTCCATTTGCAATAAATCGTTCTCGGCCGTTTGACGTCTCCGTGCGTGCCATGAGGCCTAAGATGCTCGTGACATGAGGTGACTTCTGTTTGAGCGGTTCAGGTTTACAACATTTAATTTTTATGGTCTCATTTAATGTTCATTTTATGTTGCCACAACATCGGAATTTAAAAGTGATGAGAAATCTCTTAAAATCGCTCAGATTTTTGCTGGTTAGTCCTCGTAGCTATGTTAAATAATTGGGTGCCCTCCGTCTACATAATGCTTACAATAGTTCTACACTTAGTAGTAATGGTAACGAAGTCATACATACATATATATAAATTCACGCTTGTGTTTCCAAAAATGTGTCATGTGTGTAATTTTCAGTGTCGTATCTAACAACCTACTTACTTACGTTGTAGGTATGTTTAAGAGCAGTTACACACATCTACTTTTTGCAACGATACAAACGCACGTTTAACGAACGCACGACTATCCCGCGACACTTATTATAGATCATCTGTCAAAACCACCTATATATTTATACTACAGGTATCGCTTTTGTACCGCTGCTATCGGTCGCCGTGTATGGTTATACAAAAAATATAATATGCTCTAAAGCTTCACGTGATAAACGACAAGATAAAGCATTCATCCCTGTCTATCACGCGTTGTAGAGCCAAATGTTTTATCTTGTCACAGGCCTACTAAGTGCTGATAGTTCGTTAACCTTCCACAGTCACCAGACGATAAGCCGCGCGATCCGCAATCAAGTGCGAACACTGTAATGTAACATTGTAATGGTAACATTATAATTGTAACATTGCAATTGTAACACGGTGGCAAATGTCTCCATCGAGCTCTTCACAGTCAATTATTTCCTCGTTGCAGTAATTGCCGGTAATTAAAGAATAGTTCGGTTCGGATGAGGAGGCTGCGGGCTCGTTGATCGATGCTAATAGCATCAGTGAGACATCAATGCGACACCGACAGTTTAATTAAAAACTATCTATTACGTAATATTATTCCTAATAATATTGTGCCATAAAAACCACGTAGTTATCCTCTTCGGACGACCGGTTTAGCCTAATAGTTAGATTAGTGACCATGCCTACGAAACTAGAGGTCCTGGTTTCGAATCCCCAAATAGGTATTTTGTTCATGAGTCATGGATGTTTCCTATGTATGTTTTGTACGTATGTTTATCGTCGTTTAGTACGTACCCATAGTACAAGCTTTGCTTAGTTCGGGACTAGACCGATTTGTGTAAGATGGTACGCTAGTATTTATTTTGCCAAATTACTTTGTAGTATTGACCTTCGCCAGTGTTGTGAATACATATTTTAAACTGATTCCATCGTGAAGCCTTATTTTATTGGTAGTAACAGACGATATTTTTGCATTCACGGAAAAACTATTCTAACCGAAAGCAGATGTATTTACTTAACGTTATATATCTGTCTATCCTACTAATATTATAAATGCGAAAGTTTGGATGCTTAGATGTTTGGATGTTTGTTACTCAATCACGCTTAAACGACTCAACCGATTTGGATGAAATTTTGCACGAAGATAGTTTATAGCCTGGAATAAAATATAGGACAGTTTTTATCCCGGCTCCACGCATAAGAAGTCGCGGGCGGAAGCTAGTGAGTTAATAGATAAGCTTTGCTAACGAATGTAACGACACGTGATACTTCCAGGCTTCCAGCACACAGCACATTGATGGACGTGGTGGCATGTGACATGATGTAAACAATGCTTAAAATTTTCGAATAGAATAAGGTCTTAACCAAGATATTGCGATGCATTTAGCAGCTAATTATGAAGCACCTGTTGCTGGGACTAACACTAATTAAGTAGCTATTTAAAAAAATATAGTTAAACGCTCGGCATGGGCGATGGGTTGCAGCTACGCTATGCTACACCGAGCAAGGTGCAGCTATTTCAATTAGATGATTATAAAAATTAAGCGTTTAAGTATTTTGCATATTTTCATACTGAAATGTACATGTAACAGCTGCTCGCGCCAAACGTAGTACGGTGATGAGGACAAACGTTATGTTGTGAGAGTGGCATCTACAGTCTAGATATCTTATCGCCGTAACAATTGGTTCATGTTTAAATTTTATTGACCTTAATTATTCATTGTAATTTTAGACGAAAATATTTAATAAATTTAATAATAACTGTTACCTTACGTAGGTAACAGCAGCCGAATTGTCAACTGTAGTCACTAGACATGAGATAGTAAATGCCAATAATTGAAGGGGTTCGTACTCAATCAAATCAAATCAATTATTTATTCTGCAAATAGGCCACAAGGGCACTTTTACATGTCAAACGGTAATTTACAATAAAATAGTAATCTTACACAATAATAATTTAAAATTATATATAAAAGGTTAACAAACTAAATGTCACTAAGTTAATGTAAACAAAACAAAATTGCTAAATATGACCATTACATTCGATATAAGATCTGTATCCAGCATTAACAGAAGTTAATGATATTATTCAGTATTCCAGAGATGTGTAAGGTCTCTGAGCGTCCAAATACAATTAATAATTATTCTAATATTCTAAGAGATGTATACGGTCTCTAAGCGTCAAAACAAAAAAGGAACATTAATGTTATATTGTCAGAGATGTACAGGGTCAATAACAATAAAACGTGTCAAAATCAGAATGATGTCTCTCGTCAATACGATAATAATAACACTAGTATTTAAGTAGTTAATTAGGTACTATGCCCTTGCAAGCATGAACAGTCCGGACTCCACAAACAGCACCCGATCACGAGTATGACGCATATCTCAGCCATCGCCTCCCTCAACCATATGTTAGGGAAGGTGGCGACCCGATCAACGACGCCACTTACAATGGCAGATTCTTTCAGTGCAAATCGTTATGCGTCTAGGGACACAGTATATTTGGAAACCCAATACCAGGTCGACAAGGCAAGCAGGTAATATTCCATCCCAGCTAAGTGGGCAAGTCCTTCGCTAGTGTCACTACACCTAATCAGCCTTGCGGCCATCCTTATTCCGTCAATAAAGTCATTACGCACATGCTTGCGCTTGCGCACGGTCCGCGCCCAAATAGGTAACCGGAGTCCCTTTGACGCGCCGCCGCTGGGTTAATTAACCATCGGCTTTATTAAGCTGCAGCCTCAGCGCATGTAGCTGTAGGTACAGGGAGATCCTGAACACTATTTTAATTGATCGCTATTTCAATGCAGTAGTCTAGTACTATGTAGTTTAATATTTTTAATATTTAGTTTTGGTGTACGGGAAAGTTAATGATCCCGAAGCTCGAGACTCCATATCGACGGTCCCAATTAAAAGAGTCGGATCTGCAAAAATTTAGATTTTTGCTTTTCAGCGGCTTAGGTCGTAAGAAACTCTAAATTTTAAAATCACATTCACAGATTTTAGTTTTTCTCAATACTTTTCGTAAAAACCAAGATAAAAATGTCGGATCTAAGAACAGATGACATTTAAAAACGTCGGTTGTGACAGTTCCGACATTTTTACGGGACACACAGCGAGTACAAAGTGTCGGATATAACAACACATTCTACTATTTTACACGGAAAAGTGTAGCGTGCTTTTTGTTGTGTATTTGATGTAATTTACAGCCTGTTAAGTTATCAAGTAATTTTTCTCTGTATTAAATTGTTACATAAGACTTTCCGTGCAGCAATGTCAGTTCTGCCAGTTACGACATTTTTTGGAGTACCTTTCTTGACGGCGACTCCGGGAATCAGCCTGTATACAAGCGGTAATAGAACGAGAACAATTTAAACGTCTTCTGTCACTGATTGGTGACGCGTGGGAGACAACTACCCTCAGTGCGTGCTAGTAAACATTTTCCGGATCAAGCGATTAAACCCTTCCAGTCCAGGGCCTCTATTTGACAAGAAAGAGCTTACTGCGATTGTATAAAGATGTGCAATTATTTCCAGTTTCGGGTTGTAACAAGCTGCTATGCCCGGAGGGTGAATAGTAGATAATTAGATTTTACGAATAAACAACAAAAACCGTAGGATGTATCAAATTAATCGGATGGAGAAATAGGCCTTGGACGATTTAAGGAATTTTCGAATTCATATTCTGTCGGGCGAACATGTACCTAACAACCACGTTACCAATCAAGCAGTTTTGCTAGTTGAAGATACGTTTACACATTTCACTGATTCGAAATTCGAATCAATTAAGTATTTCAAATTATAATTCCACTAAAATTTTCTCATCTCTTCGGGTTTATATATATGTCGGCGGCCGATCGTAAAATCCGGCAGATCACGAAATTCCTAGGCATATCGTGAAACGCCGCCATTTCATGATTTGGCTAAAGGACATCCGCCATATCGTTCAAAACTTAACGTTTAACGATTTGTCTAATGACGTTTAGGCAGATCATGAAATTCCTAGGCATATCATGAAACGCCGGCATTTCATGATTTGGCCAAGCCAGTGACGTTTAGGCTGATCATGAAATTCCTAGGCATATCATGAAACGCCGGCATATCGTTCAATACTCACCGTTATACGTAAGTAGGGTGTCCAAAATTGAATTAGGTAAATTAAAAAAAATAAGAAGTGCGGACTGATAATCTCCAGCGAGTCGACGCCACCCCGCTGCGCGGGGTGTCTATTTCTGGTCTGAGGGACACAAGTGAACCCTAACCTAACCGACCTAAGACAGAGTTCGCTTATGACAAACCATTTTTGTCCGCCCTGATTATTAGCCCCCAACAAAAACGGCCGCCATCGCATGTGCAGCGCCACCAGTGGCCAAGAAAGAAACTATTGTACGATGTGCCCGGTATAGAGCTAGGAATATCGACGAATGCGTTGCTCTAATCGATCTGCCGTATTGTTTATCAGGCACATCGTGATAAGCCTAGCCGACTTTTAGGCATATCATGAAATGGCGCCGTTTCACGATATGCCTAGGAATTTCGTGATCTGGCGTATTTAACGATCTGCCGCCGACATATACATAGATACCTACCGATATTAATCATACGACTTTTTTTCGTCTATGTTATAAAATCAATAACCAAGATGCAGAATAGATATAGAATCCTTGCCTCACAAGATAACCAGATCACAACAACTGTTTGCTCTAAATCAACCGCTAATAACTATAATTATCACGTTAGGAGCTAAATTGAGCAATAATAAACATGGCCGCGAGACCGCTCAAACGCAGAAAAACCACAAAAATGAGGTCCTTACCGCAAACTAAAATATGCCCTAACTCAAGGGGTTAAGGTCTCAGATGTGGACAGTTTAAATGGTATTTCGTGTTAATTACTGAGGTAAGCGTTATTGATGGTGATGAATATCGGTGACCATTACTCGTCGGATCATAGATTAAACGGTGTCGGTCACTTCTCTTGGGAGTTAGTCTGGTTGAGGCTAGGAATGCCTACCTTACTGCTTGATGAACGAGCGAGCCAAGTGAACGAAGTTGTTCGTTTCAGCTTGGGCCTGTTCTCTGTCCACTACAGGTCGCATTTCTCAAGCGATTCTCGCGAAATATTGAGGGACACCAGAGTTGCATTCCGGAAGGCGGTACATGTATCATTGCTCTTTGTGTAGTTATAATTGTAATTTCCACGGACGACGGAAACCTGAACGAAGATTTAGCACCGAAATCTCTGGGTCTATTTAATTTAGACAGAAGTATTTAAAACTAAATACGACGTTGTTAGTCTGAGGATTTCAAAGATTGGTGGGAACAATAAAGTATTTCTAGACATTACCAGAATAGCAAGAAAATACAAGCATATCAAATATCTCCGTGCTTGACACTGCCCCAATACTTGGCACCATCAATATTACCACTAATTTTCCTTGACCTTGGCACCACCTTAATTCATACAGCAATAAAGGTGACCAATAGCAGGGTGTCAATTATTGAAATAGGGGTCTCAAGCATTGGCACGTACCTTAAGTACATTGCACGGCCGGCCAACGAACATGATGCTGATGACGAAATCTCGTCAGAGCTTTTAAGTTTGTTCGTTTTCATGCGCAACATGTTTGTGGATCCACTGTAACTACTCGTATAAGTCTGTATGTAATGTGGGAATGGAACAAGACGCCCAGCAAAGATTACCCGGGCGTAGTCGGGGTCGTGGGACCATCGGGAATCATTTAGAAGTCATTACCGGCGCGGCATGCGTCATCGTATGCGACGTTGGAGTTCGGACGCAGCTAGAAGCAACGTCCGAACACCGAACACGGCGGACATTAAGCTTATGTTTCGTATATATGACTTACATATTTACTTATATGCAAAAGTGGTGAGCAGAGTAGGACCACATAGGTGCAAATACCTGCCTACTTGTCTTGTGCTAGAATTTCTGCTCACCTCTTCGCAAGATTTCGCCTTCATGAAATAATTATTATAAAATATTCATAAAACAATGGGTACAACGACCGTTAGAACAAGTACCCTGTGATTTCGTTATGACTTCTATGTATTCTTGGTGCACCTGTTCTACTGCGGGTATGACGTTGGCAGTCATACCCGCAGTAGGTACACTACTTTTGCCATTGTAAGGGTTTAAATATGCACTACTTAACGAAATAAATGACCAGACCAATATAATGATTTATTTACTACGTAAATAATAAAATGCACATATATTCTAATACAAAACATAACAAAAGAACGGACGGCTGATGGACTGTGGTAATGACGGACGGACGGATGATTGCCGACTATGTTAGACTATCTTCAGAAGATGCCAGTCCATCTTCACATTCGAAAGGTCGGATTCGTCTTCTAGTGCCTCTGATCCTTAAATGGAGACAGCTCTTAAAACTGAAATTTGTACTTTTACTTTAAGCCAATACGTTATTTGTGAATACGCTTTTCCCCATTTTTAGGGTTCCTTAGTCAACAAGGAACCCTTATAGTTTCGCCATGTCCGTCCGTCTGTCTGTCTGTCCGTTTGTCTGTCCGTCTTTGGCTTAGCTCAGTAACCATTACTACTAGAAAACTGTAATTCGCAATGGGTATATAAATCAATCACGCCGACAAAACAGTATAATAAAATCTTGAAAAATATTTTTTTTTAGGGTACACCTAAAGCGCGCGGGGATGTATTTTTTTTTTCTTGTTAAACCCATAGTGTGGGATACCCCACACTGGTTGGATTGCTCGGTCAAAAATATTATTAGTTTTTAAAAACCATTTTTCAAATCAGTGATTCGTTTGCGAGATATTGGGCTTTAAAGCCCTAATTTTTGTTCGAGTCATGTGTCCCCCCCCCCTGCCGGCTAAATGGCTGCTACTCGGGATGTGAAAAAATTCGTGGTAGTAGTACATATAATGAATTTAAAAGGAAAACTATCACGGACAAGTAGGCATAAGTAGTTACCGAGTAATAGTCGACCAACTTAATGTGTACTTGGAAAGGCCGATTTTCGTACAAATTCGGCCGACGCAACCGCACCGCACGTTGATGTAACTAAGACAGACGGGTAACTGCGGAACCCTACACTGCGCGTGGCCCGACACGCACTTGGCCGGTTTTTTTCATTACTACTACTTAACTAGTAGGTGGTCTATGGAAGATCTTCGCTGGTACTAAAGGAATGTCATTGTAAAGCTACAATTTCAGCTTAAGCCTTCTCTGCCGTTCTGTCTAGATGAGAATTTACATCATCCATCGTCCGTGGTTGATCACACGGTGTACATGTAATAATAAAAAGAAGTGGAGCAGGAGATAATGTGGCGGCGGTAATGGAGCGGTGTCGCGGCGTGACCGGCGCGGCGACCGCGGGCTAAACGCTTTGCCCAAACGAGTCATTATGGGCGGCGCGAGCGACGGCGGGGCAGCGACTGCAAGGGTGCGGAGATGTGGACAGGGAAGAAACGTTCTCGTGTCGGAAAAGTATCTTCAAACAACACATGTGAAAAGATCGAAAATAATTACGTTTTGTTCCACTATAATTGCGCGTAGCTAAGAGCGGCGTTTTAAAAGGTTGATGCCATCAATTTCAAGATTCAAAGCGGCAGATCTCGTAGGTGTGATGGTGGGTTTTTTAAATATTACTCAAAAACTAGTTTTAGGTATGCCTAAACATATTGTTATGTAGTAATTTAATGTGGGTACTTTTAGGATAGTTTTCGCTCATTGCTACTTGTAATCACGTGCATACATGTTTTGGGTGGCACTCCTAACCAGAACTCTTGATTTATGATCTACAGTATATGTGATGAAAGTTATCTGTTTAGTGTGTCTAATAAATAAATAAATAAAATGGTATCCGCCTACTTAGCTTGAAAAATAGATGGACTACATATATGCAATTGAATCTGTGTGTTTTCGCCGTATCCTGTGACTCGGGCCAGCCGCCCAAAATCCGTCAAGTTCACAGTTTTTACCGCAGCGTGTAACGACGCTGTATCAAATTTGATACATGGCCGTCGCATTCCCGCGCCGGCGCGGATTGATGAATCGCCGGCCATCTTCATATTTAATATGCTGCAACCGTCGTAATCAACTGATGAAACTCGTCCGCAGTGTCTCTGTGATCTGCGGTGTACCTCAAACGCTGTTGCGTCTCTTTCTGTTATGAGAATGCGTCTTGAAAGAATCTGGGATCTGTTAACTACATAATCCTAAAAGAATTGGGGTACAAAGGTCCTAGTTTAGTCCTATTATTTGGCTATTATTTTACTCTTCATGTTATTATGGTTATTATTTGTACTTATCTGAATGTATTATGAATTATGTATTAAGTTGACATCTTGACTTTGTAAATGCTACCTACTTGCCTACTTGCCTGTGTATAATACCAAGTTGAATAGTGTATTTGTTTTTGTTAGTGTATTCTTAGGTTTAAGGCATGACATTCAAACACAATGTAATTTGTTAATGAATAAATACAATAAAATACAAATAGTTTTTGCCCAAGCAACTGTTATCTTTATCTGACCTTCCGAGAAAGGAATCTAGACCTCTTGAAAGTCAAAAGTTCGCAAGAGCATGCCACGAGCTAATACTAGAACCAAGTCTTGAATACACGCGGCCACGTGAGTTCTGGATTTAGTTTCGATTAGACAAGGAGACTTTTGAATGGAATACTTTAAGTCCGTTCGGTTCTAGCGCGGGCAGACAAGGATAATTATAAAATTTTCATTAAATGTTTAGAAACCTTTTACGCCCCATTTTCGAGCTTCACCTGTTACTTTTTGTGTTGCCTGTTATATCTGTGGTCGTGTGAATAATGTCTAATCATCGGCGCATTAGCTGTAGTAATTACTTATTTGCCATCGCCACGACAAGTTGATTGCGGGGGATCATTGTTTCGAGATCTGCACCTTGCACAACTGTCAACGTAAACTAATTGTAGACAAACGCGTAAATTGTAATTGTAAACAATTTGTTGTTAACGAGAAGTTATTTTGCATTTGCACTCATTTCCCGTGGAATGCGGTGGACGTCACGCGTCACCTTAGCCGATGGTTCTTGTTTTATTATTGGCTGGCGATTGTGTATATGTCGCAGGGAAATGGCCAAAACAGAGATTTGAACAAATCTCTAAGGGATATGATCAAATCACGCAGGATGTTAAAATGGCGAATCCATTTTATCATTTGCCTAGAAAAAATCAGTCATTTAATCAAATCTCTGAGTCTGTTTAGTGAAATGACGAAATCGGCCAAAAAAGGCAACTCGTTTTGTCATTTCACTAGATTTGTTTAGTGATTTGACAAAATCCCTGAACCGCGTCAGTGAGTTGACGAAACTAACTCGCAAAGCCAACTCGTTTTACCATTTCACTAGACAAGTTTAGTGAAATGATAAAAATCTCAACTCTAGTACGGATTAAGTCGCTAGTGCGGTCGTGTTGCCCCCCTCCTGCACCTTATCGCTACCCGCTCTCGCCCTTGAGTGTCAGGAAAATGGCCAAAACAGAGATTTGAACAAATCTCTAAGGGATATGATCAAATCACGCAGGATGTTAAAATGGCGAATCCATTTTATCATTTGCCTAGAAAGAATCAGTCATTTGATCAAATCCCTGAATTTGTTTAGTAAAATGAAGAAATCGGGCAAAAAAGGCAACTTGTTTTTTCATTTCACCAGATTTGTTTAGTGATTTGATAAAATCCCTGAAACGCGTCAGTGAGTTGACGAAACTAACTGCTCGCAAAGCCAACTCGTTTTACCATTTCACTAGACACGTTTAGTGAAATGATAAAGTCTCTACTGTAACATGGTATAGGTGATGTGATCAAATCTCTGAACTGGTTCAGTGTTACTCTACAATTAAGTTTGATCAAATCTCTCACAAGATGTTTCAGGGATTTTATCAAATCACTGAACAATTCTGGGGAAATTAAAAAAAACGAGTTTACTTTTTTGGCTGATTTCGTCATTTCACTAAATAGATTCAGGGATTTGATCTAATGACTGATTTTTCTAGGCAAATGATAAAATGGAATAGCCATTTTCACATCCTGCGTGATTTGGTCATATCTCTTAGAGATTTGTTGAAATCTCTGACATGATTTAGTGAAATGGTAAAATAAAATGTCGAAATTAGGTAATAAAATAGTATGTCAAATCAGATTTTTTAATCGTATACAAGAATTTTGTAAACCAGAATATAATCATTTTAAGGTGGTTCGCTTTCCATACAAAAAATGACATTCGCAGGGTAACAGCGTGCTATTTTAACTGCTACGTACTGCGCACGTGCGTCTGAGCCGGCCGGTGCCTAATACGCAATGGCGAGAGCGGGTAGCGGTAAGGTGCAGGAGGGGGGTAAGACGACCGCACTTGAGCGACTTAATCCGTACTAGAGTTGAGATTTTTATCATTTCACTAAACTTGTCTAGTGAAATGGTAAAACGAGTTGGCTTTGCGAGTTAGTTTCGTCAACTCACTGACGCGGTTCAGGGATTTTGTCAAATCACTAAACAAATCTAGTGAAATGAAAAAACGAGTTGCCTTTTTTGGCCGATTTCGTCATTTCACTAAACAGACTCAGGGATTTGATCAAATGACTGATTTTTTCTAGGCAAATGATAAAATGGATTCGCCATTTTAACATCCTGCGTGATTTGATCATATCCCTTAGAGTTTTGTTCAAATCTCTGTTTTAGCCATTTCCCTGCGACATATACATAGCCAAATCAAACTGATGATATCAAATACATACCTCAGTACAAGAACAACTCTACATAATCAGTTCTATATCTGCTAAAAGAGGATTGTTTGTACATATATATATGTATGTATAAAGCGGTAAGATGCCAGAACGAATCCTCGCTTCCTGGATCGTCCGGCATTTAGATAATACGGGCCCCAATGTGTCTGACCGCCAGTTTGGCTTTCGCATCGGACGGTCCTGCATGGACGCACTGGGTGCCCTAAGAGGATTAGGGAAGAGGCGGCGGGAAGAAGGGAGGGAGTGGTGGCGGTGTCGTTGGACATCGCCAACGCGTTTGGCTCCCTTCCATATTCTGTTATTGGCGAGGCCCTCAAATACCATGGAGTGCCTTCATATCTGAGGCGCATCGTGGAGCACTACCTCACGCGGCGGGTAGTATTCTTCGAAGAAAGAGGAGGGCAAAGGCGATCGAGGCCTATGGCTTGTGGTGTGCCCCAGGGGTCCATGCTGGGACCTCTACTTTGGAACCTAGGGTATGACTGGGCTCTGTTACGCAGATGACACGATGGTGGCTGTCCGGGGTCTGGAGATGAGGGAGGCTCTGCGGCGAGCGGAAGTGGCCGCGGAGCTAATGACAACCCGTATCCGGCTGCTAGGTCTACAGGTATCCCTCCCGAAGACAGAGGCAATAATCTTCGGAGGGAGGGGATAGCGGCCGCCTGTGGGTGCCACGATTAGAGTTAGCGAAGAGGCGTTCCAGGTGAAGCCACATATAAAGTACCTGGGCCTCATCCTGGACTGCAAATGGAACTATGTTCGATGCCAAGGGGATTGCCTATTTTGATATCCTTATACCTACACAGAGATCATGAAAAAAAGGCATATTAGTTCCGGCTTGCCTAATTTAGGCTATACTCAAGCATATAAATGTAGTGGGAAGTGTATAGCGTCAACGCTATCTCGCTTACGTCTAGGAAAATAGGGAAAACCTTTTTTTTTTTGATTATTCGTATACAATTGGTCGCTGATACGATCGAGAGGGCTGAAACATACAGTCTGTCTTTACACCGCTTTGGCGAGTTTGTCATCCTTTTCAGGATTGCCAAAAAGAAAGAGAGTTTTTCTATTAACATTAAATTATAATTTACACTTTACAACTTTAGCACAATTTTGTTTGTAACATCACTTTTAATTCAACATTTCTGTGACACTACAGACAACTCTGTATCTCGATGTGTCATCACACTTAAAGTTACAGTGAACAGCTATTTGACAGCTGTTGGCTGTCTATCGCCACCGCATTCGCTATAACTTCCTAACTTAACTAACTTCTTTCCGTATTTAAATGAGTAGCCAATTATGAAGTCTTCGTTGGTGACTTTTCTTATAAATACGAAGATTGTCGATAACAAATGCAACTGTACCACGGGCATATCTAGGAGATGATTTAATTGAAATTGTATACCTAATCGAAGATAAAACAAAACTAATTTATCGTAGGTATTAAATCTCACTCTCTGCTTGGCCTCGCCGATGGAAAATATCAATAATACTTATGAAGACTTTGCTAGGACATTCTGCTGAGCTGCCAAAAATCAAAATCAAAAATCAATAATTTGATTTTGCAAATAGGTCACGAGAGCTTTTTATGTGTCAAACTGCAATTTACAAAATAAAAAAAATATTCAAGTTTGGTAAAAAAAGCTAACCCCTCTGATGAAAACGAAACTTAATGACAGTTTTTTTAGTGATTGCAAAACAGCTGATAGGATTCGGAAGCGCTTCCTAACAGATCATTAAATGTATGTTAATGTATCAATAGGCTTAATGACCGGCGGGACCACCGACCGCCGCTAAGTGTTATTGATGGAACTCCGGCAGGTGGCAAAAGCGCCGAACTGGGGCAAAAAAGGTCATCAGAGTCGAAACATGGTGATGGCTGGTGGACAGAGATCAGCGGGGACAGAGGCACGTTCATGTTGTAGTGAGTTTATGTAAACTACTACCAAGTGTCCTAATACAATGTGTAAAACGATGAAAAAATTATTTAACACATTCATTGCCCAGAATCGCTACGCGCTAAGCGATTCTGGTTCGTAGCCGATCCCGTGGTTTTCCTCGTATGTTGTTTTTTTTTTTTTTTTTTATATATAACGACGGTGGCAAACAAGCGTACGGTCCGCCTGATGGTAAGCGGACACCGCAGCCTATAGACGCATGCAACTCCAAAGGAGTAACATGGGCGGCATGTAGCGGAAAGGGACTACGGCGGTCTGACGCATATGTGTCGTCATGGGCCCTGAACGGGGATGATGATGGCACCCCCGATAGAACAAACAGCTATAAGAACCATCTCTACGGACAAGACTTTCGATGGCAAAACCGTACTCATAATAGGTTCATCCGTTTGTGTACTACGATGCCACAGACAGGACAGACACACAGACTACACATGTGGCTAAAACTATGAATATGTATATTGTAGAACTCCTTACAAATGTTCCCATGATATGTTGAATTTTCATGATTAGTAAAACGCACCTAAACTAACCTAATGGATTCTACACGGAAAAGCTAACGGTTCCGCTTCACAATCTTTCCAATTTTAACAAACTCAGCTCCATAAATCTCCTTTACGTCACTCTGGGCGGTAAGTGAGATTTACCGCCCACGGGCGCAGCGGCAAATCTCATTTCACACCCAGGAGAAGACGTAAAATTGTGTACGCACCACGGGCTGTAATTCGAAAAGCCCCAGATCGCATATTTATGGCCCGCACCTCACCGGTTCGGACCACAAACACCTGCGATCTGGGGCATTCACGAATTCACCGGCTACGTACGTAAAGTGTGTCGGCTCTGCGTCTCCGCTCTCGACGGCTGTTGCTCAGTGAGCGTTAACGCGCGTTTTTATCCTCACGACAATATTAAATCAGGGCGGGGATGATTTATTGGCACCTCGTTGGCAACGGGTTGGCCCCGGAGACCGGGAACGGGGGCCGGGGGTGCGGGGAGGGGGCGGGGGCGGGGGCCGACCGGCGTCGGCTTTAATTAAGTAAGCAGATATACCTAATAGTTAAATTCGATATTTGAAAGTTTATGTCACGCGACTGATGAAGTAGAAGTCAAGTACGAAGGTAAAACTTGTGTTGACGTTTTAATGGTGGTTAGACGTGTAACTAGTAGGTAAGTAGAGAGTAAGTGAGAAGCTAATTGTTTTTCTGTCTAGTCGTTGTTTTACAGATACCGGTAAGTCCGCTGATGACAGGTTAAGTCATTATTGAAAGATACCCTCACACAAAGAGACATTTGTACTAATAATAATTTATTTACAAAAACCTTAAAGTATCAAATCCAATGGTCATTATTGCAAGGAAGTAAAAAACCTGTTAAGTATTAACATGAACATAAAAGGTTTTTTATTCTTATTTTGGGTAAGTCTAAAACGTTCAAGTAATCCTAAGGGCTTTCCATAACCTTAAGAGATGATAGTCCGTATATCCGAGTATTAATTAGGCCATACAGGATTCTGCCACATGCATCGATCCCACACCTACTGAATACCCCGCAAACAGCCAATCTGCCGGAACAATGCGGCTCAGCCGCACGCGACAACTCCCTCCGACTCCTTCCAATTAACAAGAAAAACAGCGACAATCTCCCGCCGACACTGACGCATTATTCCGATTTGACGCCGCAACAACACACTCCAATTCCATCTCTAATCACGCAAGCCATTCTAACCTTAATACCTTCCTAATTTAGGGTTGTTTTCCCTCGCATTTCCCCGGGTAGTTTGGTAGTGTAGTGTTTTCCTAAGCTGTTGGAGGCTTATTAGGCGTGCGAAGGAAGGTGTGTGCCTGACAAACGCGGCTGACCGATGGCTCGCGCGGAATTAGTTTATGATTAACCTTCAACTGTTTTCTTTAGATGGCCGGCCAATGACCATTGTGGTGAGGAGGATAATAATTCTTGTCTGCTTTTTCTTTATGATTTTGACAGACTAATCCAACGGGAAAAAACGAAAAAAGATATTTAAAATGATTCAGTATAACAACTGTAATGCTCATATTAACTATGCGGATATTTTGGACAGATTCTTAAAGAGCAGTTTCTGATGGTGTTATAAACACTTACATTCCTCTAATCGTCTTCGATCCAATACATATTACCTATAATATTAGAATTGTTGACACGTATAGTACCTACATACAATAAATTATTTTTAATGTTTTCTGTAAAACCACAAAGGACTGAGAATTTGCAAGTTCTCAGGTTACAGGGTAGATTTAAAGCAGTGAGCAAAATAAAGGAGGAGTAATGGAGGCATTATGGAGAGTGCAGCTACCCGTAAACAAGTGAGCATTCTGAGCATTCAGCACAACGCTCCTTCCACTCAATGGAGCGATCGCATTTCTTAATTAATCAAAAAGGTGTATTGTACACCGCGTATTTATTATAATCCCCAGCGTTATTTTTACAGGCGTGTCGGGTTACACTAAGTACGAATATCTGCACACATTAGCTGGCTATCGCGTTCCGTTCGTTCATTTTAACCATTCACTCGATGAATGAGCGGAGACAACCGATCCGGGCTTTTGAGTTCACTCAAAACAAAGGGCGGGCAAATAAATAAAATAATTAGTACGAGTGTTGATTCGTTTAGAGCCATCGGTAGTAATAGCGAGAGGGGTTGTGCTGAGTGCCTTCGATTTGTAAACCGCTTAAGAGGCCGGTTTGGACGATTTGGAAAGTAACTGACGAATTTCGTTACAGGAATTTAACTTGGAAAATGTCATATTCAAGAGTCGAAGAAATATTTCCTGAATCAGAGTAAATAACAGATGTTACCATTATTCAATCTTTATTTTTGACATGTTGAATATGAAATGATGATGTTCATGTCGCAATAAACATATTGACAATACAAAAGTATACCGAAAATAAATACCCAGGGTAGCTTGATCTTTAACAAAGACTGAATATAAGGTACGGCAGTGGACATCATCATTTCATATTCAACATGTCAAAAATAAAGATTGAATAATGGTAACATCTGTTATTAGTACTACAGTACACTACACTACTACTACCGTACAAATTGTTTTCAATTAAATTATTGAACTTGATGTTCCGGATTGTTACTTAAACGCATAAGCAAACCAGCGTGCCAAGGTAGTCTCACATCTGAATGACTAACAAGGGCTATCGAATGTCGCTCAACGGCGGAAAAAAAGTTAAGTCCTCGGGCCCCGTTCACCGCGCTTTGGTTCATAAAACGCCTCAGCATTATCTAACGACGGCTTGTTTGGAGAATTAATGATTGAATCATTATTTGAAGCTTTAATGATAAGTTGATAACGCTGTTTTAAAGGTAAATCGTGAGATAAAGATAAACATTTGAAATAGGAATGATTGCTTAGTAATTGGTAAGTTACTTACTATCGTTGTTTGGTGCTTATATAATTCCTCGTAGTCATTTATTACCTGTGAGACTGTTGATTTGTAAGTCTGCAGGCAGGGAGTAATCTCCGGAACTAGGTAGGTACACAATAAAAAAAAAACTTTCACTGGTAGAATAGAATAAACTTTCAGGATAGACATGCTATTATTTTGCAGTTTCTATGGGTTCTCTAGCTCTAATACGCGGACGGAGCAGCTAGTCAAGTATATAGAGAAACATATTATCAATCCCGGTATTCCAATTGGGTAAGGACCATATTTGAAAATAATTGTTTTTGTCAAATCTACATGGACGATAAAGGAATTGCAAAGTACATGGTAATAGAGTGAAATTACGACATGCTCGTGAGGCCTAACTTGCAGAACACAATAATGTTCAATTGGTTTTAATTATCTTCTAATACTTACGTCACCTTTTGAAGAAATTAGTCTATAGTAATTAACTGTAGTTGAAAGTGACAGAGACATTTCACGAGTTACGACCACAGGGCTGGTTCTCAAGACCGGTGTGTAAGGTTATTGTATCTCCGAATTGTATTATCTTCGCACAAAACAAATCGAAGTCCAATCAAATCAACAATTCCGAGTTCACACTCGTAATGAGCTTTCCCAACAAAAGCTTGTAAATGAAAGCTTCAATCAGAGCACAATGAGCTTTATGAAGGTGCAATTAAGCGAGTCAGGTGCGCGCGCGTCGCGGGCATTAATCACTGTGCGATTCTTGGCGGTGACAGGCTGCGGCCAGCGCGCGCGGCGGGACGCAGCGGGACTCATAGATCGTTCGATTCACGAGGGATCGTGGAGGACGGCACAGTGAGGAGTAGGACCTCGAATAGCTCATTACTGGATACGCGGCGACCCGTTTAAGTCTCTTAACGATTCTTGGTCCAATTTCTTGCAAGGTAAAAACGTGTCCCTTTATGAAACCGTTTCATAAAAAAAACGCGTACCTACTATCTTGCCTTGACATTTTAACACGAAACGCTCGAGAAATCATTTCATTCGAAGTAACAACCATAAGAATAAGGACTTACCGCGTCATGTCAAGTCAGTAGGAAAACTAGCGGGTACAGAGGACAATAGTAAACGTGACAATATCAGATGACGTCAAGGTAAGACATAGGACTGATTTCGAACTTATGATGCAGTCTCCATCGTTCTAGCAAATATATATTTGAGGTCGACTCGGGCTTTTCAATCTGTTTTATATTTTCATATTTTTAACTTATTGACCAGCAAACAGTGGCGGCGTGTGAAAATTTACGATGTGCAACCCCGAACGAAAAAAAGTTATGAAAGAGTTTAGAGTAGGTATATAACTATGTATAGGCTTGCCTAAAAATACATTTTAGGCATGCCGGTGGGAATCAGCTTGTATGGGCGCTTCGCTACTGCCAGCAAATCCTACTAATATTATAAATGCGAAAGTTTGGATGTTTGTTACTCAATCACGCTTAAACGGCTTAACCGATTTGGATGAAATTTTGCACGAAGATAGTTTATAGCCTGGATTAAAATATAGGATAGTTTTTATCCCGGGTCCACGCAGACGAAGTCGCGGGCGGAAGCTAGTAATACAATAAATGTGTGGGTGCCAGGTGGTGACCCCGCTAGGTGCCCGTGGCTTGCACCACGGCGCCAGGCGCGAACACACAGTCGATCAGCCTGTATCGCGGCGGCGCGCCGATATGCACCCATTTCAATGACTTTGATGATGGAATAGCGCAAACATTTCATGTGTATAGATCTTGACTCAAATTCGAGGCACTAAACGCGAAAATACATGTCATACTCACGGTGTACCCTTGTTTTGTCGACAACCTTTTCATCGAATATTATTTCATCGACAACGATTCATCAAAACTTCAGTACTAGTAATATTGTTTGGCGTTATTTTATTTCAACTACTATTTATTTAAATTGATCTTACTACGTAGAAATGCTATTCCTCGAATATTACTTAATCGCTGATTTGTTTCAAATTATTTTAATTGGCACAGGTGTGCCAAACACAGGTAGGTGTTTGTAGTTACAAAACATAGCAATTCATTTCTTCGACGTATTACTTTAATACAATTTTATATGTCCTACTGCACATTTATACATTATTCAAATTATATAGTTAATTGTGTGACATAGAAATATGATAATCATTGGTGTCAATCGTTTATTACAAAAAATATCAGGGCGGACAAAAACGGCTTGTCATAAGCGAACTCTGTTTTAGATCGGTTAGGTTAGGGTTCACTTGTGTCCCTCAGACAAGAATAGATACCCCGCGCAGCGGGGTGGCGTCGACTCGCTGCACGGCAAAAGTAGGTTAAAACACGTTAGGGATCCCGATATAGATCCGAAATGAAATGAATCAAAAAAACCCGAAATGAAAAGCCACGACATGAATTTTATTGAAATAAGTCAACTACCACTTAAAAGACCTCGGTTCAAATTACCTAGTATCGAGTCCTCGACGCAATGAACTTGTCGATGAAATGAAAATACTTGAAACGTTGTCTTTGAAATAATATTCGATTAAATGTTTGTCGGCAATTCAATGGTAAACCCATCCTACTCAGTTCTTATGGCCGATCCCAATAATCAAATCCACCGATAGTTTTCCTTACCAACAGTTACATTTTGACACATTTTCTACGGGTAATCTGTCAAAATGTAACTGCCTTTTGCCGACTGTACCCATAGTAAAAGATTTGCTTAGTTTGGGAGTAGGTCGATTTGTGTAAATGTGTGTCCCGAAATATTTATGTTGTTTATTTATTTAATATCATAAAATATTCGCTTTTACAGTTTTTCTTACCTTTACAAGTTTGGGTAGCAAGTTCAGAAGGATATTTGCGTGACTTTTGAAACGGACCATGAGCTTCAACTATCAGATCATAACATTTTAAACGATCCTTTCAAACGTCATCCAATCACAGTCGGAGCACACAGAAGTTCGCTGCAAAAGTCATGCACTCTTCAAGTAATGTTTTCTTCACTCTCTGTCTACAAATCAAGCTGAACGATAACAGGGATTTGGCGGGCGATTCCGCTGATTGAAAAAAAGCCGGCGCTCATTTGCAGGCGGTGTCGGGTGATTCGCTTCCGAGCCGAGCGAGCGGTGGCGGCGGGGTTAACGAGTGCAGGAATCGATTAATCGGATGTGTTCGCGCCGTGCTGCAGCGCCCCTACCATCGACACGCAAATACTACCCCATTCGTACCTCCTATTTGAAGCTTTTCTTTCTTAATGATCTTAAGGATAGGCCTAAACTGAAGTGTATGTCGCGAAGTTGGAGCAGACGGTGAAGAAACTGAGATCAGGCTCAGTTTGCTATTTAGGCTTGGCATTTTTACATGGAATTGAGCATATAGAACTTGGCTGAAATGGAGCGCGGAAAATTTACGTTTTGGTTTGAAACGGCTAAATGTATTCAGTCCAAGTATGTTTTATGTACAGCGTATGTGTACTTTGGTGTGAAATGTATGTGCTTGTTCTCCGCTAACCATGATACCTTCTGCTGAGCTTCTGCTGCGATACTCACAGCCAAAGTCTCTCCTAGTAGGTATTTACTGAGTTAATCAAGCCCCACAGGTTCTCCTTCTCATCTCATGTTTCGTCACACAAGTGTTCTGTTCTTGGACCTGGTTCTTCCTCCGGCGATCGCGTCGACAGTAGGGGCCGCGCACCCTCTGTTTGGCGCGAGCAAATCTGTTCGCACTCGGCGGATTACGTCCGCGTTCGATTAGTGCGTGATTGCTACACCTACTCGCGCGACCCGACATCAAACAAGTGTAGCGATTGAGCTGCTTCCGACAACAAAACATCTGACGATTCTATTACCTCTTTAAAAATACTGTTTAGTTTTTTCATCGGGAATAAATACTTTTCATGTTCTTCGGTGATTTTAAGTTTTCAAATCTTGGATAATGTAATGTTAAGTTAAAGTCAAGAAATAGGTAGAATGATAAAAGTTATCATAAGTGAGTACCTAGTCTGTGTTTTTTTGTCTAAATGATGAAAGACTAAAAGGCGTTGTGTGACTCCCGTAAAGGCAAAGTGACAAATAAAACATATTTTATAAAACGTTATTAAGTCGTTTTTTTTTATTAGTCGTGCGTGTTACAGTCAATTTTAATATGGTTTTATTTGCGGTCAATCTTACACAAATCGCCCTAGGTAGTCCCAAACGAATCAAAGCTTGTAGGTACTATGGGTACTAGACGACGATAAACATACTTAGATACATAGATATATAAATACTTTACATAGAAAACAACCATGACTCGGGAACAAAATATATTCGTGCTCATCACACAAATAAATGCCCTTACCGGGATTCGAACCCACGACCTCTCGCTTCGTAGGCAGGGTCACTACCCTACCAACTAGGCTAATGCGGTCGTCAAATAATAAATATAATAATGTATAAATTAATATTGAGCCCTATCAAATGAATTATAGTATAATTATTTGATTTATTGATAAACTTTTAGACCTTTAAAAAAAATATATATAAATATAACACAATGAATTATATATAATCTTTAGTAAAACATAAGAGTATGCTTTTAAGAAAGAGATTATCTTGACTCGGAACATTTCATAACTGGCACTCCATATACCCGTAAGATACATTTGATAGGTCAATATTTTAACATTATTTATTCATTATTAATTTAGTTTAATGTCCTATTTATTTACCTTCCACTCACTTAAAAACTGAGCGTCCTTGGGGACGAAGTGCGCAGTTCTATTGTGACATCCCATTACACCGAGTGCTTAAGACAATGCCAACCCTAGTGTCGCGCTCGATCTACCCTTCTAACAAAAGCGCATCACACCAAGACGTGCTTCACTGCCATTTTAAATTGAATGTGTTAAGCATTAGGGTTGACAGTGGAATTACATATATTTGTGACATAATGTCCTTTTTGATGTGGGGGGTGTCGCGTGTGTTTGCGCAAGTTAAAACGCCACGCGTTAATACTGTTGACAGTTAGTAACTGGTGTGCGCGCGGCCGACACTCTCCAAGCACACTAGGTACTCTTGTAAGTAGGGCTGGCAAAGTGTTATTGTTTGAATTAAGAGCTTGTCTTCAAGTGTCATTTATAGATTGTCAAGAAGGTATATTTAACCGAAACTCCATCAAAAAAGTCAATAACTCAAACGTTTAAGCCTAAAAACAGAGCATTGAGAGAAATTCGGACCAAAATAACAATAACATTGCACATCGCTTTGACAAGTTAAGGTAGTCATTCAGCATTCCCCATTCTTCCCTGTGCAAATCTCAATCTACGTCAAATCTGTAAATCCGTTGTATCAGCGGGCAGCGGGCCGGGTGCGGCACGAGGGACACGAGAAAAATGAGCGGTCGCCGAGAATTTAATTTACTCTCGACAGGGCGGGCGGCCGACGAAGGCGGTATTACGTGTGTTGGGAACAGCTATGAGAACTAGCATAGCCGCTGGCTGTACCTTTTTAAAATATACCAATAGGCCATACACATGACTTTACTTTATCAATAAACTAGTTTCTGATCCCGGGATAAAAACCATTCTATATTTCAATCCAGGCTATAAACTATCTTCGTGCAAAATGTCATATAAATCGGTTGAATCGTTTAAGCGAGATAGAGTACCAAACATCCAAACATTCAGTCACACAAACATGAGTAGGATAGTAGGATTTTCCGTTGAACAATGTCCAATAGAGATGGGTTACCTATTAGCGTATCGCACAAGTGAAGCTATTAGTTTAGCCAGATTTCAGACTTTGGTAATATTGCTCATCATATCGGCATTCCTAAATATTTCTACTAACAGTAACGCGGCAAACTGATCATGCTGGCAGCCGTTATATAAATGTGGAAGAGGTTTACCAAATGTTCTGTTAAGGGTGTTTTATTGATGAGGTCTCCAAGGATTGCACTCCTTGCACTTTACCAACTATCGGTAAAGCTAAACTATACTCCCTTTGTCTCTGTGTGTCTTTTGCGTACTGAATAAATGTCTTCTTTCTTTCTTTCTTTCTTTATACATAAGCGCGAGTATTTGTCTAAACAAATCTGCTCCACAAAGAAATCCCCTAATGCTTACTTATCACAAACTATCACACAAACTAATTCATCTCTTGCGTAAAGATTAGTTGATAGGTAGATGACGGCGATTCCGATAGCGGTCCCCATGGCGAGTAGCACACGGAACGTGGCGGCGGCTGGTGCGTCCATCAGCCGAGATAACCGTGATTTCGCGATCCTCTCTGCATATTCAATTTTATTTACAAACGCCCCTCTGTATAACAAACTATGCCCATACAATTTTCATGCGTTCAAACCTAAATCTCCTCCCGTCCCTTTCTCCCTATTTAATTCCCTTTAGTGTGAAAAGGATGGAAGTTTCCTCAAAGGTTATCCTCGGCTTGAGGAAAGACAGGTGAGTGGACGGTTCGTATGAAAAGTTAAGTCTATCCTTGCCCAAAGGTTGGTGATGCACAGACGTGTGACGTATTTAGGAGTCGTCGGCAGCGAAGGGATGAAATCTTATTTGACCGTGATAGCTAAGGCTTTAGAGTGAATATTTTAGTCGGGGCGAGTAGAGCTAATTAGTTTGTAATATTTCAAAGGCTATGAGAGGGTTGGAAGGTAATTAAAGGTATCAAAGGGATGCCGCAAAGTTGAAGTGAAATTGCTTACTACAAGATATGGGCTTGTACAGCCGCATTAACATAAATGAGCTTTAAACGCTTTTCTTTTGTAACTTGTCGATGTATGCTAGGCTGAATAGTTAAATAATGCTGCTGGCTAAATGGCTACTACTGGGGATGTGAAGAAATTCGTGGCAGTGGTGGATATAATGAATTTAAAAGAAAAATTACCACGGACAGGTAGGCATAAGTAGTTAGCGAGTAAAAGTCGACCAACTTAATGTGTACTTGGAATGGCCAATTTTTGTACAAATTCGGCCGACGCCACCGCACCGTATGTGGATGTAACTAAGACAGACAGGCAACTACGGAACCCTACACTGCGCGTGGCCCGACACGCACTTGGCCGGTTTTTAAATTTATACCGATATCGAATACTTTCGCAAACGAACTTTGCTTTTAGAATCCTGATCAAGACAAGGAAAAGGTCTACAAAGCGTCCAATTTTAAAATTTCCAGCTCATGTTTGGGAACGTTTCTCCCACGTCGTCGTCCCGATCGGTTCTTTCTTACGTCCCATTACCGCACAAAGCGGCCACGACTGACCGCTGCGCGTGACGCGTCGCCGTTGTTGTCAAACTAGTCGCGAGGTATTAAACCGATGAGGGGGTGACGTCGCGAGGGGTCAGCTGACTGCGTTCACACCCACAAGGAGCTGTAACTGCTAGTAGGGTACAAAGCAAAATTACCTTTAACTTACTATTCTTAAAGTGGATACTGCGTGAAGTTGGTGTTCAGTTAGAACTTCTTAAACTGGTGATTCGAAAGATTCTCGTGAGTGGAATGCGAATTTCTTTGAATGTCAAGTGACAGGAAATTAGTTTTGTATGACGACGATCTTATCTACAGGAGATTTAAAATCTATTACTAGGTAGGTACGTCCGTTTAGTTAACAGTTGTAAGGTTATGTCCCTTTAATTATGATTGTCAGTGAATAAGGCTCTGTACCTACTGACACTATGTCAGTAATCAGGCGGTGATAACATAAATTAATAAGTACACACTAATCATAATCGATTATATTTTAGTATATGTAATTTCAATTTCAATTTGTTTATTAATAAAATATACATTATACACGTCATATAAATATAGTTACATTTTTTATTTTATTTATTATTTAATATCTATATCTACGGTTTATCGTTTTATGACTGGTCTGTCATTTAGTGCTCTCGGAAGACAAGAAATCGTTTAGCTAGTAGAAGGCCGTGGAGACTAAGTAGGTTTTGAGATTCGATGAAAACGAGCTGTTGCTTTCAGCGGTTTTTATGTCGTCTGGGATTTTGTTATAGATCTTAGGGCCGATCCAGTGAAGGCACTTCCTCCCTTCGCCAGGCGGACACGTGGTGGTCGGAGCTCGTCGCGCTGTATATTTAATAATCATTCAATTAATTAATTAATAATTGTTATTTTTTCTACTTATAGAAGTCAAACTCCACGAACCTAATATTGAACAATTTAAATTTAGCATAAAACGTATTTTATATTACGTTTCCATCGACTTTAAGGCACCGTAGGTTCAGCAAAGTTAAGCGAACAGAGTTTTTGAAACAATATAATGCGTCTATTTATAATAATATGGTTTTAAAAAAATACGAATAGTAATCTTGAGGCTTTTCTGCAGGGAAATCAGTGCTTCGAAACATGATTAAGCAAAGGATCATGGGCAACTTTGTATGGAGCCTGGTTCTGAAACCAACAGAGCTGAAACTTAGATCATTAAATAGGTCTTTAAATCTACTTTAAATAGGATCTATTAAAAAACTGCATGTGGCTTGAATGTTATTAAATGCAACCGAAAAATAAAATAATACATATTAAGAGAGGTAATAAACCATACTTATACGAAAAGTGCCTACTTAGATTCAGTAAGCGGTGGACATAAGCATGAATTAAGTGCGTAATTATGTACCGATCTTAGGAAAAGATTTATATTCATCTAACTACATTTAGTACCTATAAACACACTATACATATCCAAAAACATCATGCTATCAGAAATGCCATAATGCATAATATGTTTACTCACCGGAATAAGTGCATTTGCCCGTACGTATTGTGCAATCAGAGGTTGTAATGCAGGTAAGTTTTCTTCTAAAATATGTCGCCGCTGTGGCAAAATCGAACGAGGACATAATACATAACGTCGTCCTTCTATTGCCATGTTTATACATTATTAGGCTTTTTAACTAAGCAATATCAATTGAACACTTAAACTTGCGATATAAAGTAACACTTGCACAGGTAAGATAGGTACTTAACGTAGACACCTATAGGTAAAAGAGGTTTTAAATGACTCGAAATAATATTATTATTGGTTAAACACGATATTCAACAAGAAATGACACCGAACGAATATAATTAATGGAGCAGTCGATGTCTCCTTCATTTTTTAAATTGGGTTTGCTCAATATCTACCCTCCAGAATATGAATATTCTCCGAATGTATTTATCGTAGCTCGTACTCACCGTGACTAAAATACAAATATCTTGGTTCTGCAATGGAATTTGACTTTGTGCCCATATAATGAAATAAAGTATATTTTAAGACCTATTTATTGACATAACTCTCAATGCTGTTGGTTTCAGGCCCATTTTGACGCATGGTCCTTTCGCTCGATAGAAAAAAATCACGAACATAGGTCTAAAACACACAAAAATACACTTGAAATATTCGTAACAAATTATGCACAAAAGCTATAAATATTAAAATTGCTTCTAAAAATCGGCATTATCATGTTTGAGAGAAATCAGTGTTTACATTTTTATTTATTTAAACGGCCAAAAAATAAAAATTAAAAAACATGATATCCGCGCTTCCGAGCACGCACTTCCATCTCGCTCAAGCTTATGCTCAGTGAGAGGGAGAGAAGACCATGAACCTACGGCGCCTTAAGTGATAAAGTTAAACAAAATCTAATAATGACCAGTGGCTGTAGTTTAGGGACCTACCTAGTTGTGCAAAATTACTACCATCATCATCATCCTCCTAGCGTTATTCCCGGTAAAGGAGCCCGGGGTCCGCTTTGACACCTAATCCCAAGATTTGGCGTAGGCACTAGTTTTACGAAAGCGACTGCCATCTGACCTTCCAACCCAGAGGGAACTAGACCTCATTGGGATTAGACCGGTTTCCTCACGATGTTTTCCTTCACCGAAAAGCTAACGGTAATTATTCCGTACATGAGTTCCGAAAAACTCATTGGTACGAGCCGGGATTCGAACCCACGACCGCCGCTTGACAGCCGCATGCCTGAACCACTACTAGCTCTAAATAAAATTACAACCAGTGATCATTATGTTCCATGATATTATGCTAATTATTTTTCTTTATAAACATTTCTTTACTACCTACGCAATTACTCTTTTGATCTACTTTCGTCAATTACGAGTAGAAACATCATTGTGCGCCGAGCTCATCTCGTCAGCTGAAATATAGACTGGCAAATGTATGCGTGCACGTCTGTAAGTCGATAATGACGGCAATTTTCCACAGACACAACAATAGACCACGGGAGACAATGAACTTGATTCTGATAAGATCGAATCGCATTCAATTACTCTGTAGTCTAAAAACCGAGTCAGCATGCGGCAACTGTGTCGCGCACCGGCACAGGGCAGACAGGACCTACAGCCGGTCTGAGGCTACGTACGCAGTAAGCGGCTAGCCGCGTGCGGTTGTGGCCAAACGCTTAGCGCGTAGAGGTTTTGCGTTTGCGATTTCATATGTTTTGTCCAACCGCACGGCAAGCCGCTTAGTGCGTGAGGGGTCTAAGGCGAGAACAAATAGCTGCGGTTGCTAATAACAGGTTTCTTAATATGTCCTTCAAAGGCGTCATTCAAGTTCAAAGGGTTTCGTGCTCCCTTGATGACACAATTCCCCTAAAAATAGAGACCCTGAAAACATGTATTTGTCGAGAAGCTGCTTCTACAACAGGTTAGCTGATACCCTAGATAGGTACAGTCGAGTTCTCCAATATCTACACAGACAACCTTTCAAAAATATCTATACAGAGACACTGACATAAGACACATGTGTTGATATGTTTGAAAGGTTTTCTGTATTTTATATACCTGCTAATCGTTTGTTGGTCATCTCTGGTAGCTACTCTGCTCTAAAAAGCCCGCTGCCCGCAAAGAGGAGTCCTCTCATGCCCCTGTTACCCAGATACGACAAGTATTCAGTTACAGCCAAAATGATGCTGGAGACAAAAAAATGCTTTGATGGTGGTTAGAAGACAGCTAAAGCCTACTTCAAATATGTGACTTAAGCTGGCCCTACGTCTCCTACCCGCACTGTCTCCACTGCGCGTCATTAATAAGGCAATTAGAAAACACGACAATAAGACCCCTTCGCCCCGCTCGACACAAAAAGCGCGCCGGCAAGTAACCGATACAATGTTACTGGCACATGACTCGCATTTGCGCTGTGCTGCAAAAAACCCCACGGTTCACCGCGCCTCTAGCGTCTAACGACTGACAAACACGTTCCTACAACGTTACGGGAATTCCTAGTCCCAATTTAATCCCTTTCTTGTGAGACTCTTTAAAGGCAACAAGCTTTGAACGAAAAGTTCCTACCTGAAGGAGTTGCGGCAGCATGGCAGCAGACGTGGCTCTCGCATCAACATTAATGAGTCCAGTCGATATGACACCCGCGTCATGGCATGGTTTTATCACTGTTTTGATCTCTGAAACTGTCTCGGATCCCGGACGCACGATCACCCTGGATTGATTAGGTACAAGGTGTCCAGTTATAGTAAGCGTTGCATCCAACAGGTCGTCCCAGGAGTGCACCAAGACAGTGTGAATAAAAACTACACCAACCGTTATGTGTGGGCGATGTATTTTTCACAATAAAAAGATACAGAAATCAAAAACACCCAGCAATCAATATGTTTTACACCATGAATATAATACCAAAAGGATTGCAGATAAAAATATCGATAATACGAATAGCGTATAGTGGCGAAACGAATAGGACACCAACACGCAAATAAACTCCGAGGCGACTCATCACGATACGGCTAACGGCTCGGTGTGGTGGGAATCATCTTTATTACAGCCAATAATGTCTTAAACAAAGCTTTAAATTTAATTATGATAGCAATCATGTTGGCAATTAATGTGCAGCATACCAAATGAATCCAAAATCCAGTTAACTAAACGAGTTTTACCAACACTATTAAATTTAATTAAACAGAAGCGGACCGTGGCTGGGTTATGTTGGACTAATAATGATGGGCCAAATAGCACACGCAAAAAGACCCGTGGGAGTGGGACGTCCAATGAACTCCTGCGAGTTGACATGACATGTTTTGGAATCGACTCTGGCGCCTGGGAGAAGCGAGCTCCAAATGAGACGAAAGTAACGTATAGAGATCTATTAAGCCCTGGTATTAAAAACCATGATGTAGCTTGGCTTGAATGTCCGAGATAAAAAAGGGGTCGTTCTTTTGATAAGTCTTCACTTTCCCCATCCTAAAACATGGGACATATATGGTGACAAAAATGTCGTGCCTCAATTTAATTACAGCCGTAAGTGGAACAGTATTCGTCATATTCCGGCCCACTACTGCCCACTACTGCCCACGACTGCCCACTACCGCTCACTACCTGCCCACAAACGTCGCAACCTTGTCCGACAGGATGCAGTGCCCATTGATGATGGTGATTCAATTTATTCACATTTGATTGTGATTGCTACGTTACCTCTAATTAACATTGCATAAAGGGTTATGCGTAAAGGGTCCGATATGGTTACCTGCCCCTCACGCCGCATGGGGAGTTTTGCGGCTCACAGTGTCGGGTTATTGGTAATACAAAAGCCGGCTGTACACATTCGGCCAACGTTGGCGCGTGTGCAGATGCAGCTATGCGTTAGAGGAAGAGGGCTTTATATCGTTCTCATGCGTTTGCATAGCTGCATCCTGTTGGCAGCCGCCATAACACATCAAGCGATCACTAAAGATCCACTAAGCGACCACATGCCGTTGCCCTTTTCTGCGCTTCTCTACACTCGAGGAGGTTCCACTACGACGGTATAAACCTGACTTTACCTTAACTTGACTTAGTATTTATCAAGAAATGTATATCCACATTCGAACTTTGAACTATGTTAGAACAACAGCACTTGTGTTGTGACTGCCTTACACGGGTCGGTGGTCGGTGACCCAGCTAAGGCTCCCGATTTATTGTCTGGTCTTTGAGCCACCGACTAGCAGATATCAGATAGGGCTGTTCCGCGTGCGGCGACGCGCGTGACACACAGGTGCCGCGTGCGGCGAGTATAGGTCATGTCCTCCCACATTAACTACAAGCAAGTCTCATACAACTCTGCGGCGCTACCACGAACTTTGAAAGTCGAAGTTCGTAATATATGCATCCCTGTCACTCGAGTAAGGGAGTGCGATAGAGATGGAAATACCCGAACTTCGACTTTCGAAGTTCGTGGTAGCGCCGCTGGTGTGGTTATAAGCGCTGTCTTTTTTATAGTATATGAGATATGTAGGTATTAACTACTGTCAGCTGCAGAGAAACGCGACCCACTGGTGTCTCCATAAGGGTTGACCGGGGCGTGTGGTGGATTTGAGCCCGAGTCGAATCACCATCGCACGCATGAATCGCGTGGGGAGCTAAGTATATTTCTCGTGTAGGTACTATTTACTCTATGTCTGTTTACCTGTCTGTCCGTATGTCCTGCTCCCAAAGGCTATCTCGCTCACGTCCCAGGCAAACAATTAACATTAGCGGATCTCCGAAGCCGCGCGAAGATCGGCGGAGATGGCCGAGGGCGACTAATATGGCGGCTGTTAATTACGCGGCGCCTTCTACGGCCGCATGCGCGCGCGCACGCAGCGCGGAACTTACACGTAGGGGGATGAATGGTAAGCTCAAAGTAAAGCTCCGATATACTCAACAGATTCTTTAAGCAGATATCTCTCAATCTCTTTAGAAGTGTAATGTGATCTTCGTGATCAAAAGTGAATCCATAGAAATGAAATGTCGCTAATTTATACCTATACCTTTGAAAGTGTTTATTGCAAGCATAAACCATCGTATCCTGTTATAGCTGATCTATAGGTGTTTCTATGCCCTACAATAGTTATTTCAAAATCTATACGGACACTTAAGTGGGAAGACTATAGCTTTGCAGCAGCTAGCAGCTCGCGACTGGCAATAGGTACTACAATACAATACAATACAAATATTATTTTCGTCACTCTGGCCGGTAAGTGAGATTTACCGCCCACGGGCGCAGCGGCACTTCACACCCAGAAGATGACGTAAATGGGTGGGTAACGATGCCTATAATTTTTTTTGATATAATATTAGTCGCAATAATGCTCATTTGGTATAATTATTGAGTCATATAACAACACTTAATATATTTACATATGATTTAATTATCATTTTATATAATGATCATTTGATGTAATAACATTTAATGTAACATACTTTAAATCTAATGCATATTTCCTATAATGAACATATTGTTACGAGCGTGGGGGGGTAGGATAGAGTTAAACACCTTTTTAACACGACAATAGATTTATTCTGCGATTTACACAGGGTAAAGTCCTCTGAGCCCACATGTACTAACGCTGACAACTCAATTAACTCACACAAGTGACTGAGTTCGCGCCTACTAGTACTGACACAGCTACACTTTACTGTTACGCACTAGACCACTTCACTAATCACAACTTTCCACTGTACTTCTTCAACCAGTTCCCACCCGATACTACTCCCTTAGTATCCCATTCTGAGAACTCCACTCTGAAGACTCCACTCAACCCTGACTCCTCTCAGGACTGACTCCAAGTCTCCTTCTTCAAGAACTCACTTCAAGACTGCTTTCCAAACTCTGACTAGTACCGCGAACGTGGTCCCCTTATATACCCCTTACCGAAGTTTCTAGTCCTTAATTTCGATCTTCATTTCGTTGTTCATTTCATTACTCACTTGTTTTGAGTAGCATGGGCTTTTCCAGATAAACGTGCTACGTCCACGTTTCTCGAATATTCCAAGCCCATACATTCGTCTATAAATTTCCTTAAGTATCGAATGTTCTATTCGCTTACCCTTTCTAGAACATTCCATGCTACTCGGCGTTTTGAAAATGTACTCACCATTAATTAAAAACATACAAAAAGTGCATGTCGGTCGCTGGACTCGAACCCGCGCACACCGGCTCTTCGACCGCCGTTTGTACCGCTGGGCTACAGATGTCTTAGTCGACACAGCGAATTTTGAAACACCTTGACGGCGAGTCACTATGCCAACAAAACTGTTATTGACCCCGCCGTCGTAACAATATGATATAATGTTAATTTCTTGTAATGTAAAGTTACCATAATAGTTTTGCCTTTTGGTAGAAACTATGGCAGTCGGTGTAGGCACGACGACGAGCGAAGCGAGGAGGAGTGATAGGTAGAACGGCGACCCTACAGCGCGCGAGCCGAGCGAGAGAAGCGAGCGTGCCGCAGCAGTGGCCGGCGAAGCGCCAGAACCGAACACTTTTTTACCGCCGAATACTGATACTATAAGTATGAGTACAATTTGCAAAGCGTAATGTTTGCAATACTTTCTTTACTTTATTGGCGTTACCAAGCTGTTGTTATAAAAACAATATATTATACTTGGTAGGTAGGTAGGACAGTACCTAACCTATGGTAGTTATGTAATCTGAGAATTATGCCATATTATGGTTATAACAAATAAGTGTTATACCAGTTGATAGTTATACAAAATGATAATTTATGTATTTTGAGATTAGGTATATCAAACGTTTATTATATAAAATGAGTGATTATATATTTTGAAATTATATCAAATGTGATTATATTATCTGCCTTTTCCTTCAACTCTCTATAAGATTCAACTTCAATGTTTTCCTTGAACTGCTCCATGATGAAGGAAAAGGCAGAGAATAGAACAGAATGGAAATGACTCCACCGACAAGAGCCAAGCTCTTAAATAAATGATGATGATGTTATTATATTGAATGAATTTATATAATTTATTTTTATGTACCCATCAAATTGATTGATGCCATCAATCATTTCATTACACACCCGTTTTCACCTACTCAATCATATCATTTTTTGCATCGTCTCCACCACCCAAAGGTTGTCTGGCTGTAAGAGATCGCTTTTTAGCGATAAGACCGCCTGTTGTCTACCTAAGTTTATGTTTAATTTATCTCTGTTTTTCTATTATGAGTCAGTCATGTATTGGTGAGCAATAATAGTACATTACGTACCTAGGGCGGTGAATTCATGACTTAAGGTGAGGGCCATAAATATGCGATCTGGGGCTTTGCGAATTACCGCCCGCGGTGCGTACACAAATATACGTCGGGTGTAAAAAAATACATAATATAAACAACTTAATTATAAAAAAGACTATACCCTTACATAAATACACTTACATACGGCGGCAACAGCGGCGGTAAACCTACATACACATACCATAACTAAATGTCAAAGAAACAGTGTCATTTGCAGTCGAAAACAAATAGCACGCACCAAGTAGGACTGACTGGTTACGGAAGAGAAAAAATTAAAAAAATGGGAAGATACTAGATACTTAGGTACTTTTTATATGAAATTTCCATTTCGGGAGAAAACGGTTTCCACTAACTAGATCTTAGCAAATCATTTTGATTTTGATGTCCATCGCTTCAACATACCTACCTAATCTATTCTGGGTTTATAGGTTTCGCTTTAAAAAAAAGTTTTTGAGGTGCTATAAGTGTGAAATTGTTGCAAATTTTGAAAAAAGGAAAACCTATAAACCTAGTTTTTCATTGTGTCAATAACGTACTAAAAAATCATTAAGATTGGAAAATATTTAGAAGTGGAAAAACATGTTCTCTTTTTGTATGGACGAGTACGTATTATTCTTCCCTCTTAAGATAGTTGTTGTGTACACACATAATAAATAACTAGAATTAGACTCACTTAAAACCCTGTGAACAAACACACAGACTCTAATTATCGTATTCTTGACGTGGATTTATATTTATTGACTTGCGCGTTTTTAGCGGTGTAATTACTACAGTCGACAAAATACGAACAACAGTAGAATCAATAAGCGATCTGTTAGTTCTGCTCATCGATCCATCAGCTTCGTGGGAGACGTTTTTATTTCCGCACATGCGCCCGAGGCCGCACACCACACAAATGTGATAATGTTAACACACTGCACTGTACTTACTGCAGTGTATCATATCGTACAGTCCACGAAGAAACGCCACCCCAACAGAAACCAAGGAATAGAAGAAGGGGAAAGCTTCTTGGTTGATAGAGTTCATGACTAGGGTACGACAGGAAAAACTTACGTACTTTATTAACGGGCAACGAGAAACGACTACCTACTTCGTCCGTGATTTTTCAGAGCTTAAACGGTGCTTTCAGAGAATTAACTTTACTGTTTATTTTATAAGTATGACTGTTTTCTAAGTATGATAGTTGTGTGGCCGCCGGTGTCAGTAGACTCGGCTAATTGTAGTATCAGCGCAGCGGTAACCGCGTGTTTTTGTCACCGCGTATAGCGTGCAGGCCGCAGGGCCGCCGTCGACAACGCTGCTCTCCGCAGACGCGTATAGCGGTCTAACTGGAGACCGTAGACGGATTGAAACAGTTTATTCTAAAGCGTCATACGCGTGTGCTGAATCATAGTTCAGCCTCGTTTGAATATCTTATCAATTCAAGTCATACGAGAATACAATCAGTATCTGGTCTACACACCTTCAATAGCGTTAAATAGTTTTTAATAATGTGTACCTATGCGGATATTTTTTATATAACTTGTCAGATATAATAAGAATATACATGAAACAAAGGCAAGCCAAAGGGATATAGAGATAGCTAAGCATTTTGTCATCATCTAGCAGCACTGTGGCGCTTACAAGAAGTGAAAATTCCCCAATCAAATTAATGATGAAGAAACACCCGATTAGTGATTTTTGACAGCTGCTGCCAAAAAAGCCTCTAATCTTGGTTACACTTTACATTCGGTTCTGGGTGATTGTCAGATTTATTTTCACGTCTTTTCGGTGGACATTGCCAAAGTTAAGGGCTTTAAAGCCTAATTTTTGGTTGAACTCTGAATCCGCATAAACGGCGTCACCTCTTTTATAATTCTATGCGATTAAAACATATTATATATAAACATAAGCCCTTAACTATTGCCCACAGAAAAGACGATTTTTGTTTTACTGACTGACAATGACCCTTCGATTGTTGCCAACGACGACAGTAAGGCCTTTATCACACTAGCGCGGCCTGCGGGGGCGGTCAATAGTAAATTTGACAGCTAATGACAAGGTTACTATTGACAGCCGCGCCCAGGCCGCGCCAGTCTGAGAAAGGCTTTACGGTAACTGACGTATATTGTTTTATAATTTATAAACAATTAGCGACGTTGCTACTCATACTGATAATTTAATGATGGTCGAACAATAGACCGTAATCGTATGGGTGTATGTAATTACGAAGCAAAAACTTAGAAAACCACGGCGGCCGCGCATACACCCGTAACTGACAATAGCTTACGTACAAAAATACAACTGATTAAGAAAAAAGACATGTTTCACTTTAAGTTCCATTAACTTACTTAATTAACTAATGGATTTGGTGCTAAGTATACCTACAGTTTTTTCAATACACGATTTCTGCTATATAATAAAGTATTTATCATCCATGACAAAAATGATACCTATACAATAGGAGTAAAGTATGTTATGTAAATAAAATACGAGTAAAAATATACTTTATTTCTATAAAATACTATTGTATGTTGAATAAAGCAAGTGAAGAACAAATTAATTCTATCAGTTTTTTGTAGTCAACTAATTGTGTCCAGTGTGTGTGTGTGTGTGTGTGTGTGTGTGTGTGTGTGTGTGTGTGTGTGTGTGTGTGTGTGTGTGTGTGTGTGTGTGTGTGTAGCAACTGTTACTAGAATATTTTTTCAAGAGTTTCTGCTTTGTAATTGACATAATAAGCGTAATAATAAACGGTATTGCCCCTGACGTCACCGTTATATTTTAATACTAACGACAATAGTGAACAAGTAATATGAACGCACTAGTAGTAGGTACGAGTACATACTAATATACTGGTTGATATTATGATGGATGAAAAAGATACGTTTTGCTCGGAAGACATGACAATTGAATGAGAAATAGACCGATGGCAACTGAATAATTGAGTTAAACAAGTCAATATTATTGAAGACAAATCACGTTCTGGTGAAAATAGTTATAATAAGACGCTTTTACATTATATTTAATATACGAGCAAAGTAAAATTTGGCAACCTTCAGTCTTTGGCTCTCTAGCGAGACATCTAACAGTGCTTTGGTAACCTTTACGCATGGTATCACGAAATTTACAACTTTTATATGACGACAGTATGACCGCTAAGTTAGTACACATTTCCCAGAATTCATTTCCGACAAATACTTAGGTGATTTGCGTAGAATGTGCCTTACGTGGTTTCGCCGCGCGCGCTCAGCAAGTGGGACGGCGTTTTTGCAGCGGCAGGCGCGGTGTTGCTTTCATACATTTGCATACGCGCCGCCACTCGCAGCGACGCAATGGCGGGATTTGTAAAGGTAATGTATCTATTAGGTTACTTCAGTTTCCTACGGATTACAAACGGATCTATTGCGGATCGCATGATTGACCGGTCAGCTAAACCAAACGGATGGCCTGAACCGGTGCGGTCGGTTCGAGTGTTAAATTGAGTTATCATTACCTTTCGTAATTAGTCATTGTTAATGGACAGTCGTACTGGCAAAATCCAGTCAACGAGTAATAACAGAAAGAATAGGAGAACCTGACGTAGTACTATGAATGCAAAAGAGAAGAAACCATTATATCTCGCCTAGATTAAAAGGTAACTCCTAACGGCCGTATTCATAAACGTCCTATAAGCCTGTTTTAACTAAAATGGCGTTAAAATTCGTTTGTCCTTATCTGTCACATTGACATTTGTGTTCGTTAAAAAGGGATTAATAAGGGGGTAAGTGATTAAGGGGATGCCTTGATTTGAGTCGTACACGCCCCCTAGACAGAGACACGCTGATGCTTTCCGCCCACGAGAAAAAGAGATGTAAGTAACACTCTTCGGGAATCGCTGTTTTGGACAAATTTCGATAAATACCTAACTTAGTGAAGATTTATTAAAATTTCATAAAGTGAGATTTTAGATGAGATAAAATACTATAGTATTTACTTGATTGTGTCGTAAAATAATATATCGTTTGAGTAGGCTGAGTAAAAAAAGGTAAATACAGACCCAACTTTGGATTTTTTTTCTATCGAGGAAACTTTAAGCAATCATGTATCCATAAAATCAGATGAACAATCATATAGTCAAGAATCATATATCTGAAAATCAGACCTTATTGTTTCTTAATCAAAGTCAGAACGGCGTTTCAAAGCACGCGATAATTTCCAATGCACCGCCTTAAGAGGGGGCGCTCCGCGAAATCGGGGTTCTTAGATTGAATATTTACCTATGACAAACTAAAGCGAATGCCAGGAAAAAGAGCATACCAAAACTACATCATATTTGCAATTGAATCGTCTGAACAAAACCATACAAAACCAAAATTGCCTCGATAGAAAAGAACCGCCAAAACATGTCTTATTTTTACTCAATTTCAATAGTGTGAGGTTCCCGTGCATATAAATTAAGTAAAAGTTGAGTGTATAATAGCTTTTCACATTACCTAATGAAAGTACTAGCGGGGTATTTTTATGTAGTCCCTTTTCAGACTTATTGAGGTGAAACGTAGTTGGCGTATAGGCCTTTTTTATTTAGCGCGATACCCTTTCTCCCGTCGCGTGTTTCGTGCGGTTCTGTATATCTTTTGTTGCCGTTCGCGGGCGGAGTCAGTCGTAATCGCTCCGCTGAGACGAGAGGACTACGTTCTGTGCTCTCACGACAGCACGATGAACATAATTATTTCAATAATATTGTGACCCAGTATATTCGTCCAGTGAATGAACGTATCATTACATTCCAGTAGATATTTTGCTACATTTTGAAATAATATATTTAAAAGTCGACCTTAACATATAGATCTTAAAGTTCAAAATACAACTATAAGATTACGCAGCGATCGGCGGGTGACCGGCTTCTTAGAATAATTTGTGCAGTACATGCAAAACTAGACGAACATTTTTCTGTCGATCGTGTATTTACTTTATGAAAGATTATCACTATCACTAGACACACATAGTATAAAACAAAGTCGCTTCCCGCTGTCTGTCCCTATGTATGCTTAGATCTTTAAAACTACGCAACGGATTTTGATGCGGTTTTTTTTAATAGCTAGAGTGATTCAAGAAGAAGGTTTATATGTATAATATAGTATCCGTGCGAAGCCGGAGCGGATCGCTAGTTGAGAATAAAACCGGTTATGTTCAAAATCGATGTCTGAGAGGTCTAAATGGTCAGAAATATTTCAAAAAGTGGTCGCATTATTTAAATTTTTTGAAACATTCGTTGTAAATTAATATGCGCGTTTTTTTAAAGAACAACATACATTGGCAGGCTTCTCGAGGGTGAAGATTCTAGAAATGATGTCCATTTTGAATTCCAAGATGGCGGACATTGCTTTTCGAATTTAAACTTTCGTGAGACGTGTTGAAACAGTACTAATAATTACACGGTTCAACTCACGTATTAAATGTCACTACGGGCGACATGTTTCGAACTCTTCGGGAATTCTTCTTAAGGACGAGTGTTTTCGCGGCGGTGTCGCTTGAATCTTGTCGTGATTCAAGCGACACCGCCGCGAAAACACTCAATCCTGAATAAGAATTCCCGAAGAGTTCGAAACATGTCGCCCGTAGTGACGTTTAATACGTGGGTGAACCGTGTAATTATTGTCATTTTTTTTCTTTAAAGTCATCACGGGTGACGCTTTTAGATTCCAACAATAGGGGCGTAGACACTAAAATCCTGAAGAAGAACTTCCGCAGAGTTCGGAACATGTCGCCCGTAGTGACATTATTGACATTGTTTTTCTTTAAAGTCATCGCGGGTGTCGCTTTTAGGGTTATCAAGAGTGCAGATTCCAACAATTATTGCCTGCGAACTTGGACATTTTGATATTAAAAAAGTGAACATAATTGGGTGAGGCCGTTATTTCTTGTTCCTGATTAAGCAGTTTAAATCGTCTACATTTTAATCACTTCCAGTGTGTTACGCCAATTAGCCATATAAATGGATTACTAATATTCGTAACACACTGGAATTGATTAAAATGTAGACGATTTAAGCTGCTTAATCAGGAACAAGAAATAACGGCCTTACCCAATTATGCACTTTTTCTTTAATATGTTCAAAATTGATAACTAAAGGGCCAAAGCGTCTCCATTGTCTCCAAGTACAAATCCGAGATCAGAATTGAAAAATTTGGCCGCCACACAGTAGTGGCCTGAAAATCTGACTTTCATAGACATGATCGAAGTTTTCATAATATACAGGATGTTAACGGGGTCATGATCCGGAATGACAAAAAGCGAATAAGATGATCATACTGAACAACCTTTCCCATGGGACCAACCACGAAATCGCAAAAAAAAACCAGGTATTCCATACATTAACTCTCAATTAAATCGCAGTTAACTCACAGTTAACTCTTAATTGGCTCTTTTTTTTTGCGATTTCGTGGTTGGTCCCATGGGAAAGGTTGTTCAGTATGATCATCTTATTCGCTTTTTGTCATTCCGTCATCATGACCCCGTTAACATCCTGTATTATAGTTTTTTTTTAATGCTACTAATAAATTCACGGTTAAATTCACGTATTAAACGACACGACAGGCGACATGTTTTGAACACTTCGGGAGTTCTTCTTCAGGATGAGTGTTTTCGATGTTTGTTTTGAAGAAGAACTCCCGAAAAGTTCGAAACATGTCGCCTGTTGTGACATTTAATGCGTGAATTTAACCGTGGATTTATAAGTAGTATTTTAGACATGTCTCACAAAAGTTTAAATTCGATTATAGCTTTGTTTTGCTTTAGGCTTTTACTAGCCATTATTATGCTAGCTCACAACCCTTACGTGATTTAGTAAAAAAATGGAAGGCCATATTTCAGTTATTTTTTTAAGCAACAAAATGTAGGTAGTGGTATTCCTTGGGTAATTAAAGTAATTTGTACTCTATAAAGTGAGTGTTTTCGCGGCGGTGTCGCTTGAATCTTGTCGTGATTCAAACGACACCGCCGCGAAAACACTCAATCCTGAATAAGAATTCCCGAAGAGTTCGAAACATGTCGCCCGTAGTGACGTTTAATACGTGGGTGAACCGTGTAATTATTGTCATTTTTTTTCTTTAAAGTCATCACGGGTGACGCTTTTAGATTCCAACAATAGGGGCGTAGACACTAAATAAAATAATGTGATATTTTCTCGAAGAAGGATAAAAAAAATTGTCAAATGGAGAAAAAATCAACGCAAAAGGTTAAATAATCACGAAGTTATAAGTGTCCAAAGTTTTAAGAAGGGATGTGTTCTGTCCCTTTTTCGCAAAACGCAACTTCATATGAAACGATGACGCTGGAAGAATGTGACGTCACAGAAGACGGCAACGTGCCGCGCGCATCTTGGTCGGTGACGCCGTCGACGCGGCCTGCCGGCAGCATCCTGTAATGTGACGTCACACACCGTTTGCGTTTTCTCTCTAACAAGCAATATTAAAACGGTTGTAGCTTCGTAATTCTTTGAGATATCTGAATGGGATTTTCATCACTATGCATATTTTTTTGCCTTCTTTCTTTTGGAGTAATAATAATTTTCGAGTCTGCACCCGAATTATTGCCTGCGAAGTTGGACATTTTTATATTAAAAAAAGTGAACACAAGTTTGCAGTTTTTCTTTAATACGAGTATGTTCAAAATTGATAACTAAAGGGCCAAAGCGTCTCCATTGTCTCCAAGTAAGAATCCGAGATCAGACCCCGTATCATGGTCGGCCTTATCACTCGATAAGTGACAAGATAGGGGCATCGTCTCGTTCTATCAAACGGTGTCAGCCAGTGACGGACGCTCTATCCTGTCACTTATCGCGTGATAAGGCCGACCATGACACGGGGTCAGAATTGAAAAATTTGGCCGCCACACAGTGGCCTGAAAATCTGGCTTTCATAAACATGATCGAAGTTTTCATAATAAATTACAGTTTTTTTTTAATGCTACTAATAAATTCACGTATTAAATGACGCGACAGGCGACATGTTTCGAACTCTTCGGGAGTTCTTCTTCAGGATTAGTGTTTTCGATGTTTCTTTTGAAGAAGAACTCCCGAAGAGTTCGAAACATGTCGCCTGTCGTGACATTTACGTGAATTTTTTAACCGTGGATTTATTAGTAGTATTTTAGATATGTCTCACAAAAGTTTAAATTCGATTATAGCTGTTTTTTTGCTTTAGCCTTTTACGAGACATTATTATGCTAAATTACAACCCTTACGTGATTTAGTAAAAAAACGGAAGGTCATATTTCAGTTATAGCTCTCGAAACTGACTTAGCTACTAGCGTAAATTATATCTTCAAATATAGGTACTTACAGATTTTGTCTTTCTTTCCACTTATTATAATTATCTATAGGTATTCATCATGTTTCATCTGACTGTCGGGGCATATACTATGCGAGAAGGAGCGGGGCAGCAATAGACGCATCAGCGCGGCAGGTACGGGGCGCGCGGGTGATTTCTGATTTTTCCCTGGCGATACGCCCCCTCTTAAGCGTCGGAAATCTGTCTGCTGTTGTTTTCGTCGCGCTGACCTCGCGGAGATCTGCTGCACCCCTCGGGAGCTCCAGCAGAAGTTGTACAAACCTTCTTCACCAGAGCCCATCTTAGTTCACATGATGCTCCAATTATACTTATTGGTTGTATGCCTATTCCTTCAAGTTATGGAAGCAGGCGTGCCCAGCAGTGCCGTAATGTAGGCTACTGATAATAAAATAAATAAATATTAAGGGACAATCTTGCACAAGTCGAACTAGTCCCTTACTACGCACAATAAGGCTTGTGTTACTAGACAACGATATATTTAATAGATATAAATAGGTACTTAAATACATAGACAACATCCAAGACTCCGAAACAATTACCTATTCATGCTCATCACACACATATTTGCCCTTACCGGAATTTGAACCCAGGACCTTCAGCTAAAGTAGAATCTTCTTTTTTATCTAGGCGTTATCTCGGCTTTTTCCAGGGTCCGCTCTCTTCCACTTTGCAAGATCGTGAACGTCCCATTGCTTAGGGCCGTCGGGGGCCGAAATAATGCCCTAGCTAGAGAGCTCGCTAGCACTCGCGCCGCACCCGCGTAGTTACGTGTAGTCGGCGATCCCATACATATCTAATCGCGCCAGTATTTTATTTATTGTTTAATAATTATTCCCGCGCATATGATTATGAGCGCTGGCGCAGAATGCTAATGGGCTAATTCAGCATCGTGTATGTGAACCAAGTCTTACTTTTGTATTACCGACCGCGTCCTCGTATTTCAAAGTCTATTTTTTTTATGCCAGTGATGCCAAGATAATATCTATTTTATTTAAATTCTAGAGCAATTAAAGCGGGTGAGTACCTTTGTATGGAAATTCGGTAGCAACTTTGCGCGTTTTCATGCAAACCAAGCGAATCTTAAATACATAAATATTTGAAATCTGTTGACATAAACGAGGCTGCTGGGCCTGATCGAATACACCCTGTACTGTAAAATAAATGTGTCCGTCCCGCAAATCTGGAAAAAAGCTTTTATTACACATCCCTAAGGGTCCGGTAAGTCAAGATATCGAAAAATTTAATATAGACCGCCGCGCCGCGTATAAAATTCATAGGCTATTTACTTTTCGCGTAGTTTTTTACTTGAGTCGCTTTTCACTGCGATAAATATTTGTTTGTAAAGCGTTATTACTTAACGCGATATTTCATTTAAGCACTATATCTACGTAGTTTTGTTTTTTAAACGCATTTTTCAGTTGTAGTTTATCTCCTGGATCGCTTTATATAAGTAGCTACAATTTGCAATATCAATATTTGCCTCCCTTTCTAACATGCATGTACAGTCAGCAGCAGAAGTAGCTAAGCGTTCCAAGAGGTCACAATGATCGGCACACGACTCTATTGTCAACAGAGTAAGGATTGTGTAGCTCATTGTGAACTGTACCTATTCACGACGATATGAGAGAAAAAAAATAACCGAAAAAGGTACATTGCGACTAAATATATTGTCTAATACAAAAATAAACTATTAGGATACAAAGTGAAAATTTAATACATGATCGATGTGAAATGCGACGAGACCTAATAGCGACAAAAAAAATACGATTGAGACAAAACGCCATAGTTAAATATACGATCGAGGTGAAATGCGATCCGGTGAATATCTACAAGTACTATTATTATTTTCTTCAGTTAAAATCCTAACCTTATTGTAATTGAAGCACGATCTGTTAACCACACTCGCAGTAGGCCAAGATACAGGCTCAGCCTAGTTTAGTCACTGACGGACAGCCTCGATTTAATGTAATATTTGTATTTAAATAATTTATGCTTATGAGGTAAAGGACTAACAAACGACGGCGAACCCATGGCATTATTAATGCTTGAATTATATAATGATAGCACCATTTAGCGACCATAATTTTGGTACAATATCAGTTTGATAGAGGTCGCTGATATTATAATAATAATAATAATAATAAAAATCTTTATTGTTCATACTATGATACATGGTACAGTTTGGAGCCCTGGCGACTGCGTTAGTTTGCACTGTGTTGCAGCCCCCAGTGAAAGCCCAATTACATGGTCAGAGATTGGTGATAAGAACATCCAGACTTATAATAATGGTAATGAAGTAACTATAGGTATCACATTTACATTACACGTTAATAAGAGTAAGTTGTATCGTGTTCAAGAGAACTATGCGTATGTACACTAGTGTGCGTGCGCGCGTGTGTGAGTGCGTGTATGCGTGTGTGTGTGTTTGTGTGCGTGAGGGGGTGTGTGTGTGTGTGTGTGTGTGTGTGTGTGTGTGTGTGTGTGTGTGTGTGTGTGTGTGTGTGCGTGCGTGAGTATGAGGATCTTAAGATAAGAGACATTACTAATGAGACCCTGCAGAATCAACCCCGATCTAGAAGTTTTTCAGTCTCATCATAGTTCATATCACACAACCAGGCCCATACTGTCTTTTTAAAGGAGTGGTTAGAGAAGGATTTGATAGCTTTATAATCTAGTTTAATTTTATTGTATATTAAAGGGGCAGTGTAATGGAAATTTCGTCGCGCAAATATGGTTTTGCATGTAGGAATAGGACAACGATCAATACGTTTATTTGATTTAGGTAACGAGGGAATTACTTTACGGTGATATCTTTTTAGGCATTGCATGATGTACAACTTGCGAACCGAGGGGACCATAGATATGCGGTACAAGTCGAAAGTGGGATAACGGAATGGTAGACTAAGAGTAACTTTCAAAAGTGCTCGTTGGGCTCGTTCTAGTTCTATTAAGTGTGTCTTAGCAGCCCCGCCCCAGGGCGGCAACAATTAAATAAAAAGTAACTTACATAACCAATTTGGGACTCGGGAGGACCTACTCCCTCTGAGGAGTCCACTCCAATAACTGAGAGAATCAGCTCTTCATCCTCCCCAACTGATGGAATCGCCACATGGTTCCCGGTCACCGCTGTCGCCCTCTTTGCTGCTGCATTTTCCCCTCCTGCTTTTCTTTTTACGTCCCTCCATGTCTATGAATAAATGATAGAACTAGATATAAGTAAATAAATATTGTGTATTTAAAGGGTTAAAACACCTAGGTTAAGATATACTAACAATATTATGGATGTATAAAAAAAAATGTCCCTAACAAGTGAAATCAAAAGAATTTACAAAAAACCCAACTGCTTTTAAAAAAATATATATCCTATGTCACTCTCATGATAAAGAGGAATCCAACGACACCTCACATGTCGATATCCGTCAAACTGTTTAGGCTGCCAAAGAGTAATACAGTCAGCATCATATAGTTAATAGCAGCCAAAGTAGCCAAATATATCGGAACACGCCTTTATTACTATAGGAGTAAGGAAGTGTTACGATATATTTGGCTACTTTGGCTGCTACTAACTATGTGACGCTGACTGTACATAGTCACATACATACATACATACGCTCGAAAAACATAACCCTCCTTTCCTTCGGCAATCGGGTAATAAAACTATTTATTGTATATCTTATGAATACCTACATTATTAAATTTATAGTTCTATTAACTTTATTTACCACAAAATTTTGATTGAAAATTGAGATATGCGACTTATAGAGGGGACAGCCGTACATACGAAAGCCTTTTTCATGGTGATCGCGAGCTCAACTAATGGCTTCTAGGTGAATTCGGCCGAACCAATTAGGCTCGGACTTTCCGCGCGCGTTTGCCTCGGACACGCTAAAATTTGAGCGAGCCGGCCTGCACGCCTCGCCCGAGGCATCCGTTGTAGACCTGACCTAGACATGGCTATTAGTTGTTGATTTGCGCCATCTACCGAGCTTAATTTTAGTTAATTTTCAGCTAGATTGTATTGTTTTTGATATTTTTAAGACCAATAAAAATAATATATCAAATAGTATTAAATTGGTTTTATTGGATTCTAAAATTATGAAAGAAACACTAAATCTAACTGTAAATGTTTGTATAATGACATACAATATTTCCAGAACAGAACATTTTCTCAGTTCATATTGTAATTAAGTTTGACCCAGGTTGGGGTTGTGTTGGACTAAAATCAGAATAAATTAAAAACGATAAGACTGCATGAATGCGTTCAAATCCACAACCGTTGATGTTGTTCTTAATGCTTAAGCTTTGTTTTTACCTGAAACCGAGTTTTTCTCGGCTAAAATACTACATAAAAACGATTTTATTAAAAAAAAAAACAATAACTGATCGTTTCCCAAAAAATAAACAAATAAACTGATAAAAAGATAACAAAAAACCTTCTCATCGCTAGGGTTCCAACTCGCAGCCATATACAAAGAATATTAACCATTGGTTGTCGTGGAAGAGTAAGCACACAGCTAGCTTTTTGCGAGAAAATACGGAAATACCAAGCTAGATCGGTTTCTCGGCATCGTAAACCCCTATACTGCAAATTTCATCAGAACATGATTACCAATATAAAGAATTATAGGTACTTATATTATTATATACAAATATTGCTCGTGTCTCGTGTGATTTTTCCATATACAAGGAAAAATAGTACCACGCCGATTTCATGCCGATCACGCCGCCGCCGCCGATCAAAATCCTCCCGGACGCCGTCGCCGTTGATTTTGCCATCGGCGCACACCTCTAGTTCCGCCTCATCTTCTGCCAGGCATTATCTCCAACCCCTTTCTCTGAGAGGATCTTGTACCGATTTACTATTTCTGTTCAAAATTATGTAGCAGCGGGACGAAACACGCACAGCATTCGTATATTAAGCGCGCATGTAAACTGTATAATGAAAAGTGTATGGACGCAGATTTGTTTCGCAATTCTTCACTATCACTATCACTACATACTTAGTATAAAACAAAGTCGCTTCCCGCTGTCTGTCCCTATGTATGCTTAGATCTTTAAAACTACGCAACGAATTTTGATGCGGCTTTTTTTAATAGATAGAGTGATTCAAGAGGAAGGTTTATATGTATAATATAGTACCCGTGCGAAGCCGGGGCGGGTCGCTAGTATGGTGTATTTAAAAGATTAGTCTTTACTTTACTCTAATTAATAGAGTTGTTTAGTGTTGTATAATGATGTAAGTTGTAAATGCACTTAACTGATATATCTACATACACATATATAAGTACGTATTTTTGGTCATATTTTATTTTAAACATATTTAAAAAATCTTTAATGATTCCTTAACCTGTAACTTTGTAAAAATATATGAAACTATATGTGTATACGGTTATATAGTATTACTCACATAGCCATAGCTAAGTTACTGATGCGTTTTTTAAGACTGTTTGTCTCTAAATAGAAAAAAAAAAGTCTTAAATTTCAAATAAGTAGAGTCAATAATAGGAGAAAATTATGCATATCTTTGATGTCGATTGTACAACACTTGAACTCCACGACGTACTCATACTGTCTACAATGGCAAGTACTTTTTGTAGTTATAGTAGGTACGCAAGTCATACATATATAATTGTTACAATTAATTTACAAATATAGAATTCATCTCATTTATTAAATACTGTGGCATTCGGTTAAATTACTTCAGCTTAATAAGGAGTGATACAAACGTATAAAACTGAGTGGAATGGGCGATTAGACGTCACGAACTAATTACGCTTACTCAAGCAAACAGCGACCCTACATAGCGCGCAATTACACATACTTACACAGATAATGTCTGCCAGGGTGACAGAAAAGGATAACAACTTAAACGGACCAGGGCTGTGGAACTGGCTGTCGCCCAGTGGAGCGGTCGCCAGGGCTCCTACTCGTGTATGGCAACCCTGTGATGCCTGGTGGAGCGGTCGCTAGGGCACCTACTCGTGTATGGCAACCCTGTGATGCCTGGTGGAGCGGTCGCTAGGGCACCTACTCGTGTATGGCAACCCTGTGATGCCTGGTGGAGCGGTCGCTAGGGCACCTACTCGTGTATGGCAACCCTGTGATGCCTGGTGGAGCGGTCGCCAGGGCTCCTACTCGTGTATGGCAACCCTGTGATGCCTGGTGGAGCGGTCGCTAGGGCACCTACTCGTGTATGGCAACCCTGTGATGCCTGGTCGAGCGGTCGCCAGGGCACCTATTCGTGTATGGCAACCCTGTGGTGCCTGGTGGAGCGGTCGCCAGGGCTCTTACTCGTGTGTGGCAACCCTGTGATGCCTGGTGGAGCGGTCGCTAGGGCACCTACTCGTGTATGGCAACCCTGTGATGCCTGGTCGAGCGGTCGCCAGGGCACCTACTCGTGTATGGCAACCCTGTGATGCCTGGTGGAGCGGTCGCTAGGGCACCAACTCGTGTGTGGCAACCCTGTGATGCCTGGTGGAGCGGTCGCTAGGGCACCTACTCGTGTATGGCAACCCTGTGATGCCTGGTCGAGCGGTCGCTAGGGCACCTATTCGTGTATGGTAACCCTGTGATGCCTGGTCGAGCGGTCGCTAGGGCACCTGCTCGTGTATGGCAACCCTGTGATGCCTGGTGGAGCGGTCGCTAGGGCACCTACTCGTGTGTGGCAACCCTGTGATGCCTGGTGGAGCGGTCGCTAGGGCACCTTCTCGTGTATGGCAACCCTGTGATGCCTGGTGGAGCGGTCGCTAGGGCACCTACTCGTGTGTGGCAACCCTGTGATGCCTAGTCGAGCGGTCGCCAGGGCACCTACTCGTGTATGGCAACCCTGTGATGCCTGGTCGAGCGGTCACCTACTCATGTATAGCAACCCTGTGATGCCTAGTGGAGCGGTCGCTAGGGCACCTACTCGTGTGTGGCAACCCTGTGATGCCTGGTGGAGCGGTCACCAGGGCACCTACTCGTGTGTGGCAACCCTGTGATGCCTGGTCGAGCGGTCGCCAGGGCACCTACTCGTGTATGGCAACCCTGTATCGCCCGGTGGTGCGGTCACCAGGGCACAGACTCGTGTGTGGCAACCCTGGCATAAACTGCTTCATTACGGATCTCACTGAAAGATAGAGAAACAGTGCAGAGACCATCGCTGACGCAATCATTTATACAAAGATAGAGGGTGCTAGGTCACACTCAGTGTAACTCGTACGTTTTGGACAACATGATATTTCTTTCTTTCTAAATCTACGTGTAGGTATCTTGCACAATGTATGACGGGGCCCGCGGGTCTCGGATACGTTACGAGATGTAAAAGCTATGTTATAACAAGGTTATATTGCTGATTAGTTTCCCTAAGTGTTCCATACTCACCACCCATAAATACATTGAGCAAGTTATACACTGGGTGCGGAATTCGATGCGGCCGCGAGATCGAGCTCAACACTCCTGACCTGAAGAAGAACTCCCGAAGAGTGACATTTACGTACGTTACGTATACGTGAGTTATTAACCTTATCATTAATAACTCTATTACTAATTCATATTCTACTCATTACTGTTGGCGCTAAAACAAGGTTAATAAAAACCGAATGATTATTTTAACCGAGTATAATAATATTACATTTCGCAGTACCGTAACCCGAGTACATTTTTAAAAGCATTTCACCATGATTCGTTTTCTTTTGACGGTCACTGTGACGATTATTATATCGAACAATTTTAACATGACTAATGAAAAATTTTATTCGACAATTTAATTAGTTGAGTAGTGTCAATAGTGTCATACTGAACTAAATCATGAATAACAAAATTACCAAGATAGATCAAGGTCAAACAAAGTATCCCATTCTTCAATGTATTTATGTTGCGCCAAAAGGACAGTTGTCATAGCCATACATAAACAACGCAGGTAGGTACAACCCATACCAAAAATAAGTCAAACCTTCATGATGTTATAAAAAGCGGCACAGACCATTTACTTTCTTACAAATCTAATTTCCATCCATCTTCCGGTTCTTAATTAAATTAAAACATTAAAATTCGGCGAGCCCTTGCAAGCGTTTCCATCAAAAATAACTTCGGACACAGCGCGCCGCCATTTAAAACGAGTGTTTGGAGTTCAATACGAGTATCCATTCGCTTTATTGATTCGAAGAAACAAAAACAAACAGCGAGTTAAATGGAAGCTGGACGCAGATTAAGTTATATATTTCCATGTTGTCTGCGGCACAAGGCACGGGAGATGGACAGGTAAACAGAGAAATGACGATACAACCAGGAAAGCTACAACCCTGACTGGGAACCAAGAAGGTGTAAGTAGCATTCTTTGGGGATGACAGTTTGTAGATAGACAGGTCGGATGACTTGAATAAAAATGGTATTCTGTCTCACGAAGTTTCCTTCATCTTCGAAAGATACTTATTAATCATACATGAAATAGTAAAGCATTCCGGTGTTTATCCTCCCTGTTTCGATATAAGTATTATTAATGTTGTTCTTTTTATACAATTAATGGAATAACAGGTTCAGGGTCGTGAATCTTACAGGATGTGTTTTTCTATCTGTATGTGACCGTGTGTTTCCTAACAAAAAAAAAAGAAATGAGAGGAAAGAATATCCAACTGTTTTAAATTTATTGCTATTATGCTTTTCATGCGTCACCAGCTTCCGCCCAGCACGTTTTACGAGGAAGACTTTGGACAGGCCCTTCGCATTGTCCAACAGCCGTCTTAAACGTAACTGGCTGGTTAAAAACTGCTCTGCTCAGACGAATTAGAGGAAGTCTGACTCCCTGTTGTTCGAAGTAGTTTTCTTTTCAATCTCAGGGTCAACATTTATAAGGGGTGAGTTGGGACTCAGGGAGAGGTAGTGTATGCACAGCAGAAGTGTAAGTCCGCCGCCGACCGTGTGGACCGCGCGGAATAGGTGTGCCGCGCGCGATTCATCAGCGCGCGTAACGGCGGCGCCCGCGCCCTGCGCCCGCGCAGCCGCCATATTTACGACGCCGTTACCTTTCATTCCGACATAATTTAATTTGAACACGCACCGAGACTTAATTATGATATCCCGCGATACCGAACACCGCGCTCTGTGCTGTTTGATTATCAATAAATTACTATTTAATTACGTAATAGGTTTTTACGGTTATGTGTTCGATATCGATTATTGAGTAGGTATTATGAATTCGCAAACATTTTCACGTAAGTAGGTACATGTTTGAAGAATGCGACGGTCAATTTTGTTGTAGGTAGAGTCGACGTCAAAGATAATTATGTTTAGGTACCTATGCTTGAGACGAGTGTTTAATTTGATTATTTGGAGTCTGCTATCATGTAGTTATAGAAAAATATAAACACTGATTGACCTACTCATAAGGTTAAAATACTTAGGTATTTAGTCAATCAAAGAAGTTCATCACTGTTATAATAACACTTTCGGGAGGTAAGTAAGGGGAGGGGTCCCCTCCCGATCGATGGTTAGTGTGAGAGTTTATTCCAAATAACTACAACTTAGCAAAGTTGAGAAACCCCCGACATTTTCATTTCATAGTCCAATATCTCGAAAACGGCTAAACAGATTTTAATGAAACATGACTAAGAACACTCGGGATAAAATTATCTATTTCACAAAAAAACTAAACGAAAATCGGTTCATCCGTTTGGGAGCTACGATACCACAGACAGATACACAGATACACAGACAGACACTTTAAACTTATAACACCCCTCTCTTCGCGTCGGGGGTTAAAAATAACAATCAACATCCGGTTATTTTTCAATTCCTGTGTAGTCGAATCCGACATAACTGACTCTCTCATGATGACTGCCAAATCGATAACCTGCCAACTGATATGAAGTCATTCATGAGAGGTCGAGGCGGCTCATCACCACCTCCGGCGACTCCAGGGCCAGGGACTGATCTCGCTTACGGTTTTACCGGTATGAAACCGGTATTCCATTACGGTACCGTAATGGTGTAAAGGTTATGCGCGCCCCGCCAACATAACGGTACCGTAACCGTTTTGAAATATCGGTTACCGTTACAGATTTAAAGGTAACCGAAACCTATGTAATAACGTTTCAAAACCGGTATTTTAAAGGTTACCAAAAAATAAGCAAACTTACACTTACACAGACAACTTCTTCCAATAGGAACGAACAAACGAATCAGAAAAGTATCAGAACAGAACCGACAAAACTGAAAGACAAAACGGCAGCGCCGGCAGTATCGGTAACCTTTAAAATGCGGTTACGGTACTGAAAAATATAAGGTTACCACTATATTTCGATAGCGAAATATAAAGGATATGACCTCATATCGGTTATAAAACATACCGGTATTTTTCGGTTATGCAGTCCCTGTCCAGGGCTGGCGCTTACCTCTCTCAAAGAATCGCCCCCGTGATACAGAGAGGTAACGCAGCTAGCGTCACGGGGACAATGCCACAAGAGGAACTCCTCGACGGGGTGTTCTTTTTATAGTATGCATTTTTACTTCGTTATTATTTTCTTGTTTTAGTTCTATCATATTTGTATAGCGCCCCACCCCCGGGTGGCGGCCGCCGGAACTACTAATGCCGATTTTGAATCAAATTAAGTACCTACTCTAAAAGCGTGCTAGTTGCCTGTAGGTTTAAGGGATTACCTGTTAAAACATTATATCGAGAATGAAGCGATGAAATATAATACTTAAATAGACATTATAAACAACTTAAAAAATATATACATATATGAATTGTAAAATGTATTTTTACCAATAAACCTCTCCTCTCTGATGCTGTGACGGGGGCCATGACGCTGATTTTATATGTAAAATATGCTAAATAGGACCCTCACTCAGCCTGCTGTGACGGGGGCGATGACGCTGATTTTATATGTAAAATATGCTAAATAGGACCCTAACTCAGCATGCTGTAACGGGGGCGATGACGCTGATTTTATATGTAAAATATGCTAAATAGGACCCTAACTCAGCATGCTGTGACGGGGGCCATGACGCTGATTTTATATGTAAAATATGCTAAATATGACCCTCACTCAGCCTGCTGTGACGGGGGCCATGACGCTGATTTTATATGTAAAATATGCTAAATAGGACCCTCACTCAGCATGCTGTGACGGGGGCCATGACGCTGATTTTATATGTAAAATATGCTAAATAGGACCCTAACTCAGCATGCTGTAACGGGGGCGATGACGCTGATTTTATATGTAAAATATGCTAAATAGGACCCTAACTCAGCATGCTGTGACGGGGGCCATGACGCTGATTTTATATGTAAAATATGCTAAATATGACCCTCACTCAGCCTGCTGTGACGGGGGCCATGACGCTGATTTTATATGTAAAATATGCTAAATAGGACCCTCACTCAGCCTGCTGTGACGGGGGCCATGACGCTGATTTTATATGTAAAATATGCTAAATAGGACCCTCACTCAGCCTGCTGTGACGGGGGCCATGACGCTGATTTTATATGTAAAATATGCTAAATATGACCCTCACTCAGCCTGCTGTGACGGGGGCCATGACGCTGATTTTATATGTAAAATATGCTAAATAGGACCCTCACTCAGCCTGCTGTGACGGGGGCCATGACGCTGATTTTATATTTAAAATATGCTAAATAGGACCCTCACTCAGCCTGCTGTGACGGGGGCGATGACGCTGATTTTATATGTAAAATATGCTAAATAGGACCCTAACTCAGGATGCTGTGACGGGGGCCATGACGCTGATTTTATATGTAAAATATGCTAAATAGGACCCTCACTCAGCATGCTGTGACGAGGGCCATGGCGCTGATTTTCAGTCAGGGCCCCAAAAGTAAATAAAACTAACTGGGGCTGGACTAAAACTAAACTAGACAATCAATTTTATAAATTTTATGCACACTATGTACATATACCTGAAAATTAATCGTGATACGGCAGTCCCATTCACATTCGGATCTACAATGCTTCTGTTTAATTACATAGACATTATAAACAACTTAAAAAATATATACATATATGAATTGTAAAATGTATTTTTACCAATAAACCTCTCCTCTCTGATGCTGTGACGGGGGCCATGACGCTGATTTTATATGTAAAATATGCTAAATAGGACCCTCACTCAGCCTGCTGTGACGGGGGCGATGACGCTGATTTTATATGTAAAATATGCTAAATAGGACCCTAACTCAGCATGCTGTAACGGGGGCGATGACGCTGATTTTATATGTAAAATATGCTAAATAGGACCCTAACTCAGCATGCTGTGACGGGGGCCATGACGCTGATTTTATATGTAAAATATGCTAAATATGACCCTCACTCAGCCTGCTGTGACGGGGGCCATGACGCTGATTTTATATGTAAAATATGCTAAATAGGACCCTCACTCAGCCTGCTGTGACGGGGGCCATGACGCTGATTTTATATGTAAAATATGCTAAATAGGACCCTCACTCAGCCTGCTGTGACGGGGGCCATGACGCTGATTTTATATGTAAAATATGCTAAATATGACCCTCACTCAGCCTGCTGTGACGGGGGCCATGACGCTGATTTTATATGTAAAATATGCTAAATAGGACCCTCACTCAGCCTGCTGTGACGGGGGCCATGACGCTGATTTTATATTTAAAATATGCTAAATAGGACCCTCACTCAGCCTGCTGTGACGGGGGCGATGACGCTGATTTTATATGTAAAATATGCTAAATAGGACCCTAACTCAGGATGCTGTGACGGGGGCCATGACGCTGATTTTATATGTAAAATATGCTAAATAGGACCCTCACTCAGCATGCTGTGACGAGGGCCATGACGCTGATTTTCAGTCAGGGCCCCAAAAGTAAATAAAACTAACTGGGGCTGGACTAAAACTAAACTAGACAATCAATTTTATAAATTTTATGCACACTATGTAGGGTAAGTGCACCAGTGAATGAACGCTTAAGGATTTTTTTGATTTCAATAATTGTTTTATGTAAGATAGCTATACTTAATATAGGCCATGACTGTTTGTATAGATCAAACAAGTATTCTAGTTTGGTTAAATTACTTTGCTTTTGCAATAATTTTCCATAATTTTAAGTTATATGACCTTTTAGGTAGAAAAATGGGAAATCACCGGTGAATGAACACGGTTTTCTAGTAAATGAACAACTAAAACCAGTGAATGAACTACTGTTATAGTTATTATTTATTGGTTTAAATCGTTGTTTATCGATTTTGTTTGGCTTAATATCGATATACCAACAGACGGAATAGCAGTTATTGGTTTACTTTTTCTACAACAATTAATAAACTGTAACAAATGTACGTTCATTAACTGGTTCCAAAAAAAAATGTAAAACCAATAAATGAACTAAGTAATTATCGGTTGATGTTCATTCACTGGATATCTGTAAACCAGTGAATGAACCAACTTCATGTTCGAAAATGAGGTTTGTTCGAACACTGGGCCAACGATAGACAAGCCATTACTGGTTATGTTAATAGAAAGTAAATCTTATTACAATCACTAGAACATAAGATATTGCGAAAACATTAAAACAGTCGTGGCCAGTGAATGAACACTGCAGTTCATTCACTGGATTTGGGCGGTTTTGAATTCTAGTTATAGAACACCGACTAAAAAATGAGAACCTACACTTGAATAACGTAAAACGATGTTTTAGTAGCACAATTTCACTCTTATGATTTCCGAAAACCAAACACCATAAGTCACAGGTTTATAAAACTAGTACAATGGCACATCAAATAAATGGTGACATACTTGTCCCCTTATTACCGACTCATACAAAACATCCACGCCCGTAGCCCGCGAACTTTAAGCTTCTCTCATTTAGTAATTGTTGCGACTGAGTTGATATAAATGTTACAAAACCCTTACAGTGAATGCTTCTAATCGAGAAAAAAATACCTGGTATGCTAGAAATATACAGAACTCTTAATTTAAGCAAATAAGCAGCGTTTCGTTCATTCACTGGATTCGTTCATTCACTGGAGCACTTACCCTACATATACCTGAAAATTAATCGTGATACGGCAGTCCCATTCACATTCGGATCTACAATGCTTCTGTTTAATTACATAAATAAAAAATGAATTACAAATTCATTGTATTATCGTGACATGTCCTCTGTGTGTCAGTCTCTGTTGTGTGTCAAATTGTTGTTGTGTAACCTAAACCTAACCTATTAATTAAAACTAAATTGTACACCTCTTATATGGGTCGGTGAAGACCTCAAATAAAATATTTCATTCATTCATTCATTATTACTTTGTCTGAAGAAATTAGCATAGTTTAGACCGAAACAGTTATCAGCAACGGTTGACGGTCGTGAATCACAAAAAGAGCAAGCCCAAGTTTTAAACATAACTATTGTAAAATATTTTACGGATTGAAACAAAGATAAGCTAAATAAACATCTGAACATCTGAAACAAAGAGCCAAGTTAGGCATTCTTATTAATCTTTATTTGCTTAAATCACACAACTTTACTGCATTATGATTTTTCGCATGCCTTAAAATATGTAGTAGGCGCTTTCAACCCTAGTTAGTTAAACCCTAATCCTACCTACTCACCGTCCCATGGGCTCAACCTGCTAACAAAATGAGCACAGGTCATTAGTGTCTCATGACCTATTCCAAGTAATAATAAATCAAAGGAATATAATCAATGATGTTATCGCCTTTGGTATTGGTCAATCCACACTAGATATAAATAACACTTGAGTAAAATCGACCGCCGATCGATATCGTCGCGATCCGAGCCGGTTCAATTCCCTATTTCGCGTTCCGGGAAGATTCATTGTTCTTATTAATTAGCGCTATCATGCCTTTTGGAGAGCCCCTCATTACGCCGACTACAGGATGGACGGGCAAAAACCCAGCTATTCGCCGCGGGTGTGTGTGAGAAGTCGCGACAGGGTGTCTGGTGAATGACGTTCTCCGCCTTTCTCACATTCTTCCAATGTTATTCCACTTTAAGAAAGCTTATTCCCGAAAAGCTCGCTACGCACGCTCCCGTCGTATTAATAGTTTCTTGTTCACAGAACCATTGCAAGTATTACAACATTGTGCAATTTAATCGCCATTAAAACTTGTGGTATAGGTAGTATAAATAAACAGAGGCCCGATTGAGTAACGTGGTGCGGAAGGAAGATTATTGTGCAGACATGCCTCTTATTGTCTCTAGATTCATGTACTTTGGTATTTCAAAATGTAAAAGTAATTGTTGAATTGTCAGTATACAGATACAGATAATTTATTGGTAAAAGTACAGGTACATTTTACAAGTCAATTTGTTAACAGGTAATTATTATTATCTAGTATTTTAGGCTTATTAGGTTAGTGATTATTTACATTTCCCTAAAAACAAATTCATTCACACTGTAACAACACAGGTCAATTAACATTTTTTTAATCCTATTATAAAATATGTTATCGTTCACCGAGGTAATTACATAATTACCTCGGTGAACGATAACATATTTTAATACCCTACCTAGTGACATCACTAGGTAGGGTATTATAAATCTTGACACGTGACTTTCGAGCCTTAGCGAGTCTGCGGTGCGGGATGAGTAGCAGGTGTGCACCCCGGGTATTTCTACCATGACACTGACATCCATTGTATTCTGTGTGCGAGTATATGGACATATAATATATTTGTCATGGTTAAATAATTTAATTAAAATTGTTGTAGGATTTGCTTATTTTCTAGTTTTAGTTTTGACGATCATTAAGAGTTAATAAAATCAATATTTATATTCCTTATTTTGACTTTATCATTAATTATTTTGTAATACATACATTTATGTTCATAATAATGTTGTGTTGTACTGTACCTGTGACATTTCATTCAATTATTATTATTTTAATAGGTAAATTCGAGTAAATTAGCTTTAAGTTACTTAATTTATAATGTTAATTTATTTTATGATATAAAGTAATCTCGTCTAATCTAATCTTGCCACTTCTGCGACTCGTCTTTGGAGGCGTAAAACAGTATGCCTTGAAGTTTATGTCAGTATGTGTGCGTAAGTTAGTGTTGAATGGGTACATAATCTCTCCCTTGCTGCGTCGGATGCTGAATACCTATACCTACTTATCATCGAGATCTTCAATACATAGTGGCTTGAATCCCACAGGCTCCTCAAAAGTCCATTAAACTCGAAATAAATCTCGAATTGTTTTTAAATAAACGTTACTCCGCAATTTGTTTTAAAGATTATAATTTCACATTCGCGCACCGAGAGTAGGGCAAGTCAAAAATTCATAATTAAGTCGTCGAATCGCCATCAGATAGCATTTAAACAAATTAGCGTAAAGAAATAAACCAACAGGAATTGTAGGGTCCGGCCGCGGCCGGCTGAGTTATGCGTTATAATTAAGGCCTGCTGCGTACGCGCCGCGCCGGTTAAATAACTCCATTTGGCGCGATACGCGATAAACGTGCCGTTTGGACATCGATAATTATTTATAAGTAAATTGGAACTACAATTCACACCCCCGGTGGAACGATGTCGCATGGCCTGCGGATCCTCTACGCGTTTGGGCCGTTTTTGCTTCAGTGCGATTCATTGATCCGCGGCCTCGCGATACATCTCAGTGCATCGCAACCTTCCGACCTATCTGTGGCCTTTATCAAGCAATAATAGCCTTTTTGGCGAACACGATAAGAGCGGCGCGGCGAGATAGCGCCGCGGTTCCCCGTACGCTATCTTGTATCGCCTGCATATATTACCGGAGGTCTTTATTTTAAGTCGCTGATGAATAGATTATGCGGTATGTTGATGGGAAAGTTTTGTGAATGCGACTGTTTTAAGAAGGTTGATTGAAATCACGGTGTTCTGTATATATATAAGTATAGCAACCAATGTATAGCAATGCAGCGCGCGATCTTCAAGCGCTTTTAAGGGATGATATTCGGAAGATTAATTGTAAGAGAGATCTGGATTTTCGTACAACCCAAATAAAATGTTCATGTGAACTTTCCAAGTCAGTTAATGACTCTACAGGGAAACCGTCAACTAATTCAAGGTGTAAGGAAAACGTCACTTTTGCGCTCTCTGTTAATGAGCTTGCTGCGAGGTCAATAGTCAAATCCAAAAGTGGCGATGGATACACTGCATACGCATCTCACACGTGAGAGTTCCCCAAAGTACAAAGTTACAAACCTAGTTACGAGATGTGACGTCGCGCGGCACCGAACCTTCATGTGAAGTAAACCCCTATAAATTCTCCTAAGATCGATCGCCCAGTTCTTGCACTATGCTCACCATACTCCAGAACGTTAATTAATTAAGCCCCACATTATCTCGTTTCTTGTAATCTCTATAGAATTTCGCATCCCACTTTTCTTAACACCGCTCTTTGTTATCATTGGTCATCGCAAAAACTCGCAGCTCGCCGACAAAAGATACACTAACATTTCTGAGGAGGAATCCGGCGGAACCTTCCCTCATTACCGCTTCTCCGCTCATCTCTAAATCTCACACCGAAAACGTCTTCAATCCTTTGAAACCAATGATCGATAATCGATCATCGATTCCTTAACATACGGTAGCATTTGGAATCACGCTTTAAATCCTATTTTAAAAGCATACCGGCTCATCTGCTGTGGCGACACTGTCATTGTAAAGTCATCTCTACTTGTATCGGGCCAGGATTTCTATTTTAGTAAAAACAATGGGTCTGATAATTCATTATTTCTTTCGAGAAAGCTTAATTGGAGTATGTCAAAACGGTTCATGTATCTAAAATGTCACTGCAATCTCAACGTTACTAACCGCGTTTAAAGTAGTATTTCCGTTATGCCAGTAAATGTTGTTAGGTGAATTATCTGGTGCCGGGTTTGTGTACGATGCGCGATTAGTGTTTTTGCCGAACGCGTAATTAGGGACTATCGGCGGCGCGTATGAAGACATAAATAAAACGAGGAGCGGAATTAGCGCAGCGAGCACCCGCACTCTCGACATTTCGAGCATCGATCGTGGAAGCCGATTTCTTTGACCGCCATCTCCACAAAACCCGAACCAGAGCCGAAGGAGCCAACTATGTACAGTCGGCTACAAAGAGATCTATACGTCCAAAGTTACAAAAATATGTATACACGACCTTAATGTTAAAGTAATAAAGTCATGTTTACATATTTTTGTAACTTTGGTCGTGGTCTTTGTAGTCGACTGTACCTACCCATGCCGTGGACTGCGACGCGGAACGACCCAACATCCCATACAGTCGTTAGGTCGTTATTTAGGAATTGATACTCTAAATTGGTTAAAATAAACGTATCTGCGACAGTTCTTGGGACAAAATAAGATTCTCTTTATCCAACCTGTTGTGTTAACTTTAATATTTCTGAGTTATACCTATAAAACAAATATTTTTGTACAATTAAACTTATTGAACAATGAACAAAATACGGTATATGGAACAACAAATAACTTTGACTTTTCGCACACACGCATTTAGAGCGTACTAAAGTTTTATCTAACATTATAAGGCCTGATTTCAAATTGTAAATTTACGTGAAGGTGAAATGATTACTGGCCATTCCCTCCAAACCATGAGAGAATGCAGCCGGGGATCGTGACATAGGGTGATGACGATTATGATTGTGACTCATGTGAACACTAATCAATCATTGAAAATATTACTTTAGTTTGCTACTTCTAGTTATGAGTTCGCGTTATAGTTCTTTCAATGGTATCGCAGTCAGTAATTTTCATGATATACGGATGTCCAATTAATTATTACGTAAAAGGCATTGTGATTTGAATATTAAGTCGCCACATTGCGCGGGCGCTGGGCTGCTACCCGTCGGGCAGCGACCATAAGTAAGACATTTCGCATATTAAGTCAATTCATAACCATATTTACTTTTGGCGTTCCACGTCTTCCTATTAGGAAATCATAATTTTACAATGATTTCTTCTTGGCGATTTCAAGAGGGAACTATAATAATAATAGCTTTGCAGCAGCTAGCAGCTCGCGACTGACAATAGGTACTTTTTTGATGAAATTACCATTTAGGGAGAAAACTTTTCCACTAACTAACTATATCTTAACAAATCACTTTGATTTTGATGTCGATCGCATCAGCATAAATATATTCTAAGTTTATAGGTTTCGCTTTAAAAATAATAATTGATGAGCCTATAAGTTTTGAAAAAAGGAAAACCTATTAACCTAGTATTTCATTGTGTCAATAACGTAGTAAAAAACATTGAGATTAGAAAATATTTAGAAGTCGAAATACATTATCTTTTTGTATGGACGAGTACCTACGACGTATTCTTCCCGGTTATCTATCTTTTCCTGAAATTTATTTGCCCGAGTTTAATTTATTATACATATTATGGATTATAAAGTTTCTGGCAAATGATATTATAATATTATGGAAAATAACAATTCTGTCTTATGGATATTATGGTAAATAACAGTATGGCACATGAAGTTATGATAAACAAAATTATGGCCTGTGAATAGGATGGCAAATGAATTTCGGGCAAATGAAATTCCGCCAAATGAAATTCGGGGAAACGATAGATAACCGCATTTTGCATTTCCGGCATAAAGCATCGGCTCGGAAATATATACTTGTCAAGAAGATTTTCTTCAATATAACAAGTAAGACAATTGTCGTTTGCTTTAAAAAAATATCTTAAGCAGAACCACTTGCCGTTGTGAACCTAGCAACAATAGATTGCAGACATTCATGAGTGCATATACGAAGCGCGCGCGCACCGTGACGTTACATCAGCTATCTGCATACGAGCGGTTCGGTTTCATTTCCTAATACCGTCATAATCGGGATATGCAAATGTATTATTAACACTTGACAGGTATTGTTGGCTAATTTTTGCGGCCGGGGCCGCGCCGACTGCATGGGGAAGCGCGGTGACCCTGGATAGCAGTGCCACGAATAGAGAGAAGTGGAGAAATCTCGCAAAAGCCGCCACCAAACTTGTTACCCCCACTATGATAATTCCAAGCCATGGCCTGGTCGGGGTGGTCAACAGCAACGTCATCATCGTCACCATACAACACTTCAATGTGTATCGTACTTGGACTGAAGAAAATGTTCTGCTTAATTTTTTGTATCAAATAATTGGCATTTGCAGCCGTATTTCGGGCTGTCTGGGTACACGCGTCGTAGTTTTAGCCTGAATCAAAATGTCGACTTTGAGAAGCAATTCTCATCATCACGAGTTCAGAGCAGGCGCATGGACACAAGCAGTATAGCAGTATAGTTTGTAAGCGATTTGGTCTTGTACTGTTATGCTTGCGTATATCTAAATAAATAAATAATAAAAAAAGCAATGATTTAATTTCATAAAAAATAATATTTTTTGTAGAAAAATGAACTAGCGCTGGCAAAAAGTGATCTTTTTAACCCCCGACGCAAATAGAGGGTGTTATAAGTTTAACAACGTGTCTGTCTGTGTATCTGTGCTGTTTCTCAACTTTTCTAAGTTGTAGTTATTCTGTAAGTTTCGGCACACAATGAACGGGTTGGTTGGAGTCGACCCGGGCACACGCGGACTAACATTGGCGTCATGCGATGCAAATGTAGCACCGCACTGCAACTTAATTACGGAAACTACATTATTTACACTTATACCCACTTTACGCCGCGAATATAGTAGCCAATAAATCCAAGTAATTGCGTATAAATAATATTGTAATACAAAAATGGTCGTTCTTGATTCATAACTATATTTCCGAGGCATTTTTGTAAACAGCATGAATGCCACGAGCACTACTTTTCACATTGAAGATACTTTTCTTTTCCTATGCCTTATGATTTATGAATTACAATAAAAATTAAATGCAAGTACGGTCGAGGAAAATGAAGGTTAGGCACATGTCAACTCTATTTGAATAACGTTAAGGTCCAAAAGTGCTAAACATTCAATTTCCTCGACTGTACATAGCGAAGGTCTACGATGGTGGCACGCAAGCGCATGGCTTGTCTGACTCCTAGCCAGTCGGAACTCGCAACTCTAGAGGTAATCGTTGCTGACTCCCCACGTCCAAACGACCAAGTCTCGCCATAGTAAACTATCAACGCTGGCCACTCACAGTCGTCAGTGTGAGGTTTCGGGTTGGCGCAATGCCGAGTTTGCGAACCTCAAAGTTCGCTGTTGGCAGCTAAAAGGACCAAGTCCCATTTCCTTTCCATTAACACAGCTTACGTTCTGGCGCTCTGGCGACCTTGCTCACTACGGAACAACACAAAGTTAGATACAATGGTCGTATCGTAGAGTTCATCTACGAACCCGGATACGGTGCACCTTGTCGGCCCACCCCTTTCAGGTACCTACCACATACGTGAGTGTTAGCACGTTATTAAGCAATACAACGGCAAATAATTAAAATACATACTCGTGCATGTGAAGTGAGTTGCAAAGTTCAGCCATTCTGGAAAGGTCTCACGCTGCCGCCAAACCGCAGCCGCGACAAATGAATACTCATTAACACTACATATTGGAACCCTAGCATGGCGTTGCGCGCGGGTGACCATCGCGCTCTACCGAGGTCACAATACCAGGAGAAGGATGCCAATGGTTGCATTATCAAATGATAATCGAAGAGTCTACAGTCAACATGTGTTAGTGTCAGAAAATGGTGGATAATTTATCTTGGTTTGACCTAGTTACCCTCAATTGCTTGGGCTGAAATTTTTCATCCACATTTGAATGACAGGGAATGCCAGTTGCCAGCAGGAAAGATAATATTTTGTAACAATTGACTTCTGTCACTATGAAGCTCAGTTGTATGAGGCTAGGCAGCATGCTATAGGATCTCCAACCGCAGCGCACCTCCCGAGGTGTGACATCGAACACGTAGATCTGCGCACGTGACGTGTACTCGGCGCCCGCGCACGCCCGCGCTGTCTCCGGGCCAGTCTATAGCTCTGACCTCCGGTAACAGGTAGCTGTGACCAACCTAGGGGTCCGACTATACAGGGGGTAGATCTCGGACTTGAGAATAGATGGTTGGGAACGCATGAGTAGGCACCGCTACTGCGCGGCTATCGCGATCATGATACGCTACGAAATCAATCGGCCGGAAAACATGAATAGAAACAAGGAAACGAACGAAATAAAGTTTGTTTGCTCGGCCGATGGGAAACAGTTCGCACAGGGGCACTGTCCGGCGTCCCCAGTGTTCGAACGGTAAAACCTGTCCGGTAAACGAAACCAATCAACAAACAGTTACACAAACTGGAAATGAAAGAACATGTGATTATAAATTATCAAACTACCCTTTACCGAACAAATAAGAGGCAATATCTTGACACTGCGAGTGTCTCGGAGCTTTGTAATTAGAAGCAATCGCTTTAATGAGCCTTCCATAACCGTAATTGATAGGGGCCGCGCTCGCTCCGCAAAAAACCTACAATAGCGTAGTTACTAGTAGTAGTAATACTAGTTTTTTCGCGATGAGGTTTTTACGAGTCATACCTACGCGTAACAGGCACGTCCTCGTCACGTCACGATCGCGAGCAGCCGTCGACGGCGTCTCTGTGCGTGCCGATTCAAACTATGGTGATGATGCCAGCTTTTTATTTTATTACAAGCTTTTATTTAGTTTCACCTGTCCCGTTGTCTGTCTGTCTGTCTCCCTGTAATCAAATCTTGCAAGTTAAATTTGACCCAATTCCTGGTGACCGATTGAGCTGAAATTTTGGTATAAGTATAGTTTGGATGACAATTCAATATTATGGTACCATCGAGCTGATCTGATGATGGAGACAGAAGTAGCCATTCAGTACTTAACCGACGTAACCCCGTTGAGTTTGGGCTCGTTAGAATCCTCTCAATGAGTAGTTGATGATGATGTACAGAAAAGTACAGTCGGCAATAAAAGCTTGTACCAAAAATGAAATGTATGACAGAAGCTTGTTTCTCTAGTTTTGTACTGTGCCATACGGGCTGTAATATTTATTATTATTATTATAATATAGAGCGTTATGTGTTCCCCCCGATTGTAATATAAAAATATAATAAAAATAAATAATTTTTAAATTCTCTTTTTCTTACATGCTTATAGGTACAAATCATAGGTACATATAATTTATTGAATCAGGCGTTACTTTGCGGAAGTCCATGATATATTACAGAGAACAATATTCCTTTGCTATTCCGCTAAAAAACGTGCTGGTCTATCAGTGAAGATGATGAAACTGACCAAAAAAAAACCACACACACACACAAACAAAGCTTTGATTTGCTCAGTGGACGTGGCGCAAGCAACGTCTCCTGCCAGCATCTCCTGATGATGCCTCGTAGAGAGGCGAAACACGTGTCGATGTTTTTGTCAATATTTGCATGTTTATACGCAAATAGTTTCATCTTATCTTCACTGATAGACCAGCACGTTTTTTAGCGGAATAGCGAAGAAATATTGTTCTCGTAATGTATCATAGGTACATATCTAGTTACAAATCTGCCAAACCACAGTGCGGTTTGTTGACAGACAATGCTGTTAATTCATCTTACAATTTATTAGCTAAACGCTGTATGAATAGTACCTACCTAATATATGCATACGTAGGTATGGTACATTACTTTTGCTAGAACAAAATAATCAGTTAAGTTACTTATGATAGCTGAATTACATTTTTTTTTAATATTCTAAAACTAAATTAAATAATCAATAATGTCGTATTTTCTCTAAAAAGGATTACAACTGTAGTCAAATGGAGAAAAAAGCAACGCAAGAGGTTAAATAATCGCAACGTTATAAAGTGTCCACAGTTTTAAGAAGGGGTTTGTTCTGTCCCTTTTCTGCAAAACGCAACTTCATATGAAACGATTGTCATTTACTATGTGTATTGTGTATAATGTGACGTCACTAATTGCGAGCGCTTTCTCTCTTTAACAAGCGATATTAAAACGGTTGTAGCTTCGTAATTCTGTGAGATATCTGAATGCATGTTTCGAACTCTTCGGGAGTTCTTCTTCAGGATGAGTGTTTTCGCGGCGGTGTCGCTTGTATCACTGCCCGCGCCCGTTCCGTTCCGAACGCCGAGCGGCGCGTGATCTCAAAGAATAGGCATATTTTAATGCCTTCTTTCCTTTGGAGTAATAATAATTTTCGAGTCTACACACGTAGTTTAATTAATAAGGTAAATGTCTCAACCCTAGACACCTTAATGCCTAATAGTTGACACCTTTATTGTTTTTACATAGGTAAGATTAAAAGTGTCATGTATTAGGCAAGTGTCGGGCACTGGGAGTCTTGACTTGGGACCTAACTGGTATTTATCCGGAAAACGTCAACGTTCACTATAGATACCTATATAAACAAACAAACCCAACGTATCAAAACGGACACTGCATGATAATCTTTAAATACAATAGGTATATAAGTTTAATTACCTACTTATGGGATATTCATGAACGATATGATACAGAGAAAGAATATAATGGAAAAATAAACCATCTTCGTCTGTAGCCCCCGACAGGATTCGAACCTGCGACCTTTCCATTAACGCTAGACTGCTCTACCAACTGAGCTACAAGGACATTGACGGAAGTTGTATATTTTTCAATTATATTATTACTTCCTCGTTCAAAATAACACGAAAACAAAAATATTTAATTGAATAATTTGTTTCGTGATATTCATGAAGTCAAATAATACGTGAAACTTAAACGAATGTAAGTATATTAATTATAGTGCAAGATAAAAAATGACTCCTTGGCTGTTAAAAATCAAAATATTTTTAATAATAATGTAGTAGAAAATTAAGGAAAACCGTTAGAATGTAATTAATTTAACATTTTTTCCAATCCTATCCGCTTCATTGGAGTCGAAACTGTTATTAATTAGCATGTCCGAGGCGCAATTAGACGTAGAATTACACCCCGCTGCCCCGGCTGCTATTCACATTCCTACCAAGACCTCGTCACAGCAGAACCAACATAACACCGACCTTCGAGTACGCGCAGTTGCTTTGAAGCCTGGGGTCAAGATACAAAAGTGAATCGGTGTAGCGAGTTGAGGAATTCAATTGCAGCTGAGTACTGCTGATATAGCTGCGGTTGCTGGCGGAAGTATATGGATGTTTCTGTTCACTTCGCAGGCGCGAAAAGAGCTGCATCTCTCAACAATATTGGCTAATTAATGACATTACTTAGGGATTTGGACGTTGCTTGAATACCTATTGGAAAATAAGTGCTCAACGGCATATGGGAACTTACTTAGGGTGTGACAGGTGACCAAGACCACAAAGATGTGTTACCTATACATACCTATATATTTCGTTCGAATATGTATTGCAAGAGCGAGATATGTGTAAGTAGAGTCATATTTCGTAGTATTAGTTCTGAAACTCCTCACCTTGATTATGACCTCATTATTATCGCTCAGGGATTCTTACGAAGCGCTTCCAGAAAGACTAGGTACCTAGTTCATCCGCTGCCGGAAGACGACACGTTACCGATCCTACTGCTAAAGGTCTTGGTCTTTATGAAAGTCGGCAGCTGTTTCTATTAGTAAGTAATCGAGGGCCCTTCAAAGACAATCGTCTCTTTGCAATTAATCAAAGTTGAGGATTAAGTCGGCCATCAACGCGAGTGTCGCGGCGCCACAAAGGAACCACGACAAAACAAATCATAAATTAAACGTTTACTACTCATAAAGCATGGTAAGCTTCCGAGTTTGTTTGCAATCAATACTGGCTGGTATTCGCAGTTAACACCGACTGTGATGTTGACAAGCCAGTGTATCGCTGGCCTCCGACATACGAGTGGTTGCTATGCATGTAGAGGTCGGTTTAGTACAGGCGCGATCTCCCAGACGCGTCACGGCCGGTTTAAGAATACAGCTGAACATAAAATTCACAATGTTTAGTGCGGACCCGCCCGGCGCCGCGTATTGACTTTCTTGTTTAACGGTTAACTTAATGAATAAGAGTTAAATTTTAACTCTAACTTGCCTTCAGTAATTTACCTAAGTGAATTACGTCAAGGCAGCAGCGAGCAGGATTTCCAATCGTGTCGGATCATAATTTTGTTTCGCATGACTAGGATTGGCATGTGTTAATTAATACGATACTAATCTATAAAAATACTATTAAGACAGCTGAATACACTGTAAATGGGTAATTATAACCTAGAACTTTGTGTTAACTTACTTTAATTAGATACATTTATTAACATCAAGTTGTGACACGCAGCAACATGTTCTTGGAACACTTCTGTTAATACGTGACAGAACGTTCTTAAATATCTGACCTGCCCGAACAGCTTTACAAAGTAGATAATCGTGAGTTAACTATTATGGAACCTCCAATAAAAGTCAAGTAATTTGTATGTCAGTAGTATGTAAGCACTTTGTTCGGACCCGTCAGTGGGTCCTTAGAATTAAAAAGTAAAATGCGTGACACCTGTCAATGTGACACTTTTCAATTGGGATTAGTGCCATGCGGATGATGGCCGACTTGCGAAATGTAACCTAACGTTGCTAGCCGCAGGGCTGTTAGAGATTTGTTGAATTAATTGTAGAATCTGTTTGAAAACCTAGTTGGAGGTTCAGATATTGGTATTTTGTACGCGCTGAGCGCGAGAGGGAAATTTGTGTCGAATTTAGATCCCGACAGGAGTGCAGATCCTCGTGCCGTGCGGCGGGCCTCTGCAGGCCTACATGAGGACCCAGCTGGCGACATTAACTTGACCCTTGACTTTAGTTGTTAACTGCCCGTCTTGACGCGAAACGCCGGCACACTCAGTAAGTTATCACTTGTCAATTTAGGATTACGTCATTTAAGTGGCTATGCCTTAAGGGCATCAAATATAATGAATGACCACCAAAAAATGCTTCGATACACTCTTTTACCAAAAAAATATACTTACTGAACACCAAAAATAATAATTCTACCATTACAATAGTACTAGCTGTTTAAGTAACCACTGCACATTAAATTGTATTCGAAGACCAAAAGTAAATGATCACCAAATCTTAGCGAGCAATTAATACAATATTTCTACCTAAATAACCCACTATGATTGCCATAAAGTGTATGCATGTTACCAAATAAAGTATAATGATGCTAAAACAAGTGCTTTTTTAACCTGATAGGCATTTGATTGAATAAACGACCCTGTTGCCCCAACCAACATAGCAAAGGGGGCGCGGGACTTAGATTTTTTTGATGGGGGGTGGTGTCATTATGACACCTATTTTTTATGATGCTATCGTATAGAGGACGCTAAAATAAGCATGTTTTGTATGGATAACTTTTTTCTAAACTTGATAATTACCGAGATATTGGCTCCTAAATGGACACAATTTTTTGGAAAAATAACGATGGGGGTGGTGAAGGTAGAAAAAAGTAAAAAAAAATTAGAAACATGTAGATAAAAGCAGAAAAAAGTAAAAAAAAGTAGAAAAAAGTAGAAAAAAAGTAGAAAAAAGTAGAAAAAAGTAGAAAAAAGTAGAAAAAAGTAGCAGAAAGTATAATAAAGTAGAAGAAAGTAGAAACATGTAGATAAAAGTAGAAAAAAGTAGAAAAAAGCAGAAAAAAGTAGAAAAAAGTAGCAGAAAGTATAATAAAGTAGAAACATGTAGATAAAAGTAGAAAAAAGGAGAAAGATGTAGATAAACGTAGAAAAAAGTAGAAGATAGTAGAAAAAAGTAGAAAAATGTATAGATAAAAGTAGAAAAAGTACAAAAATGTAGAAACATGTAGATAAAAGTAGAATAAAGTAGAAACGTAGATAACAGTAGAAAAAAGAAGAAAAAATTAGATTAAAGTAGAAACATGTAGATAAAAGTAGAAAAAAGTATCAAAAAGTAGAAAAAAGTAGAAACATGTAGATAAAAGCAGAAAAAAGTAGAAAAAAGGCCGGGTTGCACTCCGGGAGTGCCGGCAGAAGTGAAAACTCAATAACATTGTAACAGTTTTTCGATCACAGGCTCTAGTATAAGTTTTACCGAAACAAAACTTTACGATCGCGTTTGCGTTTTACCCTCAATTTGTATGGGATTTGACAGCTAAACGCGTACGAGGTCGTAACGTTTTGTCTCGGTAAAACTTATACTAGAGCCACAGGTCACGTGACATCTTACGGTGTCACCCTAAAAATGAATTTGACGCAATAAACAACGGGAACAAATATAATGACCACCAGAAAATACTTTGATACCCTCAAGCTTTCTTACCAAAAAAATGTACTGAACACCAAAAAAAGAATTCTACCATTACAATGGTACTACCTGTTTTAGTAACGACTGCACAATTAAATTGTATTCAAAGATCAAATTTAGTAAATGATTACCAAATTTAGTAACTGAGCACCTAATCTTAGCGAAGAAATTATTACAATATGTCTACCTAAATAAGTCACTATGATTGCCATAAAATGTATGCATATTACCAAATAAAGTAGGTAGTACTTGCCGCTCAACTCCGTCGCCCCGCCCGCGCCGCGAATTTAGGAAATATGAAGAGGTATCAGGTTAGTAAACATTTTCTAGTAACTTAAATGATTCCTTGTTTATAGCGATCGAAAGGTAAAAATAGCTACCAAAACCCGAATCAGCGTACCCCACTTCCACGTGGTCTTGTCTGTCTTACCCCTAGAGTGTATATAAAAGCCCGCGGAGACAGAAGCTTGCGAAGGAGGTCCTGAGCTGAGCGGGTGCACGAGGCCGAAGCGAAGCGAGTGGGGGGAGGTGGCGAGCGAAGCGAGCCGGCGACCTCCCGAGCGGAGCGTAGGTCGAGTGCGCACGTGAAACGAAGGGCCGACGAAGCAAGTTTCTGGCGGGAGCCCGGGCGGAGGGCGGGAGACTGAGTTAGTTTTGGGTTAGCAATGATTAGTTGGGAGACATTTTCTTTAATAGGATAGTAAGATGTTATAATTTGGTTATCAATTAACATAAAAATGGTGATTAAATCTTGGCCCTCATTAACTATTTTTGGGTTAGCAATGATTAGTTGGGACACATTTTCTTTAATAGGATAGTAAGATGTTATAATTTGGTTTTCATTTAACATAAAAATGGTGGTAACATTTTGGTGATCATTTACTATTTATGTGTTAGCAATGATTAATTAGGAGACATTTTCTTTAAATAGGATAGTAAGATGTTATTATTTAGCTTATCATTTCACATTAAAATGGTGAAAAAAATTAGGTGCTCAGTTACTATTTTTGGTCGTCAAAAGTATTTTTTTTGTGTTCATATTTTACTATATCTGGTGGTCCGTTAAACATATGCCATAAACAACTAGCTTCTGCCCGCGACTCCGTCCGCGTGGAAATCGTTTATATCGTAGCTCCATACAAATTTTAACCCCCCATTTCATCCCCTTAGGGGGTGATTTCCGGGATGAAAACTAGCCTATGTCCTTCCCCGGGATTCAAACTATCTCCATATCAAATTTCATCGCAATCGCTTCAGCGGTTTAAGCGTGAAGAGGTAACAGACAGACAGACAGACAGACAGACAGACAGACACTTTCGCATTTATAATATTAGTATGGATATGGATTATCAATTACTTACCCGACGGCGGCGGCAAACACAATACCAATTTGTTTTTGCCATTGCCAAATATTTTTCAAAGCTTTATCTCTTTAGGAATAACGTCTAAATTCGAACTATTCGAATTTGCAAGAACAGCACAACAGCAGATGGCGGTGGCGACCAAGATATCAATTTGTTTTTGCCGTTGGTAAATATTTTTTTAAGCTTTCTCTTTAGGAATAACGCCCAAATTCGAACTATTCGAATTTGCAAGAACAGCACAACAGCAGACGGCGGTGGCGACCAAGATATCAATTTGTTTTGCCGTTGGTAAATATTTTTCTAAGCTTTATCTCTTTAGGAATAACGCCCAAATTTGAACTATTCGAATTTTCTCAATAGCAAAACGGTGAAGGATGCTTTGGTATTATTACAAATTTATTTGCAGAATATGCTATTGCAAAAAGTGTTTAACGGCTTTATACTCTTACGAATAGCGTTCAGTTTTGAATGAACTCGAATCGGCTAGCAGCAAGAAGTGACCTCCTTCACATCTGACGTCACAAAACTCTGACGCGTATTTAACAATTTTTCCCCATCCCAAAAAGTGCTCAGCGCCGCTAAAGAAGTTTTCACTTCAAAAATCAGAATAAAGTAGAAACATGTAGATTAAAGTAGAATAAACCGTTAACATGTTCTTCAAAGTACTCATATCATAACCCGCTCGACCTGACCAAGTCCCTAAATTAAAAATGGCCAAGATATTGGACCTCTAAGGCAGGTCGGTGTAGGTTGACGACGAGCGAAGCGAGGAGGAGTGTTAGGTGTACCGCGACCCTAAGCGCCAGAACCAATATTGACACATAAATTGACTTTGAGGTCAAATATCTCAACTATTTTTTATTTAAGAAAAAGTTTTTCATACAAAACATGCTTATTTTAGCGTATTCATTACGATTAAACATTTTTTTTATTCCTTTTTCTTTTATTTTATTTATATAAACATTGTCTAGTAACTTAATTGCTTCCTTCTTTATAGCGATCGAAAGGTAAAAATTGCTACCAAAACTCAAATCAGCGCACCCCACTTCCACGTGGTCTCGTCGTCGTCTGTCCTACCCCTAGAGTGTATATAAAAGCCCGCGGAGACAGAAGCTCGCGAAGGAGGTCCTGAGTTGAACGGGTGCACGAGGCCGAAGCGAAGCGAGTGGGGGGAGGTGGCGAGCGAAGCGAGCCGGCGACCTCCTGAGCGGAGCGTAGGGCCGAGTCCCAGAAATGAAAGCATTTTCTTTAATAGCATAGTAAGATGTTATAATTTGGGTTAATATTTCACATTAATAGGAGATACAATTTTAGTGATCATTTACTATTTTTGGGTTAGAAATGATTTATTAGGATAGCATTTTCTTTAATAGGATAGTAAGAGGTTATAATTTGAGTTACTATTTCACATTAAAATGGAGATAAAAATTTGGAGATCATTTATATTTTTGGCAGTAAAAAGTATTTTTTTGGCGTTATATTTTACTATATCTGGTGGTCCGTTAAACATATGCCGTTTTTAAGTTTGTTCATATATGACCCACGTATCGAGAGGCGTCAAAGACGTTTTGAACGACTTTATTGTACACAATAACAGGTTAAAGAATATATATGACACACAATAGATCAACCTACAAAGGCGAACTTATCCCTATAAGGGATCTCTTCCAGCTAACTTTTGAGCAATCGAGAGGAAGGTAGGTAAAACGAAAGTAACTAATGTATACATGAAAAAGGGTCCCGGTTTAAATGACCAACATGGAGATTTCTAATTATTATTATTTTGCGTACTATGAAGATGGCAAACGAGCACACGGCCGGCCTACCCCGCTGCGCCCCAGGCCTATACAGGTACCTATATTACCGCCTCCCTCTAAGTCTTAAAAACGGAGCCCCTTAACATATGCTACGTGTGCTATGCCGTAGCCGTAGCGTAGCAGCTTCAATTCCGTATGTAGTGAAAATCACTCGTACAACACTCCATACGATTGTTCCTGTAGAGTCTATCTACATTGCAGACAAATAACAAATTCCAATTCGCGCGTTCGTTCTGCCTCGTCCGCTCTGCGCCAGCGGACACCAGCGCGCGAAACGCATTCAAATCAAATTGTAACATAATACGTTCTCTATTGTTCTCTAGTCTACATTACAAATCGACTCCGGCGCATTGGCTATATATGCGTAACGCAGGGCGCGGGCGGGCGGCGGGCGGCGGGGCGACGCGGTGTAATCGCTAATTACGCTTCGTAACTCATCTATACAGCAATTAATACCACCAAGCAGCATTTTACTAATTGCGGCTGATTTTCATAAGAATCGCTATTCGTAACCGTTTTGTAAATAAGGACATTATATAGAGCAGCTTGTGCGAAAATACTGTTAATTAATTAAATCCACACGATAGGTGAAAATATTTTATATTAGGTACCTCAATTTTTATACGTCTCATATTGGCATAGGTACATTCTACGTTCTATATTAGGTAACTCATAACGTCATCATTATATAAAATAAATAAATAAAATAAATATTTGGGGACAATCTTACACTACAAATCGACCTAGTCCCAAACTAAGCAAAGCTTGTGCTATGAAGAAGAAGAAGAAAAAAGAAGAAAAAATATTTATTCAAGACGCTACTTAGACTAACACATGGAAAATAAATCTTTTTTCTTAAAACTATCGCGAAATGTTAATCCAACAAAAGCGTCAGAGAAAAGGACTCCACTCAGCTTAATGACAAGGTACCATGTAAATAACTTGACGCTGATCTTCCGTGGATACCCTTACAAGAGAGCGCTCCTATCTACGGCGACACTGATTAAGGCTTTTAAGCTATGGGCACTAGACGACGATATACATACTTATATACATAAATACATAGATTCCATCCATGACTCAGGAACTGTTTACATATCTGACAATACAATAGACTGTTTACATCTCTGTATTAGTTATATTATTTGTAATAATTTGTATTAATCTGGCATTGGAGACTTTACATCTCCCGGTGCGTATGTGCCCAGGTTTGTAAGGCTGTTGCTCATTAAGAATTGTTATGTTACATTCATGCTTATTGTTGACTTGTGAAAGAGCCCATCATGTGGCCTACTTACAGAATAAACATTTGATTTGATTTGATTTGAACAAATATTCATGTTTTTTCATCACACAAATAAATGCCCTTACCGGGATTCGAAGCCAGGACCTCCGGCTTCGTAGGCAGGGTCACTACCAATACCAACTAGGCTACACATACACAGGTCGTCAAATATTGATGTAACTTCTGTCTGGCTCTATTGCAACTCACTCATAGGCTATACGGGATGAAAAGTTTGAATTCACATTGACTGGTGTGCGGTGTCGCCGTGTGCATTATGATTTTTTTAATAAGTTTATCTTGTTAGACGAAACATACATTGTGGAGTATAGCGTATGATATGTTTATTATCCTACTAATATTATTATATTGGATGTTTGGATGTTTAGATGTTTGGATGTTTGTTACTCAATCACGCTTAAACGGCTCAACCGATTTGGATGAAATTTTGCACTATGATAGCTTATAGCCTGGATTAAAATATGAAATAGTTTTTATCCTAGGTAAACGCAGACGAAGTCGCGGGCGGAAGCTAGTTACTTATAAATTACAATACCAATGCTCTACCTTCAAAAGTACAGTCAATTTAGATCATGAGCTAGATTGAGTAAAAGAATTGCTTACCTACATTTGCTGCCCAATTTGAGTCAAATTAAACATCAGCTAAAGTCCGGAAGTGGTATTATCAGCTCTGCGTGATGTCCGGCGCCGCGCGGCCGTTACAACAGGTCCAGTCAGTTTTTGTCGCGCGCGGGCAATGCTCGCTGCCCGCGCCCGCTCCCGCTACCGCCCATGACTTGTGTTTACCTCCTGCAGGCTTTCGAACGCCTGTCAATACATATCAACTGTCATTTGAAGGTGAAAATAGTAATCATAATGGATAAGTTACACAACTACCCTGCTGATGTGGGGAACTGGAGAGGACCATTTGATCGACGCATTGCATTGGTATAATCATCAATAGTATTACATTTGTTACGGGCTCTCTTTTTCACACATTAGGCTTGGTGCACACGAGCGCAGAGGAGTAAACACGTAACGTTTCGAACGCACGTTAGCACAACTCAACTGTCATTTTTCCATACAAAAATTGTCATTTATAGATCTACCCGACGCGCGTACAATTCAAATTCAAATTATTTATTTCAGACTCATGTCCTGTCCATATCATGTTAGTAACAATAAAAACTTATAAAGCTATGTTAGTAACATTAAATGATACACTGAACCTCTTGAGACCATGTGTAGGGTGTTCCAGTGTCTCCATACTGCGCAAGCAGGATTGTCCCAAATCAGCTGAAGAACGCTGTTGGAACTATCGCGCACACGGCGCATGAGGGAAAACCATCGACCCGTGCCTCTGCGGACATCCCAGATGCGCTGCAGTACCGTGACAGTCACATCAATCCTCTGAAGCCGTTATTGTACTGGACACGCAGGGGATTGAGCAACTTTCTAGTGTAGTTCATCCATAGGCTGCATGTCTAAAAGGACTGACAAAAAGCCTTGAATAGAGTTTTTTTGACATTCCATCACAGCGTGCAAACCTACGCGACAGCATGTTACATCTAACCGCCAAAGCCCTGCGTTCCCTGTCGACATCCGCATCATTCTGGAGGTTGTCGGAGACCACTGGGTCACTGGCCCGAGGTACTTAAACCGCGACACTCTGGTAAGATCTGAGGGATAGATGTAAGAGCCTTGTTTCCAACTTTAAAAAACTACAGCTCACTCTTTTTGGTGTCATACTTCAGGCCATGGGTCGTCGCATACTCCTCACAAATCTTCAACAGCTGGACAAGAACACTGATCGCCGGACACATCAGCACCATATCGTCTGCATAACTAACGTTATTTTACAGTTGTGCGATCGACTGAGCATCCGATACCCGTGCTGCTAAGCCTAGCGATCAGCTCATCCATGTAAAGGTTGAAAAACCTAGGCGAACTGAGACCACCTTGTCTCACACCACCTTGGCTCACACCACCTTGTCTCACACCACACGTCAACCTGTAAACGTCTGAGTGCGAACCTGCCCATCTCAATTCATTAGTCTAGTTATTCAATTATATTTATTTCGAAAATATCTACAAGTGACAGTCATGATACATTTAAATATTCGATATGGTAAAATTAAATAAAACTACTAAATTGACTAAAACTAACTTAACCTATGGGGTGGGGTGGTGGTGGTCTGGTTTATATACCAGTATCAGAACATGCCAACAATCCCCCTCGGAGTACTCGTACTATATTCCAATTTTCTTCACAATATCTCATACGAGACCATGTTGAAGGCCTTCGACAGGTCCAAAAAACAGGCGAATACGGGTGTTTTTTCCTCAGGATAGTACTGGACGCAGTATTGAAACAAAGAAAGCATTACGTGATCGACCTGCAGTCCTCAGATGTTAACTCATGTTAATATTATACACTACCCTGTATTTATATAATGGATGCTGCCTTAGTAGTCAGCAAAAATATACATTTATTTGAATTTAAAAAAGAAAAAGAGAATAATAGATCATAATATAGGAGCAAACTAATGTTACCAAAAACAAACTTAGCCATGTATAGAAACAGTCCCCAGTATAAATGCATTGTAATATATAATAAAATCCCCAATGTAATCAAAGAAGTATAATCATTTTATTTAAAAATAAATTAATGAAATTATTAATTAGTAATTGCTATTATTCTGTAAAGGAATTTCTAAGTGATAAAAATAAAAGTTCTTATTAAATTTATTATTTTACTACATATATAAAAGTGTTCAATTGATATATTAGGAATTTTAGTTGTAAGTATCTTAAGTCAATTATGACTTTTGCAATGTAAGACCTTAATTGATATGTATATGATTTTGACATTGAAATAAATGAAATGAAATTGAAATATTAGCAATAATAGCCGCGGTACGAGAGTGTCGACACTGTGGGACTAGAGAGTCCTGAGTCATTAGTAGTGTTTCTCTACGCATGGTATGCAGGGGTAGCCTCAGGGAACTCAGTTCAAAGGTCAGCAAAGGATTTTAGTTCCCGGTATTCGAGCTGAAATTGTAACAAATGTAATTCCAAAAATATGGAGCCCTCATAAAATGAAATACATAGATGCAATTTGTTAGAATCGTTTCGCTGAGTAGTTAAAATATAATAGGATTTATACGTTTCTTAAAAAATATCAGCTTAAAACTTTACGTGAAAAGGATATTTATGACTATGATTCGTTTTCGTGATTTCAATAAGTTAAACATCCTAGTCCACGACGTTGCACTAGTGTATAAAAAAAATCATTTATTTCGTGTAACAGGACACATCATTATGTTAGTAATAGCAATTATTAAAACTATACTCAAAAGGTTAGTATTTAGAAAGAGTGACAATATATACGTTTTATTTTATTTTAGTTAGTGTATGACGATGCATTTTTTTTATAATTCCGCCGTATCTTTAGACTTGCGGCACGCGGTAATAGTATGGTTTCTTTATCGGCATTTAATTAGAAAATAAAGTTAATGACTTAAGCATACATCTTTGTCGTATTAATTATTTATAGACACCCACATTTCGACCTATAGTAGGCTAACTAGTTTAGTATTATAGACAGGCGGAACAAACGAGCCGATGAAGCGCAAAGACCACGAGAGGATGTCCGGGAAGATTGGGCCCACTGCATGTTATAAGTAATTACAAAACTTACTACTGAACGTCACTAATCCACGGATGGTACGAGAAGCAATTGAAATCATGGAACACCCCGTAATTTTCAATTTATTGGCAACTTGGGGCTCAGTGATTTAGAAACTGAAATCTCAGGTTCTATCTTCAGATCTGTGCACCCATATTGAATATAGATGGTCGCCAACTAACCCACCTAAGTTTTGCAGATGACATTGTACTGTTTGCTAAAGACTCCGAAGAACTCAACGAAATGATAAATTACATAGCTATAAATAGCAAGACAGTGGTTTTATCGCTCAATCTGGATAAAGCAAAGATGAGACAAATGGCAAGAAGAACAACATCGTCATAGAAGGAAAGTTAGTAGACTAATATTGTAGATAGAATGTAATGTATAGAATATACAGAATACAGATTTTTATTGGTAAAAAAGACATTTTACAAGTCAATAAGTTAGGTACTGTTACATAGTCATCACTTACACACATAATTTGTTAATACAATTAAATTACACACAGTGACACATTACGTTGCTGCATATTTCCGAGTGTACAGAACTCATCAATTGAGTAACATGCCTGTTCCAAAAGGAATGATTTAAGCTTGCTTTTGAACATAGTATTATTGCTAGTTATTTATCTCTGTTGGGACCGAGTTGTATAGGATTGGCACCATGACGCTGAGTGACCATCGTGATTTAGCCAGCCGGCGACTAGAAACGATCAGCAGAGGTCGCCTGCGGGTCGGGCGACCGCACGTAGGTGCACTTAGTTTATAGTCATGCAAATTGTTTCTGTACATACAAGCAGTCAGTACATACATGCATGGCAAGGTGAGTAATTTTATGTTTTTTAAATAGTGCCTGTGCAGGATAGTCTACTGATTTTCCATCGATTATACGCATGGCGCGCTTCTGTATTCTAAACAGTCTGTCGCGGTCAGCAGCTGTGCCCCACAGATCAACACCTTGAGTAAGAATCGAGTGAAAATATCCATAGTAAGCAATTTTTAAGTTATCTATGGACAAACTAGGTGCTATTCGGGACAATGCGTAACACGCTGAGACTGTATGTGTGGAGCCCACGTTAATCCAGCGTCAATTTGGAATCCTAGGTATTTTACGGTGTCAACTTTTGGAATCGGTGTGTTTTTGACAACAACATCAAGTTTTGCCTATTGCCTATATATGGACGAATATATTTACCTCGGACAGATAATATCGCCTAAAGAAACAATTGCCAAGGAACTAGAAAGAAGGACAGCAAATGGGTGGAAAAGCTGCTGACCCTGAGAAGAAGTATTTAAAGATAAAGTTCTCCTAACAAAAACAAAAGGTAAATTCTTCAACACAGTATGCATCCTGCCTGTGCTGTGTATGGAAGCCAAACCTGGGCCCTGACAAAAGCTACAACTTCTAAACTAGCGTGTTCTCAACGAGCCATAAAATCCTTTCCATGTAAGCATGCTCGGCGTCCCAATATCCGACCTGTTGGGAAAGGCTGAGATAAGGCGTAAGACGAAACATTGCAAGAAATTGCGACAGAAGTAAAAAGGTTCAAATGGAACTAGTCCAGACACATTATCCGAGACGCAGACAAGTGGAGCAAACTGGTCACCAAAGAGAGAAAAAAAAAAGAAGGGGAGGCCCCAGAAGAGATGGGAAGACGATATAAGGAGGTGGCCGGATGCAAATGGAGCAGGGTCCCACAAGATCGTAGTGAGTGGAGAAGGCTAGAGGAGGCCTTTGCCGAAGCGTAGACAGACACAAAATTTAAAAAGTGTAAAGTAGTGGAAAGATAGCAGCTGCTAATGCCATCCGCGATGCCACGGGCGTCAATATCCAAGGCGCAATAAATTAGCCCGAAGCCACGGTAGCCTAGTGGTTCAGGCATGCGGCTGTCAAGCAGCGGTCGTGTGTTCGAATCCCGGCTCGTACCGTTAGCTTTTCGGTGAAGGAAAACATCGTGAGGAAACCGGTTTAATCTCAATAATGTCTAGTTTTCCCTCTGGGTTGGAAGGTCAGAAGGCAGTCGCTTTCGTTAAACTAGTGCCTACGCCAAATCTTGGGATTAGGTGTCAAAGCGAACCCCGGGCTTCTTTAAGGGTACAACCGGGAATAAAGCTAGGAGGATGATGATGAATAAATTAGCCCGAAATAGACGTGTTTGGAGAAAGCTTGTGAAAAACTACGCTCTTGGTGGTGACGTCCTTCAGCCGTGGGGAACCAACGAAGAAGGAAAAGATAATCAAGATTCCTGTTTGATATATCTTTTTATTTTGTTTTCTTGCAATTACATTTCAGAAAATCTGGAACAAATGAGAATTTACGCTTTATACATATAGTAATTTTTCCATACACCGGGAAAAAAGTACCACGCCAATTTCACGCCGATCACGCCGCCGCCGCTGATCAAAATCTCACCAGACGCCACCGCCGATGATTTTGCCATTGGCGCACACGTCTACTTGTTATGACGGATGCGGGTGGTGCACGACCGGTCATTGTCGCACTCTTTGGGGGAGGTCTATGTCTAGCAGTGGACGTCATTCGGGTGATATGATGATGATGATGATACTCTAAGTCTTGTGCGTCGTGGTCTAGACAATTAGTAACATAATTAACTAGTAGAATACTTTTGTCGGGTCTACTCTCCACATTTTACGAACAATATATTTTACCCATATCTCCGTTGACAGCTTGCTGGGAAGTCAGTCATCGGGAACCATGACCAGTGCAACGCGACGCGTGTCCAGACGTCAGAAATACAGGTAAATAAATATCGCGTTAGACCCGTGTAAAGTAATCATTTCAATATTAAATATGTTTTCAATATATTATATCAGACAACATCGCATACTTTATCACTTGTTTGACGCATGGTAAAGGCGCATAATGCTGTTTCCGGTGTATAAAGAAAGATCGGTTCCATGTTCGCTAGGAGTTATGCTGTGCAGTCCACCTCTCCCAGATCTCCCCCGTGGGGTAATCGCGCGAGTGAACTGATTGTGGGTTGCCGTGACGCGCGCAGCTTACGTCACGCTCCTTTCGCAGGCGAAGGGTAATCTTCTAGTCCCTAATTAATACACCAATTAATCGGTCAGCTATTTTTTAAAGTCTTAGTAGTGGCTGTTCTTGTTCTTGTTGCTTCGATCCCCAGGCTCTTAAAAACAGACATTCGTGATCGCAGCCTTTGGCCTGCTAGTCGTGCTAACAACATATTGATGTTGGCTCGGAAAAGTTGACTGCAGCCACATTTATAAAACGAATGCACCGCACAATACCTAATTCTACCCAACAGCTGTCAACTTCAAAAAACAAAAAATCAAAATCAAAAATTATTTATTCAGTAACTTAAACTATTTAACTATTAACTGGTGCCTCTTTTTAAGTATAATAATACCTGTGTTAAGAGACACCGCTCTTCCACTGTGGTAACTAACATATAGATAAGAAATTACAAGTTGAGAAATTGGAACTAACAAAAGAAAAAAGATATATAGTGTGTGTGTGTGTGTGTGTGTGTGTGTGTGTGTGTGTGTGTGTGTGTGTGTGTGTGTATCTGTCCAGTACAAAGGCCAGCAATGATGAAATTCAATCTTGTCGGCAGGATATGGTTGATCGTTTGGATTTGATTCTTAGGGCAGTCTCCGACTGGGGCGATGCTAATCTAGTCAAGTTCAACGCAACCAAGACGCAGGCGTGTTTGTTCTCCACTAAACGGAGTCCGTTTAACTTGACTCCAACTTTCCGAGGTGTATCCGTATCAATTTCAGACCATCTGCAGCTCCTTGGCATGGACATCATGTCCAATATGAACTTTGGGCTCTACATTGAATCCTTGGCGCAAACTGCGGCAAAAAAGCTTGGCATCCTTTCTAAGGTGAGGCGGTACTTCACACCCAGGCAGCTTCTTCAGCTTTACCAAGCACAGGTCCGGTCATGTATGGAGTACTGTTGCCACCTCTGGGATGGATCCGCTAAATATCAGCTAGCCGCCTTGGATTCGATTGATGGGCGTGCCAGGAAGCTCATTGGTGACCTAAATTTAACTGAGGCTAAAATGCAAAGACTGGAACACCGTAGAAAGGTTGCCTGCTTATCGGTGTTCTACAGGATACATTTCGGAGAGTGTGCGCTAGGATTACACGAATTAATCCCGCCCTCACCATTTCGCCATCTTGGGACTAGGCGCGGTCGCGGGTTCCACCCTTATGTTGTTGACTTACCACTGATTCGCACGAAGCGCTTTGCTTCCAGTTTTCTCGCGAGGACAGCCAAAGAGTGGAACTCGCTTCCGGCAAACCTTTTCCCAGTTACATGTAACTTGGATCTTTTCAAGACGAGAGTGAATAGGCACTATCTAGGTATGCATGTAACACCCTCGACCTCATCATCACTTACCATCAGGCGAGATAGGGGTCAAATGCGTACCTATACTTAATAAAAAAAGAATATATATGTACATATATACGAAGTTTTAAGAAAGCTAATACAAACTTCGTATTTTTGTTGAGGGGATCTGTAGATTTACGTAACATGTAGGTAATATGGCGCATTTTCCCCAGAACCTCAATGTTCTCAGGGAAAGAGACTCAATTGCGCTACTTGCGCTACGGGTATGGAATACCGCTGAACAAAATAACAGTAGCCCTAGGGGAGTGAACATCCTCTCTTACGCTTCAAGTAGTCAATTTTAGTGAACGCTCGTGTTGTTCTCTGCAGGAGCCTGCGGTAGCCTACCTTCCACGCTTAGGCGGTCATTCCTTCCTAGTTGAATCACTAATGAGAGACATGCAGGATAATATTGTAGTAAGATACAATTTCCCTCCTTGTCCTCCCTTCCCGTTCCGTTTTGCGAATTTCGGACCGTAACACAATAAAGAACTGGAACATAGCGTCTGAAATGTAGATACTGCAGCGTTGTGAGGAAAGCAGTCATGACAGGCCGGAGCATTTCTCCAGCTTGATTTACGGGCTCTCGGGCGCGCGGGTGGAATGTTAATGATCCATTGAGCAGTGCGCATGCACGATGGCGCATTTTTCTCGCAAGCACTCCTTTTGAGGCGCTAATAGCTCAAGCGCTTAATGCTATTGGAGCTGTGCTGCGGCGCGCGGGGCGGAGCGAGGGTTTAGGTGTTAATGTGATGGTTTATTATCTCTTGTACAGGGTGTTACGGGGAATGTAGGATCGCTTGATTAATATACCGATCTAGATAACTGCTTATCTGCCAATGCAAATGCAATGTGTCGGTCGATCTATTTGGTTTGGTTAGTCTTGTTGAATTTAGTTAATATGAAGAGGTAAATTGTTCCAGTCCGTGAAATTGGCCCCAAACAGGACCGACAGCTTCAACGGCTGCGGCCAACACAAGCAGTCTTTCTAGCTAGTACTTTTGTCGATGCATTGTTTAATTAACATATTTATTTTCAGTTTCTCTAATGTGCAAAATTGTTGTACGACTTGCATTCTAATCTACTTACTGATTTTAGTAATAAGAGAAGTGATACTCCTCTTCAAATGCCAACTGTCCCGACACTGCTATCTGCATACTGCTGAAGCATCCTGTGTGTCCGCGTGGCGTGGCGCGGCGCGACGCGCGTGACCAACAATGCGCAATGACTTCATCTGTCGACGAATCTGCAAGTCAAATCTAATGGAGACGAACACCTATTTCATGCTAACAATGTATGCCACTAATTACTCCTATAAACTCTTATCGAGTGTCGCTGGTATTTATGAAATAGCACTTTAGCCAGAAGGAGGAAGATCGCTTATACAACAACAAGGAAAATACGCCATAAGATCTTCTTACAGCTCGTGAATGTTACGATGACACGCGTGATGGATTGGAGTTTTTATTATTCACGAATATAAATATTTAATCGATTATTGTCTCGACAAAATTTTATCGATTCATGGTAATAGGCTCTTGAATTGTCACGCTACGATTAAGCGAGCTTTTTATACGATACCTTGGAAGAAACAATACAACATTCAAAACAATTCATACATCAACGTTTCTTGTCTTCCCTCAGCTAAGCTTTTTATGAATTTAATGAAGGACCATTTCATAAACAATAAATGCGTTGCTAGTAACTCGATTACTGTCTATCATCCGTCATTTTAACTGTGACAGATGTAATGAGCGGTCAATTATTCCTAAAAAACGACCGATAAGGTCCTTCGACGCTTTTTTTCACATAGACAACTGCCCTTGTTCATTTAACATAAGTATCATCAGACATCTACAGACATTGTATAGATAATATGACCTAAGGTGCCTCTATTATCGATGGTTTTGCCTTGGCTAACTTGCGCATATTTCTTGGCTTCCATCGTGTCAAAGAAAGACCTGAATTCCTTTGTAATTCCGGTGACCTTAGCTCAACGTAAGCGTGTAATATCTTCCATACTAGTATGACCCTCTAGTCTGAACTCTAAACTTAGTAAGTAAGTAAGTAAGTTTATTTGCATAAAATAGTGTAGGTACACACAGCAACACACCTAACTAACCATACCGTGAAAACCTAGAACCTTATTACAATGCACTTAAGGTCAGATTAGATTTCCGATGGTCACTTAGCTGTGTTGTCGACGTACAACAAGATGTCAGGTTAGGTATACAATTAGATCCAACTATTTTGCCTCATAGGCATACAAATGTCAAAGGAGCACAATTTATGTCACAACGTTATAACGTTATAACATAAATCGTGCTCCTTTCAAAGTAGGCAGGTTATAAAGTAGGCATGTACACAGTAGCCGGTGTTTCCAAAACTGTGAATATGAAATATTTATAATATCAATGAAGTAGATGTGTCTGCTATGCATATTAATAATAAGTCACATGCATGATGGTAAGGTAGTGAAACAAGTTAATTTCACAGACGTAGGTACATGTAGGTATACTTATCTTTTCGTATGTATAACCACTTCGTGTCGTTCATTCCTTCGATCATATCATAGATGAACTACGAGTATTATAGAGTTACCTACTATGACTAACTAGCATTTAGTATGTAGTAGTAGGTACCTGTACAGTTGAAGGAAGGAGATAGATACAACAATGCAACTGTTTTCTCGCCGGTAAAATACGAACTCACATACATCGGCGTGGAGTAGAGTTCGATTTCAAATATAGGTACCAAGGGCTACGCTACGCTGCTGTTCGATTTATGACCATCGCTTCCCATCTCAGTCACTTTCCAATCAGTTTCGCGCGCTCGCTTCGACGTGCGATGAGCTGACGTTTTAAGCCGAGCGCGCGGAACATAATAAACTGCGATTGTGATTTGAAAAGACTGAACCAAGCAGGCCTCGGCTGTGGCGCGTTTCGGAGAGAGCATTTCTTGCGGCGCTCCTTTTAGTCGCCGCCGCGTTTTTCCGGCGGCCGCGCCGCGCGCGCAATGCGATCGCACCGAAACCCAAAGTTAATTGCGCGGTATCATCGCATACTAAAATGCCCTTTCATTTTTTACGGCGACTTTTAATGACATAATCGAGCTGGGCGCGGATGCGACCCACGGTTTTTGCGCGACCATCTGCAAATACCATAACTGCGGAAAGACCTATATATGTTGCTAATTAAGACATTAAATTAATAGGGCATCGATTAAGACTTATTATTTGTTAGTATGGTCGAATATAGTACATAATAATGAATATACAATTAAACGAGAAATGCAAATCATTGTCATTGTTCATAGATTTTTTAATTAATACTGCAGTCCACGGGAATTCGTAACTGGTGTCAGTATACCTATACCACCAGGCAGCCTCGTAACCAGTTACACAAAAGGATATAATATTTGCAATCTAGATTCGAAATAAGTATCTACATATAATTGGTTATTAGAACCCGGGTTCCGGACCAACAAGGTAAAAACGGAACCCTTATGGAATTAATGCTATTTGAAATATGGAATAGTTTTAAAGAAAATTAATCCACGTGTATGGAACATGAAAAATTTAAATATATTATATTTTTAATATCTATCTTAAATTACGGATAGGGGGGAAAAAAATCAAAGTTTAGTTAGTAAGTCAAGTGGGGTATCATATGAAAGGGCTTGAGTTGAACATTTTAAAACAGTTTTTCGATTTTTTTCTGCAGTGGTAAAACTTTAATTTATAAAGGATATTGTCGAAAAAATACCATTCCCATTAATGTATGAGAGGGAACGGGCCGTAGTCCCCACGCTTGCCCAATGCGGGTTGGGGACTTCACATACACCTTTGAATTTCTTCGTGGATGTATGCAGGTTTCGTCAGGATGAATTAAAAACATTAGCGATCATAAAATATTTAAAAATACAGTGAAAACATACCTTATGAGGAAAGCCAATACAATTAGATGAGTTTTTTAATGATAATAATAGCGTGAACTGGACCGAGAAATAATATAAAATAAATACAAGACACTTTGTAAGATATGGTATAAGATAATTAGAATCTGTATAAGAAGAGGATGACCTACTCAATGTTTAACTGTATTTTTTCAATTGCTTTTCCCTACCAGGGTTCATGTTGATCTGTTACCATTACTTTAAGAATTGTATACTTAACTTACACGAGTGCAATGAATGATATGAATATGAACATATGTACAAAAAAGCGGCCAAGTGTCGGACCACGTACAACGAAGGGTTCCGTGCCTATTAAAAAGGTCGTATCGTTAGTGAAATCTTAAGGCACTTACGTCCTTTTTTTAAGGAAGGCAGTTTTTAGAAAAATCTCAAAAACCTTTAAACCGATCTTGTTCAAAACAATTTTCGCTGAAAGAATTGAATAAGCCCTATGTCCATGACCCTATGACTTTCTTAATATTTTACAAATACAAGGTTCAAAAATTAGAGGGCCCCGGGACACAATACAATACAAATATTCTTTTACAATACAATATAAACATAGTAGATACAAGAAAAATAGAGGTAAATTAAACATAGACAATGGTAGACAACAGGCGGTCTTATCGCTAAAAAGCGATCTCTTCCAGACAACCTTTGGGTGGTGGAGACGACACAATTTAGCAACTTTCGGAGCGATTATCTCCGACTCTATTCAAATTAATCAAAAAACTTGCTGAGAAACCTTATATTTATTTTGAAAGGCCTATCGATTGCTGTGCCACACGTGAGCTTGCAATGAAAAAAAAACATTTTTGACTTTCAGTTTTATGTATGGAGTGCACCCCTAAAAAAATTTTTTTTTAGTAATTTAATTACAAAACTATGTAGCGGCTAACAAAATACACCTATCCTCAAAATGTTACTCAAATACACCTTATAGTTTTTGAGTAAAATGCCTGTGACATACGGACGGACAGCAGACAGGCATGAAGAATCCATAAGGGTTCCGTTTTTTGCCATTTGGCTACGGAACCCTAAAAATGTACATAAATTGATCTACCTGACGCGCGTACAGTAAAGTGCGTTAAGCAATCGACCAGCTGATCACGGATTAAAAATCAGCGTGTATGTTCAACCCTCGAATGTACGTTTCTAAAGGCAGTTTACTACATAGCTATGTAGTACGGTACGTAAAATGAATGCACCTTCGATAACTCCCAAGGTCGCGATTTTTTTGTTAATATTTAGAATATGATGAGTAGTACTAGTAGTAAAAAAAGATAGGGAAATTTGACGTTGCTTTAGGTATTACACAGCGTTTTGTTAGCGACCCTTGTAAATCCAGGGATAGATTATACAAGTGGTATTTTTCTTCAATAGAGTATCGCATTTTAGTATTATAATCTCCACTTTAATTTGCTAAAACTTTCGTCAAGTGCTTACGTCAGTATAATCCGAAACGAATAAAAAAAAAATATTTCCTCTAAAAGATTATACAAGTGGGTTTTGATTACTGAATACTATTAAAAACTATCAAAGATAACCAGAGTTTGAATTAATAACATATTTATCAATAGGTTAAATTTATATGAACAGTTTAATGTTGAAAGCGTTCTCATTATTTTAAAATAAATCTCAAATAAATTCAAGTCGATACATATAATCCAGCTTTATCATAGTAATCTATTGATAAAAAATCTAAGTAATTCATCAATAGCTCCACATTGTATTCATTTATCAATTATTTTTTTAATTTGAACGCACGACGAACTGCGCGCGAGTCTAGTGCGCCGAAGGCGAGAGCGTCATGACCAATCACAGCACGCCGTCGTTGCTTGTTTCCTACGCGGTAGCCTCCCCTCTGTTGATCAGCTCACTTGCAAAATGAAAAATTGTTGATTTTACGATTGTGTTCGTTTATATTAAGCGTTGAACTTATAAATAAATCTTTGTAATGATGACTTCTCCGTCTATTAATTATACACTCATAAGCTTCATCAACCTAAAGAGTAACTATCAACGTACTTATGCAATTACTTATTCAATAATCAACTTATTGTGTAGCTTTAACAAGCTAGGTTGATCCACTGAAACAACGTATGAGTGACCGGTAGGTCGATCACGTAACGCTTTATACGTACGGTAGGTAGATCTAAATGTATTTTTTTATATCGAAAAACGACAGTTGAATTGTCCTAACGCGCGTTTGAAACGTTTTGTGATTACCCCTCAGATCTCTAGCCGACCCAGCCACGACCCGATTTCTTACAGTCGGTTAACGGGTTTCTTCGGTTTCGGTTAAAACCGGTTTTGCATTCCCTAAGCTCAACCAACTGAGCTATTTGGCACAATCCACCTCGGTCACCTTTTTTTTTCAATCAGTTGATTCTTACAACGCCTTAGGGAGAATACGGCATTACATAAGTTGAAATAAATATGAATTATGCCCAGCCAAATAAATGGTTTTCTTTGTCCAGCGATTTGTATGTAATCATAGTATAGCCATTTGGTTTCGTTGCTATATTTGGTAAGGTTAGCCTTAAATATGATTGAAGAGAATGCTTCGCCTTAATATGATACAAATAACCTGTATGTTAACTTAACACACAAAACTAAAAGCAAGCGTTTACGTAACGTATGTAAGAAATAATATGCAATTACCGGGCAAACTTCAAAACCGGTAAATTACCGACTTGAGTAGGACAAAACCTATTAACCGGTACATTACCGGTAATTTCAAATTGGTTTATAAGTAGCGTTATTTGCCGTTTATTTATCGTAAACATAAGCTAAAAGGTAGTATAAAGAGTAAAAGGTGGTTTCATGTTCCGTAAATGTCGTAATAATCATTTTCTTTAATATTTAAAACTTGCTCCGTGGTAGGAGGGCTAAAACACAACTGAAAACGTTCCTTGGGGATTAGCAGGTAGGTAGGAATAGGAATTGGTCCCAATTTACAGATTAACATTACAACATCAGTAGTATCAGTACAATACAAAACAGCACCAGTAGTGAATATGGAGTGACGAAGGTTAACGTGAATATTAGTATTATGGTGCATTGCCTGTTCCCCTTCACCCATCATTGGCGTCGGTGGGTCACACAGTGCCCTCGGTCATTGTTTTGAATCCTAAATCTACAGATACGCAACCCTACGGATTTACAATCCTAAAAAACAATAATTTACTGAATAAAAAACAATCAGAATAATACAACACAAACTGACTAGCTGACTACAAACCCACGTAGTAGTAAAATAAAGTATTCCACCAAATTGCTGTTTCTAAGGAATGTTCAAAAGACGTAACCAACCATACCAGGAGCGAAAAGAGTTGGATAGAGTAAACGGTACTAATAGTAACAGAACATTTTACTAAAGAGCGTTCGGACAAATGGTTTATTAACTCTAGGAAAAGCGTGTACTGTTGCTCATGGGGTTCCAAATTGTGGCATCGGTTTAGTTATTTGGGGGGGCTAGGTCTGTATGTATACTTTCTGTATCCTAGCTCTCCTGCGGGTAACCTAACGTCTAATGCGATCACGCAGACAAACTCCCAGCATAGCCCTCTCCAATAGCCCTTTGAGCCTTCTATTGAGGCCGATAGTGCGCGAACACATTTCAGTGTCATATGTCATCACTGGTACCACATATGGGTCAAAGACTCTTGTCTTGAGACACTTCGGAATACTAGACGAAAATATGTGCCGTAGCTTCCCGAACGAACGCTGCCCAGCTGAATCAACAGGAGACAGTTTGTCCTAGGTATATATAATCGTCTACAACTTCGAGCGTAAAGCGTCCGATTGTAATGTACATGAGCATTAGATGATCTTCGTCTTATCCATGTTAATTCTTAGACCAACCCGCTCAGAGGCTTTATCGTATTCAAGTCCTCCATGGTATCCGAAGGTGAGTACTCGCCTTCTCCAGTCCAGAGTCTTTAAAGCATCCACCAGTGTAGCGGTGAACAGTTTTGGTGAAATAACATGTACTTGATCGACTCGCTGCAGCGGAATAGGTTTCGCTTTCCAATTCTGGAGTCGGACTTACACAGTGAAGTGGCATTCTCGTTTGATTGATTGATTAAAACTTTATTAATTCCCACAACATACATATGGCATTGATAAAATACGAAATTTAAACAAATGCGAGACCCTTGACCCGTGGGGCCCTGGAGCCTTAAGCCTCTTTAAAGAGATGGTAACAGTGGCCGATTGTCCTTAAATTTTTGGGGCTGGATGTTCGCATCAGGTCCCGGAGAGCTTGTGGAAGTAACGACTCATTTGAATTCTGCGATGTACATAGACATTTTGTCGGAAGCGTTGGTGCCAACGGCGAATGTGGTACTGGGGGGCGTAACACCAATAGAATTTGTTCAAGACGGGTGTTCCATTCACAGATCAAGACTTGTGCGATCATGGATAGACAGCCAAGAGAACTTGCAAGAAATTGCACTGCCTCCAAAATCACCTGATCTCAATCCCATAGAGAATTTGTGGGGCAAGATGGTGCAGGATTGGGATTCCTCACAAGTACGCGACCGCGAAACATTGAGACGGCATGTGTACGAATTGTGGGATTCTTTTATAGGTTTACCTCTATGCACAAACCTTGTCGAGTCGATGCCCGAGCGGTTGCAAAATGTAAGGGATGCTGAAGGGGGTTACACAAGATTTTAAGTGGTAGTCCTCGGGTGAGCTGATTTAATTTTTTAACGCTACAATGATATAAGTATAATTTTATTTTCCCACAGTGAATGGTGTTTTTTTTTGTAAGTATGGCAACAATAAATAATAATGCAATAATAAAATGTTTGTTGTATTTTATTTTTAACCTTTTCTCAAAAAATAGGCCATGTAAATAACTTTTATTAATTTTCCACTCAGAAAAAAGATCCTAGCCGGATAAGGGAAATGAGTACTTAACCCTTGTTAACTTTAACTTTTGTCAGTTCAGTAGTAAGTATGAATTTTGATACTTCATGCATTTAAGGGTTAATAAAATATCATAATATGAAAACAAAAAAAACTAAACTCTAAAGTAATATTAAAAAACTAAATTAAAAATAAAATAGAACAGTACTAAACTAAATCTAAGAATGGCCCCTGTGGCATTGTGCCGAAGATGCTGGCAGTTATCTCGCACAAAGAATTAGCTTAGCTATTCAGCGAGGTAATGCTGCCAGCATCTTCGGCACAATGCCACAGGGGCCATTCTTAGATTTAGTTTAGTACTATTCTATTTTATTTTTAATTTCGTTTTTTAATATTACTTTAGAGTTTAGTTGATACTTTATTTTTGTTTTCATATTATGAGATTGTATGTTATTTGTTTTGAACCTTTTATCTATATTATAGCTTTTTACACCCATTAAATGATTTAGATATACATATCTAAAGAAAGCATGCAAGAAGTTAATTCTAAAGAAGCCATGTGTCGTGGCTGAGAAATGGCGCTGGCTTAGCGAGCCATGCCAAAGCCTTAAATTACAAAATTGGAATATAAAATACTTGGCAACGCTGGAGAAACTGTAGTACAGCCCAGGTTTCGATTGAATCGTAGTCCAGAAACGCTAAGCAAAAGGGCAGATTATACTCCGCAGCCTTCTATATAACTTGACGGGTGGTCTTATGTACGGGGTAGGTGTGTACACCTTGATTAATTGAAACTGCAATGATTACCGAAATACTGATTTATTATAAAACTGAATAGAATGCACTCCGCGGCGGTCGGATATGCACTGGCGCGGACCGCGGTTTACGTCATGTATGAATTATGAAATGATGAGTACGCGTTTGTCGCTTTGTGCGGTTCGAGACCGTACATGCTCCCGGACGCGAGAAAGAGTTGATGAAATTATTAGATTGATTATGGTTCTTTTTGATTTTGATGATACAAGATGATAAACAATTTTGCTTATTACTAAAATGATTATACAAAGATGATACCGACATCTTATTCGTGATTAATTTTGTTAAAACTACCTCTAGTAAATATTGGGGAGGATGCTGTGTTAACTGAGTACACACTTGCACTTTTACCGGGCTTTAGTTTTTTACTAGAACACTGAACTTCACTTTGCTCTGCTTTTACACTATCACATTGATCACTAACACTAACTTCTGGCGCGGGTGCCGGCGACAGCGCCCGACGGCGGCGGCGAGCCGCGGCGCGGCGCGCATGCAGAAACGCGTACGCAGCACACGCGAGTCCTCCTGCCGCTATAATGTAGATGGCTGCATAATGATGGACATCATGGAATGAAATCTGATCGTCTTCGTCAAGGTTCTCTGAGGTCTCCTTGGCTTGATTGATTTGTTTTGATATCGCCATAAACGATTAATTAAAGTTTGATACCTCAATTTTACTGGTAGGTATTGATAAGTTGATGAGATAATTGTCTGGGGGAATCTCTATTGCCACTATCTCCGGCTGCGTGTAGATTTCATTTGTATGTTGCGAGTGAGACGTAATAGTAAATGATTCGCCCTTGATGACGCAATCGTTTCCCATCGCTATCATGCTGACTCCGCTTAATTTCTCTGTAGCTATTTGATGCGCACATATCATTCTCAGGGTGCACTGACCGCAACAGGTGAGCATGAATGTGTTTACATGAATCAGCTCCGCCCAGTTATGTTGGCACGTACTGTATGCAGTTTTACATTTATTTTCACGTTGATCTTTGACACAAAGATCGTTATCTGATTCCCTCTGATACACTGGCTTCTGATAGTCGCATACCTTTGTGTTTGTGTCGATATTAATGCATTTGTTTAATTCGTTTTCTGAGAGAGTCATGTAGGTATCTTTCTTGATGTCCATAGCAAGATAACTTGCTATAGGTATAATGTTGACCATTGAGTTTCCCTCTTGGCGTGAAATTGCTAATAACTTGTAAATATCGTAACTGTTGATTAGTGGAATTTGAACTTCGAAGATAAAGTACTTGGTCATACGAGCTTTTACCTTGAGTAATTGATATATTTTGGACAAATCTGTTTGAACGTTGTCCACTGATAATGATAAGTCTTTTGATAACTGGCCTGATATAACGCTTAATTCATCTCGGAGCTGTGTCGGCGTCAAAAGATGAATATTGAAGTGCTGAGCGCTAGTGATGGTGTCAATAAGACTGTTTTGTATCGATTTTAAATTCATAAGAATGGTGTTTGCGATGATGCTTGATAATGTGAATTCATTCATAACTTCGATGGTTTGGACTTCGTTGTTAAGAGTATTTGCCGACTTCTCTAAATTAATTATATGCTGATTGAATATTTTGTGTTGCTTCTCAATCGAGCCCTCAATTCTTTTCAGAAGGTTATTTTCAGCTTCTACAATTGATGTTTGATTTTTCCAGAAGTGTGCTAAGTGTTTTTGGTTGGATCTTATCAATGTTATGTCCTTCTGGTACTGCTCGGCGAAACGTTCGTCTAATACGCCAAATAATGAGTTGGCGATGTATCCAACTCCGTCAATGAGGCCGCGACGCGTGCGCGCGCGCTCGTGAAACTGCTGATGTTGTAGCATTTGGTCGTAGTGTTCTAATTCCACGAATCCGTGTTGTAATTGTAGTAATATGATGTCACAATGGGATCTCTGTGCTATTTTTGGACACATATTTTCTAAATGGTCATAGTAATTTTTAAGTACTTTTTTTGCTTGCCAGTAGGGTTCCAGATTGTAGTACATTACTAGTTTCCAATTGTCTTGTACTAGACGCATGCTTGATGTCTTGTCAAAATAAAGGCCATTGTTACTCTGTAGCGCTGTTATGTTGTAGGCATTGTGTGCTACTGATGTGGCGACTAACATAAATAACAAGAAAATAGCTGTCATGAAATTGATACATGTGGTTTTTATTGTTTTGCTTTTCTTCGACTTATTTTTTGTCGGACTTCCATCGTTTTGCTCCTGTTGCGTTGTTTCATGCTGATTATCGGTGGGTAGGATTGTTAGCTTTACAACTGGCCGTCTGATAATGCCGTTTTTTGTTTTTAAGCTTACGACTCTAACGAGTCCGTCCTTCCCGGGGTGTAGATCTACTACCCGTCCTAAGCTCCATTTGCCTGCTGGTAGATTCGCATCGTTAATGATAACGATGTCATCTAATTTGATATTTGGACTGATCAGGGGATACTTCATATCATTGCTAATTGATGCGTTTCGCAGTCTGCCCTTGACTCGTAACAAACCTCCTTCATCCAGAAATGGATTTAAACTCAAGATGTTGCCATTTGATTTTACGCAGCCACGTTCTCTTATATTGATTATATCGTCCGAGTACTCTTGATATTGTATGTGTTCAACAATTAGTAATTTTGCTGACCGTAATTCTTCAGTTGTCAAGTAAGGCAGCTTCGGTCGATCCCGTGATATTGCGCGGAGTATCCACGCTAGTACTCTATATGCCTTTGAGAATGCGCTGTGTTTGTTTATTAATTGTTGAATGATATCGTCTTTCAACGGCTTGGTTCTGGTTGCTACATTTGATTGTTTGATTTTTCTTGTTTCTAGGTCCGTTTTAAAGACTGATTTATCTTGATATTGTTGTTTTTCGAAAGTTGATAACATAGATCGCCCATTCCACCACAGCGAGTGTTGTCGTAATTGCTCTACTGACAAGCCACGGCTCGCACAGTCAGCTGGATTTTGCTTTGTTTTGATATAGTGCCAACAGGCGGGCGGCATTGTTTCTGTGATTGTCTGCACTCTGTTGGCGACGAATGGCTTCCAGCGGCTAGGTTCACCGTGAAGCCAGCCTAATACTGCGGTTGAATGACTCCATCCGAAAACTTCAATGTTGTGATCTTGGAGGCTGGACTTCACCTTGACCATTAATTTTGATAGCAGGTATGCTCCACACAGCTCCAGGCGAGGCAATGAGACCTCCGGATTTGATTGTTTGGTTGGCACTATCTTTGTTTTGGATATTTCAGCCAAAAGTGTTCTTTTAGTTAGTTTCGAAGATGGCTCTTCTGATAACCTACATTGAAATGTAAATATATAGTCCTTGGGTACCCAAATCAACCCCAAGGTCTTTGTTGATTCTTGATGGCGAAAATCAAAGTTTTCTTGAGATGTTGAAATGTTGTTTTCCAACAGTGATTGTTCATTGGAGGACCATTTTCGTAGGTTGAAACCACCGGACCTAAGTGGTTCAATGAGATCAACTTGTAATTGTTTTGCTGACTCGATGCTATGACTTCCGCTGAGTAGGTCGTCCATATAAAATTGTTCCTCTAATACCTTTGCTGCTGTAGGGAACTTGTGTCGTTCATCTTCAGCCAGTTGCTTAAGTGTCATCATGGCCAAAAAGGGAGCACTTTTCGTGCCATAAGTGACGGTTGATAGCGCGTAATCTTGTAATTGTTCATCAGCTGTTGGCCTCCAAACAATTTTTTGATATATTTGATCATGTTGATGTACCAAAATCTGCCTAAACATCTTTTCTATGTCAGCAGTCATGGCGTATTGATATGTTCTCCATTTGAGAACTAATGATACGAGATCCTGTTGTAAGTTAGGACCTCTGTACATGAGGTCATTCAAACTGACCCCTGTTGATGTGAGGCCCGAGCCATTGAAGAGTACCCTCAAGGACGTCGTGGTGGACTCCAGGCGTTGGATACAGTGATGACCCATGTAGTAACCTGGCGTTGTTTTGCTGTTTGTTCGGTGCATGTGTCCTAAACTGATATATTCGTCTATGAATGCTCTATAGCCCTCTGCAACGTTTGGTTGTTTGTGAAACTTTCTCTCCAATTGATGAATTTGGGCAATTGCCTTTTGTTTTGATTGACCCAGCTTTTCGTCTATGTCCGGATGTAGCGGTAAGCGCACTACATAGGTTCCATTTGATTGTCTCTCTGTCGTTGATTTATAAAACTCCAAGCAATGATGATCTTCAGTGCTCAAATTATTGTTGTCGGAAATGTCCTCGATAATCCAGAATCTTTGAAGGTCGAGGTGATCGACCATGATAACGTTGCATTGGAAGGACTCCGTGGCATTGGCATTTCCACATAAAATCCAACCAATCCTTGTTTGTTGCGCAATCGGTGAAGTATTATTTTCTCTTATAATACCGCTTAAAATTATACGTGAGTATATATCTGCCCCGAGTAACAGATCTACGCGACGGCTCGCATAAAACTCAGGGTCTGCTAATTGAATGTTTTCTATGAAAGGCCAAGATGGTTTTTCAAAGGACCTGTTCGGTAGTTGATTGATCAGTTGTTTCATTATAAACACGTCGGTTTCAAATGTATAATCATTGTGAATGGATCTAATTGTTACTGATGCTAGTCCCTTGCAGTTACTTTCTTTCGCTCCTACTCCAAAGATAACACCTTTGCATCGCTTTCTTTGTAGGCCCAAAATTTGGGCTGCATTTTCGCTGATTAGGCAAGTTTGGCTGCCTTGATCTATCAAAGCTCGCATCATTTGAAAAGTACCGTCTGCTGCCTGTACTCTTATCATTGCTGTTGCTAACAAAACTTCGCCTGCTTCTTTTTGTAATACATAATTTTTATGTTGTAATTGCGGCATTTTAGTGTCACCGTTAGACGGCTTTGATATTTTACCGAACACGTCGTGCAATAATGTATTATGATCCTCGTTGCATACGCGGCATTTTTTCAACGAGCGGCATTCTTTTCCATTGTGGTTATAAAGACAATTTCTGCATAATGATAATTTCCAAATGGTTTGCTGTTTCATGTTAGGCTGTAATTCAAGAAATATGTTGCAATGAAATATTCCATGATCTTTTTTGCAGACCGGGCAACCTTGTAGAGTGTTTTTACACGTGTCTGGAGTTGCGAAATGACTTGGTGAATGATTTTGACGACTTGTAAATGCTTTATAATAATGTGATTTTTTCACATTACTGTGTGTTGTTTCCTGGGTATAATGCTTTTTCTCCGTTTCTGGTCTGCGTTTTGATGATTCCAGGGAAGTAAACTTGCTCTCAAGAAATTGAAGCAGCTCCTGTAGCGAAGGCAAATCTCTCGGGCTTTTCAGGGATTCTACGTAGCCGTTATGCGTGTCTGTGTCCAGCTTGTTAGTGATAATGTAAACGATTAGTGGATCCCAAGAGTCTGTTTGAACTCCGAGTGACTTAATTGCATTAAGACACTCATTCGTGACATCATGCATCCTTTTGATACCTATTGCGGTTTGTTGCTGTAATGTTGGTAAATTCATGAGAATACTAAGATGAGAATTAAATATCAACTTAGTATTGTTGAAACGATGGTTCAGAATTTCCCATGCAACTTCATAATTTTCGGAAGTGATATTTAAATGCTGAATTAATTTTTCGGCTTCTCCCTTAAGCTTGCTTTTAAGAAATTGCACTTTTTGCGCCTTTGACAATGATATGTTGGAATGAATAGCATCGACAAACAAATCCTTGAAAGACACCCACTGATAATAATTTCCGCTGAAAATTGGGATGTCCATTTGAGGTGTTGCCTTTTCGCGACTAAACTGTGACCACATTTTGCTGTTGATAAATTTTTTGATATCGTGATAACGTTGTTCATACTTGCTAAATGCTTGTTCATACTCTTCGTTAGGTTCGAATAGCTCGCTGTCTATTTCCCAATGAAGACTATCTATGACATACCAACGTGATTGTACTGATTTCAATATATCCTCGAATTCCCACTTTTCAGAGACAGTTTCAAGGTTGATGATATTTATAGTTCTCTCAAATGCTTTGAAATTGCTGTTTTGTTTCCTCAACATCTCTTCTAATTTACTGCTTGTGCCTCTGTCGAGAGGATTCCTGACTGTTGAAGATTGTTGAGGTGTCTGGGGCATGGTCCCAGTACGCTCTGGGGCTACCTGTTGCTGTTGCTGATAATTCCCTTGATGTACCGGAGCGGTTGTCGGAGTGACAAGTGACAACTGATTCATGATATATGTTCGCGCATTTTGATACAACTCCGATGTACGCTGGTAATCGTGAATGAAATACTCGTGCGATGTATCTTCGTAATCGCACAATTTGATATGATTGCATTGAAAATCTTGCCAATACGCTTCTAAGGTGCTCAAGCGTTTTTTGATATGTGTTGGGGTCTTGCGATCAGCTCCATCCTTTTTGAAATTGCTAAGAAGTTGCTCCATCGCTAAGACCAGTTGATTCTGATTTGCTATGATATCTTCCATGTTGATAGCTTAGATGTAAGCAGTGATAGTAAATTGCTGACTCACCGAAGTATCCTGGTTCACTTACTTGACCGCGTCCACGTGTCACAGGAGTGCTGTTATTTCACTTGTACGCGGTGTAAGTCCCACCTTCGGAGGTTCGAAGGACCAAAAAGATTTACGGGGTAGGTGTGTACACCTTGATTAATTGAAACTGCAATGATTACCGAAATACTGATTTATTATAAAACTGAATAGAATGCACTCCGCGGCGGTCGGATATGCACTGGCGCGGACCGCGGTTTACGTCATGTATGAATTATGAAATGATGAGTACGCGTTTGTCGCTTTGTGCGGTTCGAGACCGTACAACGGTGCGGTTCGGTTTTATCTTATCTAGATGAGGGCCCTTTCGGATACACTTCGACCCAGTGGGATCTTTTGTGCATTTGCCGTCTCATTTATGACTACTCCCAAATCGCTCCATTATTTCTACAAACCGGATGATGCAGCTCAGCGGAAGTACCTTGAAATCCTTTGGTTGCGGATAGCCGTTATCAAAGTAATTAATTATTTTTCTGGCAAGTGCATGACATTCACACAGTAAGTGTTCCATAGTACGAGTATCATCCTCCTCACCACACATTCTACAGCCTAAACTATCTGATAGTCCCATCTTGGCCAAGAGATTCTTGACCCCGAAGTGACCTGTGAACACCCCAAATATAATTCTGAGTTGCTTTCTGCTGGATTTCCAGAGCTTTTGGTCAAGCCCGAGTCCATTCCTTCTATAAGCTGGCTTAGATTGCCTTAAGCCAGCCTCACTCCACTCAGGTTGGTGTTTGGTTTTGGCGTAGGCTTCAAAGGCCGTTATTATGGTTCCCTGCGAGAGTACCACAAATTGTTCTGGACCTACAATAGTACATTACTACAGAGGCCGGGAAAAAAGGGGTTGCCGGCCGAGTACGTATGCCGATCATAGCGAGGCCGGATAGTTATGAGGCTGGCAACCCCTTTTTACGCGGAGGTATGTATAGTGCTTTTCTCAAACATGCAATGAAATAAATAAATTAAACTCCAAGGAATCAAACTTTAATTTTCATGGCTGAATGCCGTGATGCTGTGCCACAAATTGTGGAATGTAAATTAAAAAAGACCATCTTGCAGCCCTTAACGTGACACTTAAAAGCCCATTATAAGACATAAGACATACGACATTTATTCAGCAAAAAAAGTTTACACGTACAAGTACCAGTCCCTGCACTAGGCTTTGCCTGTATCGCAGGAGACCGCATATTAAAAAAAATTATTAAATTGGATAGTATTATTATGAATATCACAACGTCAATATATAATGTCATGTTCGAGAAAAGTAATTTGTAGACCCCCTTCTTGCTTTAAGCTCATCTGCTTTTTCGTTGCCGATGAAGCCCTCGTGCCCTGGTATCCAAGCTAGTTGGTTATCATGGTGCTAAAGCCTCTTCGGAAACTGGCTTGTTCGGGAGGCTGGAAGTCATCTAACCTGCGCACGGGACGATTTGTAATTACTCTCGAAAACAGCTTTTACACACGGCTCAGAAGTGAGATGATTTTTAAAGAAAAGCACCAGCACACCTCTGTTCGATGCCTTTGCCGTTCACTCTTTCACTAAGACAAAAAGAGGTATTTCCTTGTTTTGAAAATAAAATGATTAGTATACCTATTACCTACAAACTATGTTAAATAAGGCGCTCTCTGTCGTACTTATACACGCAGATCATTATTCATATTTTATAGAACGGAACCGTGTTTGTATTTTAAGAAGCTTCTGCAAACGATATTGTATTAATTTGATAAAGGTATTGTATAAGGTAAGATAACGCTAACCAGTTAATCAATTGACATTTGACATGACAAAAGGAGGGTATTGATTGAGATATAATCATGACGATCAAGTATTAATAATCGTAAAAATTTATTATTTTACTAATAATTCATGTTTAGGTAAATTACCGGTTTTGATTTAAATTTACCGGTTTTCTACCGGTCTTATACTCAGAAAATTGACCGGTTAACCGGTATGCATTCCCTAGTAAGAAATATGGATCGAAATTCTATAATTTCAATAACTTCGGATTTTTAGTATTAATTAATAAAAAAGTCCTCTTCCGCTTCGATGAACAACAATTTTTCTTGGTAATCCAATGATTTAGTGTTAGGCTCTAATCGGAATTTGAAAGATTCTTGAGTACCTTACTTTCGGTGTTTACCTCCTACCTACACCCTAATTTTACTACCTACTACTACTTAGAGAGATGACTAATAATAATAACCCTGTATATATACTTTCTGTACCAACTTTATATTAGTAACATCAGATATGACATCGCGACTAGTAAATAAGTACCTACAAATAAAATTGAAGCTAATTTAAGTTTAATACTAAATAACCCTATATAAATTTCTTTATTGGTAAAATAAAATAGATAATCGCAACCGAAAAACAACTAGTAACTAAATATAAAGTAAAATCAAGTACTAAAAGTTTGTACCTACAAGTTTGAGCGTACGCACGGCACGGCCTTGCGCCTTGGAGAGGTACTCGGCTGCCAGCACGCTGCACACGAATCGCGCGAGTCGCGCGCGAAAGATTTAAATTGCGGACAATCACTGATAAGCTAATGCAATTAAGAGCTATTGATGAATCCGTTAGAATTTGTGTTTATATATTCTTCGATAGAACTAAAATGAATTACGCCGACTTGAGAATTTATGAGATTTCTTTTATGGTAAGGAGAATGGTTTCAAGATATAATTCCTAATTAAAAAAAATACTATTGATAAATCTGTTAGAAATTTGTGCTGCCATATATTTTTTTAGTTTTGAATACACTATAGTAGCCACTAGTCACTTGAATATTCTTTTAGGAGATTTATAATTTTTTTAATCGTTTCCTTTTTTACTGACGTAATCTCTTGATAAAACTATTAGAAAACGATAAGTAAGGTTTGAATAATCAAATGCGATGCATTATAGGAAAAAACAATAACTTGTATAATCTTTGCAAAGTTTTACAAGTGTTCCTTACAAAAAAGTTAATTATTCGTAAACCAATATCAAAAACTGTTAGAAATTATTTTTCGCTGTTAGTACTTAAGGTACTCTCGCTGATAACAAAAAAAAATCAAACTTGGGAATTATGTTAGTTTGACGACAAAATACAGTGTTCGCGTACCGGACTAATGTACCTACACACTTCACACATACATACACTTACGCCTTTATTCCCAAGAGGGGTGGGCAGAACACGCGAAACAAAATTTTCAGGGCCACTTCCAGTTTTGTCAGTTTTCTGATTAAGAGAATATGATACTGCAGTGATAGGTTTCTAGTCCATCGACAACACACAACGGTCAGGTGAAGCCGGCGATAAAGAGTGTCACACACCGCCTGCCCGCCGCCGCGCCTGCCCGGCGGCGGCGGCCGGCCCCGCATGTTCCCGCGCTTTACTGCCGGCGGCGGGACCCTTTCATGTTCTCAAAACTGACGTCCGTCACTTCAGTCTACTGTTTACTACCGCTGCTAATACTGTGTACGCTTAATTGTTTTCCTGGTATGTGACTAAATGAGCAACCAATTACTTTGACGCCCGGTTTAGCCTATAGTGAGTAGTGACCCTGCCTTTCAAATCCCGATAGAAACAAATATTTGGCGTGGAACATGAATATTTGAGTCTTCGACATTTTGTATATACACTCGCGGTCAAAGAAACCGGGTCAGTACGAAAATTTGTAATATCTCCTAAAATAATAAAGCTAGGGACATGAATTAAACTGCATATTGTAGATAATTTTATACTGAATTAAATAACATCAAATGGTGGAATCGTAATTCTTTTGTTTAATAAAATTACATAGGAAACAAAAAATCAACCAATTTTACGTACAAAAATAAGCAGTAGGTACTTCACATACAACACAAAAAATAAAAATTAATACTTCGTATTGCCTCCTCGGGCTCTTCTTACAGCTTCTAGACGATTCGGCATGCTGTTTATTAAGTTCTTTATGCGTTCTTGCGGGATATTGTCCCATTCTTCCACTAACGCCTGTTTCAGGTCTCTAAGTGTACCTGGGGCGGGGTTTCGAGCTCTTACACGCCTCCCAAGCTCGTCCCATACATGCTCAATCGGATTTAAGTCCGGACTCCTCGAGGGCCAGTTGATACCAACCTCCAAAAAATAATCTCTGACAATTTGAGCTGTGTGTGGCCTGGCGTTGTCATGCATAAACATAGAATTTCCACCCATATTAATTAAGTATGGGCCGACATGCTCATTAAGAATCTCTTCTACATATCTTGCACTCGTTAATGATCCATTTTCTATTAAAACTAACTCCGAGCGACTCTCTGAAGAGATTCCAGCCCAAACCATGACTGACCCACCGCCGAACGCCACTTTTTCCTCAAAACATGCTGGAATAAAACGTTCACCAGGCCGTCTGTAAACTCTTTGCTGCCCGTCATTTGCATAGAGCATAAATCTGGATTCATCGGAAAACAACATTCTTGCCCAATCTTCGTCACCCCAGTATCTGTGATCGCGGGCATAAAGTCGTCTTGCTGTTCGATGTATTCTTTCAAGTTTTGGGCCATTGGCCGGCCTATGTGGGGTCAAATTTGCTTCTTTGAGCCGCCGCCTGACAGTCCGCTCGCCGATGCCGTCCCTTCGGGTCTCTAAAAGCTGATTTTTCACTTCAACTGCTGTGAGGTGCCGATTTCGGAGCATGGTTGTAACAATAAATCGATCTTCTCTAGCTGTAGTACATCTTGTTTTGCCGGTTCCTGGTCTTCTAAGGTTCTGCCCAGTTTGTAGGTAACGTTGGAGGACTCGCTGCACTGTAGAAAGTGACACACCTGTTCTTCTCGCTGTATACCTCTGACTTCTTCCTTCTTCTAACATAGTGATGATACGAGTACATTCATCTCGTGTTAGCGGCATGATAGACATTCAAGAATGACCACAAAATAAAACAATGACAGCCTTTTATCATAGTTCTTTGACAGATTGAAAATAATTGCTTAAAAACAAGCAAAAGTAAAACGAACGCAATTTCAAATAAGTACCCAATTGGTCTTTTTTTTTCAATTAAACCTTTTTCCAGTTACTACGTAGAACATTGAAGGTTGGATTTAGAAGGATATTAAATTCTCTATAAAACAGAGTTAGTTTCATGCAGATACGACCAACGATTTACAAAATATTGAGGTTTTCGTCACTGACCCGGTTTCTTTGACCGCGAGTGTATTTATATCTATTAAATATATCGACATCACCCACAACCAGCCTTATTAATATTACAATGGGCTTAAGTAGTTTGATTTGTGTTATGTAAGTTAGGTTAGATATATTTATTATTATTAATTTACAGAGAAATTGTAGAGTTGACTTTGTTTCTTTGATAAAATTTGCTTTAAGTAAGCACTTTTTATTAAAGACCTATTTTTCTCAATGATATACTTGTGTACGAGTAGTATACTTAAATTTTGTGGTCAGAGTAATACTTTATCATTTTTTTCCACTCTTCAAACTCTTTTAGGGTACAAAACCTCTTGAGTTAAAAGTACAATAACAGTGTCCATAAAACACGGAATATTAAATAATGCTAACATTCTAAATCGTGTGCTTAACCTATTACTGCATCATGTTTCCTTTAAACGGAATTTCCGTCATATATTATTTTAACCTTAATCAGAACGAATAACCCCCCGGCTCGAGAGCAGGCACACTGGCCCGCGACTGAGCCGGTATCAAAGCATTCCAATCAAATTACCAACCCTTGCTCATTCAGTAATGTGTGTCTTTAGGACGTCGAACTGACACAAGTACCTATTTATTACTTTGGGGTCTAATCGTCCAAGTTGCCGCAAAAGTCGGCGGATGGACTGTGTGACAATGTATATGTCACATAAGTAGACACCTATACATACACAGTAGGTACAAACGGTAACAGACTCAATTAATTAACAGTATATGAATAATATCAGCCGAAAGACATTACATATCCACTGCTGGACATTAGGCCTCCCCCAAAAATAAAGTTATACCCCACACTTAGTTTAAAAAAGGTACCTAATAATTATTTTATTTAAGTTATACAAACATTATTTTTCGTCACAAAGTAAAGTTTCTAAGTAGGTACGTTTGTTTAACCATAGGACCCAAGAAAAAATACCTTTTATAAGAGTAGGTACGATCCACTTCATGTGTTTACTAAAGATCCAGCTCCCAATTAAAATATGTATTTAGTGTTAATCACTTAATACCACCACGGCTGGGAACAGGAACGGATTCTGCACCAATTAAACTACTATTTAATAAATTCTACATCTTCGTTATTTCATACTGTTCACATACAATGATCGCCACAAAAAGCCGCGAACGGCCGCCATTTTGTTTAGTGGTAATTGCGCGAGATGGCGTTGGGGGCGGTGGTAAAAAGCCAAGAAAGTGTTAATCGGTCCAGATTCGCGGCTAACGAAGTGTGATTGCGTGTAATGAGTGCGCGGGCGACCCGAGCGACGCCGCAGCCGCACGACAACGCAACGCTTAGGTAGCGTTTACGCACAGACGTAATCTAAAAAGAAACGATACACGAATTGTCAAGTCGACTGACAGCTCACGCGTCGTGACGCACGACACACACTTTGCGTTTCGGCACCGCGCAACGCACGTTAACAATACGCCTAGTCTGGTCTTACCTTTAGCGTTTCGAATTAAATATTTAATTATTAAATACTTTTCTCGGGTAACGAGAGTCACAACCAGCTCTAACGGCCATTCCCAATAATCAATCCACGGATAGTTTTCCTCACCAGCAGTTACTTTTTGACAGATTACCCATAGACAATGTGTCAAAATGATGCTGCTGGTAAGGAAAACTATCCGTCGATTGATTATTGGGAATGGCCGTTAGTCAAGTATAATATGCTTTGTGAACAGATAGACAGTCAATTACCTAATGCCCAGCAGAGAACCATATCGGCTGACGGATTTGCAAAATCGCAAGTGGGTCACCAAGCACCTAATTAAACTCAAACTCAAAATGATCTTTATTCAAGTAGGCCTAGTAACAAGCACTTTCAAATAGTCAGTAAGTAATTGTTTTAAAGTAATTTATTAAACATAAAAAAATAAAATTCCGCGGTTCCTGAGATACAGCCTTAAAAAAAACGTTTGTTGTATGGGAGCCCCCCTTTAATATTTATTTTATTTTGTTTTTAGTATTTGTTGTTATAGCGGCAACAGAAAAACATAATCTGTGAAAATGTCAACTGTCTAGCTATCGCGGTTCTTGAGATACAGCCTGCTGACAGACAGACGGACGGACAGTGAAGTCTTAGTAATAGGGTCCCGTTTTTACCCTCTGGGTACGCAACCCTAAAAATACTAGTAGAATGATTCTAGAAAAACAATCTTTAGTCAAAAAACAAAATATAAGAATAATAGATTAAAAATTCAGTCACAATTAGTTCCATGGAGTTTTATCATTAATGTAGTCTTGTGTAAGCTTTCGCAATAAGTTTACGCTTCACATACTTAGTTCTTGAATTTATTGATAGATAACTCAGTTACGTTTCCTGGAAGTTTGTTATAAAACCTTACACAGTTACCCATGAATGTATATTGTAATAATAAATCTAAATCTAAATGTTTTTTTTATTTTTTGGAGCCGAGTGGTGGGCACCGCGAGCTTATGCTTATTTCTATCTCTGATTATTAATGAGACAAAAAAAAATGTAAACACTGGTGTTGCCGTTAACAAGAACCATTTGCAGCAATCAGGAGATTTATAGTTTTCGCAGTTTAACGAAACATACGTCCTATTTCATAATATACAATTTTGATAACGTTAATGTATATTTACCAAAATCCTCCCTCATAATTATTTTAAAAGATAATACCGTTTTTATGTGTAGAATATATTTTAGCACTGGTATCACTGCTGCGATACACGGGGATTGTGCATCTTTGGGTTGCTTACTAGGTATTTTATCTTCTTAATGCGAATGGCAAATAATATCGGTAGCTGGATTTTTATTTTATTTGACGCCTGTCCTGTCACTCAGCTCACTCGGCTTCTAGCAGCTGTATCCACTATACCAGTGTTTCTAAACCTGCGGTCAGTGGACCCCTGGGGTCCGCGAGTACCTATAGTTATGTACGGGGGTTCGCAGCAGTCTCACCCATAGACCATTTCACAATAATAAATAAATGCCTCAAAAAGTCTTGCCTGTTTTTTATTATCAATCCTTGGATTTGTGCTTGATTTCCTCGGGGTCCGTGGACGGAGAAAAGGTTGAGAACCGATACACTATACAATTCAATGTTTTACTAGTAACTAGTACTGCTTATAAATATTTATTTATTTTCAATTTTGCTGTTAAAGTAAACTTTAAATAATATTGCATGACCGACCCGTACTTTCAGAACCCCTGATATGCCACTTTGACAGTGACATAACTTTGTTTAAATTTTTTCTGAGTGATTAATAATCAGAGTATAGTATTAATATTATGTATGTCACAGTTTTTCCTAAAATTGACAATGTTTTTATGTACATACAAAATATTTTCATAGATAAGTATAATGACAATGTAATGTCAGTATATTAATATTTTTAAACTTATCTAAGTGAGTCTCTATTTATATATCACCCGAATAGCCCGTTTCTGCAAAACAAAAATCGAATGAATGTCCGAGGCACTGCCCCACAATAAAATACCATATGACATAATGCTATGGAAGTAGCTAAAATATACTAATCGAGCTGTTTTCACGTCTGTTAATTGACGGATCTTGCTCACTGCAAATGCTGCAGAACTCAGTCTATTCGAGAGATTAGCAATATGGGGACCCCATTGCAGCTTAGAATCTAACGTTAAACCAAGAAAAACTGTACTATCAACTAGTTCCATTTTTTCCTCATCTTTCACGAAGACACTCCCTTGCTCCTGCTTAACGTGATCACATCTCAAAATCAGGTCGGTTAATGTTCTATTTAACTGCATAATCCAAAAAATATTGAGAGCGAACGTTTATTATCTCCAACTGTAGGATTAAATATTTTTATTCTCTCCCACTCAGAATCTTATTACTTAAATAAGACCAACCAGATAACTGTCACCGAAGAATTTTACAAATCAACCGCCTCGTCAATACTTCCACATACGTGATAAATGTGTGAAGCGAACATCGTGAATTATGTCCATAAAAGGGATATATCTCACTCGTAAAGTCCGTCATAAGAGCGGAGCGTCGCCGCGGGTCGGGCGGCGTTTGTCGGCGGAAGCAAAAACTGGAACTGTATTCACCACGTCCCCGTGCTGCCTCGTGACATGCCCACCGATACTTAATGTAAAAAGTCCAGTGTTCGTAGTTCGTACCCTAAAGTGCCCTACTATTATATTTGATTACCTAAGTGACGAAACTTACGAGCTATTCGTAACATAGTGGAATTTGCAGTGGATGCAACATTTTACGGATAGGTACCTATTAAGATAATTGTAGGTATTTGTATTGCGCAGAATCACGACTTCTTCCAACCTACCTATTTTTATCCAATTCTGTACAAAAATAAAAATCACCAAGTAAACAAAAAAAAAATCCTTATCACACTATTAGGAATTAAAACGGCAGACGGAAAATAGAAAATCTCTCTCTCTCTGAGAGGCTCTGATGCGTGTAATTTTTCAATTTCCTATTTTCCGTCTGCCGTTTTAATTCCTAATAGTGTGATAAGGATTTTTTTTTTGTTTATTTGGTGATTTTTATTTTTGTACAGAATTGGATAAAAATAGGTAGGTTGGAAGAAGTCGTGATTCTGCGCAATACAAATACCTACAATTATCTTAATAGGTACCTATCCGTAAAATGTTGCATCCACTGCAAATTCCACTATGTTACGAATAGCTCGTAAGTTTCGTCACAGAGCGCTGCGAAGGATGTGGCAAATTATAGTAACAATTTTCAAATATCCTAGTCAGAAATGGGTGACTTTCACCCGAGTTAAACACTCTACTTTTCATATAGAATACGAGGAAAGTAAAAAAAACAGACGGAAAATTAAACAATATGTTTATTCAAGTATACAATTCAAAAACGGCAGCCGCCATTACCGTGACGTCATCCGAGCCGAAAGAATAGTCCCATCTCACCTGTCCTAAAGAAAGAGGCAAATATCTGTCTCGCTCGCGCTTATGGTTATATGGTGTAATTCGGTCACGTGACAAACAGATAATAAAACTACGATTTGAATTTTGAAATCAAGAATATTGCTCATATTTTTATAACCAAATGGTAAGGTAAGTCACAACTATGTGGATAACATACTTTCATAATTTAATTGTGATAGACGAAAATAGCCTATTTAAATATTTGCATACTATTTGTATTTATTATTAGTATTAATTAAAGAGTGGCTGTATGCGTTTCTGCCTTAGCTCACATGTACACAACTTTAAGTTAAAAAAAGCTTTGTGGATGTATTCCATTTGTCACCACCTCATAGACCCTAGTGATTATTTTAGCTAAAATAAATTCCATGAACTAGTAAGAATAAAATTATTTCCTTTTGCCAGTAGGGTAAGTGTTGATATTTATTAGAATTATTTCATAAGGCGAGGACTAATTGGAATCCACTCCACTACTTATCTGCACTAGAGCAGAAACGTATCACTTTCTGCACACTTTTCAGAACAACAACGACCCACTTTCAGAGCATGAGATATGAAAAGATATTAATTGCATGTATATGTCAAATTAATAGCTTGGTGTAAGATGTATCGTGGGTTGGGTGATATAACCCAGTTACCAAGTAAATGCCATCGGCTGGTCAACAGTCGATATAACAGGTACGCCATGACAAGGTTGCATCCCGCAAGGTGTCACATGTGGACCCGCCCGCGTCGTACAACTATTATATAATCTGTGCCCGCGGTCCGACATATCTAATAAACGTGCCGAACGCCGCCGCGCACAGCCTCCTGCGACTCCCGATGCCGCTTAAGGCGCGCCGTCGCTGTAAGCGATCTAATGCGATTTATGCCACTTTTTGTCTCTCCACCGACAAATATCTAGATTTAATTACTTACTCCTTTTTAGGAAACGGAAACAGCCCAGTTTAGTACCGACAGAGTCAAACGCAACCTATTTGAAGGGTATTCACGGAGATAACATGTCTAGTCACTTTTATGAAAACGAGGGTTTAATGTGATGGTTAATGGCGACGAGATAAAAAGCTCATTAAAAAAAAGTTACTTGTTATGTTCTTTCCGTGTACCTACTGATGCGAATCAATCATCTTTCAACTGATCTGCTTAAGTTCGTTTTAGCCGTTTTTAACATTATAGACTTGAAGACTATTTTTTGTGATTATACTTAACTTACTGACTAACATATGATATTAATATTCAATGCTGTTTCGTCGCTGGTCTGACTTGGCCGAAATAGAGGAGGATAAATTAATAATATGATGTCGTAATTGAAATAACTGTTCTAGGAATCAACCGCATTCTATCTTGGTAGACTCGACAATAGTATTGTTTAATGCTTTAATGTGCATGTGCTAACTTGCTCATCATGCTGTGTGCACTTGCCTTGGATGTCATGCTAGTCTATAAGCTATTCATAAAGAACCATTGTATCTCATAATAGTCGTAATGTATGATGTCTGTAAAATGTATCTAATAAAAAAAAAAAAAAAAAATATATCAAACAGAAAAAAATATGAAATTCTTGTTTCTTGATTGTAAAGTAAAGGAACCACAAGACGATTTTTCAATAAATGTTATCTTTGTGCTCGGTTTTTTGTATTAGATAATGGTATAGTTAAAGCAATGACAAGTAATTCAATGTCGGAGAGGCAACCGGATGGCTCGCGGTATTTGAGCTCCCGAAGTGATGTGGAACCGCCCTGTGCAACCCGAAATGAGCCAACTGTGACTGGTTCGGAAATAGGAGGGGGGTGGTAAAAAAAAAAAATTATCGCGAGGCAACCGGATGACAAGCGGTAGCCTGAAAGTGTGTACGCCTAGTGCGACCGGAGCCGAGAACGCAAGCGAACAAAAAAAAAAATACAGGCAACCGCTTGAAATTGTCTGTATGTGACAACTCTCTGTGTGTGAACAAGCGTGCCAATTTGCAAGCGGTTGCCTGCCAATTTTTTTTTTTCTTCGCTCGTTTTCTCCGCTCCGGTCGCACTAGGAGGGATGGCATAAAAGTTTCATTATATAAACAGCGTACACAATTTCAGGCTACCGCTTGTCATCCGGTTGCCTCGCGATATTTTTTTTTTACCACCGCCCTCCTATTTCCGAACCAGTCACAGTTGGCTCATTTCGGGTAGCACAGGGCGGTTCCACATCACTTCGGGAGCTCAAATACCGCGAGCCATCCGGTTGCCTCTCCGACATTGAATTACGCGTCATTGCTCTGAATAGTATACCTACCTGAGTAAACAGTATTGTGACGGCATACGTGGAATGTTGTCGGATATCTGGCTCCCACCGTGCACTGCTGATGCCAACCTCCTCCTAAAGACGAAATGACCGGCTACACTACACTCTCCACGGCACCTAAAATACGGACACAGCTCTCGTACGGATCGGCGTCTAAAAATACGCTTTGCTAAAATATAAGCTGGACTTAACCAACACTCTGCGTCTGTAATAAAATATAAGCTGGACTTAACCAACACTCTGCGTCTGTAATAAAATATAAGCTGGACTTAACCAACACTCTGCGCCTGTTATAAAATATTAAGCTGGACTTAACCAAGACTCTGCGTCTGTAATAAAATATAAGCTGGACTTAACTGACACTTTGCGTCTGTAATAAAATATAAGCTGGACTTAACCAACACTCTGCGTCTGTAATAAAATAAAAGCTGGACTTAACTGACACTGCGTCTGTAATAAAATATAAGCTGGACTTAACCAACACTCTGCGTCTGTAATAAAATATAAGCTGGACTTAACCAACACTCTGCATCTGTAATAAAATATAAGCTGGACTTAACCAACACTGCGTCTGTAATAAAATATAAGCTGGACTTAACCAAAACACTCCGTCTGTAATAAAATATAAGCTGGACTTAACCAACACTGCGTCTGTAATCAAAGCCCTGTCTGCATAAAGTAAGCAAGCGAGCATGCATCTTTATGTCTTCATTTCTCGTAGTTTATTTCGGTATAATTTCCAGCTAATCTCCTCATTGTGTATCAGTATCAATCGATTTGAACAAAAACAGCGGTTTGATTTCAATCTCTTAGATTTATTCCACACCTCGCGTCGCGTCCGCCCCCCATGCGTCACTGCTAACCACCTCTATCGGGACATCTTGATACCGGCTTTGAAAACGCCGAAACACACCAAACTGATCCTTATATGGACGGGTTAACGACCAGTTTCTGGAGCGGTTGTGAAGAGCTGTGTCCGTATTCGGTGATTGCCTTTTGTTTCGCTGAAAGAAAGTGCAATAAAAACGCTGATGGTTTGTCCCGACTGTCTTTGTTTGTTATTCATACTCATACAATCATCGAGCGTCGAACATTCGCGTTATAGCGGGTGTGGAAGCATCCTGCAATCGTCTGTCAACTTTTCCTTTTAAACATACCGTACCTATAAGTGCCTGGAGACTGCGTAAGAACCAAGAAGTTGAAGTGTCCGGGCACATTTTCTGGTTTTTGTAATTGGTATCCTGGGTGAGGATCGTGCAGTAGTAGTAGGACAGCGTAGGTATTAGTGGGGCAACACCGGGCTTCCGACTTGACAGAACCGGCATCGGACAGGGAGGCCTCGCGGTCTTTAGCGTCGCAGATAGCTCATTGGTTCGTTTGCTTTAAATTCGCTATCCACCATTAAGTAAGTATGTGAGATATCTTACGTTTGGACTGGACCTGCCGAACTCAATGATCTGAACCTTAGACCAAGTTTTGGCAAAGCCTTGTTCGAATTTTAAGACCAGTCCCTGGGCGACCGAGCTCTGCTCGGGTGAAAACAGAGAAAATACGGACAAAATTAATTTCTCCAGACACGAAACCTAGCTAGATCGACTTCTTACCCCGAAAACACTATATTCCATATTTTATCGAAATCGTTACAGCCGTTTCCGAGAACGTGATTGCAAATATAAGTATATATATTATAGGTGAAATATGTATATGTATATACATATTATAAACATCCGCCTAAACTTGTAGATTATTATTATCATAGACGTACATCTTAATTTCTCCTGTTTCTGCTAGTTCAGAAAATAGAAGCACTAATTATTACCTTCCCACATTTTGTACAGGCCTTTTCATTCAGAGATCCCTTGAAAAATATATAGAGAGCAGAATAAGACGGCCTGTGCCCAACGGCAATTAAAGAGAACAGAGATCCCATAACATTTGAATATCGGTGTTTAATTTACGCAAATAAAGGTGTTATGGCCGAGAGTGGTCGCCCGCGGCCGCGCCGGTCACTGCCGCTGCCGCACAAATCGCACAATGCACCGCCCCACCTATACGAGTAAGGGTACCTACACCAAGTGAACGATGCAAGTTCCGCTAACTTTAAGGATTTGTAAAGATACCGATGATACGGTGCAGGCAAGGGATTTGTAGTTTAGCGGTGTAAATGAAACAAGAACAATATAAGTTTGTATGCATCCCTTGTTCCCCTGGAAGACCATTTTCAAAGCCCAGCTACAATTTCATTTGTGGATCTGCAATGACGTCGGTAATATATATTAATGTATATTACTATACAGGTATCTGAGTAGGTAAATTTGCTCCTGGGTGGGGTATTAAAGGTCCGCCTCGACGATTGTGTTTATAACCGCATTTTTCACATAAAACATAAAACTCTTTTTCTTCGATTGATTCAACATGTTAGCAAATCCTACCTGCGTACTTACTGTACTTTATGTTCAGCACAAAAGACATGGCAATTGGAAGTACATAAAACCGCCATTTGATTTCAGGTCAGGGTGCGTGTTCGCGCGCTGCATGCAGATGTCGGCTGCGAGTAGGTTGCGCCGCGCTGAAAAACTCGCGTCGCGCGCGGAATACCAATGCCGTGCTGTCTGGATACCAAATCTTTTGCAGATTGTTACGCGTTATGGAATCATAATTGTGGTAAAGTGTTTTTTTAAGCATCGGTGTGAGATACCATGCCATGCTTTGGCCCTTGGCGACATACCAGATATTTTACAAGCTGTACAGTCGACTACAAAGTAAACTACAAAGAGATCTATACGGCCAATGTTACAAAAATATGTATACACGACCATAATGTCAAGGCAATACAGTCGTGTATACATATTTTTGTAACTTTGGCCGTATCGATCTCTTTGTAGTCGACTGTACATAAATAGGTAGATATCTACAGTTCACATCTGTAGGTACAACTCATGAATACAATAGTTATTTGTTATACAAGGGGGGAAAGTTGTATTTTACCTGCGAGTGTTCATTTGAAACACGAGCTAGCGAAAGGATTGTATGATTGACCACAAGCGAAGCGAGTGGTTCAAAAATAGAAACCTGAGCGTAGCGAGTGTTTCAACACACGAGACCTAAAAGAACTTTTCACCCGTGTATAACACAAAACTTTTCACCTCACTACAGCGAGGAAAATAAGAAAAAGGGTTTGTACTATCAATTATTATTTATTTACCTCTTTGTCAATACAATAATTTTGAAGTAAGTATTAGAAGTAGGTATTGGTAAAATCTAAAATATTGCAAAATAGCCTAAGCATATCCAGTCTTTATGGAACTACTTACTCCAATATTGACATATACAATCATAACATTTATAGTACCTAACAAATAGACTAGCATAAATTATATATAATTCCAGCCTCAGTAAGTAAGGTTTATCTTGACAAAATAGGATTGCAGTTTCTGAAAAGGTTTTTGCACCTTTTTTGTGTCTTCATGTATTGAAAAGGTCAATGCTTTCATGTACCTGGGATTTTTTGGCATTTTTCAGGCAATAAGCACAATTCTGCATTTTGCACGGTTTCTCGTAATTCCACAGGTATTAAAATACGTCTTCGTCACTCGAATCATTCATTTTTAATAACAAACTAAACTAGAAAAACATGCGAATATTTTAACGTTAGCGGCTTAGGTAATCAAAAAGTGAAAAGTTTTGACTTAAAAGTTTTTTTTTATTAAGTATTTCGGATGCGTTTTGTTCGCACATCGACTTACTTGGACTGTCAGAAAATTTTATTCGTTTTTATAATAAAAATGAAGATTAATGTTAAATGATGATATTTATTAATTAAAATAAAGTTGTAAAACTGTATTTAGTGTTTTTTACTCGATGCAATTCATTAATTTATTGTGATGTTAAAAATTTAGCACTTTTAACGTTCTACGTTTTGTTAGCTGTCACATGTCACCAAAACTCTTTCTTCACATGTGGATAAAAAGTGATTTTCTCAATAGGTATCAAACATACAAAAAGAGCTTTCCGAGCTAGTGTGAGGTGAAAACATATTACTCGCCTTGTGGCATTAGTTGCCACGCCACAGTCGGATAAAACCTGGGGGCTGCACTAAATCTCCTAATTACACGTCACAAATCAAATGCAGAACAACAGTCCCGTAATAACTGTTAATCAATAGTGGTGACCGTCAAACCGAGGTCTCCATCGGCAATTAGGGGTCCATTAATTACGCGCTACGGCACCCCGGCCCGCCCCCGGCCGCATACGGACCCCTGACGGATGGGGTCACTGCGTGAACCTCGACACGGCCGAGCTGACCTTAGCGTGGACATGCAAGTTTCACTGACACTCGAAAAGCCGTTAGTAAAAGCAGTGATTGCCTTATTAACCGACTTCAAAAAAAAGGAGGAGGTTCTCAATTCGGTTTTATTTTTGAACATTTTATTGGTACCTACTATTAACAAGTGGCTCTGTGAGACATAAAACATGCAAACCCGCGTTTAAAAAAAAGATATATTTTTATTATTTCGTAAAAGAGACTCGACAAAAAAAAATATAATTAATGCACCTGCACCCAAAATTTCACGAGGATCGGATAAGATATGCGAGTTGTAGAGGAGAACAGCTGGACAGCGGGACAGACACCAGACATACGAACGATTTTCGGGCCAAGCTGAAGCATAGAACTTTGTTCGCTCGCTCGAATAGTTAACAAATGTCGACTAAGTAATACTCGTACTAAGCATGTGTGACTGTGACTGAAGCCGTAGCTCAAACAGATACCATATTATACTGGGTGGAACAGATCGATGGACTTTTAAGCAAATGGGATATAGATCAGGTTTAGTGCTTTACTTCTCACCTAGTAACCATATTAATATTTCTAACGGTTACCGAGATACAACTTGTTAAACTTTGGTGAAAAAAACTGTATGTTTCAACCCTATCCAGCAGATTCAATGAAGTCAGCAAGATTCTTGTGACTTGTGACATGTGTCAATTTCAAATGAAAATAATAACTATGTATAGTATTAGGGTTGTCACTAAGATAAAATATTTCGATTTTTATGTTTTTTTTTTCTTTTAAATCCAGCTTAATATTTATAATAGATCGTTTGTACGTCACTTATATAACACTGTCCTTTCAGCTTAGTCCAAGGAAATGTTCCTCCCTGTATATAGCCTATGCCTACCTCGAGGCTAGACTCTCGGAATAAGAGAACCCGGTGTCCAGGTAGTACGGATCGAAATCTGGAATTAAATCAAAATCATAACAAATTCGCTTCATGCTTGTCTCAAGGACTCCACGCATTTGTCCTTGGTTAATGTTACCAACCAAAGACCAACCTTTTTTGTCATTTGCCTCCAATGTCAAACGTCGAACAGTAACCCTATGCTATGAATGAATTCATTAAGAATTCCAATAAAGTTATTACGAATTAAGAATTCAAATGTAGCCAGCTCTAACTTCGTTGCATGTCTTGAAACTTTCCCGGCTAATAAGCGGTTGCGTTCCTGCCCCAAATGATTCGCTAATAGAGACGTATGTTATCTGAAGTGCGATAAATACTGGGCGCCCGCGGCGGGCACCCACACCTTTTGTTACCTCCTTCGTTACGAAATCGATATACAGACACACCCCTACACGGCTCGGCCGACGCTAGCTGTTTAGATGGTGTTTGTTGCTAGTCCACGGGTAGCGGTAACTGAAACTGATCATAAGACGGGAATTTGTCAACACTTGTAGTTAGGAGGTCAAAATACTATCTAGTTGTTAACGAGGAGGGCATGGGAACAGAGTTAACAATTTGACATACTCAGCATTTCGGTGAAACAAAAAACATCGTCAACTAATCCGCAATATATCTGCGAAGGAACTGAAAGGGCCAGCGTGGGCTACAGCCCAGGGCTCTTATTCGCTACGCGCTAATGCGGCTCGCCCCGCCGGTCACCCGTCACGAAACTAGTCCTCTGCCTACGCATGTCAAGGTGTCAAGATATATTTAATTGTGGGTGAACGTTGAGGTGAGCTTATAACAAGTTACAGAACTCGACAGCAAGTTTCAGAGTCGCACGAATGTAAGAGGCTGGTCTAGTGATGAGGATGAGATGATGAACTCTGTATAACTGAGTTGTGGCATGTCAGGCTAATTCACGCTTCAAGATTCCATATTAGGCTGACAGATGGCCACCATCTGTAGCAGACATGATACCTACATTATACCTAGAGACAACTATCCTTACCTACTACAATTCTCTGAATAGAACGCGTTCGGCAGGTCATATAAAATAGTGTCAAACTAAAGTGTCGGTACCAAAAATAGGTATATTATCCTGAAGTAGACTTAACATTGAATGAAGTGATATCCGGTTCAAAGGACCAATTGTCCCCGCGCCGGCGCCGCACTTGACCTGCGCCCGCGCCACCAGCACTCGCCGACAACTGCCACAAGTGCCCGTCGTCTCAGTGGATTGTATGATTGAAGCTTCCGGGCATATTTATCGTCACGACACTGTGACTAATTACATTTAACTGGTCAAAGCGACAAATAGACGTGCTTGATGTGTGAAGATGGTTGGCCAATTAGTGAGTAATCGATTGCCGCCAGAAATGATGCACCTGGCAAGAGTTATTCCCCGCTCGCGTGATCGAGAGATTTGACCCTTCGTATGACTTAGCACTGATGATTAGTGCTAACAAAAATTCACAGAAGCGATTTTATATAATCCTTCAGACAGTACTGTCAGTGTCAAAGCATTCGAAAGGTTAAGAAAGGTAAGTCACGCTGCGGAAGTTGGCACTTGGCACCTCCACTTTCTGAGAGTGATGGACATTGACTCCGAAGTTGCATACGTCCATAGGCTACGGTGTTAGTGTAGCATCAGGCACGCCACTAAGCTTGGTTACCACCATTATAGTTTTGAAAAGAACTACGCAATTTTCTTATTTCCAAATCGAAGGTTGCCTATTTTGAAGCAAGGCGCAAGAATGATGCGACGACAAATAATGTAGAGCGTGGTATGTAGAGCGATACTCGTAGAGATTGCTTCAACGGAAATAAGTTGTGTTGATTATCAGGTCAAACTGTATAAAAAAAGACCGGGAGTGCCGGCAGAAGTGAAAGCTCAATAACATTGTAACAGTTTTTCCATCAGGTCACGTGACACCTTACGGTGTCACCCTAAAAATGAATTTGACGGAAATTTATAAACAATTATCAATTATTTAGGCGGACGGGCCGTGGGCGCGTTGGGTGCGACGGGCCGGCTCGCCCGTCGGCGGCGGCAAACAAAATACCAATTTGTTTTTGCCATTGCCAAATATTTTTCAAAGTTTTATCTCTTTAGGAATAACGTCAAAATTCGAACTATTCGAATTTGCAAGAACAGCAGACGGCGGCGGCGAAAAAAATATCAATTTGTTTTATCTCTTTCTCTTTAGGAATAACGTCCAAATTCGAACTATTCGAATTTTTTTCGATAGCAAAACGGTGAGGGACGCTTGGACAAAATTACATATTTATATGCAGAATATGCTATTGCAAAAAGTGTTTAACGGCTTTAAACTCTTACGAATAGCGTTCAGTTTTGAATGAAGTCGAATCGGCTTGCAGCAAAATATAAAAGTTTGTGACCTCCTTTCACTGTCGCGTATTTAACAATTTTTCCCCATCCCAAAAAGTGCTCAGCGCCGCTAAAGAAGTTTTCACTTCAAAAAACTTGAAAAACCAGCACTTAAATGGAAGTCGTTATTACTAGTATCAGGCGAGTCTATAAAATTATTCGTGAAATATCTGCAGACAGGGAAACAGGGAACAATAAAAGTCCACCTAGCTGCGATAACCCGAGCCACAATAGCACGTAAACTTCATTACCGTCCCCCACACACATGCCCACACATACACACATGCACACACATGCCGACATACAACAAGCGGGACTCCATTACGGCCGAAATAAGTCCAAATGCGCAATAATCCTTTCGCTAAGTTAACCGAATGATTTCGTTTTGTCGTCGCCGCCGCGGGCCAGGCCACATGAAATCGTTTGGAGGTGGGGCTACCACAATCACTACGATTGCTGTTTCGGGTAGAGCCTCAGAACAACGCCAATAGTGCAAGCAAATACGAAAATATATATATAGTAACGTGTATATATAGCCAGTGTCTTCTCTGCCTCTTTCTGTAGTATTTAAGTATATATTATAGTTTTCGTATAGGTACAGTCAGCGTCATATAGTTAGTAGCAGCCAAGGTAGCCAAATATTTCGGTACACGTCTTTATTACTTTAAGAATAAGGATGTGTTACGAAATATTTGGCTACTCTGGCTGCTACTAACTATATGACGCTGACTGTACACTCATTCCACTCCCTAACTCCCATAGATGGACTGTTATAAGTCTAACCTCCGATTCCGCATAGGTGTTACAAATGTCAAGGTCCAGCTATATTGGGGACGAACTCACAGTCAAGATTTGCTTCGTCGTCCTTAGTAGGTACCTATTGTATGGTCGAGGAAAAGGAAGGTTTGGCACAATATGTCTGCGCGGCCGGACTGCTTGAAACTAACTTTCGGCGTTTTAGAATATTCCACTCTTAAGGAAGTTAAAAAGGGGTGCAAGGTTTGTATGGGAAACAATTTTTTTTGGGCTAGAGATTTGAAACGTTGTAGAAAGATTACTTATTAGAATACAAAAAAAAGAACTTTCAGCGTTTTAGAAAATTGCCAAGTTACAAAATTTTATTTAGCTAGCAAATAAAAAATAATAAGACTGCCTGAGACTTGGTAATACGAAATATCGCACAACTTTTTACGGTGGAAGAGTTTAGAGACTTGGCCTCTTTTTTACATGGAATGTTTTATGGGATCTCACTTCTTTTTGTAGGTCATTGTGTTACCAATACATACAAATTATGAATGCAGTCCCATTCTTGATTTTTTATTTTTTGGCCCATTCACTGCAAATATGTTTATTTATGCAGTTAAAGTATCTAGAAAACTGGACTAAAATTGCATTTTTTTTGTTTTCCCTTTATTTATACACTAAATATAATAGCATTCTAAATTTGAAGCTTCTTTGTCTGCTAGAAGTGCCTTAGACTTTTGATAATCGGTGAGTCAGCCAGAGAAATATTTATTTTAAAATACTATGTTACTTAAGCAGAGTTATTATATTTTAGCTATTCTTTCGATTGGCATCATAAAAGTAGGGTGTTTTTTTTGACATTTAAGTCGGTTCGATTCCCAGACGAAGCAAGTAATTTTTAGAAAATCTATGAATGCAGAATTACTAACTTTTAAAAATAACATAAAGTCTTCTTTGAGCAAAATTCACTATCTACGATATTTAAGGTACTTCCCCTTCATGTCCCATAAGTTTGGGACACCCTGTATATAAACATAAGCCCTTAACTATTGACCACAGGAAAGACGATTTTTGTTTTAATGAATGACAATAATAAATAATAATAAATAAATAAATATAAGGGACACAATCTTACACAAATCGACGTAGTCCCATAGTGAGCTCAGTAAGGCTTGTATTATGGGTACTAGACGACGATATATATATGTCGGAGAGGAGAAGTTTCATGCAGCGCCCTCTATTACATTCATCGTGACTTCGGTCGTAATGTGCTCCACTGTCAATCTACAAATGTCATCATTGAAATACATGCGAACGAGGACATATTTGTCTGGGCAAACTCGGGAGCTCATTAGTTCCGCCGCGCGCCAACAGAGGGCTATGACGAGTATTATTTTGAATTAGAAACAACAACGGACGGGTGTGTTCGCTGTCATTGAGGAAAAAGCCTGACAGGAGGTGGTTGCTCTCTTGGATGGAGAATTAATCGTTTAGAGAGAATGGTGTGACGGAATACGAGAACCGAAATTGCCAGTTCACTGTATTTCACATGAATTTTGTAATTATGCTGTGGAGAAGTCCTTAGTAAAGTTTGTAATCATAGTAGCATCGTTTCCTATCAATGCCCGAGAACCCAGGATACGCCCACACCTCGACATCAGAAGTGGTGCCAAATCGGGCTCATGAAGAAACTTGAGAGAAAATATCTTTGAAGAAATTGTAATTTGATCCATGGAAATATTGACAGATGTCAGAAAAGATTTGAAGGAACAACTGGAAATAATTTGTCTACATGTCTGCTGGGAACTATTGGAATAAAGCGGCATTTACCTACTGCCGAGGCAGGAACCACCAGGTCCACAAGATCATAGTTCGTGACGCGGTTGAAATGCGAGCTATTTTGGAGCGTCGAGAGGACATGAGGTTCCCATGGGCGAGAGTCTGTCGTTAATCGAGTGAGTCGTTTTCATTTTGTTGGTTCTGAGTCTTTTGAAAATAACGTTGTTGAGGAAAATGTACAGGCAAATCTATAGAGAGTTAAGAAAGACCACAAGTAAATTTTAAAGTTGGGTACAATTCTAACATAAGATGTGCAGTTATCGAAGTCATTTATATCATAGTTGACTGATAAGTAATTTAATTCAATTTCCATATTAAAAATTCAAGTTGATGCTGGTATGTCTCTAAAATACCACACCATAAGCGTAAGAATGATTAATTCGTCCGTGATACGATGAAGTAAAATCTAATGCTAACACAGCACAGTTCTGTTGCTATTTTGGTAAAAAATGTGGGAATGACGTACGTTTTGGCCAGATATTTTTTTATTTTTTTCATTATGGGATATAGAATTGAAATGGGTCAATCAGCTTTTTCTTGTTCTTGTTCTGGGCCAGTGAGCCGGGAGACAGCAGTGACAGAGTTTCTATGCAGAGGAGATATAACAGAATATATAACAAAACACGTGTTTGTGATTAAAACTCAATAAAATCATAGTTTTAATTAGTGACCCAGGAGACGTAACCATGGCAACGAACAACAAAAAATAGTTTATTGCGTCAAATACAACATACGGGTGATAGTTTGAATGCCAACGACACCTATACAGGTCGTGAGCTGCTTTCATCAATGAGTGACATAGACATTAGACTTGCCATCAGATTATATCTGACAATTTACAGTAAAATATACTGCCTATAAGCCAATCTCCGTTGAGTAACTAATGTTTTTTTTCTTTGTGTCCCTTAGAAGCTTTTATAACATTATCCACAGTTTAAGATGACTTCGACGCTCATTTTATTTGAGCCAGTTTCAATTTGGAAATAAGTGTTATATTTCCTGAGTGAGTTATTCAATTAAATTGGAATAATAAGATTTTAAGGTGTAGAATCATAAACAGAGCTTGAGATCCGTATCTATGTTCTCTGTCGAGTTCGCAGTAAATGCTCGCAATGTTGTTTATAAGGGTATTTTTGAAATAATTGTAGTCGAAAATTGCGCTTTCAATAAGTTTTCAAAGATTATCGTTTCACCCTTATTATTAAAACCTATTTTTAAACGTCAGCTGATTAGACGAATAAGCAACGTCAATATCTGTGGCATATGACAAAAGTGTTAAGTCGAATATCAAAATATTTACCGAATAAAATACAAGAATGCGATAAATGCTTACTTAGTTAAATGTTCAGTTGAGGTATTTTACGTGTAATCGACGGCTTGAGATTTCAGCCGATGGAAAATATATTCCATATTGTAACATTTTTCGTAAGTAAAATGTTTACTATTCGCCTGTTCTTTTGGGTATAGAAAAATATGAAGCGTAGTAAAAATAACATTGCCTAGGAAAGTACATACTTGCTTGGTGTAAGTGTTTCAAGAAACGTGATAACCTGTGTAGTAATGTAAACAAAAATTGGGACAATCTGAATATTTAACAAAATTGTGTACGTGCCAAGAGTATTTTACCCGTTCAGTAATTGTACGATTAGTCTTACCTAGTGATCCTAGTGCCTGAGCAAGTGAGCACATTAACTATGTGTGTCTACCTAAAACGTTTGTCGGAAAATAAGTATGATTTTGGAACATGATCATTTAAGAGTAAACACGAGCCTTTTCAGTAGTCTATTTATGACGTATGTATGATTGGTGAAGTCTTTTCATTACACATTATATAGCATAGTGTATAGATCTACAGTTTATACAGGGTGTTACAAAATACCCCTAAAGCCGCAAGGGGGTTGAGGGGTCCCTTGTGGGGAGTCTGTTAGCAGTATTTGAGAACCGTAGTCCACAAAAAGTGATTGACAAAAGGAGGCAATTTGGATGAATCATAGAAGAGTATGTAGCTAGGAAAGTGGTTTGCATTTTTGCCAAGTGTCATCTGAGAGGTACATGACAACAACCATGACCGAGTTAGGGTACATGTTCATGTTTCTCAATTTATGACGAATCGGCAACATGAACACGAAATAGTCATTTAGTTGTGAAATGTAAAAGTTGATGAAGATTTAGTGAGATGGCTTGTAATTGATACCTTTTTTTTCTTATGTTATAAGTACTTAAAGCGGTTTGATTTCCTTTTATTGAGATTGCAAACCTATTTTGTAATAGGTATAGTGGTTTATTTGCTTTTAAACTGGGTACATATGATAAGCAATTGGTCTTTTGTTGAAGTAATCTATGAAAATTTGGTTTGATCGACGTACAGGTGGTTGGGGTTGGTACTTTTTTTTCGGTTAAATAACGGGTTTCTTTTTCATGGGGAATTATGAAACAAGTTGTATATGGTTGGTCTAACGCCTCCGAAACAAAACTGCAGTAACTTACGCTAGACAAGTCAAATTTATAAAGAAAAAGTCATTTTCACGTTTAAACTGTTTGGTGACGGTGGTTAGTCTTAGTAGCGGTACGAATATCTCATATGACCCCCGGGACCGAACAAAGAATGTACGGCGAATACTCTTATTAAAGGAACCGATGTTTGTCAGCTAGAAAACTCAAATAGTGCCGGCCTGTTCTGCCGCCTAGCACGTGCCTTTTCATTTAGTTAAGGCCGTTGGTGCGTTTTGTGTAACAATGATAGTGGAATGCCGGCCGTGCGATTATGCCCGAACGAGTCACTGTCCGGCGGTGTGAGCCGCGTTCGTGTCAATTTACACCTCGGAGTTGTGCGAGAGCTGAGTTTGGCTTATTTGATTGTACTTATATGTGGACATTTCACGAGAGCACGAATACGCGTTACTGCATACCTACTTTAACTACGCAAAATAAGTTAATGCAATTTAAATTTGTTATTGTCGGTCTTAGACGTGTACGTTTTCATCAGAAAAATTATACTATAGTCGTCAGTATTTTAGTAGTTCTCTATATTTGTTTTACTCGGCCAGGATTTTTTTTTTTCACTTTGGGTATAGCTACTCCTATTGACTTTCATAAAGTGGAAGTACATACCTAATTAAATGGTAATTTGGCACAATCGTAATCTTGCGAGGGACAGGCAACTTAATGATAAGTTAACTACCTACTTTGGGCGCTTTTGACGTAAATATACCTACCTACACTACCGTACAAATCGATTCGAGTATGATTATGTCAGTTGTGTTGACTGGTATTTATACCTTTGAAAGTCAGCGGTTTATTAATCAATATTTTTATTTAGTAAATATGATGATTCCTAAACTTGTAATGGTTGACGTTTCATTTGCGCTCAAAGTTGCAAGTATTGAGTTGGTAAATCTTTATTTTCTAGCGAATTGAGCGATCACGGAGGGTTTATGTGAACAGAGAATTTTGTTTTGCGTGGCATTCAGAGTTACTAACGATAATTAATTAGTTAATCAATTGGGAATCCATAACTTTAAATCGGATTCAAGATATTCCGCCAAAGGGTTTCTAAGAATTAAAGACCAGGGTTATAATAAGTAAGAGAGATTAAGTGACATTTTCCAAATTGGCAGAATGGAGGTGCTCGTAACTTATCTGGGTACTATATTAACTGACTTATTAAAAGGCAGACAAGTTTGACGGTTGGAAATCAAGTGTTTGAGCTCTTGACGCCGTCGTGCTTGATAGTAATGTGAAGTTTATTTTCGGTTCGAAAATAAGGGATGCTTTTCCGTATAAATTAAATTGCTTTTGATGTCGGTGACGTTGTAGTGATATATGCGTTGGAGGCGCTACATGAATCAGTGGTCGTAACCGCAACTCGGAGGGGTTGTGGACTGGGCGATGAGACTGATTATGTAGATGTCGGAGACGTTGGAGTGATATTTGTGTTGGAGGCGCTACATGAATCAGTGGTCGTAACCGCAACTCGGAGGGGTTGTGGACTGGGCGATGAGACTGATTATGTAGTGGGGCCTTGGTGTTGACAGACTTGGTCTGGTTGGAGAATGAGTCTGTATGACTCTCGGTGATGTACTCATGGTGATGATGTTGATTTTCTGTCGTGGTTCTTTAAAAACAAGCAAGTTTAATTTGAACGGATTGGCATTTATAGTGTGGCAATGTTGAGTAGGTGAAACACGGGATAGTATTTATTGGGTGTCAAGGAAGTCAAGTGTTATCATTGTCGTAGACTATTATTTACAAAAATCAAACGCTCAAGTTACAATTAGAGCAAAACATGATTGAAATGACTGAAGCCTCGCCTGGGTGGATATTGAAAACTACAGCAAGTACTGGCAGACATAATTTTGATTAGTTACTTGACAGATGTACTTACTTTCGTTTAGATGGTTCTGAGCGTGCGTCTAAGTGACTTACTGTTATACATCAATTTTATTAAAGTTTTACGAACGTATAGGGATGTTATTGTTCAACAATGCAACTGTTAGGCGTAATTAAATTGGTGAGAGAAAGGGCCCCTTTTGACGTATACAGCCTTTTTTTATGTCAGGTAGGCCGAGCGATGGCTTTAGATACTCCAAACTTTTGTTTTTACAGGTGTACGCAGGGACGCGTACATTGTCAAGTTGGCCGTGTCGGAGAGGAGAAGTTTCATGCAGCGCCCTCTATTACATTCATCGTGACTTCGGTCGTAATGTGCTCCACTGTCAATCTACAAATGTCATCATTGAAATACATGCGAACGAGGACATATTTGTCTGGGCAAACTCGGGAGCTCATTAGTTCCGCCGCGCGCCAACAGAGGGCTATGACGAGTATTATTTTGAATTAGAAACAACAACGGACGGGTGTGTTCGCTGTCATTGAGGAAAAAGCCTGACAGGAGGTGGTTGCTCTCTTGGATGGAGAATTAATCGTTTAGAGAGAATGGTGTGACGGAATACGAGAACCGAAATTGCCAGTTCACTGTATTTCACATGAATTTTGTAATTATGCTGTGGAGAAGTCCTTAGTAAAGTTTGTAATCATAGTAGCATCGTTTCCTATCAATGCCCGAGAACCCAGGATACGCCCACACCTCGACATATATAATAGATATAAATACTTAAATACATAGAAAACAGCCATGAGACTCAGAAACAAATATTCATGCTCATCACACAAATATTTGCCTTTACCGGGATTCGAACCCAGAACCTTCAGCTTCGTAGGCATCGTCACTACCCACTAGGCTAACCGGTTGTCAACAATGACCCATATGAGACCCTTGGAAGGATATAGGATAGTTTTTATTTTATTCCGTCCCTTAAGATGGTATACAGTGTGTCTCTGACTTAGGGGCTTTAAATGCAAATGTCCATTACGGTCCTGAAACTGAACCACTTTTGTTCCGCAACTTTGTAAAATAACTATTATTTCTATCATTTATTCGCGTTTGAACTTTAACTGTACCATCAATGTATTGCAAACACGGCCTCATTATTTGACATCCATGACACTGACAAGTATGAAAACTAACTAATGGATGATGTACATTGAACATTTTATTTTATTTGTATGGAATAATTAAAATATAAAAAGAACGTATTTTTGAAAAGTTGTAGAGCAAAAGTAGTTCCGTTTAAGGAGCATAATTGACATTTGCATTTATAGCCCCAAAGTCAGAGACACGCTGTATAGAAGTGTGTTTGGGTCAGGCATAATTGGACGTAGTTAAAGGAAAAAGATCCAATCCACAGAAAGTTGAGCAAAAGTTATGGCGGTTTAAAGTTTCAACCGTGATTCCTCAAAACCGGTACATTTTTTTTATAATATATGTTTGGATGAAAATTGAGTTGAGTCGTGTATTATACATTCTTTCACACAGAATTCAGTAAAATGCTATATTTTTCAGGATTTCGACCAAAAGTGGGGTTGGATCTTTTTTGCGAAAATACACTTTTCATAGACCCTTCCTTTTGTTTAATTTTGTAATAAGGATTCACGAAATAAAACTGGCATAATAATCATGTAAAACCATCTCTATACATACATAAAATAAAGCTGAAGATGGTCGAAAGTCTGTACATGGAAGATATTCGAAAAAAAGTTTGCTGGGATACTTAGAATCGATAACAGAACACGTTCCAACAGTTTTTAGAATTTTTGTCTGTTTATCTGTTTGTCTGCTTATGTGAACGCGCACCACGTGAAAACGGCTGAACGGATTTTGATGCAAACTTTACTAATCTGTTGAGAAAATCCCCGGCCAGGTTTTAGGCTATAAAAATATTATGATAAGGGTGCAAAGGGGACCAAAACTGGGGTTGAACTTTGTATGGGAACTCCTTGAATCCCATACAAATCTAAAAATGCGGGTATAAAATTTGGACAAAACGGCATTCCGCGGAGAATTGAGTATATAGGTGCCAATTCTTTTTATGTAGAAAACTCTCGTGACACTGAAATATTATTGGGAGCGCATAAGGAGCGCTCCCTAAAGGGATATTTTGGGCCTTTCATTCCTACGAAAACCTCAGCCTTCGCTTCGCTTCTTCTTCGCTTGCCTCCCCGTTTACCTTCGGGATTTCGGCCCTTAAGTTTCGCTTGCAAGACACCGGAAGATAATGAGTGTGCTTAGGGGTGATTGCTCACATTGAGAACTGCTCTCAGAAGGGTTGCTTTGGGCCTTTCAGTCCAACAAAATGGCCTTGCTTGCCTCGCCGCTTACCTTCGGAACTTTGGCCTGGGATTTCGCTTGCAAGACACCTGGGGATAGTAAGTGTACGTAGGGGCTCGCCCTCAGGTTTCGTTTGCAAGACAACGGGAGATAATGAGTGCCCGTCCATGGGGGCGCATTTAGAGCGCTTTCTGAAGGAATGATAATGAGTCTTTCATTCCAACGAAAAGCAAGGCCTTTGGCCTCGCTTGCTTGGTGAGTGGCGAGCCGAGGTAAGTCCCGTAGGTGAGTGGCAAAGCAAGCGAGGCCAAAGGCCTTGCTTTTCGTTGGAATAAAAGACTCATTATCAATAAAAAATTGTAAGTGTCCGTGAGGGCTCGCTTGCCTCGCCGCTCATCTCCGGTACTTTAGCCACAGGTCGGTTTGGTCGTTTGCAAGACACCTAGGGATTGTAAGTGTCCGCGGGGGCTTGCATTCGGGTCTTGGGCCCTCGAGCTCGCCTAGGGAGCGGTCTCTTAAAGCATGCTAAAGCCTTTAAGTCCTACAGAAAAGCTCACCCTTCGGCTTCGCTTGGCTCCCTTTTTACCTTCGGGAATTCGGGCCTCAGGTTTCGCTTGCAAGACTCCCGTAGATAATGAGTGTCCGTAGGCGCTCGCATTGAGAGCGCTCTCTAAAGGGATGCTTTGGGCTTTCCATTTGAACGTAAAGCTCGGCTTTTGGCTTCGCTGCCACCTGGGGATAGGAAATGTCCGTGTCCGTGAGGGCTCGCCGTCGGGCTCGCATTGGGAGCGCTTTATAAGGCTTGATTGTGACCTTTCATTGTTACGAAAAGCTCGGCATTTGGCCTCGCTTGCCTGCCCACTCCCCTTGGTGACTTTGGGCTCCGGCCTTCGGCCTTCAGGCTTGCATTGGGAGCGCTTTCTTAGGGCTTGATTGGGACCTTTCATTGTTACGAAAAGCTTGGCCTTCGGCATCGCTTGCCTGCCCACTCTCCTTGGGGACTTTGGTCTCCAGTTTCGCTTGCAAGACACCTGGGGACAGTAAGGCCTTCAGCCCCCGAGCTCGCATAGCGACCGCTCTCTAAAAGTATGCTTAGGGCCTTTCATTCCTACGAAAAGCTCAGCCTTCGGCTCCGTTTGCTCCCCGTTTACCTTCAGGTCTTCGGCCCTAAGGTTTCACCTGCAAGTTACTCGGAGATAACGAGTATCTATGGGGGCTCGGCCTCGGGCCTTAGGCCCTCGTAAAAAAAAATTAAGACCACTCTCTGAAGGTTTGCTTCGCCGCTCAGATTTAGGGACTTTGGCCTCAGGTCTCGCTTGCAAGACACCTGGGTGATAGTGAGTGTCCGTGGGGCTCGCCATCGGGCCTTCGGACCTGGGGCTCGTATAGGGAGCGCTCTCTCAAAGGATACTTTGGGGATCTATATAATATTATAGACGACCAAGTTTATGAGGGTATTTATTTCGATTCGAAGACAATTTGAACTCTTACACGCACAGTATGGAAATGGAATGTTTATTTCCAAATTTGTCAGTAATATGGTTAAACATAAGAATATCATGTTTAAACCATAATTATACCTACACGTACGAAGTCGCGGGCAGAAGTTAGTTGTTAATATAACCATTTTCCTAAAAATGGTTTATGTGCGCTGGATCGGATAATACATTTACGTATAATGATCCAAGACAATAATACTGACAGCAAAAATCGTAATAAAGGCTGCTTTATAGTGAAAACTTCTTTTAATGATAAAAAATAAAGCTAAATGAATTTAAAAAACAGATTAACAAAAAAATATTGTAATAGGATCGTTTCTGTTGTTTACTAAGACACCATTGCAGGATTCAAAACAACTCAACAAAACTGATCCAAGTGAGTTGAATCTATTTTGTTGTATATCTAAAAGATTTAAAGAATCTAAATTTAGTTTTTTAAAAAGAATCCAAACGGGTTGGATCCGTTTCGTTGAAAATATTAAAAGTAAAACGTGTTAATTGCATTTTCTTAAAAATGGTCCAAGCAGGTTGGATTTCTTTTGTTAAAACAAATGTGAATCAATTATGTAACTGATCTAATATCACTATACGGTTCCAAGCGTTATGGGTCTTTATGAAGGATATCTTTTTTACTCCGTCATACATGTGGGATGGTATCCCATGTTGATTAAAATATGAAAACACTATGTGAGCGGGGCGTCTTTTTGCTGAATGAAAATATACGCCTCAGAGACCTATCTGGTATACTTAACTCATGTTTTGGTCATTTTGTGGATTGGATCCTTTTCCTTTAACTACGTCCAATTAAACTTGCGCCTAACATAGTTTAATAGCAATATTTTTTCTAAGAGGATAACCAGTTCTACGCGGACGAAGTCGCGGCCAACAGCTTGTGATTCAATAAATTTATAAATTTATGTAAACTCTGTTTGTATGACGTTAAGGTCCAAAAGTGCTAAACATTCAATTTCCTCGACTGTACCTAATTTAACCTCTATAGTGGTTCGTGACAGATTAGCAGCAGCGAAGGTCAGACGTATGCTGCTTCACTTGCAGGGATGGTAGAAAAGTTTCATGAATGTGTTAAATGATAAATAGACATGGTAATGTACTGATCGACATTTCATTAGGCACAAATACACAGGTATGTATTGTGCCTAATGAAATGTGTTGTACACGATGCTGTTGTTGCATTCGGGATAAGCTTGTTGTTGTTGTTTGTGTGTATGTGTGTGTGTCTGATTTAGACATTGTTACATTCACATTCCCTGAAGATTGCGCGTGAGTCATAAAGCAGTTGAATGACGCTAACTGTCCCCGGGCGGGTAAGACAGTAGCCCGTAAAGCAATGTACTACACTCAACTTCAATTATTAACAAACCGAACAAAATCTTTCAAACCGGAGGAAGTTATGGCGCTTTGTCGGGGGCCATATCTAGGAAATGTAAATCGTAAAAAATCTGCTTTGTTTGTTTCTTACCAAGAGTTTAAGTCTAAGACTAGACGAATGCAATATATGACCGTATGTTGTTTTAGAGGGCGAACGGTATTCTCAGTACCACGATTGCATCAAACCGAAGGTTAATGAAATATGCACAGTTTTATATCACTCCTCGCATCTACATGACAAAAAAAACAAAAAAAAAACGCTGGGTCAAAATGGTTCTGTTAACTACTCAAATTAGTATCTTGCACTTAAATGCAGATAATCACGCAAAAAGTACAACCTAATCGAGAGTCCGAAACCTGCTAGAAGCGCCTCCGGCAAGCATGTTGCTCTTGCAGACATACTCTCTCGCGTCCCACAATGAGCCGGTCCATGTTTGGTGTCCTAGTCCCGACAACGCGATGCAGTAATGAACTCATTGCTCTTTAAGCAAATAACTCTATTACGTGTTGTTTATTAAGTCGGCATTCCTGCGGGGCCTCGCACGCCTTCACCTAATTTCTATGTGACATAGGATACTTATATACAATGGGCCACAGTTATTAATATACATTTAGGGATAATTGTAAGAAAGGTTTTTAATTTTTTAGGAAAAGAGGAACTCGTATAGAGTATTCTTGTAACCCGTGGTCGCAGAAATAATAAATTAGGCTCTCATATTGATTTAAGACTGAACTGACAAGGATGGTACAGACTTTCTTCTTTTAACTAAATGACACCTAAAGAAAAAACAAGAACGAAAGTAAACGGTGACAAAGCCACAATTTTTTAAACACATTACCCGTAGGAAGCCATAAGAAAGGAGTTGGCTAGTTTATTTGCGAAATATTTACAAATAGCATACCAGCGCCGTGGCCTAGACTACCTACACTGGATAATGCAATTAAAGTCGTTTCGTTAATAAATGCAATTTTGTTAAACTCATTTCGCATTTTAATAATACAAAGCAGATGTTTCTGTGACGGGGCACGTGTGGTGTGTGGTACTCTCCTGGGTTCCGTTCAGAACGATCCATTCTACTTCGGTCTGTTTTCATGACATTCAGTGTTTGGTTCAAACGGCGGAGTCTGCAGTCTAACCCCACTCCTTCGTCTTTCCTGAGGGGGTTTATTACTTATGGATGCTGCTCTTTTACTATTTATAGCTGTGAATGAGACATGCTTGCATGAGGCATACTTATAAAAATGGGACGAATGTACCCGTGTCTTTATCAACAGCGATAAATGACAAAATGGGACGAATATGTCCGTGTCTTTATCAACAGCGATAAATGACAAAATGGGACGAATGTACCCGTGTCTTTATCAACAGCGATAGGTGACAAAATGGGACGAATATACCCGTGTCTTTATCAATAGCGATAAATGACAAAATGGGACGAATGTACCCGTGTCTTTATCAACAGCGATAAATGACAAAATGGGACGAATGTACCCGTGTCTTTATCAACAGCGATAAATAACAAAGTGGCAACCACCCTACTGATGCTACCCATTCCAAACAGATTTACAGCTAAATGAATACTAGCGTCAGAAATATATGATTATATCGGTATCCGTTGCCAAAGTCACACAAACATCTGACATTAACTCTGTGAGGTGATAAGATAATAAAGGCATGTTCACACATTTTAGCACATCATCTGTACTGTATTATCCTCGTTGCCTGCCGGCGGGCCCCCGCCCCACGACACGACGAGACGCGGACGTGACGCACTGCCGCAGGCGACTACACAACTCCTCGCGGGCTGCCGGCGGGCCCCCGCCCCACGACACGACGAGACGCGGACGTGACGCACTGCCGCAGGCGACTACACAACTCCTCGCGGGCTGCCGGCGGGCTCCCGGCCCACGACAAGACGAGACGCGAACGTGACACACCGCCGCAGGCGACTACACAACTCCTCGCGGGCTGCCGGCGGGCCCCCGGCCCACGACAAGACGAGACGCGGACGTGACACACCGCCGCAGGCGACTACACAACTCCTCGCGGGCTGCCGGCGGGCTCCCGGCCCACGACAAGACGAGACGCGAACGTGACACACCGCCGCAGGCGACTACACAACTCCTCGCGGGCTGCCGGCGGGCCCCCGGCCCACGACAAGACGAGACGCGGACGTGACACACCGCCGCAGGCGACTACACAACTCCTCGCGGGCTGCCGGCGGGCCCCCGGCCCACGACAAGACGAGACGCGAACGTGACACACCGCCGCAGGCGACTACACAACTACTCGCGGGCTGCCGGCGGGCCCCCGGCCCACGACAAGACGAGACGCGGACGTGACACACCGCCGCAGGCGACTACACAACTCCTCGCGGGCTGCCGGCGGGCCCCCGGCCCACGACAAGACGAGACGCGAACGTGACACACCGCCGCAGGCGACTACACAACCAGGGACTGAAAAGATACCTTTAAAAACGGTCATGACCGGGTCTTTTCTAAGGTACCCGACCGTTAAAGTAGCATTCCGGTCATCAATACTTTAGGTATCCAAACAAGCTTCCGTCCAAACGGTACCGTTAAATAAAAGTACCTTTAGAAACGGTTTTCACTGGGTCTTTTAAAGGTACCCGACCGTTAAAGTTGCATTCCGGTACCGCTATCAATACTTCCAAACAAGCTTCCGTACAAACGGTACCGTTAAATAAAAGTACCTTTAAAAACGGTTTCACCGGGTCTTTTTAAGGTATCCGACCGTTAAAGTAAAGTAGTAAATACAAGTACGGTAAGTTGTCCATCAATGAAACACCAACATTTTCAAGCATCCTGGCTCCGACGTTTTTAAAGTTAAGAGTCTGATATTTTGCAACGAGATACATAATTCAGTCATCATCATCATATTAGCCGAAAGACGTCCACTGCTGGACATAGGCCTCCCCCAAAGAGTGCCACAATGACCGGTCCTGCGCCACCCGCATCCAGCGGACTCCCGCGACCTTTACCAGGTCATCAGTCCACCTTGTGGGGGGCCTACCCACGCTGCGCCTTCCGGTACGTGCTCGCCACTTGAGAACCTTTCCACCACAACGGCCATCGGTTCTACGTGCAATGTGCCCACTGCCACTCAAGTTTAGCTCCCGGCCCACGACAAGACGAGGCGCGGACGTGACACACCGCCGCAGGCGATACACAACTCGTCGCTTATCGCTCACTCGCTAATTGCGCCACTAAACAACTTGTACTTTTAATTGCGCAATTATCATTGAACACACGGATACATCGATCTCACACAGGAAAATCGGCCAAGTGCGTGCCGGGCCACGCGCAGTGTAGAGTTCCGTAGTTGCTTGTCTTTCTTAGTTACATCGACACGCGTGCGCCAATTAAATGGTCGCGTCGGCCGAATTTGTGCGTTAGTTGGCTTTCTAAAAGTACAATTCAAGTTGGTCAGCTATATTACTCGGTAACTAGTTATGCCTTCTTAGCCGAGATAGTTTTCCTTTTAAATTAATTATATGTACTACTGCCACGATTTTTTTCACATTCCCAGTAGCAGCCATTTAGCCGATAGGAGGGAGGACGACGACGACTCAGGACTCGAACAAAAATTTGGGCTTCAAAGCCCAATATCTCGCAAACGAATCACTAATTAAACCCATAATATTTCTGAACAAGCTATCCAACGATACCCCACACTATGGGTTTAACGAGAAAAAAATAAATAATAAATAAATAACGGACGGACCGACGGACGGACGGCCAGACGGCCATGGCGAAACTATAAGGGCTGCTTGTTGACTACGGAACTCTAAAAAATGCTGATCTAGGTTCATTATATGGATAGGTCCTTAAACCATTTTTAGATACGTATGCGAACATTCTTAATACTGACAGTGAGTGCTACATTCTTAATAGACGTCCAACACAGAAAAGTCATCTAGGTATCTGAAGTTTGTATTTTGTATGGAAGGTTTCGCTACAGGCTGTGCTTTGCGTAAAACATTTACCTTAAGGGGCTGACAAGACCTAATTTTGTTGAAATTGATGTTATTAAGCAGTTTTTTAAGAAAAACTACTTGTTCTAGCACATCAAAAAAAATATATGTTAATATTCACCCTATTTCAAAGAGCATGGACGGGTTCGATACATAATTGGACGAAATCGGCTCGATAGAAAATAATTGCAAAGATTGGTCTTAAAATGATCATAAACGTCTATGTCTTTATTTTTTTGACGTATGGGTCTGCAATTAAAAATATGAAGTCAACATATTCATACCTAAACCGCTAACGAGTCACATTTCTCAAATAATCCACACTTTTTTTATTTCAATATTTATGCACTATTAATATAATTCAAAAACCGGGCCGCCCAGTGACACTCGCTCTCGTTTACTCCGATACAAATAGACAGTGTGCGCGCTATCCCAAATCCTCAAGGCCATTTTGGTGTTGACAGCGCCTTAATGGAGTTATCAGCTTTCCGTTGCACATTACTATTAATTCAATAATGGTGGTCCGCCATTTGCATGTGTTCCGGTTTCCCACGCGCCCGCCGCGACCTTTCTGCTTGCTTTCCTTTTACACTCCATTGTACCTAATATCCGAAGTAGTGGAAGTACTTGCGCGTGAAGACCGGATTCATTCATACTGAGGGTCGTGTTGGAGTCTCGCCATAACGTGAATTTTAATTCCTTTGTCGTGAGAGCTCCAGCAGACCATCTATGGACCTTCACTGAAAGAATTTTGGCCGAAGGGAGTCCAAGTTCGGGCGTTATCACGGTTGGTTACCTGACACCACGAAATTGCGCAACAGATCGCAGAAATAGTGTGTTTTAGTAGTTTTTATTAATAAGTTTATATTAATATGATTTAAATAAATAAATAAATAAAAATGAATATTCTCATCCGACTCGGCTAGTTTACAATAGTTGCTCGTGGCTCTACCACCGACGGTAGCGGTCCTGGGTTAAAATGTTAGCAAATTACTAATCGTAGGATGACCTTGGGTCAACCCCGGCCGGACGAGACCAGCAAGGGACTGGCTGGGATACGTGTGAGGCTTGCTTAGCAGTGGCCGATTACAGGCTGATGATGTGCTCAATTTGATTTAGAACTAGTATTATTTTTGGGTCGTTGTCTGCACCACAATACTTACTACTGCACAGAGTTAAATATGATCGTGTAATATAATTTCGTACAAACCTGTCGTCTTAACGAGATCTCGTATTGTTTGCGATGCTAACTCAATCCGAGATTATCAAGCAGCCAATTTAAAAATGGAATAACAAAGTAATTGAATCCCAGCTACTCACTGACTCTCTTTATTTCGTCCGTCGACTTCGTTATAATTAGGGAGGAAAATAATTGTTGGGGACTTTGAGATAATATATTTTATCACAAGATCCCGTCTTTTTTCTTATTTTTTTATGTGTGTTGAAGGTTATCAGCGTCATACTTAATTATTTCAACGCGTCTCATCAGGTTTAAGTATATCGCCGGAAGGTTGTCTGGAAGAGATCGCTCTTTAGCGATAAGACCTCCTGTTGTCTGACCTCTACTCTCTCCCTGTATAGGTATCTGTGTTTTCTTATGTATCTTGTGTGAGGAGTGAAATAAAGATTATTAGGATTTTATTTGTCTATTATCGTCTACAAAAGATTGTATCCATTTTTCACGTTATTGCAATTAATGTCTTTATTGTATTTGATTGTCTGCGCCTTTAATGAGTTTTTAACCGCTCGTATAGGATGCATCGTATGCGTGCATCATAACACTGACCGTTTTGGAGGAATTTGAATGTCCCGGATAAGTCAAAATCATAAAACAGAAATCGGAAAGATCAGTGCTGTACGGTACGAACGGTTTAGGTGTATTTCGAAAATAACACCTTGGTGTCCGGAACTTTCGCAGCCATGATCGTGTCAAACTTTCACTGGGCGCGTCCTGTAAGCGTCGAATATCGTACCTACCGCGAACAAAACCTTCGACAAGCTAAAGTAGCGGAATCGTTGGCTTTGAAATAAACCTCGATCAAAAACGCACGTTGCTCACTCGTTCACTGAGACGTTTTGGTAAACAAATCCGCACAAAAGACAAATTAAATTATGACCAAATTCCCGCCCTAAGTTCATTATTTTTTTAAATATTGGCAAAGAAAATTCGAATTCTGCCACCGGACACCCTGTATATGAAGCGCCTCTTAGTGCTATATTCAAAATAGCAACACCAACCCGGAGACCCATGCCACTGCCCCACAACGCCGCGGTGCGTCCGGGGTACTGTTCGGGAAGCAGCGAAACAAAGGCGCAATGATTGCGCGGGCGCGCACGTGGAATGATGTGATAATGCTACGCAATTAAAATTAGTTCCATTTTCGAATCCGTAACGATATTTGCCGCACCGGTGACTGCCGGTAGTATTTGTTTAAGAAATGGCTCCGTTTTCACTTGGATGTCCGAGAAAATGAAATAATCAGACGTTGAAATCAAGAGTACCTGGTCTACGGATGATTCTGAAATTAATAAGAACTCAAAAAACAATATAATTAAGTGAATCATTTAAGCATTCAAACGGGCATGGTTTCCGGTTAGTTTTCACTGTTGACGAAGTCGCGCCCGATGGTGCAGCGAGCAGTCCAACTCCAAAGTGTCCGTGTGCGAGTATACGTACGTACTTACTAGTCTCGCAGTCTGACAAGAGCGTGGAGCGTTGCGTTCCGGTCACCGAGCAAATGACGTCGCAGATTGTAGCGCGCGCCCCGCGGGACCGCCCGCCCTATTCCCGCAAATACTAACTACTTAGAACGTTAGCACTTATACGACTTGTGCGCCGTATATGAATATGAGTAATCAGATCTCTGTAGCTTTCGTAAAACTAGTGCCTACGCCGAATCTTGGCTGTCAAAGTAGATCCCGGGCACAAACCTGAAAAACGCTACGAGGATAATTATGTCTTATATGATGAAGGTATTTTTTTGGCAATAGGTACTAAGATTATTATCATCAGACATTTTGAAATAGAGCCACAAAGACATAACTTAAGTGCATCACGTTGCATCTAGTATAAAATACGATCTGTAAATAACGACAACGTTTATTATGCCTAAATATGTACTTAATTTGTAGCAAGCTCAGAATATGACTGCGGATGAGACGGAGCAAGATTGCTTTACCCAGAACAATACGTCGCGAGGATCGCCGCTGATTCGATTTGTCGCGCCACAGACCGTCTGGCTGCGGCGGCCGCGATACATCCACGATCCACGGCAATATTATGAAGATAATGGATTCTTTTCGTAAACCACTCTATAAAAAAGACTTGTAAGTACATACGCCAATAATTACATCATTAAAGACGAGCAGGGCCTGGTTGTGCAAAACTATCTAAATAAAGAAGTGTGGATAAATTCAGTCGAATTCGTGCGATGCGTTAGGTACTATATGGCGCAGTGTACTTCCATCTAACTTAACGCACATTTTCAGGTACTTTATTCGATCAATTATTCTGCAATTAGGCCATGGCGACTGTACAACGTACCAACAACTGTATCTCAGCGCATCTTCCATTATACGCTGACATTCGTTGTAAGTAGTTGTGTTACATTGGTTAGGCTTAGAGAGAGCTAGGCGCAGCCCAGCTCGCTACCGCCGCAGAGTCCTAAGCTCATTAGCTGTGGCCGCAGCTAGCAGCACACCGGCGCGGCGCGAGCTCCGGCACCCGGGCCCGGGGCGATGCGTCGCTCGACTCGGGACCGCATCGCCCTCATAAATTCATTAAAACCTAATACAAAGCTTCCCTGATCCGGAATACTATTATATGCGCCGACTTCGCGCAGCGCTGCTCAAACTGTACTTGTAACTTGCTTGCGGGGTTATACCGCGTAAAATACGTGTACGGCTCGATGGTAAGCGGACACCGCAGTATTCGCTACGCTCGTCACTTACGGAGACAGTAACTAAAGGTCCGGCACTGAACAGTCTGTGACTGAGTGCTGTCTTCGTAGTGGTGACTAAAATTGCAGAGCTCCTATAAATGCATTGTATTCTTCAAACACTGCATTTTCAAGACGCCTACACCTGTCCTTATACCTAAACGTAAACCTTTAAACAATCGGCATCGCATGTGACATTCCTAGAGTTCCAATTGTTCTTAGGCTATAATAAATGTACAGAAAACTAAATGTTTGGTTGAACTTTACAGTGACGGGACAGTCCCAACTCTCGCTCTCGTTTGAATAGGCAATCAAGTAGATACCTATGTAAATATGTACATTTGTGACCTCAATTACCTAATGCTCGGCCGAGTACTCGGTCTCTAAGCTTTTTTCAGGACCAAGTGCCGTCTCGCTTCTGTACTCTTATGTGTAACAATGTAGTTTATGTAGTACCATGTACTAGTTTTTAACATAAAAACTATCTTATGTTATGTTACAAACTAGTCCTTAAGTATGTTGCTGTGTGCCCTTGCAGGGCGTTAAATTCCATCTCTTTAAATTTAATGTGACTTGTAATAAATGTTTTTGAATTTGAATTTTGAATTAATGTATTTGGCACACGGAACGAGGTAATGCTCTTTCTCTGCCCTAGTTAAAGTTTGAGCATCCCCCGCGCCAGCCAGCATGAAACATCGGGTTATTTTCTCATTAAGCAGATACCAGAGAGCATAATAGTGCCGGATTAGGGTATCGGGTTTCGGGGGTCGGGTCGGCATCGCGTTAGCATATTGGCTGAATTGAATCAAGACTCGTTTTGTTTGTGATTGAATATTTGTAATGGGAGAAGAAAAGATAATAATGTCAAAAATGGTTCAATGTTATATTGATTTGAGTCAATCATTATCCGAGTTCGATAAACTTTTTGCCTCACACACCAGACCGCTTTCTCTGAATGTCGTTGCTCCCGTGTCCCGCTCGACTATTTTCTAATACAGTGAAACCTGATTAATTGGGACCTCGATAATCAATAAACCTCTATAATTGCAACCAAATGGCCAGTCCCGGTCCCGTTGGCAACAAAAGACCTCTGCAATTGAAATTTCGGGACCTCTGTAATTGACATTTGGATTTTAAAACTATTTGTTAATATTACCTACCTCCGTAATTGACACGCATGACGCGAGGGATCGAAGACCTCTATAATCGACAAGCTGTTAAATCACTTGTATTTTTAAAATAAATGATCTCTGTAATTAGCACACGGGGTACCGAAGATCTCTATAATTGAAAAGCCATTAAATTTCTTTGTTTTTCTTAAAATGAAATAACCTCTGTAATTGTTCCACGAGGCATCCAAGGCCTCTATAATTGAAAGGCCGTTAAATCAGACTGATATTTTTGCCGTTTGGAAGGTAGTTTTAATATATTGTACCTACCTAAACATGTTAAGTAACTGTATTTCAAAATTATTTATTATTATAGCGATTTTCATGAAATCAACCCGAACCCGAATTTTAGACATGATCTGTTTGATCTTTAGAATTAAAAGAAATCATTTACAAAAATAATATTTACGTAGCAGCTTTTCCTTATCATAAAAACATATGATTTAGGTATTACATTTTGGGTGACATTTCAACGATCGCCAATTAAATTAGTTTTCAATTGGCTAAATAATAGGTTTGAAGGCAAAATAGTAGATTTTGCCAGCAAATGTTTGCCCTCGAACAATTATAAATCAATTCAACAATTAATCGCCTAAAATCGGCGGGATTTATGATCAAGTGCCAAATGTATTTTTGTAATTATTTTAATAGTTTTGCAGTCATAACTCGATGTCATCCTTAAATGAAACAACTTTACTTAAACTTCTTCTTAACTTTAAATATAATTGTTATATTCATTGAAGTATTAGACACTCCTAACCTATAAACCTAACCTAACTGCCAGCGTGTCGACGTCACCCCGCTCCGCGGGGTGCTTATTTCCACTCTAAGCTAACCCTAACCTAACCTACAAATATATTTGCTGGCAAATCTATTCTGCCGGCGCAGATATTATTTGAAAAGCAAAAGTAATATTCTGCGAACGAAGTTTTTATTTATGTAATGGGCTCCATTTTTTTGGCAATCCATCTATTATATCTATTATTTTAGATTTGTATTGACATTTATTTGATAATTCATACCAGAGGACACTTTTTATTTATCTGAGGATAAAAATATATAGTTGCGACAATCCGACAGATCTATTTATTTGCTGATACAAGTTAATGACAAAAATAAACTTTGCTGGCAAGAAATATTATAGTTCTAAACGATATGATACAGAGAAAGAATATAATGGAAAAATAAACCATCTTCGTCTGTAAAATATTTAATTAAATAATTTGTTTTGTGATAAGGGTATTTATTATAGTTCTCTTCGATTTTTAGGTTTTAGTGTTTTTGTTATAAACTTGCAAGACCTGCACCTCCATAAAAGAAATTTGCAGTATTACGACCTCTGTTATTGAGGACCTCTATAAATGAGATAGAGACAATTGTGAAGTTGGTGAAATAGGGGCCTGGTTTAAATGAAATACCTCTTTAATTGACACAAAATTGCTGGCCCCTTGAAATGTCAATTATCCAGGTTTTACTGTATCAGAATGATCGGAGGTAGGGGAGAACCACCTAGAACGTATACATTTTTATGACGCTGACTGCATCCTATTGGCTTTAACTCTATAACTTTGTTGTACCCAAATCAACGCCCATTTTTATTACCATTCATTCATTTTTATTACCCTAACATTTTGATTCAGCTATCTTGGGCCGTGCGATGCGGCACAGACGGCTGTCAATGATGTTTAAAAAAAACATCGCAGTTTGGCGGCTTTTTGGGGAACAGGGATGAAGCAAATATGAATAGGTGCGATACTTCGTCGTTGCGTTCATCCGACTCTTCAAGGATCTCATTTTAGTAATCGTGTTATTATGTCAACGTTGTAATGTTTGTAATCGGATATACCGGGTCCTTTACGCAGTCGCGAGCCGGCGGCGCGCCTCCCAACACTCATTACCCGGAGAATTAGCCGGGCTCGGTGAACGAGCTCCTTTGACGCGCCAGCCCCGGGGCGCGCTTCCGCCGAACAGAGGTTCACCAAGCTGTGTCCGACTGTGCTTACACCGACCACAATTTAACCGTTCTCATTATGAAAAGTTCTTAAAGTAGATAGCGGCGGTAAGTAGGGCGATATGATTTTAGAATAGGGCCGACGCCGACGTGGTTAGCTGCGTCTGCTACCACACAATTAAGTTCCGTCGAGTGCTCCAGGACAGAGCACCGTAGCGCATAGATACCTAGGCGGGATGAATATTTACAATGTTTACTTTCTTCTGGTTCATATATTAGAAACGAATGTTATATGATCTCTTAATGCGTGGTAGAGATCCTGTGTCACACCAGCTAAACAAAGCTAACGAAGATAGATTATTATATCCAGATCAACGGCCGTTTCAGTTAAAATCCATCATAAACAAAAAATATGATTTAGACATTGAAAGTTCTAAAACTCATTTATCAAGAAGTAAATTATTTTCATCATTCTCCGAGCGTTTTCCCGGTTGTATCCTAAAGGACCCCGGGGTTCGCTTTGGCATCTTATGCCATGATTTAGCGTAGGCACTAGTTTTACGTCTTTTATTGTTTCAAAACCAGTTGAGAGAAAATCACATATAAATTTGTGGATACCACCATAAACAGATATTTGTTTTCTTTGTTTTAAATTAAAATAGCAACTCTATACTTAATTATCTTCTTCTTCCTCCCTTCAAATTCACTTAATTCAGAACAGCGGCCTAGAAACCTCCATAAAATGAGATCAAACCTCGAAATTTTAATTAGTATATTATTAAAGGATAATGACTCAGTGATGACACTGCGGAGTGATATAACGAGCCGAGCGGGCGGCGGCGGCGGCGCGGCGGAGGTGCCCGCGGCGCGCGCTCATACCACGAGGAAATTCGTCACAAACGACGGAAAATTGGATATCTGTGTGTTCGCAAATCACTCCGCAGTCTAATACAACGTCTGTAGCCGCTCGAGTCGACATAAATGGGAAAACGCTCGAGCCCCCGGGCTCGGGGACCAATTTATGGGTACTGGGAAATGTGCAATTGGGTAACTACTAAATGGTGAATGAATGGGACTGAATTTGTTATTTCTTTCAAAACGTGTCCGACGTGTGTAAAACGTTATTCCTTTAATTATCTAACAATATTCTGGGTAAAGTTCGGGCCCGATGAACATTGATTATGTTGCAGAGGATGAAACCAAGATAAATTGGTTTCGCGATCTCATTAACCGTAATTTCGTAACTCAGTCGAAAAATAGGTATAGTTTGTGATAGGTATGCAATGCATCCACCTATTAGATACTTTGGAGACACAATACGAAACCAGCTGAGAGGGGTGGCTCTCCGTGGGAACCAAGTACCAACCTATACCTCTAAAACAAATCAAAATGATTATAATACTTAATCACAATAATTTTAAGCATTTCTTCTACATGCTTTGTACCGACTATTACAAATGTAAAGTTTCTTAGAGTCAAGTGGACTTACAGAAACTTATCAAAGATTTCATTTTCAAGCCTCCTCATTTCGCGTTGGTTAACTAAACTTTGAACAATTACAATTAACAAATCAAACTAAAATTCCCACGTGGAAATTGAAACAGAATTAAATGTAGGAATTACTCTGTGAGAGTCAAGTAGAGTGGAGCACCTACTGTTTGCAAAATAGAGTTAAATGGAGTGGCGGCCGCGTCTTTTGTCTTGAGGGCGCTCTCGATTAGTCGAGCGAGGGCCCTGCAGGGCTGGCATTCTGCTTCAGTTTTAAATTGTTTCGTATCGGTGGGAACATTTGTGACTTTTTGACTTTAAAGAGTTAAGGGCGCCATTTCTGCAACTTCGGAAACAAATGAAATTTGCAGCCGCTTTTGTAATTAAAGTGCCTATGTAAGTTCTCACAAGGTGTGGGGTGCACAGAAAAAAATCTAAATAATATGCATTTTAGAAAACAAAAAAAACTTAAATAAAATTTACTTTTGACGACGAAAGGTCTTTAAATCCGGTTCGGTAGGTACGAATTTACTTTCAATCTATCCTACTAATATTATAAATGCGAAAGTTTGGATGTTTGAATGCTTGGATGTTTAGATGTTTGTTACTCAATCACGCTAAAAAGGCTCAACCGATTTGGATGAAATTTTGAACGAGGATAGTTTATAATCTGGGTTAAAATATAGGATAGTTTTTATCCCAGGTCCACGCAGACGAAGTCGCAGGCGGAAGCTAGTAATACATACATATATTATTACCATGGAACACTCGCAGACTAATATAAGAACATCGAGAGAGACTGTGATACGTTAATCCATAACGTCATGGATTATCAATCTGGTAATTATCGATTAGAATAGAATATAATAGAAATCATTTATTTCGAGTAACACACACGACTCATAGATGTAATGTGTTAGTGATTTTATTTACTTACAACTTATGTTAGTGTTAAATTATTATTATTAGAGGAAACGTTAATATTTATAGGTAAAATTTTGATACGATGAGATGAGACGGACTGGTAAATTTTCCAATCGGCGGGTCCACTGGCGGTCAATTAGAGCGGAAACTCGTCGTCTTGTGTTTTTCGTTGGTTCGCTAATGAACGCTCGACGCTCGTTAAATGTCCGCCCGAGCCCAGCGCCTCGAGTCGAGGGTGCTCCGTCACGCCGGGCTTTTGGTCACTCTCCAACTCGCTGCGGCGCGGTGATGGCTGGAGTATGAGCACGCCTTTACTTACTTCCCTACCTATTAAAACCTTTTTGTGTCATACATATGGCTTAACGAGCTATTTTTTTTTTGTATTAGTGAAACGTTAAAGATGTCTGTTGCCTTAAATCTACATTGATTGTCCACTATTGAATTGATATACGAGTATATGTGCGTCAATGCCGAAATTAGACTTACTTACCTTAAAAACCGGATCTGAGGATCGCGTCTTTCTTGTGGAAATAGCCAAAGTAAGAAATAAGACATATTTGCATCCAACATAAGTTCTGTCTGGGTCTGGGTTGCTATTGCTAACTAATGTTTGGTCAAAATTACAAATCACTGGGCATTAGGAGATTAACTCTGTAGGGCCCCTAAGCAGAAGATACACCTGCTAAGGTTATGTATTAGTTTAGAATATATTACCTACATATTTGTTTTTTTATCAAAAGCGTCCGTTGATCCGTTCCCAACCGAACAGTAGCGAGCCACTACGCGGACGGACGCGGCTCACACGAGGAACAGTAGCGCTGGACCAACCACGATTGTGATACCTGCACTCAACGTGTCTTACTGTCTATACTCATCACAATACGATCTTTAGACGTTTGGCTCAGAGTAATCATCGACGAATACGATTTAGAATAAGTACGTAATGGACTTTTCGTCCACGCTGTACGAATATGAACTTTCAATTGCCGCTGTCCAAGTCTAGTGAAGAAGTATTAGTGTGAATCGACCGTGGGAAGTAGAAGCAGTATTTTATATTCAAAATTTTCTTGCTCATTTAGTTACGTGGACATTTGCTTATTCAGTTCACGAATTGTCCGTGTTTCGTTTCAATTGGCGTCTGAATATTTATGTTTTCCTGACCTGTGTTAATTCTGATTTGACAACACCATCAAGTTGGTACGTACCTGTTTATGTCATGAAACAGGTTGCTCAAACTGATAAACTTATGATGGACGATTAGCGTTTATGTACATAGTCTATGTCCAATATTGAGCGCTCCCTAGCCTGTGTGCTTAAGACACCTGCGGGGTAATTGAGTAAATTACATTTTTGTAGGCGAAAATTCTTTAAGCAATTACCCGGTAGAACAGTGTGCATGTATGTGCAGTTTTGTGTACCTACACAATACTTATCTATGAGCAAAATCACTTTCGTGTCACATCAACTTTAATTAAGTACCACCGTTCGGTGGTAGGTACCACCATAATAACCAAAAAGGATTGTATTATAGGTAAATTTAAAGCTTGTAGATTGTCGTTTGTTTCTAGTTTAATGCAGAATAGGGCCGCGATACTTTAATCTTAATTTTCAGGGGTAGCTTTTATTACCCGACTGCCGAAGGAGAGGAGGGTTATGTTTTTCGAGCGTATGTAGATATGTATGTGATCTTATTCTTTGGCACGCCCTGCAGGCTGCAGCCTAAACCGTTTCACGGATTTCGACATATGAGGTGTCGTTGGATTCCTCTTAATCGTGGGAGTGACATAGGCTTTAAAATTTACAAAAGCAGTTGGGTTTTTTGAAAAATCCTTTAATTTTTTCATGTCGTCAGAATGAAAGCATTCTGATCTGACTTCGAAACACTTAGAGGAAAAGAGCGAGCGAGGGACGTCACATTTCGAATCTCGAATAGATCCACAGAAGTTAAGATAGGTACTGGCATTTCTTGCATGTCTTCCTTCACCGTCTGTCACAGCACAAAAGAAAATTAAAAAGAAAAAATAATAATCGGTAGCCGAGCTGGCAGGCTTTGTGCGCGCGTCGCGCCTAACGAGCTGCGCCCGCGCTTCCGTTTACCGCGTTTGTTTATCCTATTGTGCGTAAGCGGATCGCTGTTCCACCACCAAACATAAAAGAACGAATTAACCGTGAGATACAAACACACTTACGCCCTCTCGGAGTGAAACGGCAGCCTAATTGTCGAACTATTTTTTTAACGTTAATCAAATAAACATTAATTTGGAGCGTCTGAGGCGATTAGTGTGTTGTTGTTTGTGCGTTGACGTGTGAAGGAAGTAACTGATGAATTCGTTTAAAATGGAACAGGTGAGTTTTGTTGTGTTTGGAGTAACGGAATGAGGGCCGCGTGGTGGAGTCCGGCGACGGGGGCGCGGGTTCGGCGGCCGGCGACGGGGGCGCGGGTTCGGCGGCCGGCGACGGGGGCGCGGGTTTGGCGGCCGGCGACGGGGGCGCGGGTTCGGCGGCCGGCGCGGGAGCGCCCGGCGACAGAAGGGCAGGTTCCACACAAAACTACTAAATAGAAAGTGTTTTTATGCATGGCAATATTCTCGCATCAATTGTGGCTAACTTAACGCCGTGTACGTGTTAGTGAAGTTTTTCCGATAAATAGACAACACGTGTTCGGTTTTACCTTGGCGAAACAAAAGAAGAGATAAAGGTAAGCTTTTTCTTGTATTATAATGTACAACTAATGCTCTCTCTTATGGTATTGTTTTTTTTTTACCTAAGTTATGTGTATACGTCGCAATCGATTAAAATGTAATTGAGGTGATGTTCCGGCCATCTTGTAGCTACACTTCACCTGCCCCTAGGGTTGTCAATCTAAGTGTGTGGTATATTTCAAATTTCTTATTTAGTAGTAAGGGTCATTCAATCCTCGACGCACAAAGGGGGTATTACAAGTATATTTGCTGTGGCACCTTAGCTCTTAAACGGGTCAACTGATTTTTAGTTGGTCCTAACCCCCCCCCCCCCCCCCCCCCCCTCCCCCATTTCTTTTTTGTTGTCGAGTAAACATGATATTTGACAACCCTATCGAAAAAACAGTAAATGTATGAAACTAACTTCAGATCGTTACCTGTATCGCCTACTATCGTTTTTTTTATTATATGACTTATTTGGGATAGTTAAGGTTTATAATCGCAAAACACGTTAAAAAATAATAAGATAGCTGGCGGCAACTTCAAATTGTGACTCCAATTGTAGATATTCTTTAGCGAAATATAGACCTTAAGATACGGTAAACTAAAGTCCCTTTTAGATTAGTTTGTTTTTGATCTTAACATGTCAATTTGTGAGAAATTGACAAAAAAGTGCCAAAACCCAGGCGAAGTTACGGAACTGTACGGTACAAGATTTTATTGCCGACTGTACTTTTCTGTATATCATCATCAACTACTCATCGAGACAATTCTAACGGGCCCCAACTCAAAGAGGTAACGTCGGTTAAGTACCTATTGAATTCCCATGACCACCTTCTGTCTCCATCATCAGATCAGCTCGTTGGTACCGTAATATTGAATGGTCATCAAAAAAATAACTAACAAAAAAAATATACCTTTACCTACAATTTCAGCTCAATCGGCAAGTGACTAAAAAATGGATTGCAAAGTTTGACGGACAACTTACATAGATACTTAGGTACTTACATATTTACATACATACGAACAGTGCAAGTTAAATAGAAGCTTGTATGTAAGGTAATGAATAAAATGCAATGCATTTAATTACGTAGATAATGGTTCGAATTGAAGACCATATTTTTTTTATAAAACGTTCAACTATTAAATGGTTCATTCAATTGTGTGTATATACTTAAAATACCTACTTATTGCCGATTAATCTAACTCGTGACATGATTTCATTCAATTTGCAATTACACTCCTTCGCTATAGCGACGCGCGATTCAACCAAATGATATCTCTCACTTTATGCAGTTATCTCCTAACTTTTTTACAACATTTTGTCTATAAGGTAAATGTCCATGTTTGACACATTAATTTCAATAATTGACACCTACTTGTAACCTTTACTGCTATAAATTAAGTTTTAAGGTGTCAACTATTGGGATAGTGCCGAGCACTGCGACCACATCACCTTATTACGACCTCATTACCTACCTTATTAGAAGTATTAGAACCATAGCTAGATTACCTACCTACTATTTTCTCGTGCTCTAAGCACTGCTTTAGATTAGTATTAAACGGCTGTGTAAGTAGGAACGAATAAATAATGTCCCATACAAGGCATTCCATGTAAAAAAGAGGCCAAGTCTCGAAAATCTTCCACCGTAAAAAGTTGTGAGCTATTTCGTAGAGCCAGGCAGCTCAGGCATTCTTATTAATCTTTATTTGCTTGCTGAATTAAATTCTGCAACATGGCAATCACTCAACTTTACTGCATTTATGGGTTTTTGCATACCTAAAACTATGTAAGTAGTATTGTGTGATTGCCATGTCACGTTATTTATGCAGTTGGTGTATCTAGAAAACAGGATCGAGAAATCTGAACCGAAATTCAAAATATTTAAGTTTTTCCGTGATTTATACACTAAACCCTAATTGTATTCTAAGCTAAGCTTCTATGTCCGCTAGAAGTGCCTTAGAATTTTGATGATCGGTCAGTCAGTCAGTTTGTGAGTGACAAAATTAAGAAACTTTGACTAGTTATAATTTTTAAACTACCTACTGGTTCAAATTGAATGCTGGTTACTGAAAATTCAGGCTTCTAATTTTATCCACAACGAAGTTACAGGGGGGTCGAAAATGGCTTGAACTGCTTCGAGAAAAGGATGGTACGGCCGTGCCGCTGTTTTGCTCGACTTGGCGGGGGCACTCCCGTGCCCCCAGATAAATATGTTTTTTTTATTATTATTTTTTTTTTTTTATTTAACATGAAAATATAAAATATGTGTACCGTAAATACATCAATTCGCCAAACTGCGGAGCAGTTTGTTGGCGATGAACTCGCTCGTTTTATGACAAAAGTAGGTATACATAGAAATTACGCTGCACTACCCGCCCGACGTAACCCATTCATATCTCATAACATATTATTTTCCATTAAATGCAAATCAGATGAATGAGCCACTGGCGGGGCAGGAGTACAACGGTGCTTATAAACTACCTTGTTTTAATGCTGTTTGAACCAACTAATTAACTAACTAATTAAACTAACAACTCGTCACAATACTCGTGATTCGAAAATTTCGTACATTCACTCCTCGCTGGTATCTAAGCTCGATACAAATATCACACTCGCGACTAGCGCGTACAAATCCATACTTCCATATCCATACTAATATTATAAATGCGAAAGTGTATGTGTTTGTTTGTTTGTTTGTCCGCCTTTCACGGCAAAACGGAGCGACGAATTGACGTGATTTTTTAAGTGGAGATAGTTGAAGGGATGGAGAGTAACAAAGGATAGTTTTTATCCCCGTAATCATCCCCTTAGGGGGTGAAATGGGGGTAAAATTTTGTATGGAGCTGCGATATAAACGAGTACCACGCGGACGGAGTCGCGGGCAGAAGCTAGTACTAATATATCTGAACCCAGGACTAGGTTTCCACTTATAGTTATACAATTCTCTCCGCAGCCCGGCGCTGCGGCCGCTGCTTCAAAAGTTGAGGTTATATCCAGACCGGGTGCAAAATCATTCTGTCCAACTGACAGCTGTCAATTATTTTTTACTTTTAATTCTAAGGGCAGGTCGCTATGTGAATAATTCTTAGGGCCGTACACATGAGCCCGAACACCCTTTATGTTGTTAGGACATGGTGACGTAAATCTGTAATTTTTTACTGAATATGATAAATATTATCCTGATGAGTATTGCAGGAGCATACTCAAACACACAATCATTTCTATACACTTTTTACCTCCACACTCAGCTGCAAAATATCTTGGGTAGTGTACCTATAGAAATGTGTGTTTGAGTATGCTCCTGCAATACTCATCAGGATAGTATTTATCATATAATTATTGAACCACCAAATTAATAACAGTGACGACCCAAAAATAACACCCGAAAATATTTTGAAACCATTTCAATTTAAAATGCTCACGACATATGCCTATGAATGAATCAATGGCTGATTTTTTTATACCAAACATCTAAACATCTAGTTAGCCTATTATAAAGTACATGTCCCCAAATCCAAAGAGAATATAAACACTACGTTCTAAGAGACGGACTTCGAAGTAAGTTTTAAGCATGTTAGTTTTAAGTGTGTTGCTGTGCCCTTGCAGGGCGTCACATGGATATGAGAGAGAGAGCTATTAACTGTTCCACCTAAGAATTATAATGTAGGTAACTAGCTGATGCCCGCGGCTTCGCCCGCGTGGTTATAGAAAAATGTAACATATTGAATTTTCCCGTGGGAATTAGACGTTTTCCCGCTGGAAAAAGTAGCCTATGTCACTCTCCTGCTTCTAAACTATCTCCATACAAAAAATCACATCAATACGACGCTCCGTTGCGACGTGAAAGAAGGACAAACATACAAACACACACACTTTCGCATTTATAATATTAGTAAGGATGTGATTTATGCAATAAACTTTTTGAATTTGAAGTTTTGGATGACAGTGACATTGTTATTTGATTTTGACATGATAACTTATTCATGATTTAGCTATTTTGCCATACCACAATACACAATTAAAAATAAACGTCTAATGCGGCAGGAAGTCGTACCAACATAACGAAGACGATATGGTCGATAGGGATGTAGTACTAAAATGTTATCGATATCGATAATTACGGCCAGGGACATAGTGTCCACTGCACTAAGAAAAAGATTTCACGTGAACATGGGATTCAAACCCCAGTTATTAACATTTGGGGTTTGAATCTCACCTAACTCGACTGGTTAGATATAACGCCCTTGACTAATTAAACCAGCCCGTTAACTCATAAGTAATGTTCGGAGTTTCGGTGGCAAATTTCACAGAGGTAATGGAGTCACCTAACTATTTTTTTGATTAAACGAATAACGATTAAATGAATAATTTTGCATAATACTCCTTATAAAATATCTTGCGAGCATTACCTACTTATACCACGATAACACAGGACTACTAATATAATAACACAAGTATGTAGGTAAACATTGTTGAATAAATTTATTTATTTTTACTTATTACATACGTACAACATGTCACCAAAACAGTCGGAACAGTATAATGTTTGTACCTGCCGCCAATTAATGTCATACTAAGTACTTCAGGTAAATGAATAATTTATTTATTCAAATCTTAAAAAGTTAATCACAAAAACGACTCCATTATCCACTGTGTGAAATTTGCCACCGAAACTCCGAACACTACTCATAAGGGTACCCAGTGTACATCTGTTTGCTACACTCTGGCTAAAAAGTATGGTAAAAATGACTGTCGCTGCCGCCGCTGCTATATTCAGGTTTTGAAAAACTCAGTAATACCTAATAGGCAAAGGAATAAAACAATAAAATAATAGTATATACCTACATTTGATGAGTTATTTTAAATTATTACAAGACTCCATGGTGTATGGTGTTGCATTTCAATAGCCACTCACAATCAAGTTTCATCCCGTGGATGTCGTATAGTATCCGATTACGGCAACGGGGTAGAAGTGTGCTGTGGTGCTCGTGATTATCGATAATGGCGATGGACATCATTACCTTTTCGATGCAAACTAAATTGTACAAAGTTTACGTACCGTTTACTGTCTTTATGAATGTACAAAATAACGAATAGGCTAATCTTGTGCTTACCGGTCGTGATATAGCGGAAATGTAAACAACAACTTTCTTTTAGTGCCGTTTTTTCTACTACTTGTGTTTTTTTGAAAACGGTGCATTTTCTTGAAAAAGTTGCTGGCGTTTTCTGTGTACTTATACCTGTAAATAGCAGCGGATTGTATTTTGCGTATTATATTATTTAATTCGAGGAGGTACAAGCCAATCTCAATCAAATCTACTATTTTAACGTAACGTACCTACGTATTCGTTGCGTGTGACGCCTTGACAACATGACAAGTCTTGACAGAATGTCAGAAGGAGAAAGTACGGAAGTAAGAGATAGCATGTGTCCGCCGTTGGTCCGCCATGATAGAAGCACAGATAGAAAACTTGTCACTTGTCAGATTTGATGCTGATTTTGAGCAAATGGATGTCATTCTGCTTTTTGTTCCTAGTTGACACTGACACAATCTTTCAATCTTATTAAAATAGCACCAATTCTTAGGTTTGAGTGACAAACGGTATTTTAGAGTTAGGTGACATCAAAAGTTATTGTGTTAATTATAAATATTCCCAGGAGCCTTAGCATGGATGAGGTTTTATCACTTATCACGGCGTGACAAATGACAAATCACGTGATTTGTCTACTTAATCACTCAACTTACCGATTCATAACATGGTTGCACGTGTCAAAATGGAGTTATCCAACTATGACATATGACAGCGATATATGACATTTGCATAACATGGTACGTGGTTAATGTGGTAATTTGACGTCTCAACTTGGTTTATTTTATTTATTTATCTAAGTGTTTCCGAGGTATTAACGATAAGCTATTTTAAACTTGGTTTTCACCAAAACTACGAGTGAATATTCGATTCTAGTGACAATAATGATAGTTAACTGTGATAATGGTAATTTTTTCCCTATAATCAAACATAGATTTGTTTGTTGAACTCGCACCTATTATTGAAAAACTAGTGAAATTTCATCATGGAGAGTTTTCAACAAACGCTGTTGGCCCTTGGACTTGGAGTTCCTAAACCAGAAATTTCGCTGCTACTTATCGAAGCGGTACTTAAGGTAAGTAATGCTATTTGAATTAATTAATAAATTGTATGGACCCCAAGGTTTGTTGGGAGGATGGTGTTTAGTACCTAACAATGTTATCCTATAATACAAATGTAGCCAGTATATTTAATTTGGTTTGAGGTAGCCAGTGATTATTTTATTAAACCTAGGTACCTACTTAGGTACTGTAATCAACCTGTACTTGGGAATCAGTCATTCCTTAAAATTTTTCATTGAATTTGTCATTCTTATTTATCTTATACCAGCTTCTGCCCGTGACCCCGTCCACGTAGAACTCATTTATAACACATTTCCATACAAACTTTCACTCCCGTATGGAATGATTTCCGGGATAAAAATTATCTTTTGTCCTTTCCCGAGACTCAAACTACCTCAATACCAAATTTCATCTAAATCGGTTCAGTGGTTTAAGCGTAAAGAGGTAACAGACAGACATAGACACTTTCGCATCTGTAATATTAGTAAGGATAGATATTCAGGATATTGTGATATAATACGTGTAATTGTGCTTCAGGCTAAGTACTCATGACTTGTATTTTATCTTCTTTTCAGATCTATTAGCGAAGAAAGAAAAGAAGATTACAACCGATGGTACTCAAAACATACCACATGTTCAAAAATCGAATTACATAAATACATGAATAAGTTACCGTTTCATTGAAATTGATTGATTCCTTTACTTATTATGCCACCTATATGCAGGGAGTGTTTGAAAGGTGAGGTTCAAGACGGAGGACAAGACAATCCATACTAACATACCTACAACCTTCAAACACTTTGTGCATGACAACCATTTTTTAAAGATATTCTCAAGATTTTTAAGAATCTAACATTTGTGACACAACACAACACAGTATTACAATACAAACACAAAATAAATTTACTTTATTGATGTCCTTTCTTGAAGAACTACATACATAGAAGGAGAATTGGCAACGCAATTTTCAAGCTTCAATAGGCAACGATGCCCGCTTACCTTCAAGCGGGCCGTACGCTTTATTGCCAACGATGTGGTATAAAAAAATACACAATATAATGATCACATTGAATTTATTACTTTTATTTCAATTTGTCAATTGTGCAAAATAAACTCAATAGGTATACAATTTACAAAAGAGAATGTAAGAGTAGGTACAAACACAGATTTATCCATTTCAAGTCCAGTCAAACTTTGAGTAGATTTGAGTTAATTTTTAATGTTTAGATGTCATTTCCACCATTCTGAAACATAAAAGTATTGTTAAGTACATTCTTAATAATATTAATAGACTGACTTTTGTGATAGGTATAGATATAGACAGGGGGGTAAGGTGGCCAGACCTCCCAAAGGTGTGATTAGAGTAAGAGACTTGCATTTGTCTCCAACTATTAAAGGATTCAATCTTGGATTTCTTTGAAGTTGCAACCAACCATTAGTGTCTGCTTATCACCAGACAGGCCATATGCTTGTTTGCCACTCTTTGTCCAATAAAATTGCATGGTATGGGAGTCAAATTGAGTAACATTTCAGTAGTCTAGAAACAGATATGAAGTTAACTAATAAATTTTAGTTTTATTTCACTAATCCACAGTTGACTGGATATTTATATCTTACCTATTCCAATATAATTTAAATCACAAAGTTGTTGATGATTAGTATTTTTTTACAAGTAATACCGGTGAAATATGATTACATGGATACATATTTCACACTAGTAGACATTATATATATTAACTTAGATAATTTACCACCAACTTCCACATTCAACTAGTTTTATCAAAATTGGTATTGAAACTGTGTAACACACAATTTGGTACTTACACAAAATTTGTATTTAGCCAAAATCTTAGAACTTAAAGGCTAGTACATTTACCTACTTAATGCTATCTAAAAAAGGTAGGATTTCAGAAAGAACTTGCCTGGTTTTTTGACAAGGAATGTTAGGTTAACCATTTGGGACTGAAAGAACTATAGGTATTACACAGCAAAAACTTTTTTGTCTCTAGTGTAGATCCGGGGTCTGAAAAATAATTTTAGAAGTTAGTATTTGCTTGGGCAAACAAGTATAATCACTGTAAATGTCAACTTACCAATTCATTTTTGATTCACAAAGGCAATCTTATGTTTCCAATAAAATTATTATTTCTATCATCGTCTTGAAGTCTGTAAAAAGAAGAAATACAGCGGTACACTCGGTAAATAAGCATACTTTTGATAAAATGTGTTGGTAATAGTAAACAAACATACAAACCTCTGAATTAGCTGTATTTCGGCTCGCTTAATTCGGCCTGGCTTTTAAAGCACTGCCTTTCATTGATACGTAACACATATTTGCCATAATTCTTTGCAGGTATAGCAAAATATTCACAAGATTATTCTTAGTTTAGTAATAATCCAGCGTAACAGAAGCATTTAACAATAACATTTGACATTTTTCAATGTTGACGACATCACGCGCCACTAGCGCCTCTAGCGGTCCTTCACTCGTAATTCCTTATCGTATCGATTGTGGTTAATTTACCAATAATCCAAACATGCTTTCATGTATGATAAATTTAATCCCACGACAAGTGCCAATTGGTCGAGCTTCAAAAACTCTAGCCATAAAGCCTTTTTTATACATTTGTTGGTAATATTGGATGACTGCTTGCTCATAAATAGTACGCTTTATTATAATGCCATCAAACCGAGAGGTAATAAAAATGTTTCACCTTCACTCATAGTAGACTAACTTTTCAAAATATTTGGGTTTTCATTGTATTTTGCATCTGTGTTTTTTCAAAGGCTTGACAGTTGACAGCAAGCAAAATAAACCGTCGCCGTCAAGCAAGTTAAATAACAGTGTAATATCATCATTCTCCTAGCGTTATTCCCGGTTATCTAAGTTTAAAACAGTATATAAGTTAAATTCAGTTTACACGACGATGAAAAATGCCACGAAAAGTGTAAGTAACAAACAAAATAAGTTAGTTTATTATTTCAACGTTGGTCGTCTTACTTATTTGTGTGATGAATACGTTTTCAGCCGTTCAAAAGAGGAAGCTTTGCGAGTACATGGCGACGCACGCGCTTTTTGCCAACGTCGAGTACGGCGTGCCCCTGGGTGCTCGCCAGCGCCAGCACGAGGCTCAGTGGCAGGAATTGAAGTGGCTGAAGGAGTTCGGCCCTTAAGGTGGATGTCACACTGCGACGCATCTCAGGACGGAGGTGCGTTTCTCGTTGTATCCAAGTAAATTCCGTGTGGTACGACACACTGCAACGCACCTCCGTCCAGCGAAATTTGTCGCAGTGTGACGACCGCCTAAAAGTCGGTGGCAACGTGGAAAACCGCAAGTAATTAAAATTTTATCTATAAGATACATGAATATATAATGAAATCGTAATGAGATTTACTTAAGGTGGAATCAGACGGTTCATTTTTCGTTCATTTTTATGTTTCATTCCGCACCTTTCACCCGAAGTGACACGTCTGCTCATGAAGTGAACCAAAAGTGCCGAATGAATTGACTAGTGAACCGATCCAACAATGTTTGATATTTTCATTCGGCATCTTTCACTCGCACTCCAAATGACCGAAAAATGAACGGTCTAAACAAGGAAAGAACGTTCACTAGTGAATTCATTCGGCACTTTTGGTTTACTTCATGATCAGACGTGTCACTTCGGGTGAAAGGTTCGGAATGAAACATAAAAATGAACGAAACATGAACCGTCTGATTCCGCCTAGAATAGTGAATGTTAATTTATATGTCATTTTACCTGAGTTGTGTGAACATTGAGTGAAAGAAAAAAGAATCAATCACCCGAGGGAACATTCATCCGAGTGAACCGTCTGATTCCGCCTTTACTACCGAGTACCTATGTTATATTAAATTTATATGTAGGTATATTTAATCATGGCACTATACTTAATCTGTTTAAGGGAATAAGTGTATTTTGCTTGTATTCACTGAGCATATAAATAAAATAAATAAATAAATATTAAGGGACAATCTTACACAAATCTACCTAGCCCCAAACTAAGCAAAGCTTGTACTATGGGTACGAGACGACGATAAACATACTTATATAGATAAATAAATACTTAAATACATAGAAAAACATCCATGACTCAGGAACAAATATTCGTGCTCATCACACAAATAAATGCCCTTACCGGGATTCGAACCCAGGACCTCTTGCTTCGTAGGCAGGGTCACTACCAACTAGGCTAAAGTGGTCGTCGGTATAGTGCAGTGACTAAGGATTCAGTTCAATAATGAGGCATATTTAACTATGTTTACTATTTTTAACCCCCGACGCAAAGAGAGGGGTGTTATAAGTTTAACGTGTCTGTCTGTGTATCTGTCTGTGGTATCGTAGCTCCCAAACGGATCGACCGATTTGAATGCGGTTTTTTCGTGTCATAGATAATTTAATCCCGAGTGTTCTTAGGTATGTTTTATGAAAATCTGTTCAGAAGTTTTTGAGATGATGGACTTTGAAATGAAATGTCGGGGGTTTTTCAACTTTTCTAAGTTGTAAAATATTATATTACTATAGTATTTGCATTCCTATTTGCATTTTGACAGAGCTGTCATCCTAGTACAAATTATGTCGTCATTGACGTTTATGGTACTGGGATGACAGCCCTTGTTATATAAAGGTATAAGGTCCAAATATCATACATTTTCATTATGTTTACAGTACAAGTCACCAAAACCATACGAGTACATGCTCAAAGATGCAATCAAAAAGAGCTCAAAGAGGCCAAGAACTGGAAGAGCTGCAGGCAAAGGAGATCACTACCTGCCGTGCAAGCAGGCGCCGCCCGCGCCGCCGTAGACTGCCGCCGAGCCGACACTAGACGACCGATGACCCATATGTGCGTCAGAATTTAGTATGGAGTACAAAATATATTTTTTTTGCCGGAAGAGGAGGGATTGAAAGGATAGTTTCATTCCTTTATTAAGTATAATTTAATCCTGTAAATAGTGAATCTTAAATATTTGTAGTTTTTTACACTTCGGAAATAAGTGAAATTACAGCCTCGGCTAACGTCATACTAAATTTATGGGAGCGTTTAAACTTAATATTTTCGATATTTCTAGGTTTATTTTTAAAAAGGTATTGATGTGATTTTACTTATTGGGTAACGTACTTTCGATATCAGTTTAAAGTTTTCTGAAATCTACACTAATAAAGAGGAAAGATTTAATTGTTTGTTTGTTTGTTTGTTTGATAGATGACAAAAGTAAAGATGGATGACAGTTGTGTCCCGCTTTTTAGGAAGCTAAATATTCTGCCATTACCATGTTTGTATATTAGAGACGTGTGTGTTTTTGTCAATTGTCAATATTGTCATCTTTATCAAACGTAGTGTAGCGATACCAAGGCAGACAAGACTATACAAACCACCCTGGCGCAAAGACGTACAAAAGGAATATTGTAAATATGAGCACAGTTTTGTATAATAAATTACCAAATGAATTAAGAGCACTGTCGGGACAAATGTTCAAGCGAAATATGACCAAATGGTTTATAGAAAAATATTTTTACAGCGTCAAGGACTATTTAAATTATAAGAATGTTTGACATACGACATTATTATTTGTATGCTTGCTTGAATACGAGGACTTTTACACCATAACCTAAGACCATTTATGTAACTGTATTCTTACAAATTACTTATTTAGAATTTTTAGAATTTTGTATTGAATTGCAATATTCAAAAGGAAGTAATAAAAATTATTAATAGATAAATGTTATTATTCGCTTAAGGATTTCATAAATTATAGTCATTTATAATTTGAATTTGAATTCTTTTTTAAAATATATATATTTTGTTTTTTTTTGAATCTCAAGATTTTTTATTTAATTTAGAAGATGTGTTAACTTGGATGTTTTAATTACGTGTAATAAATAGTAATTTATTATTTATTTCCGGTAAAAGTATAGGCTTATTTATAATGTATTTCAGACATTTCATTAATCAATTTTGAATTGTGTATTATGAATTTTTGTCAATATTTATTTGAAATTTTATTAGCTTTAAGATATATTTATTGTTGTGGGCGTCATGGACCGACTTTTTAAAACTTGTAACACCTTGATAATTATGCGTGTACATGACTTTACAATTGAATAAATGAAATGTAATGAATAGGCTCTGAAACTACTGGACCGATTTGAAAAAATATTTTACCATTAGAACACGACATTATCCGATGAACATAGGCATAGGTAAAAAGTATTACCGCGGGAAAATGCTTCATTCCTATTCATTCGATTCACCCACTGCACCGCGCCCCGTCGCGTAGCGCGGCGCCGCAGATTTTACCATTGTATGAAATAATCTCAATTTATATAGAAAACACGCCTAGTATCTAGTACTACACACTGCCGACGCGGCAATGCGCGGGACGGCGCCTCGCGCTCCGCGCACCGCGGCGGGACACATCTCTAGTGGGAGAAACGCCTTACGGAATAATCGCCTTGCTACACTTAACGATTACACCCTGTATATATAATTATTCTGTAAGTACGTGTTAGTCACCTAACTCCTCCTAAACGGCTGGACTGATTTGGATGAAATTTTGTGTGCACATTTCAATGGGTTCTTGCATGGTTTGAAACGTTCATGTGGGTTTGGGGGTTGGTTTTGGGGGACCCGCTAGGTGGCGCTGCAGTTGGTATGTCACTGATCTCCTAAACGGCAGGGACCGTTTTTAATGTCATTGCAAGCTTTTATTTAGTTTCACCTGTCCCGTTGTCTGTCTGTAATCAAATCTTGCAAGTTAAATTTGACCCACTTCCCGGTGACCGATTGAGCTGAAATTTAGGGTATAGTTTGAATGACATTTCAATATTATGGTAACATCGAGCTGATCTGATGATGGAGACAGAAGGTGGCCATGGGAATTCAGTAGGTACTTAACCGACGTAACCCCGTTGAGTTTGGGCTCGTTAGAATCGTCTCAATGAGTAGTTGATGATGGTATACAGAAAAGTACAGTTGGCAATAAAAGCTTGTATCAAAAAATATTTTTTTGACAGAAGCTTGTTATTTGTAAACGTGGGTCCCTGCAAGGTTTGAAATTCAGATTCAGATTCAATAATTTAGTTTTGAGCTTTATTTTTAAGTAGAATTCAGTAACATGGTGGGTTGGTTACCTTTAGTACAATCTTTATTATTTAAGATTATTTCCTAACTTTTATTCTTAATAACTAATTTATAACTACTTTTTTTGTACTTTTATTCTTAATTATTTTACTGTAGTAAATTATTATTTAAATGATTGGGACATTCTAATGCGTAAATGTTAATTTCAAATGCAATGAATGTTGCTCATGAATAAATCAATGAAATAACAACATTTTCTTAATAATATTTTTAGTTTCTGTAGGTTTACTCTCTATGTTATTTAAACAAATTCGATTTGATTCGATTTAGTCTAAGTGAGAATGGTCACTCAGACTTCGATCCATTCGAGAAACAATATACCTAAGTTACCTTTATATGGACCGGCAACACGTCGGCGTAATGCGGCCGGAAGTCCTCGTCCAATTCATCAAATAATAGAGTGCCATCTCTTTGCGCACTCTATATATAAGGTCAGTTCGGGTATGTGCGCCACCGGGGAAAGTGCGCCCCCTGGGGTAAGTGCTGATATTGATTTAAATGACTGACTGAATGATGAATGAGGCGCACTTTCCCCGGTGGCGCACATACCCGAACTGACCTTATGTGACAGAATTCGGCACCCGGCAATTCAAACGGGCTGCTGGCATCCCGGATGGCCCGCCGGTGCTGGTTTTCGGCAGCAGCAACCGACAGATCTAAAAATAAAATCTTGACATATCAAGTGTTTGTACGTTATTCTCGTATAAAAAATATACTTAGTTACTTGAAACGGTGCGGAAATTCAGGTTTTCTTCATGCACAATATAGGTTATCGTCACTAATCCAAATAGCATTACTTACCTTAACCTTAAGTACCTACCGTTTCGAAAAGAGTGTCATCCCCTTGCACACTAATGATATGCAGCGAAATTTCTGCTTTAGGAACTCCCAAGTTCCAACAGCGTTTGTTAAAGACTCTCCCTTCTCTTTCAATAAGGTGTGACTTCAACAAACAAATCTGTTTTTTTATAGAGAAAAAATAACTTATCACAGTAACAATAATTATTCATCATCCTCCTAGCGTTATTCCCGGTAATGCCCCTAAAGGAGCCCGGGGTCCGCTTTGACACCTAATGCCATGATTTGGCATAGGCACTAGTTTTACGAAAGCGACTGCCATCTGACCTTCCAACCCAGAGGGCTAGACCGTATTGGGACTAGACCGGTTTCCTCACGATGTTTTCCTTCACCGAAAATCATCCCTAAGGCGTTGTAGGAAGAAACTGACTGAAGGATTTGGTGGCCTAATTGCCGTAATTTAGTATGGGGTGGCGCGCATCGTTACTGACGATTTCTCAATACAATTTGAGACCTTGGTGCCGCTAAGAAGCCTAAGTCTGCTGGAAGATGTCGCTACACGCCTCCCTATGGCGTTGTAGGAAGGAACTGATTGAAGTATTTGGTGGCCGAACCGGATTGTTCCGATAGCTCAGTTGGTTAGTAGGTAGGTCAGTTAAAACAAAAATCGTCTTTCCAGTGGTCAAAAGTTAAGGGCTTATGTTTATATATAACATGTTTTCATCCCATAGAATTATAGAAGAGGCAACACCGTGTATGCGGATTCAGAGTTCAATCAAAGATTAGGCTTCATAGGCCTTAACTTTGACAATGTCCACCGAAGATACGCGCACCTAAATCTGACAATGACCCAGTAGCGACGGGCCATAAATGCCTATGATCGCCGGTTCGAATCCGGCTCGGAGCAATAATTTTATTTTTTATGTTTTTCCTTTAATTTAAAATGTATAATTTCGTTAGCAGCGGTACTGCTTAATACAAAATTAATCATTATTATCACTAGAAAATCGAATATTCACTCGTAGTTTTGGTGAAAACCAAGTTTTATTACATCCGATATAGCTTATCGTTACCTCGGACGCACTTAGATAAAATAAACTAAGTTGAGACGTCAAATTACGATAATTTATCACATTAACAACGTACTATGTTATGCAAAACGGTAATGCCTGTCATTTGTCATGTATCCCTGTCAAAGTTGGATAACTCTATTTGGACGATTGTGAATCGGTAATTTGAGTGAATAAGTAGACAAATCACGTGACTTGCTATTTATCGTAACCTTATTGCTTGCGTGCCTGTATTTAAGTCCCCTAATATTTATTTATCTATTGACTAGCTTCTGCCCGCGACTCCGTTCGCGTGGAACTCGTTCATATCGTAGCTCCATACAAATTCTCACCCCCCATTTCACCCCCTTAGGAAATGATTTCCGGGATAAAAACTATCCTATGTCCTTTCCCGGGATTGAACTATCTCTATACATTGGCGCTACAAAAATGTATCTCTAACCGTACATTTAAAAAAGTAACTTAAGATTATTACACTCAAGACATTTCTAAATCGTCTTAATTTGGTGGTATAATAAATAAAGCATTCTATTTTTGTGCAAACATTCATCCAATATCACCTAAATAGCCTCTATGGCTAGAGTTGTCACAAGTCGTGGGATAAAGCGACAAACTGTCATCTTATCACTCCTCGTGGGATAAGCGGTAAGCTGTCGACTGTCGTTTGGTTAACGTATCCCATTGGATAAAGAATCATATCCACTATAGCGTGACAAGCGATAGCAGCCATGGTAGCCCCGCAGATATATTATTGTTATTCGTACTATATAGGCACTCCAAAACACCGAGTCATCGGCTCTTAGGGCCTATGCACACCGCATTTATTAGGGTTCCGTAGTCAACAAGGAACCCTTAATAGTTTCGCCATGTCAGTCTGTCTGTCTGTCTATTGTCTTCTTGTCTGTCTGTTTGTTGTGTCTGTGTCTTCGGCTTAGCTCAGTAACCATTACGACTAGAGATCTGTAATTCGGCATGAGTATATAAATCAATCACGCCGACAAAACAGTACTTACAATAAAATATTGAAAAATTTTTTTTTTTAGGGTAAGTACCTCCCCTACTCCTAAAGCGGGTGTGTATTTGTTTTTCTCGTTAAACCGATGGTGTAAGGCATCGTTGGATAACTCGTTCAACAATATTATGGGTTTTATCGAACCATTTTTAAAATCAGTGATTAGTTTGCAAGATATTGGGCTTTAAAGCCCTAATTTTTGTTCGAGTCATGTGTCCCCCCCCGCCAGCCAAATGGCTATTACTGGCGATGTGAAACAATTCGTGGTAGTAGTACATATAATGAATTTAAAAGGAAAACTATCACGAACAAGTAGGCATAAGTAGTTACCGAGTAATAGTCGACCAATTTAATGTTTACTTGGAAAGGCCGATTTTCGTACAAATTCGGCCGACGCAACCGCACCACACGTCGATGTAACTAAGACAGAGGCAATTACGGAACCCTACACTGCGCATGGCCCGCACGCACTTGGCCAGTTTTAAACGCGCCATTGACGCGCGTTTGTGTCAATTTAGGTACACGTGATTCTATATAAACGCGTATCGACGGCGCGTTTAAAAAACGGGGTGTGCATAGGCCCTTAGGGCCGGTTTACACTTTCATATGTGACTTTAGTGCAAGTAGAAATACAGAAGGTGTGGGTGGAGATATTTTTGAGTGCATTAAGTATTATATTAGCTCATAATATGCACAGCTGACTTATAGGGAAACCAAAGTACGTGATCACTTGCAAGCAGGTACACGTACCTATACACGACTAAACTTAACTTAACACGTTGAATGCGGTACATGCCAGTTTCGGCTTGTAATGTACTTTCTTCTGGTGCGGCGTGAGGAAGTAGCTTGTCTCTGTCTGGTGCGGGATCGATTTGACTATGAAATCCTATGAACTAGAAAGAGTCAAGTATACATTTATGTGTCTCTCTGTAAATTCTATCTAATAGGTACATCAAACTTTACAAGACAAATTTGACTCGTACCGCACTAGGTGACAAAAATAATCAACCAGTGCGGTACCGGCCAAAAGTGTCTTGTATACCTACTGTCTTGTACAGCACCGCGAGTACAGGTCAGTACAGCCAGTGCGGGGGTGACGATTACGTGTTTTTTGTTTACCTTCCGATTGCAGTTGCAGATTGCAGTAGAATCGCTGACAAGGAAGGCTATAAGAGATGAAAATGTTGTAGAAAAAAAGAAAATACACACATTTAAAAAAGGAGCAAAAAGGAGGACTCAATGCTACAAGGAATTAAGGAAAACACTGACGAGTCGAGAAGCTGACAAAAAAGTGAAAAGAGTGAATACGTACCTACTGCCAAGAATGTGAAAAATCTATGTGTTTAGAATGTTTCAATGAATCTCATTCGAATTTGTAATTTTAGTTAGGTACCTTTTTTTTTAAATATAACAACTACCGATATCGATGTTTTATTTCATTATATTTCCCATCCCTACCAAAATATCGACTAGACGGCACCAGCCCTGTTCCCTTGGTGCGATACAGGTCAATTTCGTATCGTTAATTAATTTTCCTATAATGCCTAAACCAAGTTCGACAGTAAGTAACGACAATAGCCTTAGATCATTCAATTGTTTAACTAGCCATTGTAATCAGTAAATCATCGATTTGTAAAACCAACAAGGATATATTTGCTAAAATATAAACCTTTAGTCACAAGCCAAAATAGCCTTGTACCGCACCAGTGTACAACTATCCTACAATTCAAAAATGGTATGTATAGCACTGAAAGTAAATTATAAAATTATGTTCCCGCATTCAACGTGTTAATTCTACAAATAAGACCTATTTAGGCTTTCACAAGATTAACTGCAGTTCGCTAACGCTTTGAAAAATAAGGATTTTTTTGGGTGTTTTTACTCATGACGTGTTGGTACAGAAAGCATATTTGCTTTGCTGTTTAGATATAAAGAGGAACATCTTTATTAGATATAAATAACTATTCACTCCAGCTCTCGCGTCCCGTATATTTTTACAAAGTCTTATTTCCTACAAGCAAACAAAGTTGAATAATTTTAAAAAAGAAAAACAATTTAAGCTGACAGAAGCTCATTGAGCAGCGAAACGTATTCAAATATCGAAATTGTTGACAAATTAAGTTCCCTGCGAGACTCCAACTCCCTTACCACTTGACAAGTCGCTCTCCAAAATTGTACAACTTGACCAAAGTTAATCTACACTCCAAACCCACCGATAACTCTTATCGGAGGGTAGTAGGACTGAAATTTGAATAGAAAGCGTTTTGGTAAACGAAAATTAAACTTGGTCATTTTATACGAAGGGACGGGACAGCAGTTCGTTTTACTAGTTACTCAATTAGGCCCTTTGTATTTGTTTATCTGAGTTTGTATAGCCGGTACGAGAGGGACGCATACATAACTTACCTCAGGACGGAAAGGGACAGACTGTGTAAAGTAATTCGAGACAGTTCTTTTCACCGGCGCGTAATACGTTCCTATTTTGAATGGCAACACGAAACGCCGGAAAATGCATTTACATTTTTTTCTTTTTCTAATTTGTGTAATGGCTGTCACCGATTTTCTTTGATACATTCCCGTTTGGAAAGTTAATGTGGTTCTTTGATGGATTGTGACTGCTAGGAATGTTTGTTTTGTACTATTGAGTTGAACGTGGATTGGGAAAGGCTCTCCGCGTGATGTTTCATCGCCGCCGGTGTCTTTATTCAAATCAATAATTTAGTGGATTGCGTGAACAACTTTCAGTAGGCATCTTGTTATTGTCACCTGCATTAGACGAATTAACTTATTTGTGACCGAAAACGTCGTAAGGAAGCCTACATCTGCGAAGTTCAATAAATGCCCTTACCGGGATTCGAACCCAGGATCTCTTGCTTCGTAGGCAGGGTCACTACCTACCAACTAGACTAAAGCGGTCGTCAAAATGATGAGTTTCAGGTTCATAGTCACAAATGAATTCTAAAATTATAGACTAACCCGGATTACAGGTTACATTAGAAGCAAGCTAAATAAATATCAATCTCATATGCAGACTGGCAAGTAGTAGTAGAAGTTAGAAAGTACAAGTAAGTAAGTAAGTAGTAGTGTAAGTATCAAGTAAGTATAGGCTATATATATATTAACTTTACGGTTTTCTGGCAACCTCCGTAGAGCCATAACGATGGGTTATTTCTATAATAGTATACTACTGCGTGTAGGTCCACGCAGTCTCAGCACCCCGCGCCGTCGGCGACGCTGCACAAATAATCAATCACGAAATTCACATTCAATTTGATTCAAACTAGAGCCCCAATATTGACTCGAGATTTGTATTCGTGTCATACGTGACTTTAGGTGTTGGAAAAAAGATTTCCGCCGCGCGCGAGTTAGTCGACGCCGAAACATCGCGGAGTCAACAAGGCGGCTGGTGCTGTGCCGAGAAGAACCAAGATCATTCGTAACATTCAAACGTCTGTTCCAGGATATCACAGCACAGACAGGTGGAAATATAACAGGTAGGTTATGATCCGACTGCCCGTATCTAGTGGCACGAGCAGTAAAGCTCTTTTGTGCCCAAAAACCGTCCTGAGACCGAGACATCACAATCTCCTGGCAGTCCCACTCGTATAGGTACCGTAGCACACAGAAACTCGCCTGCTGTTCCGGCACTAAACATTACAAGTACCTAAGTACCTACAACTATAGGAGAAATATTTATAACATGTGTATTGAAATATACAACCGTATACCAAATGACATAAGATTAAGACAAGGACATATTTCTAAGCATAAATTGACGGACTGGTTATTGGACAATTGTTATTATAGTGTAATGGAGTTCGTTGATAGCAATAGGATATTATGATTATTATTATTTTGACATTGTTTTATATTGAGTTGTGAAATTTTGACTTTTTGTAATTGATTATTTATGCACTATGTAATGAAACTCAAGACATTTGCATGCCTGCATGTGGGCTGAAAACACTGTGCTGTGAAATCTTATTGACATCTGTATTTTACATACCCACTGTATTCTGGCAAATAAATGATATTGATTGATAAAACTGTTGAACTCGCTTGTCACAAGCACCTGAATGCGATATATATATTTGCTAGTCGATGGGCGATGTATGTCATATTTGTCTGAGGTAGGTACTGCGAGACGATGGACGTTTAGATATTATGTTTTTCTTTTTCAGTTTTTTACATAATAAGAATTATAAATTACATAGTGCTTTGGTTCCTTACTGTCAATCTGAACTATTTTTATATGATTAATCCTACTATAATATTATAAATGCAAAAGTTTGGATGTTTAGATGTTTGTTACTCAATCACGCTTAAACGGCTCAACCGATTTGGATGAAATTTTGCACGAAGATAGTTTATAGCATGGATTAAAATATAGAATAGTTTTATCTCGGGTCCACGCAGACGAAGTCGCGGGCGGAAGCTAGTTAAATAAATAAATGATGACTTGCAAGGCCATAGCACAACCAAAGTTTAACAAATTAGTATTTTTTTAAGGCTACATTAAGTAGGGATTTACTCACCTTATTTGTTTCGGTATGAGCGAAGCGAACTCGTGCTAAGTTGTATATCTCACAGATATAATGTGAAGTTGTATTCTCGAGCTTTCATTAAAATACCGACGACCAGTAGGTAGCTCGAGGACAACGAGTTTAGAGTTAAAAGAGAAATACCTCCCTATAAAGAAATGAAATTAATCTATTACAGTTCAAATGGCGTTTGTCTCATTATATTACATTTCTTATTGAGGAAGAAGTACTTACCTAAACAAAAGTATTTATTTGGCACCTTACTTCGTTTGTGGGAAAGAGACCACCTACTTATACATACAAGCAACATTTTATTCCATTAACGTTAAGCAAGATGTCTTCCAGTTGTTTTGCGACAAACGTGATCAGCCCAGTCTCATTTTAGCCCGGCAGTTTTTTGTTACTACATTTGGCTTATAAATAAAGTAATGGTTTTATTAAAAAGTAGTAACACGGGCATAATGCGGTCCATTTCAATTGCAGAGCACCCTCGCACCCTCGCAGGTCACACCAACGACCTGCGCCCCCACGGCACGCGGCTCGCGGCTCGCAGCGCGGGGGCGCGGCCGACTGTACACTTCGCGACTTATCCCGTTTTTTAAACCCGTTAACACTGTTGACTCAATCATGCACTGTTTATTGACTCGGCTAATTCCAGCTGGTTTGCATGCCGTTTTGGGAACTGCTTCGAGATGTGTAAAGTAAGAGTATCCGATGATTCGGCACCATTGCGACAGTAACTGTTGAGGCAATTGCGTTGTCTGAAGTGGTCACCGAATCCTATGACCGCTGGCCACTGCAGGTGCGTCACATTCACGTTGTCACTTTTTAGGGTTCCGTACCCAAAGGGTAAAAACGGGACCCTATTACTAAGACTTCGCTGTCCGTCCGTCTGTCTGTCACCAGGCTGTATCTCAAGAACCGCGATAGCTAGACAGTTGAAATTTTCACAGATGATGTATTTCTGTTGCCGCTATAACAACAAATACTAAAAACAAAATAATATAAATATTTAGGGCGGGGCTCCCACACAACAAACGTGTTTTTTTTGCCGTTTTGTCTGTCGCCAGGCTGTATCTCAAGAACCGCGATAGCTAGACAGTTGAATTTTTCACAAATTATGTATTTCTGTTGCCGTTATAACAAAAATACTAAAAACAAAATAAAATAAATATTTAAGGGGGCCTCCCATACAAAAAACTTTTTTTTTTTACTGTTTTTTATAGATAATGGTACGGAACCCTTCGTGCGCGAGTTCGACTCGCACTTGGCCGGTTTTTAAAAACCTGTTGACAGGTCCGAGAAGCGCCCCGTTGTGGTGTACCGCAGGATAACCTGATCGTAAACGAAACGCATCGTTATTATTCAATAGTAATAAAGTGGGTGGTACTAGAGTGACAAACATTAAAAGGCCAAAATAATGTATGCCATACGATTAAATAAATACCTCTAGTAAAGTTCTTTAAAGGCTACATAATGTATGCCATACGATTCAATAAATAAATACGAGTAGTAAAAGTCATAGGAAGGTCGCCATATCTCCCGAGGATGGTGTTTGGTTGGAGAAGTGTGGCGAGAGTCAGCGCGCCGCGGTCGTCTCTAGCTATGAACGCAATCAAAGCTCAAATCAATAAAGGGCCGGCAACGCACTTGTGATTCTTCTGGAAGCTCAAGCGTCCATAGGCTACGCTGTATGCTTGCCACCGACCATATGCCGGTTAGCCACCGTCGTAGTATATAAAAAAAAAATATATAAATTGTTAACGGCTAAATTAAACCTCGTGTGTCCGTACCTACTCCAGTACAATTGTGTCGAGACAGACCTCGCGCTGATGCAAAATTGGAAAGAGACCAAAAGTCGTGACTGACACCCGCGAGGGTGCTCCACGCCACGCTAAGGTGAACGTGACTGACACCCGCGAGGGTGCTCCACGCCACGCTGAGTTGAACGTGACTGACACCCGCGAGGGTGCTCCACGCCACACTGAGTTGAACGTGACTGACCTGGCCGCGCTGCAAACATTCAACAAGGATTCATTAGCTAACAAACTCGTGTTACAGGCAGACCCGCGGCCGCTGGAGCGCCGGGGCTCCTCTTTAGGCACGAGTCAATCTGATCCGGAGTTATGCCTATATTCATTAGGTAAGTACCTATTTATCGTACACGCGGCCACCTACAGTAGTGTAGCGATGTGACCGGCTCGGCTCGGTGCCTGGCGGGACTTGTTTACAAATAAACATCACAGTATTGGATAATCCAAGAAACATCAAGGAAGATGCAATTTTTTCAATTTTGCTTTCATTTGAAAGAATCGCATGTAGGACAGACCACGAAAGTATTTAAAAATTAAAATACTATAATTTATAGTCAAAAATTCCAGTTACAAACTGTCAATTTAAACTTTTTCCAGTGACGTCACTTATGTGTCACTCGCCATATTTGTTTGTACGTGGTTCGTCCCTAGATGTCACAGAGTTGCCTAAGTTTTGACTTTTGACAGGAGTGAGTCACCAGACGCTGATTGTTGAATTAAAACACGTTCTGTTTTACATCGTAATTATTGTTTGTAATTAGTATTTAAACTAAAGTAAAAACGTTTCAGTACCTCTATTATTTTATGTTTTTTCAACAATTTGGTCACAAAATAATGGTAAATATTATAGCTGCATCTTCCCTATTAATACCTACTTAATATTTTTTTTATACAGGGTGGAAAAATCGAATGCAACATGGATGGCAACTACCTTAAATATTGTAAATAGCACATTCTGTGTAAAGGAAACATTCCTTTGTTTTTAAAAACAATAAATTCTGCATTTAAGAATTTATGAAAAATCGCTTGCCTCAGTCGGGACTCGAACCGGTTTAGTTTTTAGTTTTCAATTTCATGGCACTCCGTTATTCTGATTGTATTTGTTATTTAGAGAAAAATGAACCTTATCAGTTACCCTTTCAATCTGCATCATAAAATAGAGCACGTTATTTTTTGTCACATTTGACCGGTTCGAGTCCCGACTAAGGCAAGCGATTTTTCATAAATCCTCAAATGCAGAATTTATTGTTTTTAAAAACAAAGGAATGTTTCCTTTACACAGAATGTGCTATTTACAATATTTAAGGTAGTTGCGATCCATGTTGCATTCGATTTTTCCACCCGGTATATCTCACATTTACAGATGTCACTCTACTATTTCGTAATGTGTGAAATCACAAAAAAACAATTTAATTAATATTTTCTCGTACAACTGCATCGAACGCATTAACAGATAGGCAGACATAGGTAGGTATCATACACTTATTAAATCTACAAACTCTTAATTACATCTATTCTGCAAAGGTCAAATGGATTAAGTGTAACATTCCTACAAGCCTATTGTTGCAGTATTGGTCTCCAACCTTCGGGTCGGGTAATAAGGCCCGGACCGTCGAGCATTATAAATATTGATCAAGTGTCCGCGCTGACGTGTTGCCCGCGGCGGGCTGGCGATGGCGGCCGGCCGCTTGCCGTGTTTAGCTTGTAAACATGCCACTGAGGCCACTCAGTGCCTGTTTCAAAATAAGGGTTGTTCTGCCATGATTTATTATTAAATATTACGACGTTCAATTTTTAAACAAAAATAACTGGTTTGTAGAGTAGTACCTACTTAACCACAGTACCTAAACCTACTTTTGATTTGGCAAGTTGAGGTGATGCGTGTGTATTAAAGAGTGTTTGTATTCAAAAGCAGCGAAGCAAATACTTATTTTATAAAAACGTCGGAGAGAATAACTAAATATAAAAAATATCGCCAGGAGATTGAATTAAATGTCCAATCGTCGCTGTCCCGGACAACTCTGCCCAATGAGTAAACGCAATAATGAGGGCTTCTAAAAACAGCCTGTCTTCAAGTCATGTTCCCTTTTTGTAGCGAGCTCCTTCTCGAGCGTATATAGTGAGTTCACACTGCCTTTCTCAAGCCAATCTTTAAGGATCATGCATTTTCAATTGCTGACCCCAGGCTCTTTTAGGGTACAACCCAGATAAAAGCTAGGAGGACGTTGACATTTCCAAGAAAAAACTAAAAATCTAGATTTTTTCCTATACTTTTAGTGGAAACTTCTGTATACGTTTATGTAGACGTCGTTAAGGTATATATGTGGTGTGTGGAGTTCCTCGCGCTCGGCCAATGGCTGCGGATTGGCGTCTTCCTGCGCGCAATGAGGATGCGCGGGCGCGGCTGATTGGCGGATGTGGCCGCTGCTGCATGCCTTCCTGCCGGCCCACACCCACACGACACTCGCTGCGTCACATCTACGACGTGCATTCCGTCGAGAAAGTCGACGAAAAAAGGTTATTCCCTTCCCGTCCTGAAGAGATAGATATCATTAATAAATAATAATAAATACTCTTTATTGCACCAGGACAAGAGAGAAACATCTTACAAAAAATTTGCTTAATAAATAATACAACAGGCGGTCTTATCGCTTCAAATCGATCTCTTCCACAACCTTTGTACAGCAGGAAACACTTAAACCTTACCATTGATCATGAATCATGATTATCTACGCATCAAAAAGCGTCTACCGGCTAATTGAACCAAAATTGTTACAGTGGGGTGTCGCTTCGCTCGAATTTGTAGCAGCCAAACTAGAGAAGTACCTTACAGCCATGACCGCTACCTCGGCTGTACGGAGGTGTTGTGTTCCTCTGGCGATGAGTCTGGCGATGGTCGCCAGAGCTCCAGAAGATGCGCTGTGTTCCGAGTGAGGAAACCTCAACCACAAATCAATGAAGGGTCGGCAACGCGTTTAGGATTTTGCTGGATTCAAAAGCTTCCATATGCTACTGTGCCTGCCTACCATCACGCAGATCGAGTTCTAGGTTTAAAAAATCTTTAAATTTGACGGTTCTAATAGATAGGTAATTTCTAGTAGGTATTTCTAATGAGTCGAATGACGTGTAATTTACTTTTGGATTGCAATGTTATTGTCCTGATCCTGATTTTGCCGAGTCCATCCAAAAATCCAAACTCGTCGCCACTTGTCTGTGACGCTGAGGCCTAAAGTACCTGTACCTGCCTCAGATTGAACTCTAGAACTACCTAGCAGTACCTTTACCTACTAAAGTTTGAACCTTGTACCCTAGCCTAATATTTTCCATATAGGAACGCCTCTGCTGGCTAGTCCTCCGGTTTACCCGTGTAGCGCCTGTGCTGAGCGACGGCTCGGGGAGTCACTTGTACTGTGCCGTAAATGGGAAGAATTTACTGTAACCGTACCCGGGTCTCCCGCCGCTCCCACGAAATTGCCGTCGAGAAAGTATTCGCGAGGGTGGCGCGGCGGCGTGCCCGCACTAACAGCGGTTCTCACTAATATTTGTAATTATGTATAGAATCAGAATCAGAATCAGAATCAGATAATATTTTCTTTTTTTATTTGAAAAGTATCAACAGTTGCCTGTTAGGCAACAACATACAATACAATAGTACCTGCTGTAGGCATACAATAATAAACTTAAGACTAAACTGACTGTCAAATTATACATTAATGATTTCTTACTGGGTTTTTATAATTTAAAAAATCCTTTAAAATGTAAAACACTCTTTCAATAAGCCAATTTTAATTTCTACAGGAAGTTTAGGGTATAAATATTATATTTATATGTATAAATACCTTCCAATCCTAGTACATTTTAACCTACACGTGTTTTGGAGTGAACTATGAACTGAGTATTAGGTACTCGACTCTCAGTAGGTAGATCCACATACGTAGTGTACCTTAAATTCGACAGATTTTATGAAGATCTACATAAAAAGGGCAAAACTGAGGATCACTCGATAATTTATTTCTTCAAAATGTTAATACCCATGAAAACAAAGCTACAGAATAATGAAGAGTTTGGCTGTGTCTGTCTGTTGTGTTTTCATTTATATTTCGTTTGACTATTGAATTACGAGTCCTTTTTAAAACGCAATTAATTACATTAAAGAAATCTGTAAGATATCCAGTCGAAACAGTTAGGACTTTTTTGAAGACCCAACTCCAGTGGTAAGTAGCAACTTTTCTGTACAATCCCGCCAATTAACTTCTCTCTTGTCCCGCAACATAATATTCTGAAGGCCGGCTTGTAACTTTTACACTTTTATTAGGAACCGGGATCTCGTTCGTGTCTCCAAACCGCATATTGATTAGACCAGATGATAATTTTAAATCGTTTTGATGGAGCGATTTAACAAAAGTGACTTGCCCTGCCCCGCCGGCACCGCGCCCCCGCCCGGATGTAATCGCGCGCGAAACTTATCACATTATCAAAAAGCGTCAAATCGCCGAATCCTTTGATCTGCGCGCTAATTTGACAATTACACCCGGGCCCACCCGGCGCCCGCGCTGCGATGCGACAGGGCGCCGAGGCGAAGTTGGGTGCGTCGCGTAACGTAAGTATAACATTTACAATAAAGTTTGGTTATTGTATCTATTTGATTTGGTAGTATGACCTTAGTCCAAACATACACAATAAAATAAATACAAAAATCGGGTTCAATGTTTCAACTGTCGCAAGCCTTTTTCTGCCGGTCTACTATAGGGTTTCTTAGGTAATTTAGAGGGTAGTGGTAGAGTCAAATAGGTGTACAAACGCAATTCTTCACAATTGCTTTGTGTAAAGCCTAACATAATTCAAACCACGACTTACTATCTGATGCTAAACAACTTTTAAAACCGCATATCGTTTTTGCAAACCTACAGGTTTCAATTTAGTATAATTAGCTACGCTTTTCGCCACGACACAGTATCGAGTATCGACAGCGCGTCGACAGTCGCGGCCGCCGCCGCCAGCCCCCGCGCACAAAGGCGCTGATCACGGCCACGCGCCGCGCGCCGCCCGCCCTGCTCGCCCCGCTCAAACTTTAATGCGTGATGATACGCCAAATTACACGCTGCCACCCGTTTACTCCAATTACACGGCAGATACTGCTTCAGGCTGCAGCCGAACACAGAGCACCTCCGCAACTCGTCGCGTAAACCGGCGCTAAGTTAACAACATTCTATTTATGGTTTGTAGACCCGACCTAAAAACTATACTACATTTGAACCCTAGCTATAAACTATCTTCGTGCAAAAATTTATCCAAATCGGTAACTAAACATCCAAACATTCGCATTTATAATAAACTAGCTGATGCCCGCGGCTTCGCCCGCGTGGTTATAGGAAAATGTAACATATTGAATTTTCCCGTGGGAATTAGATGTTTTCCCGCTGGAAAAAGTAGCCTATGTCACTCTCCAGCTTCTAAACTATCTCCATACAAAAAATCACATCAATACGACGCTCCGTTGCGACGTGAAAGAAGGACAAACATACAAACACACACACTTTCGCATTTATAATATTAGTAAGGATATTAAATTAAAGGAAAAATTGAAAAATTTAATGCTCCGAGCCGGATTCGAACCGGCGACAATTCATGGCCCGTCGCTACTAACCAACTGAGTTATCGGAACAATCCGGTTCGGCCACCAAATCTTTCAATCAGATCTTTCGCATTTATAATATTCGTAGGATTAGTGGATAGTAAGATATAGGATTAGTAGGAGTGTAGGATTTAAAAATTATCCGGTTGCTGCTATAAATAATAACGTTGCTTGTTGTACAGAGTGTACCAAAAATGGGATGTGAACCGATTAAGGACAGGTATCGTGTTCTGATAAGAAAAAACATTTTTTTTTTACTTTTGTATGGAGCAGGTCGCCCCAGTCAGCCAACGCTCCATACAAATGTAAAAAAAATCAATCGCGTAATTATTTTTTCTCTTAGCTTTTTCTTATCAGAAAGAACACGATACCTGGACGGTACGCCCTTCATCGGTTGACACCCCATTTTTGGTACACTGATGTATATTCACCCGCTTTGTGTTTGTCCCGGTAGTGCCACTAGTGCCCTAAACGAGCCCGCTATATTCCCGCACTATAGTTTTACGAAAGCGATGGCCATCTGACTTTCCTACCCAGAGGGAAAACTTAATAGACCTTATTGGAATTAGACCGGCTTCCTCATGATGTTTTCCTTCCCCGAAAGGCCAAGGCAGGCCTTAGCATTGCCGCACCTTGATTGAACCGACGGCGACGAGAACTCGCAGATTCATAGATGCTCTTTAACCCTCTACGCAAAAGAGGGGTGTTATAAGTTTAACGTGTGTATCTGTATGTCTGTCTGAGGCATCATAGCTCCCGAACGATTTTAATTTTCTCTTTGAATTACCCTGAAGTATCATAATCTGCTGATCTGGCCAATATGGTGATACGAAATTATACGCTAAGTATTTTCTTTTTACTTTTACAAGCATAATAACGGTATATGTACCTGAGGGTAATATGGTCATCCGGTTAATATGGTCACTTCGCTGTATTCCAATAAGTACAACACAAAGTGGATAAATGGCACTGTAATTAAAAGCGTCTAGTAGCCTAGTGGAACCTTGCAAAGTTTTATCGGGACTGCTTTATCAACTCAGTTTTGACAGATCAAAAACACGGGTCGATTCGCAACTACCGCGAACCTGTAAAAAGTGTAAACATTAAAAGCCTGCAAAAATCGAAAAGAGACGTGTGAAATAATTATTGGATATGAGTCAACAGACAATTTATCGTATTTTAAAGTGGTAGTATACAAATTGTGAGGTTTAAAAGAAAATTTTTGTGTGAGTCGTAAAAATGTTAACAAATACGCACTTGTTAATATGGACATCAGTTGTCCACATGTTCTGTATGGAAATAGTAACCATGTTTTATGTTGTTTTCATAAGCAATACCTAACGAATAGTCTTAAATATTATACTTTCAGGATGTAAAATGTAGATTGACGGGTAATTGGCGGCAGTAGGTATAGGATCTTCAAAAGTGCGATCGCAAAACGATAAAAAATAAACACACCCTCGAACAAATGCAAAGTCCCAATCAAAACGATTAAAAGATATTTACGATTGAAACAAACTGAAGGCTCGTCTCGGTCGAAGACTAATCCTCAAGTTGGAGGAAGATGATAAAATTGGTTTACTAATATGTGGCCGAAAATTATGTGGCAATTATTGACTTCCCAAACAACTTATCCCATAGTTTCATTTGGCAAACTTTTAGGTAGCATACCAATGGTTCGTATATATAACATGTCCCAAATGATTGTTTTAGCAAAATGTTAGTTGGCAAAATATTTAGTTGGTCATGTTTTAAAAAGACTTTGTTATGTCGAATGTTTTGATTGGCATGTATATTTTTTCCATATTATTGTGATACATATTACTAACATACCCTAACCATGTAGTTAATATTATTACATTGTGTAACGTGTTATCTCGTTACAACAGTTAGTATTCAATTTTCACAAACCTTTCTAATCATAATTTGTAATTTCATTCCAACCATTAACCTCATTTGAAAGATTTTGACGTTTCTACTTCTTAGAACAAATGACATCTGTCATTTCGGTTTAAGACAACTTATTAACCTTAAATTTTGAACGTTTGATCTTTGATTAGGCTGTCATTCGAGCGTTTTTTCGATAGAACGAAACGCAGGCGACTAGATTCGTTGTCTGTGGTTTTTTCTTGCGATTTCCGTTCTTGTCTGCGATTGAGGTGTAAGAGGAATCTCTTGACGAAATTATTGAAAATCCATTGTAATCGGCTGCGGAAACATGTTTTACAGTACATATGGTCCTACTTTCCCGCACTAGTGCGGAAAAGAGCACTTTTCGTGCATATGTCGAAACTTTAAAGAGCCATATGTACAGTAAAACGTTGTACGATACACGTGCGAATAGGTAATTCGCGACTCGTGTCGATTTAAAACACTCCCTTCGGTCGTGTTTTAATATATCACTACTCGTTGCGAATTTCCTATTTTCGGCACTTGTATCGTAAATAACTATTTCCGGTGGAAAAGGAGGCGAGGTATATCCCTGCGCTGGAAGGAGTTCATATTTGTAAGTATTTTACCGAAATTGTCGTGTTGGATTTCGAAATGGCATTTTGCTTGTGTTGATTCGGGAAAATAACATTTTCTCTGGTTTTTTCAGTTTTGAAAAGCTGCATTCGCTGCATTTAGCGATGCCGCGGTCTTCTATTTGAGAGGCGTAAGTAGTTTTGTAACCCTTTAAGAGATTGGGTTGAAATACACAAATAACATCCACATTTTCTTGATATGTTTTTCTGTTTTGTTTTCAGATCCTAAAACGAAATACTAGGATGCCTTTTTCTTTTTCTTTTTCCTTTTTTCTTTTCCTTTTTCTTTGAGCTGTTTTTAGTACTTTTCGTACTTGGTGATAGTGTTCTTAAAGCTTATCTGTAAGCATGAACCTTTAGTTAATTTTCCACCCGCCCCGGGTTAAGGGCTGCATTCCTTTGCTTAGGATGAAGATTATTCATTCTTTCCGAGGCTCTGCTAAATCCTGCAACCTTTTGTAATCTCACTCATTCGGAGGCTCTGCCATATCCTGCAACCTCATTTAATTTAAAACTACTCTCGACTGCGAGACGACTCATCGACTACATCTGTTTGGACGGCGTGTGAGCCTCGGTCACTCTTCAGCCAGAGCGGAGCTGGATCCCTGAGCCCGTAGAAGACCATTGGAGAGCCCGGAGTGAACAAAGCCTTAAGCTACCTAGTGTTACGAAGTGGTAATCCCACTATACAGGTCGGTGACACCTTTTTTCAGTCTAGAGTGCCTTAGAATCTTGAACTTAGAATCTTGAACTTAGAATCTTAAACTTAAAAGCTTGATCTTAGATCATAGAACCTAATACCTAACTTAAGACCTAGTTTTAACTACTCTAAGGGTCATGTACTGGAAGTTTAGCGCCCGGTAAAGAGACAATATAATGAGTTCCTTATATAATCTTTTTGTTTAATTTTATAACATAGCATAGTAACCTTTCTACTGTCATACTCTCTTAAGCACTGGACTTGAGATTAAAAGTTCCAGCGCTCTACTTTAGACTCTGCTGATCCGGCAGTTTTTGACTGGAGGCCTGGCGCCCGAATATTTCTATTTTTAGAACCTCCTAGGAGAGTTGGTTTTCTAGTTTATTTATTTTTTGGCAACCAGTCTTGTTTCCAGTGGCTCCCTCTGACGCCATCTGGTGAAACCTCTGCTCTTTTTAAATAATTAAATGTATCTGGTGGACTATATGTAACTGTTCACAAGTATAACATTACAATTTGGCGCCCGAACAGGGACATGATATTTCTTTTATTTTGTTTATGACAGTGAAAGGATATTTTTGTTATCTCTAGACAAGTTTTCTAGTATTTTTGAACTGGGTATATTGTATCTTGTTGAATTCTAAGGCACTACTTTTTTCTATATTTCATTGTTGTGATACCTTATGTCTTATCTTATGGTTCATTTTTGTGCATTTCCGCCAACGGAGTGTGTATTTTTCTAGCGGGAAGTTCTGAATACAATTAATAGTTTGCAACCATAATTAAGATTTAAAACACCTGTTTTGATATTTGATAACATTTACTTATACCTTGGTGATATAATAGTTAACATAAAAATAATAACTTAACTTGTTTTATATGAATACCTATTCAACTTATATTTCCTAGTAACTATTACATTTTTAAGTACCTAATTTCACAGACTTAAATAATCATTTTATTTAGTATTTTCTCATCTCACAAGGTGAATAGTTGAATTGAGTTACTAATAGTTGATCTACTTATTGGCTTTGACCTACATTTGAGATTGTTTACCTACATACACTATACAGAGTATAAACTTTTGTAACTTAGTTTTTGTTTTTGGAACTTTTGTTCAGGAACACAGGGTGAATCATTTCTTGAGTATACAGGGTGGTTAAATCATTCCTTTTGGTGAATATACAGGGTGTAACACTTTGAAAATTTATTGTTTACAAAATATTTTGAACTTTTGATACATTTGAATCTTAATTGAAACTCAACCATTGACCTTATACAGGGTGATAATTTAGTTGACTTTGTTGAAATTTCAATAATTTTTGTTTCGAATTTAGATTCAAGCTTTTCAAATTCCAGTATTAACTGAATTCTTCTTAACCAACATTTAGTATACAGGGTGAATATTTTTCACGTCCGTATTTTTTTAATTTTGACTTCTGCTTTAACTTATCAATACCTGATTGGTATCCAAACTTGTTTTGAATTATAAATACTATACAGGGTTTAGAACTTTTAAACTTTATTTTCAACTTGGATTTTTCTTGTGGTTTCACATATCGTTTGACCGGACTTATACTTTTCATTTGAGTTTGCTTGTTGTTAGTGTACCTACACTTTAACACTTAGCCATGTCGGATCGAGGTGATAATAATAACTCTCGTACTTCTGATTCGCGACCAGTTTATGTTGAGGCCTGCTGTGGATCTGATTCACCTGGTGCATTCTTACCTCCTCACAGAGATTTACTTACCGGAGATTTAATAACACTTTCTGGCTACCCCGAGGGTAATCATAATAGTACAGACCGTAGTATACCTCAACTACCTCATGTTATAAACCTGCCAAGCGTTATGAACCATACCATGAATATGGATAGTCGTGTTAATAACCAGTCTTTTGCAAAACAACCTGACTTGACTAAATGTAGAATAAATTTTGATGGAAAATCTTGCGTTCGCGAATTTCTAATTCAAGTGGAAGAGCTCCAGTATACTCGTAGTATTGACGATGCTTATCTTGTACGTGCTTTTTCAAGCTTACTTTCGGACCACGCATTGAAATGGTTTCGTTCCGTTCGTTCACAAATCACCTCTTGGTATGATTTGAAGCTCGCTTTACTTAGGCGGTTTGATAAAAACGACTTTGACTACCAACTTGAGTTCCAACTTCGCACACGCAAGCAGAAGCTTAAAGAGACACTGTCTGAGTTTATCATAGATTTGATGGACATGTCCAGTCAGTTAATTTTCCCTTTGTCTGAAAGCATTCTTATCGATATATTTAGACATAATATGTTACCCTCATTGATGGTACACTTTGTGGGCCGACCTTTGAGTAATATGGATGCTGTAGTACGGCTTAGTAAAGAGATAGATGCATATAATACTGTAATTCCACATCAACAAACTGCGTCTCACTCGAATTTCGAGAAACCTTTAAGGAAATTTAATACGGTTGATGTTAAGAAGGACCACATTTGTTTAAAATGTAAGCGTACTGGTCACCATTATAAGGATTGTAAATCTATAAAAGGCACTATTTGTTTTAAATGTAATAAGAAAGATGTCACTACTTTAACTTGTGATAACTGTAACTCCACATCTTTCAACGTTCCGAAGGCTACCTCTCCAAAAAACGAGTAGGCGTCGGTCGAACACCGCTTCATTCGGAAGTTCGCCGTGTTTCGGCTGACTCTGTTGATGCTCCAAATAATAATCTAAAACCTTCCGATAAAGAAATTAAAGAAGATTTCAACGACTGGTTGGGATACCTAAAAGTTTTCTTTGGTATTCATAAAGTCGCTCCAGTTTTGTTCGTGGACAATCATGATTCCAGACCCTACTTGACTTTTCGTGTCAATGATTGTGAATTTTCAGGTTTGTTGGATAGTGGTGCGAATAGTTGCGTACTTGGTTCCAATTCTTATAAGAAATTTTTAGATTTGGGTTTCACTCTTAAACAGGACGGTAGGATTGTTGCTAATACTGCCGACGGTACCTCGCGAAACATCTTAGGATTTATTGACGTTCCAGTTACAGTTGATAGTATAATACACGTATACGTCTGTACACGTGTTAGTTTGTCTATCTTGTTGTTCCCGATCTCAACTCAATTGCTCAAAGGTTAACTGGAAGAGATCCCTTACAGGGATAAGTTCGCCTTTGTACCGAATTAACTTTTTTTTGTCTGTATTTTTACCTGTGTCTTGTGTACAATAAAGTATTTACATACATACATACATAATTCATACGATTCGTTTTTTAGTTGTTCCTTCGTTTGAACCACCTATAATCCTTGGGTTTGATTTCTGGTTGAAGTTTGGCCTTGCTAAAGAACTTTTTAACAACATTTCATATAAGCCTGCCGCTGTAGCATCGGTTGCTACTGTTACTTCTGCTGCTCATCTGTCTTCTTCTGAGAGGGAACAGCTTGACTTGGTTATTGCGGAGTTTGAAGAAATCTCTTATGAAAAGAAAGGCTTGGGTTTAACTCATCTAGCTGAACATAAGATAGTAACTACGGGGGATCCTATTAAACAACGATATTGGCCTTTGAGTCCTGCGAAGCAGCAAGAGTTGTATGCTGAAGTGCAAGCTCTTTTGAAAGATGGTATCATACAACCATCTAAGTCACCTTGGTGCTCTCCTGTTTTGGCTGTCGAGAAGAAAGATGGTAGTGCTAGGTTGTGTTTGGACTCACGACGTTTGAATTCGGTTACTGTGAAGGACGCTTATTCTCTTCCTTATACTTCTAGGATTCTGGACAACCTGAAAGATGCCAAGTTTATAACGGCCCTTGATTTGTCTAAGGCATTTTTACAAATACCTTTGGAGGAATCATCTCGTCAGAAAACTGCGTTTGTTGTTCCTTCTAAGGGCTTCTTTGAGTTCGTACGCATGCCATATGGATTAACTAATGCCCCAGCTGAGCTCCAGAGGCTGGTGGACAAGCTTTTTGGCCCCGAGTTCGATGACGTGGTGTTCAAGTACTTGGACGACCTAATTTTGATCTCCAAAACCTTTTCAGAACATATAACACTTTTGCGTAGAGTTCGTGACACGTTAGAATCCGCTGGTCTCACTGTGAATCTTAAAAAGTGTGAATTTTGCAAAGAAAGACTCCGTTATCTAGGTTATGTGATTGATAGTCAAGGACTCCACACTGATCCTTCCAAGTTAGAATCTATTAGAGACTACCCTAAGCCTGGCAATTTAAAACAGCTTCGAGGTTTTCTCGGACTGTGTTCTTATTATCGTAGATTCATTTCCAATTTTGCTGACATAGCTGCACCTTTGTCTTGCTTAACTGGTGGTAGTAAGAATTCCAAAAAAGCAGTAGAATGGAATCCAAGTGCTGAGGAAGCTTTTGTTAGTTTAAAAACAGCCCTAATATCTGCACCTGTGTTACGGTGCACTGATTTTGCTAAACCATTTTTTCTACATTGTGACGCTAGTTCTGTGGGTGTTGGCAGCGTTCTTTGTCAAGAAGATGAAGCTGGAGAACAGCATCCTCTTGCCTTTTATTCTAGAACGTTAACGAAATGTGAACGGCATTTTAGTACCACAGAACGCGAATTATTAGCTATTTTGAACTCCATTGAGCATTTTAGACCTTATATAGAGGGGATGAAATTTACCGTAATAACTGATCATGCTAGTTTAAAGTGGTTATTATGTTTAACCAATCCTAGTGGTCGCCTAGCAAGATGGGCCGCTCGGATATCTCAGTTCACTTTTGATATAGTTCATAAGAAAGGTTCCCTTAACGTAGTTCCTGACTGTTTGTCCCGAATTGAGATTGCTTCTTTGTTCGTTTCCTCAGACCTAGTTATGCCCGATGATGAAATTGATGACCTCTGGTACAAGAGTACATTTATCAAGTGTCAGAAGTTTCCCACTAAATATAAAAATTACAAAGTGGAAAACAATACTTTATATCGATATTGTAAGCCAAAATATAATTTAAATACTCGTTTAGATTGGAAAATAATAGTTCCACGGGACAGTGTAATGGACACAATAAGAAATAATCATGATGATGTCAATTCAGGTCATCTTGGCATCCATAAAACTTTACATAAATTAAAATTACATTATTTTTGGAATAAGATGTTCAAGGATGTTCAGGATTATATTAGTCGCTGTGACATTTGCAAAGCTTATAAATCTTCTAATGCACCTCCACACGGTATTATGGTTAATCCAAAAATAGTTGACGCACCTATGCGTATGTTGTCCATGGATATAATTGGTATTCTACCACGAACTTATTCTGGTCATAGATTTATTTTGTCTGTAGTTGACGTGTTCACAAAATATGTATGGCTGTTTCCTCTTGCTAACGCTACTACTAAAAGCATATGTAAATTCCTTGAAAAAGATATATTCCTAAAGTTTGGTTCTCCAAAAATAGTAGTTTGCGATAATGGTACCCAGTTTACATCTAGAAACTTTGTAGATTTCCTGAAGAGCTTTAATATAAATAAAATATTCTATAATACGCTGTATACTGCTCAGAATAACCCCGTTGAAAGATACAACAAAACGGTAGAAATTTGCATTTCTTGCTTTGTTAAGGACGATCATCGTACGTGGTCGAAGTTTTTACCTCATATTCAATTGGCTTTAAATAGTTCTGTCAACTTTGCTACAGACTATACTCCTAATTTTTTGATGTTTGGCAGGGAGCTAATTTTTGACGCTTCCTTGCATCGTTTTAGTGATTCTTTAGATAATCTGGACGATTTAACTATAGATAACCGTCAGGATTTTGTTGGTTCTTTCAAAAACCTTAAGTCTATTTTTGAACAGGTTACGAATTCTCTTTTAAAGGCTTATAAGCGTAACGCTGTCTCTTATAATAAAGGCCGTAAGCTTGTTTCTTACGCCGTGGGTAATGTTGTGTGGAGACGGAATTTTGTTCAATCAAACGCAGCTCATTATTTTTCAGCGAAATTTGCTCCTAAGTTCGTTAAATGCGAAATCATAGATAAAATTTCAGACAATGTTTATGTTTTGAAAGACCTTTCCAAAGGCACTTCTGGTCGTTACCATGTTAAAGACATACTTAAAATTTAATTTTTATTACATTACTTTCTAGCCTCATTGACTGGACTATTTGGATAGGTCATACGCTCTGTTTGTGTAGAATGTTAGATGATAATAGCGTTTTGTAAGTGATGTATGAAAGGCAGACCTATTCAACAGTTCATCCCATTCTTGCTATTCTAAAATATAACTTTGGTCGTTTTGATACTCTCTAGTTTTCTCCTACAACATTTCTCTTTATTTTCTTGCTCGTTTCCAAGTTTAATGGAAACGTTTCCCCATGTAGGGATGGGTTGAAGAATACATTTCCCTACCGCCGCCAGAAAGCGTGACGTAAAAGTCGTCTAACTGAGCAGTTTCCTAAGTTTACAAAAAAGGAATAACTGTAGTATACGTATCCCCATGTAGGGATGGGTTGTAGAATACATTTCCCTACCGCCGCCAGAAAGCGTGACGTAAAAGTCGTCTAACTGAGCAGTTTCCTAAGTTTACAAAAAAGGATTGACTGTAGTATACGTATCCCCATGTAGGGATGGGTTGTAGAATACATTTCCCTACCGCCGCAGGAAAGCGTGACGTAAAAGTCGTCTAACTGAGCAGTTTCCTAAGTTTACAAAAAAGGAATAACTGTAGTATACGTATCCCCATGTAGGGATGGGTTGTAGAATACATTTCCCTACCGCCGCCAGAAAGCGTGACGTAAAAGTCGTCTAACTGAGCAGTTTCCTAAGTTTACAAAAAAGGATTGACTGTAGTATACGTATCCCCATGTAGGGATGGGTTGTAGAATACATTTCCCTACCGCCGCCAGAAAGCGTGACGTAAAAGTCGTCTAACTGAGCAGTTTCCTAAGTTTACAAAAAAGGAATAACTGTAGTATACGTATCCCCATGTAGGGATGGGTTGTAGAATACATTTCCCTACCGCCGCCAGAAAGCGTGACGTAAAAGTCGTCTAACTGAGCAGTTTCCTAAGTTTACAAAAAAGGATTGACTGTAGTATACGTATCCCCATGTAGGGATGGGTTGTAGAATACATTTCCTTACCGCCGCCAGAAAGCGTGACGTAAAAGTCGTCTAACTGAGCAGTTTCCTAAGTTTACAAAAAAGGATTGACTCTAGTATACGTATCCCCATGTAGGGATGGGTTGTAGAATACATTTCCCTACCGCCGCCAGAAAGCGTGACGTAAAAGTCTTTTAACTGAGCAGTTTCCTAAGTTTACAAAAAAGGATTGACTGTAGTATACGTATCCCCATGTAGGGATGGGTTGTAGAATACATTTCCCTACCGCCGCCAGAAAGCGTGACGTAAAAGTCGTCTAACTGAGCAGTTTCCTAAGTTTACAAAAAAGGATTGACTGTAGTATACGTATCCCCATGTAGGGATGGGTTGTAGAATACATTTCCCTACCGCCGCCAGAAAGCGTGACGTAAAAGTCGTCTAACTGAGCAGTTTCCTAAGTTTACAAAAAAGGAATAACTGTAGTATACGTATCCCCATGTAGGGATGGGTTGTAGAATACATTTCCCTACCGCCGCCAGAAAGCGTGACGTAAAAGTCGTCTAACTGAGCAGTTTCCTAAGTTTACAAAAAAGGATTGACTCTAGTATACGTATCCCCATGTAGGGATGGGTTGTAGAATACATTTCCCTACCGCCGCCAGAAAGCGTGACGTAAAAGTCGTCTAACTGAGCAGTTTCCTAAGTTTACAAAAAAGGATTGACTGTAGTATACGTATCCCCATGTAGGGATGGGTTGTAGAATACATTTCCCTACCGCCGCCAGAAAGCGTGACGTAAAAGTCGTCTAACTGAGCAGTTTCCTAAGTTTACAAAAAAGGATTGACTGTAGTATACGTATCCCCATGTAGGGATGGGTTGTAGAATACATTTCCCTACCGCCGCCAGAAAGCGTGACGTAAAAGTCGTCTAACTGAGCAGTTTCCTAAGTTTACAAAAAAGGAATAACTGTAGTCTTAAAAATTGGTAGTTTAGTATTGTGTGTCACGTGACCTCTTTGTTTTGTACAGTTTGTAGTTTTGCGTACTCCGAATTGATAGTGTGAGTATAGCTATTATTCTTAGATTATTTAGCTAAGATTAGTTTATTCTTAGTTTATTGCTTAGTATACGTTCGTATATTTAGTATTTCCTGGATTTGACTTTTCTCGGACTTGACAGTGTGAAGCTTCCACAATATTTTTCCTGGTTTTTCCCTCCCTTGTTCATAGCCATGTCGCTAGACAAGTGGACATTTTTTTTCACTCCTTCTGGAGTTGGATATTTTTCCTACCATTCACTCTTGATAGTGTTGGTATTACTTTTTTCTCCCTTTGTGCGTGGTAAGTTGGTGGTGGTGTGCCAATCACATTGGTGAGTATTGCTGGTGCTCAGGCAGACTTTTGTTTTGTTGTCCGTACCGATTGAGGTTCACGGTCCAACAGATTTTTTCCCTTTGTGCATGGTAAATTGGTGGGGTCGTGCCAGTCACATTGGTGAACTTTATTCTTGTGCTTATGCACATTCCTTTCTTTTCACTTTGTGCATGGTAAGTTGGTGGGGTTGCGCCAGTCACATTGGCGAAATTTTTGGTGTCTCTCTCTACACTTTGTTATTCGCTTGTGCATGGTAAGTTGGTGGGGTCGCGCCAGTCACATGTCGATTTATTTGGTTCCTGTGTTACAGAGAATTTCATAGTTTACACTTAGAATTGTTTTCTTAGTTGTAACATGATAGTCGGTGGCTTTTGTGCTTAACCGTACTATTCAATTAATAATTAATAGTTAGCAATTTTGAAGCATAGTATTAGTTCTGTAAAGTCGGTGGCTTTTGTGCTTAACCGTACTATCATACTTAGACTTTTATATTATTAAAGTTTAAAATTTGTTTAGAAAGTTTGTTTTCTAGTTAACTTTTTAATAAGTTTCCTATTAATAAGCACATCGATGCATAGTATTTGGATCGTTTTGGTCGGTGGCTGTTATGCTCAACCGAACCTTGAACTTTCTAATAGTTAATTTTTGTTGTAAGTTTACAATTTAGTAAAGCTTATTTTTTAGTTTGATGTTTTTCAGCCTTTGGTAAAGCTGTTGATAGCGATGTCTTTTCCTTTTATCTTATCATCATTAGTCGGCGGCTATGATGCCTAACCGGTTACTAATTGAGACTCTACATTGATAGAGCTACCTAGAGTCATAGTAGAGCCATCTCTATCATCGCTTAGTTAGTATTTTTGTTACTTTTTGCTAAGATTTTCAGGTCGTTGACTTGTCATATTGTCTTTGCTTGGCGTTGGAGTTCTAGGACATAAAAAATAGTTCCTATTTTTTATTTTTCGTGGAAGGGGGGTATTGTAACGTGTTATCTCGTTACAACAGTTAGTATTCAATTTTCACAAACCTTTCTAATCATAATTTGTAATTTCATTCCAACCATTAACCTCATTTGAAAGATTTTGACGTTTCTACTTCTTAGAACAAATGACATCTGTCATTTCGGTTTAAGACAACTTATTAACCTTAAATTTTGAACGTTTGATCTTTGATTAGGCTGTCATTCGAGCGTTTTTTCGATAGAACGAAACGCAGGCGACTAGATTCGTTGTCTGTGGTTTTTTCTTGCGATTTCCGTTTTTGTCTGCGATTGAGGTGTAAGAGGAATCTCTTGACGAAATTATTGAAAATCCATTGTAATCGGCTGCGGAAACATGTTTTTCCGGTGGAAAAGGAGGCGAGGTATATCCCTGCGCTGGAAGGAGTTCATATTTGTAAGTATTTTACCGAAATTGTCGTGTTGGATTTCGAAATGGCATTTTGCTTGTGTTGATTCGGGAAAATAACATTTTCTCTGGTTTTTTCAGTTTTGAAAAGCTGCATTCGCTGCATTTAGCGATGCCGCGGTCTTCTATTTGAGAGGCGTACCTAAGTAGTTTTGTAACCCTTTAAGAGATTGGGTTGAAATACACAAATAACATCCACATTTTCTTGATATGTTTTTCTGTTTTGTTTTCAGATCCTAAAACGAAATACTAGGATGCCTTTTTCTTTTTCTTTTTCCTTTTTTCTTTTCCTTTTTCTTTGAGCTGTTTTTAGTACTTTTCGTACTTGGTGAAAGTGTTCTTAAAGCTTATCTGTAAGCATGAACCTTTAGTTAATTTTCCACCCGCCCCGGGTTAAGGGCTGCATTCCTTTGCTTAGGATGAAGATTATTCATTCTTTCCGAGGCTCTGCTAAATCCTGCAACCTTTTGTAATCTCACTCATTCGGAGGCTCTGCCATATCCTGCAACCTCATTTAATTTAAAACTACTCTCGACTGCGAGACGACTCATCGACTACATCTGTTTGGACGGCGTGTGAGCCTCGGTCACTCTTCAGCCAGAGCGGAGCTGGATCCCTGAGCCCGTAGAAGACCATTGGAGAGCCCGGAGTGAACAAAGCCTTAAGCTACCTAGTGTTACGAAGTGGTAATCCCACTATACAGGTCGGTGACACCTTTTTTCAGTCTAGAGTGCCTTAGAATCTTGAACTTAGAATCTTGAACTTAGAATCTTAAACTTAAAAGCTTGATCTTAGATCATAGAACCTAATACCTAACTTAAGACCTAGTTTTAACTACTCTAAGGGTCATGTACTGGAAGTTTAGCGCCCGGTAAAGAGACAATATAATGAGTTCCTTATATAATCTTTTTGTTTAATTTTATAACATAGCATAGTAACCTTTCTACTGTCATACTCTCTTAAGCACTGGACTTGAGATTAAAAGTTCCAGCGCTCTACTTTAGACTCTGCTGATCCGGCAGTTTTTGACTGGAGGCCTGGCGCCCGAATATTTCTATTTTTAGAACCTCCTAGGAGAGTTGGTTTTCTAGTTTATTTATTTTTTGGCAACCAGTCTTGTTTCCAGTGGCTCCCTCTGACGCCATCTGGTGAAACCTCTGCTCTTTTTAAATAATTAAATGTATCTGGTGGACTATATGTAACTGTTCACAAGTATAACATTACAATTGTTAAAAATACCTCTTTTGTGATAGCGGTTTAAAATAAACGGGTCCATATTGGCTCATATAAACTTGATGTGTCGATTTTTTCTTGTAATACCGCTTTGTAATCATAATCATCACTCTTCATAATTTTTTACTTCCTACCTTTTATGTTCCTACACTTCTGTAACTATTATCGGAACTCATAACGGACAGTTTTCATAAAATGTTTCTTCATAATGTCATTACTAAGAACAGACTTGAACTCATAATTTGGGTTTTCATAACAGTTTACTTGATAATGGACCTAAGGTACTATATCATAATTTTGTTAGTCCTAATATCATAAATCATAACTAAGAATATAACTAGTTAAGAGGGGGCGCTCCGCGAAATCGGGGTTCTTAGATTGAATATTTACCTATGACAAACTAAAGCGAATGCCAGGAAAAAGAACATACCAAAACTACATCATATTTGCAATTGAATCGTCTGAACAAAACCATACAAAACCAAAATTGCCTCGATAGAAAAGAACCGCCAAAACATGTCTTATTTTTACTCAATTTCAATAGTGTGAGGTTCCCGTGCATATAAATTAAGTAAAAGTTGAGTGTATAATAGCTTTTCACATTACCTAATGAAAGTACTAGCGGGGTATTTTTATGTAGTCCCTTTTCAGACTTATTGAGGTGAAACGTATTTGGCGTATAGGCCTTTTTTATTTAGCGCGATACCCTTTCACCCGTCGCGTGTTTCGTGCGGTTCTGTATATCTTTTGTTGCCGTTCGCGGGCGGAGTCAGTCGTAATCGCTCCGCTGAGACGAGAGGACCACGTTCTGTGCTCTCACGACAGCACGATGAACATAATTATTTCAATAATATTGTGACCCAGTATAATCGTCCAGTGAATGAACGTATCATTACATTCCAGTAGATATTTTGCTACATTTTGAAATAATATATTTAAAAGTCGACCTTAACATATAGATCTTAAAGTTCAAAATACAACTATAAGATTACGCAGCGATCCGCGGGTGACCGGCTTCTTAGAATAATTTGTGCAGTAGATGCAAAACTAGACGAACATTTTTCTGTCGATCGTGTATTTACTTTATGAAAGATTATCACTATCACTACATAGTATAAAACAAAGTCGCTTCCCGCTGTCTGTCCCTATGTATGCTTAGATCTTTAAAACTACGCAACGGATTTTGATGCGGTTTTTTTTAATAGATAGAGTGATTCAAGAAGAAGGTTTATATGTATAATATAGTATCCGTGCGAAGCCGGAGCGGATCGCTAGTTGAGAATAAATCCGGTTATGTTCAAAATCGATGTCTGAGAGGTCTAAATACGAATTCATAGTCAGAAATATTTCAAAAAGTGGTCGCATTATTTAAAATTTTTGAAACATTCGTTGTAAATTAATATGCGCGTTTTTTTAAAGAACAACATACATTGGCAGGCTTCTCGAGGGTGAAGATTCTAGAAATGATGTCCATTTTGAATTCCAAGATGGCGGACATTGCTTTTCGAATTTAAACTTTCGTGAGACGTGTTGAAACAGTACTAATAATTACACGGTTCAACTCACGTATTAAATGTCACTACGGGCGACATGTTTCGAACTCTTCGGGAATTCTTCTTAAGGATGAGTGTTTTCGCGGCGGTGTCGCTTGAATCTTGTCGTGATTCAAGCGACACCGCCGCGAAAACACTCATCCTGAAGAAGAACTTCCGAAGAGTTCGGAACATGTCGCCCGTAGTGACATTATTGACATTGTTTTTCTTTAAAGTCATCACGGGTGTCGCTTTTAGGGTTATCGAGAGTGCAGATTCCAACAAATATTGCCTGCGAACTTGGACATTTTGATATTAAAAAAGTGAACATAATTATGCACTTTTTATTTAATATGTTCAAAATTGATAACTAAAGGGCCAAAGCGTCTCCATTGTCTCCAAGTACGAATCCGAGATCAGAATTGAAAAATTTGGCCGCCACACAGTAGTGGCCTGAAAATCTGACTTTCATAGACATGATCGAAGTTTTCATAATATATTATAGTTTTTTTTAATGCTACTAATAAATTCACGGTTAAATTCACGTATTAAACGACACGACAGGCGACATGTTTTGAACACTTCGGGAGTTCTTCTTCAGAATGAGTGTTTTCGATGTTTGTTTTGAAGAAGAACTCCCGAAAAGTTCGAAATATGTCGCCTGTTGTGACATTTAATGCGTGAATCTAACCGTGGATTTTCTAGTAGCATTTTAGACATGTCTCACAAAAGTTTAAATTTGATTATAGCTTTTTTTTGCTTTACGCTTTTACTAGCCATTATTATGCTAGCTTACAACCCTTACGTGATTTAGTAAAAAAACGGAAGGCCATATTTCAGTTATAGCTCCGGTGGTTTTTTAAGCAACAAAATGTAGGTAGTGGTATTCCTTGGGTAATTAAAGTAATTTGTACTCTATAAAGTGAGTGTTTTCGCGGCGGTGTCGCTTGAATCTTGTCGTGATTCAAGCGACACCGCCGCGAAAACACTCAATCCTGAATAAGAACTCCCGAAGAGTTCGAAATATGTCGCCCGTAGTGACGTTTAATACGTGGGTGAACCGTGTAGTTATTGTCATTTTTTTTCTTTAAAGTCATCACGGGTGACGCTTTTAGATTCCAACAATAGGGGCGTAGACACTAAATAAAATAATGTGATATTTTCTCGAAGAAGGATAAAAAAATTTGCCAAACGGAGAAAAAATCAACGCAAAAGGTTAAATAATCACGAAGTTATAAGTGTCCAAAGTTTTAAGAAGGGATGTGTTCTGTCCCTTTTTCGCAAAACGCAACTTCATATGAAACGATGACGCTGGAAGAATGTGACGTCACAGAAGACGGCAACGTGCCGCGCGCATCGTGGTCGGCGACGCCGTCGACGCGGCCTGCCGGCAGCATCCTGTAATGTGACGTCACACACCGTTTGCGTTTTCTCTCTCTAACAAGCAATATTAAAACGGTTGTAGCTTCGTAATTCTTTGAGATATCTGAATGGAATTTTCATCACTATGCATATTTTTTTGCCTTCTTTCTTTTGGAGTAATAATAATTTTCGAGTCTGCACCCGAATTATTGCCTGAGAAGTTGGACATTTTTATATTAAAAAAAGTGAACACAATTTTGCAGTTTTTCTTTAATACGAGTATGTTCAAAATTGATAACTAAAGGGCCAAAGCGTCTCCATTGTCTCCAAGTACGAATCCGAGATCAGACCCCGTATCATGGTCGGCCTTATCACTCGATAAGTGACAAGATAGGGGCATCGTCTCGTTCTATCAAACGGTGTCAGCCAGTGACGGACGCTCTATCCTGTCACTTATCGCGTGATAAGGCCGACCATGACACGGGGTCAGAATTGAAAAATTTGGCCGCCACACAGTGGCCTGAAAATCTGGCTTTCATAAACATGATCGAAGTTTTCATAATAAATTACAGTTTTTTTTAATCTACTAATAAATTCACGTATTAAATGACGCTACAGGCGACATGTTTCGAACTCTTCGGGAGTTCTTCTTCAGGATTAGTGTTTTCGATGTTTGTTTTGAAGAAGAACTCCCGAAGAGTTCGAAACATGTCGCCTGCCGTGAAATTTACGATAATTTTTTAACCGTGGATTTATTAGTAGTATTTTAGATATGTCTCACAAAAGTTTAAATTCGATTATAGCTGTTTTTTTGCTTTAGCCTTTTACGAGACATTATTATGCTAAATTACAACCCTTACGTGATTTAGTAAAAAAACGGAAGGTCATATTTCAGTTATAGCTCTCGAAACTGACTTAGCTACTAGCGAAAATTATATCTTCAAATATAGGTACTTACAGATTTTGTCTTTCTTTCCACTTATTATAACTATCTATAGGTATTCATCATGTTTCATCTGACTGTCGGGGCATATACTATGCGAGAAGGAGCGGGGCAGCAATAGACGCATCAGCGCGGCAGGTACGGGGCGCGCGGGTGATTTCTGATTTTTCCCTGGCGATACGCCCCCTCTTAAGTAATATTTTTTTGCAAACAAGTTTTTCAGCTCTTTTATAAAAAAAAATAACCTCGAAGACGAAAGCGGGAGCAAAGCTCCCGTTTCCGTCTTCTAACCTATCCGCGATCCGAGTCGGTTTTGCCACTAAGTCCCTGTTCCCTACTGCTACTTGAACTTATTCACCACTATCTTGGTATTAGTTGATCTCAGAGAGAAGTTTATTAATACAAAATTTAGCAATAACTACTAGTATGTATATAAATAAATGTGATATTAAACTATATTGCTAAAAACCACTATGATATAAAAGTTTATAAACATAGATAGTAGTAACAGAGATCCTTATGTTGAATAACATTATGAATATATAGACATTTCCAATCCATTTCCATTTCAATTTTTTTCCAACCGATCTTACTTATAACTTAAATTATACATTGAAAAATCAAGAAGTAGTAAACTACATTAAACCTTTACCGAATGTAAAGTTGTGTCAATAAATTCTGATTAAAAAACTACTACGTAGTATTATTTGTCAAATATAAATTATGCGAAGTTAAAATTTGGTCAAAGGTTATTTGACAATAAATAGTAAGCTCAAATAAAACATTTGCCTATTAACTATTTTCCGAAATGATTCTTGGTAAAATGAATATCTGCAAAATATGACTGTGATCAAAGAAAAAGTATGCTAAGTAACATTATGCCAAGCATTGGTTTGCCAACTAAAAATGTTGCAATCAGTTGGTTGGGAAGTGAAATTAGGCGAAAAGTATTTCGGCCAGATGGCAGTACACCGATAAAATTGGGGATGGCCACAATAACCGCACGTGCCGGAAATATGGTCAATTACCACTTTTTTTAAAAGGCGATTTTTTTAATAGTTTCTAATTATTACCAAAGATATTTTGTAATCTTTTTTATAGTATATTAGATGGTTTTAAAACCCGTGTGTTTTTTATCCACAACTTGCCCTTACTTAATTTTTACAGAGCGTCAAAGCTTAACGTGTCCATATTACCCTCACGTACCTTACGTTATGATTATTAACCACTTGAGTGACACTTGAAAATTGGTGATGTGATGTTCTGCATCGCGCTATTGAAGTTTTTAATTTATGTTGTATAAATACAATTTCAGATTCTCTCTGACGGTTCACCATTGTCTTGCAGAAACTTTTTTGACATACATTTGATTTGCATAATGATACTTGGCAGAAGTAACGTTTGGCAGAAACACCCTACGCAGAGTCTACTATGGCATAAATCATTTCGCAGATTTTTATAATATCAAATCTTATATTGGTATAATGTTGATGAGCATAACCGTCTTCTAAACTTATAGTACTTTTGCAGATATTTTTTTGCATAGTGATTACACCAACACATGGGACGACAGACGGACATGGCAAAACTATAAGGGTTCCTTATTGCTTACGAAACCCTAAATACATATGTCTGGCGCTTCGCCGCCCGCTTCCGCTGCACGCTCGCTCCGCTCGCTTGGCTCGCGCGCGCAGGGTCGCGGTAAACCAACACTTCTCCTCGCTTCGCTCGTTGTCGTACCTAACGGTGACTCTGGGACTGTATATCCTTTTTTAAAAGCGAGTCGAGGATTATGCTTGTAATAGTATGCTATAGGATTATTATGGTACTACATAAAATGATGCTAAACCAAAGTCGGCCAAAGTAATGTTCTACAAAACAATGTGCTGCAAAATGTGTCGTAAGCGTGGTAGTTGATGCCAACTATTAGCTCGGAGTAATAAATTTTTTCTTTAATTTAATTTTATAATTTCGTTAGCAGCGTTACTGCTTAATAAAAAAGTAATTTAGTATGGGGTAACACATCGTTACTGACAATTTCTGAATATGATTTATTTTGAAATCGTTGGTGCTGTTAAGTCTTCTGGTAGATGTTGCTACACGCCTCCCCAAGGCGTTTTAAGAAGTAACCGATTGAAAGATTTAGTGGCCGAGACAGATTGTTCCGATAGCTCAGTTGGTTAGTAGAAGTAGTTATAAGTTGCTAATACTAAGGTTGTATGTCATTGAGGTATTCTTGGACGGAGTAATAGGCTTTGGATGCTAAAAAGTTATATAACGCAGTCTTAAAAGAATTACTCTTTATCGCTTTCTAATTTAAAAATATTAGCTGGTAGTTTTTTATATATATATGTGGCCTAGTGGCGCGGATCCCCAGTCCACGGCCCTATACTGGGGGATCAGGCGGTTTATATACTGACGCTGCCTTCTCCACGTTCATCTGCGACAAAGCGTGTGCGCATCTGCTCTTTCTTCGCGCTGTCGCTCCGCTTTCTCTTTTATCGCCATCACCGTCTCGCAGAAATAGCTCATGGCATTCCACGATCCCTCGCTGCTCAGCAAGCATACAGGACACGACGCTTTGCAGCGAGTTCTACCACCCATTAGGCCCCTCTTAAGTCTTGGTGCTCCATGGCCCAGCATCCCAGCAAGTCTTCAAAAGTGTGTAGAGCCGTATCATCGTCGCTGCCGCAGTGGCGACAAGCTGGTGATGGCTCTCTACCTATTTTATGCAGGTAATGACCGACGCAGCCATGTCCGGTCTGTCCGCGTGTGTGTGTGGTGTGGCCTGTATGTCAGGCTTTCGCTTTTCCGGAGGAGCGCCTCTATGGTGTAAGTCCCATAGGGGGAGTATTCCAGCTGGCTTTTCCACCTGTCCCTCTCACGACGCGCCGATCAGGAGTGTGTCGCAGGCTGCGTCTCTCGGTGTCACTCTGGACGAGGCTAGGTCCTACTTGCCGCATGCGAATTTTATTGGGGAAAAGGCATCCGCTTGCTTCGGCAAGATGACGCGGGTTTCCGCGACCAGATGGGGTGTCAAGTTCCGGGCTCTCCGAGTTCTGTACTCGGGGACATACGTGGCCACGATCACGTACGCTGCCGCAATATGGTGCCGATGCTCGTCCTACTTCGTGGTCAGAAGGGCGTTGATACGAACGCAGAGACCGGCGCTAATTTTATTAACGAAGGCCTACAGATCGTGCAGCTCCGCAGCGTTACCTGTGCTTGCGGGCGTTTTACCTGCCGATCTGGAGGTCTGTCGTGCAGGACGGATCGCTCAGGAGCGACACCAACTGGCCCCCAAGGAGCACCGGAGACTCAAGACGATGGTTAGGGCAGACGTCGTTGCTCAATGGCAGGAACGATGGCAGGGCAGTACGGACGGACGCGAGCTGTACGGATTCTTCCCAGACGTGGGCGTGAGGCTACCCGTAAGTTCGGAATGGGTAGAACCGGACTTCGTGGTCTCCCAAGTACTCACGCACGGATGCTTCAGGCAGCGCCTACACAGGCTATTTCATGAGAGCCAATACTCGTATGGACCCCATTATCCAACGTCAAAGATTATTAAATAATCTTTGCCAACGTGAAAGAACCTCAAAGAGTGGTCCCTCATTTGAACAAATTCACTAACTCGAATGAGTTTTTCCTGCCAACACTTTTCCAGAGATACCGTTTGAAACACGTCGCCTTTCCCTCCGTGTGTCAGTAAAAGGCCGCTGGTGCTTGGAAGAGCTCTCATTACGAAACGTGATAACCTTAACACAGCTACTAATTTCGCCGTTCGCATGTACGCAGTCGCACGCGCATACAATTCGGTGCCTTTGACGCTGCTCTGTTTCCTCTCAATGCCATTCATCGCTGTTGTGCTTTCAAGGGCTGCGTCCCGCGAGCTCGTATTCTGCGGGCGCTAGAGATTGAGCCTTGTTGGGGCTGCAATAGGGTTGTTTCCAGCATGTGGCGGTGGAGGAGTTGCGAGGGTGAGGAGGGCGGGGGGAGCGCGACACTCAGCGCTTCCGGCGCGCAATTAGCCGAGACAATGCGCAGCGCCACGCTGCTCTTGTGTTCTACAAGGGACAATCTCGGTGCAGCCGACACAAAAAACTGTTCTTTTGCAGTTACAGATGGAATGTTTTTGATATCCGTCGTGCATGATTCAGATTCATTTAGATTCAGATATTTATTCTGCAAGTAGACCTCGAGATCTTCACTTTACAAGACTACTGTCTGCTGAGAAGTATTAAGAAGCACGAAGCACTACCAACAACTGGGTATTTCATTACTTTTTAACTGACTTCAAAAAATTCTCAATTCGGTTGTATATTTTTTCATATTTTTTTATGTTGTTTACTTCAGAACTCCTTTATGGATCTATATCTGAATCCCTAACGTTTTTTAACCTATTTTTGCATTCCCTAACGTGTTATGTCATAATGATCAGGATTTGTCTTAACACCCATATAGCCCTATCTTTAGTTTTCCTAACATCGTATGGATGATTTTTTTTCCCCATAATCTTATATTTCCTAACGTCACTTGCCATATTGCGCGCGCGGGGTGTCTATTTCTGGTCTGAGGGACACCAGTGAACCCTAACCTAACCGACCTAAAACAGAGTTCGCTTATGACAAGCCATTTTTGTCCGCCCTGATAATGCACGACCCAATAATCCGCGTCCAAAAAAAGTGGACACGGGTTGTCGGGCCATACATTATTTGACAAATGAGTTTTAGGGCAATCATTATATTACGAATAAATATTGTTATACCTATTGATCGTTAGGGCCATTGCCCATTAGGACAACAACACTTAGGATAAATGACATGAGGTGAAACGTTATTAGGGATTTCGACGAATATGTAAAATAACATTAGGGATATTAATCATTATGGTAAAAATGATTCGGGAAAATGAGTTTTAGGGCAATCATTACATTATGGAAAATGATTGTTATGGCAAGTGATCGTTAGGGCTAATGCCCATTAGGACAAAACAGTTCGGGCAAGTGATTTTAGAACAAACGATGTTAGGGATCGCGAGGTAGAGCCCTCCTTTATTTATGAGCAAAGAATCTGATATGATTCCGTTAAAATAGCAACTAATGAAGTGCCAAAGGTCTCAAAATCACCTTTCTTGATGAATCGACGGAACTCCTCAAATATTATCGGCCCACATACCTACAGGCGATTTTGTTTTTTTCTGTGATAATCAATGTTCATGTGGTAAAGTGGAAATATTTTAGTAAATAGTCTTCATTACTAAACGATAACTACGAAACTCAAAAAATAATGTCGCACTTACTCGTAAAAATACACTAAAGGAAATATGAAATAATAAAAAACGAATCTTTTTCCTCGTATTTATATCCAAGCTACCTTTTTACAGCTCTGGTATTGACGAGGCAGCTGCGTACTGTCCCTAGCTGTCAGCGTGACAGCTGTCAATCTTTGCGCGCGACACTGATCGATGCGCGGCCATTTCATATTTCAGGGCGCACTGACGTGAGACTTGGTGAAAAAGCGGTATTGATTACATTGACGTCCAATTCTATTATATAATCTGTGTGCAAGTGCTTTGGTGTAAATAAGTGATATACATATTAACCCAGAACATTAGGTGTTCATGCATATTATCTGCTACGTGCTACCTACAGCTGAGTTACAAACTGAATCCATACTTTTGTTTCAGCATGTGTTATGTACAGTCAGCGTCATATATTAATAGGCTACTCTGGCTGCTACTAACTATATGAGGCTGACTGGTACCTAAAGCTAATCTCACGGTCAAGTTGCCGATGCGTGTCAAAGCCTGATTCCATTAAGGTTATCTGTAGTCTCTCGGTCAAGTTTAAGGGGATGCTTTGATTCGAATCGACCACGGCCTCTAGACAGAAACACGCTTAGATATGCCTTCCGCGCACGAGAAAAAGAGATGCAAAACTCTTCGGGAATGGCTTTTTTGGACAAATTTCGATAATTTATACCTAACCTAGTGAAGTTTTATTAACTTTTTTTTTTTTTATTAGGGAATGAAAGTAACTTTATTAAAATCATTAATATACAAATGGTAAAAATATGTTTTATTTATATTTCATTAAATGATATTTTAGATAAGATAAAATACTATAGTATTAACTTGATTGTGTCGTAAAATAATGTATTGTTTGAGTAGCTGACTAAAAAAGGAAAATAAAGACCCAACATTGGATTTTTACTCTATCGAGGAAATTTTAGACAATCCCGTAACGATTAAATCAGAAAAACAATCATATAGTCAAGAAGCATATATCTGAAAATCAGACGGTATTGTTTCTTTATAGTCAGAAGTTCTGACTCAGAACGGCGTTTCAAAGCACGCGATAATTTCCAATGCACAGCCTTAAGCAGTTTAAAATATCGATTTTCAAAGAAATTAGGACTGCTCTTAAGAAATGAGAAAATATACCAGAGATATTAGAGATACGTAATATTCATATCAAATCCCTCTATGGCACAGAAAAAGCGACAAATAAATGATGTTATTTTTGATGAAACTGGATTTAATAGAAATTATTTTTAATAGAAATCAGACAGTGAATTGAATTAAATAAAGAGCCGTGGAAACATAACATTATATTCAATGATGTTTTCAGAATGTATCCTGTAATGCCATTGATTTGTTTGCTTGTATCATAAAATTGCTTCTAAAAATCGGTAATATCATGTTTGAGGGAAATCAGTGTTTACATTTTTATTTATTTAAACGGCCAAAAAATTAAAATTAAAAAACATGATACCCGCGCTTCCGAGCACGCACTTCCATCTCGCTCACGCTTATGCTCAGTGAGAGGGAGAGAGGACCATGAACCTACGGCGCCTTAACTATTCACATTTGCGTGCGTATTTACGTGCGTCATGACTAGATTAGTTAGTTCCCATACGTCCTACCTTGTACGAGTATCTGTCGTACCTATGTAATGCTGCTATGAATGCTTACAAAAGTTAGTAAAAAGAGGACTGTAATGCCATTGATTTGTTTGCTTGTATCGTGATATTCAATGATGTAAACAGTATGAGGAACAACCAGGAGGAATGTTTCAACACAAACGTTCCTATCAGTAGGTAGATTCAATCCATCAGATTTTCATCTAAATATACGTTTTCCAAAAATATTTCGGTAGTATAGTGGACAAAAAATACATACATTAAGATACACACCTAAAACCAAAGGTGGTTAAGAAAATCCTCTATAATAACATAGTTTCTTTGGACAAATCTAATTTCTTTGGAACTCGATGCCAAAGAAATCCGAAGTGCACAAAAGAAATTAAAAAAAGGGCACAAAACATTTTTTATATCGTAATTATTTTTGATATAATTTCATAGAATAGGTTAGAATAGCACCACCCCATTTCTTTCTGTGGGTGTCGTAAGAGTCGACTAAAGGAACAGGGTTGAATTTTGTTGTGGGCGATGGGCTAGCAACCTGTCACTGCGATATCACATTTTGTCGATCGTATAAAACCGACATTTATGCTAAAAGTGGTTCTGGAACACACATGTATGTATAATTTCATATATCCTACTAATATTATTAATGCGAAAGTTTGGATGTTTAGATGTTTGGATGTTGGTTACTCAATCGCTTAAACGACTCAACCGATTTGATTGAAATTTTGTACGAAGATAGTTTAAAGCCTGGATTAAAATAAAATATAAGTAGCATAAAAACAAACAATAATTTATTCTGCAAATAGTCCAGGCCACAAGGGCAATTTTACATGCCAAACGGTAATTTACAATAAAATAATAATAATCTTAAAAAATAATAATAATAAAAATCGTTTATTTAACAAACAAAAGTTGCACAAGAAACATAGCTTACAATTATTTGGTTAAACTTATGAGTAAAGCTTGTACACTGGTGAGAATTACCGTCGGGCCCAAACTAGGCACAGCCTGTATCTTGGTAACCGAGTTACAAGATTTGACAATCTTACACAATAATAATTTAAAATTTGCAGATTAAGGACCGATATAAACGGTTAACAAACTAAATGTCACTATGTTAATGAAAACAAAACAAAATTGCAAAATATGACCATTACATTCGATATAAGGTCTGTATCAGCATTAACAAGAAGTTAATGACATTAATTCAGTATTCCAGAGATGTATAAGGTCTCTGAGCGTCCAAATACAATTATGAATTATTCTAATGTTCGTAGAGATGTAGGTACACACACGGTCTCTAAGCGTCAAAACAAAACAAAAAAAAAAGGAACATTAATGTAATATTGTCAGAGATGTACAGGGTCAATAACAATAAACCGTGTCAAGATCAGAATGATGTCTCTCGTCAATACGATAATAATAATAACAACACTAGTATTTAAGTACGGCCTATGCCCTTGCAAGCATGAACAGTCCGGACTCCACAAACAGCACCCGATCACGAGTATGACGCATATCTCATAATTTCTATCCCGGGTCCACGCAGACGAAGTCGCGGGAGGAAGCTTTTTTATTTATATTTGACATATAAATGTAAGCAATCGCACATACGTTAAAAAAGTTTAAAAAATACGGCTTTTTTAACATTAACTCGATTAGGTACCGAAGTAATTACACACACACACTATTCACACTACATACTTAGTATAAAACAAAGTCGCTCCCCGCTGTCTGTCCCTATGTATGCTTAGATCTTTAAAAATATTCAACGGATTTTGATGCGGTTTCTTTTAATAGATAGAGTGATTCAAGAGGAAGGTATGTATAATATAGTACCCGTGCGAAGCCGGAGCGGGTCGCTACTATATATACAAAATAATTTAGTGACATACGTGCAAAGATAGTCTGCAAAGATAGTTTTCGGGTGGAAGATGGTAACTAAAGGGTGCGGGGACATAGGTATGAATTGTTCAAATGGTAAGAATGGTTAGATAGCGTTATGTTATGACAGGCTGATCAAGTTGGCCAAACTAATTAGGTCTTATTTGGTTGGACAAAATTAATTTTATGATAACTCTTGATTAGACGGTTCAAGAAAATATGGAATTAACCATCGCATAATTCAACATTTATACCCACGGGAAAAACTATCTGGAGGGTAAACTACCTGAAGGGTAAACTATCTGGAGGGTAAACTACCTGAAGGGTAAACTATCTGGAGGGTAAACTACCTGAAGGGTAAACTATCTGGAGGGTAAACTACCTGAAGGGTAAAATATCTGGAGGGTCAACTACCTGAAGGGTAAACTATCTGGAGGGTAAACTACCTGAAGGGTAAACTATCTGGAGGGTAAACTACCTGAAGGGTAAACTATCTGGAGGGTAAACGAATTAAATATTACAATGTTAGCCGTTTCCAAATTGAAACACAGTCATGGACGCACCAAGAGCTTAGATTTTTCGACATTGACAATTTGTTTAAATATGTTCCGTGTGATAATCTGCCATGCCATGAGTGCCATGGTAACTATACAGTCTGCTGGGAATGTAGTTTCTTAGAATGATCTCCTCCCAAATAAAAACTTAACCCTCGAATAATAAATATCTTAGAAGTTAACATGGGTGGACATGATATTTCAACACTTCTTTAGATTGGAAGGTTGTACGGCAATCGTATACACTAGGTCTAGTAGGTTTCTTGACTCTACTAACTTGGCTCAGTTAGCCTCCAACTCCAGATGGCAGGCTAGTGATGATGATGATGATGATTGTTGCACCGAAACCGTGGAAGTGGTCTTTACTCTTGACAATCCAATTAACATACTATCTACTATACCCATATTGAATTGGTTGATTCATTTTGTCCGCCGGCGCCGCGCTCGTCTGTTTACTCGTCCTTGTCGCGAGGTGTTTTAAAACAACTACTCAGCCAGTGTCGCATTTCTATACCCTCGGCTGGGTAGGGCTGCCACTTCTCCTAAAATATATTTAAATTTTTGTCAAAAATCAACTGAATGTATATTTTTCTTTTAATTCAATACAAATAGTACTTGTCCACTCGTGCAATATGAGTATAATTTATATTCAATACAGCTTACACATTAAATGTTTTATTAAGCAGAAACGTCCGCTAACGAAATTCCAAATTTCGGTCATATAGTGGAAGATTGAAAAATTATTCGCCACGAGCGGGATTTGAACCCACAACCTCTGGAATCCGTCCATTATTATGTAATTGGAAATTGAGATAACATTGTTGAATAATCGACACTATGCCACTCGTGAGTCTATACACTGTACTATACAGGATGTTAACGGGGTCATGATCCGGAATGACAAAAAGCGAATAAGATGATCATACTGAACAACCTTTCCCATGGGACCAACCACGAAATCGCAAAAAAAAAAGAGCCAATTAAGAGTTAACTGTGAGTTAACTGCGATTTAATTGAGAGTTAATGTATGGAATACCTGGTTTTTTTTTGCGATTTCGTGGTTGGTCCCATGGGAAAGGTTGTTCAGTATGATCATCTTATTCGCTTTTTGTCATTCCGGATCATGACCCCGTTAACATCCTGTATACTTAGCGAAAAATAAAATGGTCGAAGCCATTAATCAATATTAAAATAAGTAGATACAGATGACGATACCTACTACTTTCGATATGTAAACATGGTGAAAGTGGAGGAGCAGAGAATTTTATCCAAGAATTGTAACCAAGTACACAGTGTGCTGAAAGACGTTATGGTTTAGAATGAATGGTAGGTATTCTTCACATAATGTTTTCAAAATCTTCAGTCTGTAGCCCTATAAATTCCACGATCCATTCTTGTTGACGTGTCTTTTAAACTGAGCAAACAGCAGCGCGCTCGGGTTTCGAATCGTCTTTAAAACAATACTTCGCTGCGTCTCCGGCAAACACGCTCTTGGCACACCATTCACGTCCTTCCAGCCGCGGCTTACCACTCGTCCCGTATATCGCTACTCGCAAATTCGTACCTAATATATGTAACCGCAGGTCAGATGTGTAGGTACTGGTTCGCTGAGGCGAGTGGTTGTAAGTGTCGTCAATAGTAGCAGGAAAGATTCTCTGCGGGACATGGACATGGAGCATGATCATTTTGTCGACGCCATGGGAACTTTGCAAGACAGTTTTGCTCGAACACTGAAGGACTGTGGAGGAAGAAATATACGAGTATGAGTTTGACAGCAAAGGTAAAAAGGTCTCAACGGCATACCTGGTTCCTGATGGCCAACTATCTTACTCCACTGACATGATCTATGAGTGTTTAGGCTGTTGGGTATAATTTCCAATAGATTACCCATCGTTGGACACGCTTACAAAGTGAGTACGTACCAAACCCAGACAAAACGGTTTTCCCGGCCATCACTTCACATCTCTTGCGATGATCACTATACCTTTCGCTTGCGAAGAACACTGTACACGTGAGCAAATTAACATTTTAGGTGCATTAAGATCTGTCGACGTCTGCGATGCACTTAACTGTCGTCAAAAAAGGAAATCTCAAAGGTAACCATCCTAGTTTGTCTGTGCTTGCGCAATCATTATCATTAAGGGCGAGTAGTCAGTGGTGTGGTTGTCGCGGCGAGTCGGCGACACACCGGTAACGAGCCCGCGTAAATAACCCGCGCGACGCGACAGGTGGCAAAAACTGGGAAACAATCAAAAGGCGCCGAGAGTGTAGTCGCGGTTCGCGCGCCCGATTCGCGACGCGCTGGAAATATAGGTAGATAAACATCCCACACAAAGTCTTAGCTTCATTTATTTTTTGTCTGCTTACAAGAATAATCTTTAGGTCCCTAATCCATTCCAGTTTAAGGATGAATATCCACCGGAAATGTGTTTTTATTACATTTCACACGAGTTGTCAATTGTATGATAATTCATCTTCGGTTATAAAGATATACCTAATAGGTAGTTATGTTATCCTTTGATACTTTATTAATAATCTGAACATTTGAATTTATTGCAGAACATTTAAATAAGTAGGTATTAGTCACTACTCACTACTTATATAAAAAAACTTGGAAGTAATGAGACTGCTTTCAATTTAACATACCAATGCATATATTCCCCAAGTGGTATAACTGCTCTTTCAAAAAAAAATTGATAATCCGTTTATGTAAACTCAGGAAGTTTGCTAATCGTTTGGTGAGGTAGGGCATAGCGAAATGTCATCCCGCTCGAATTTGGAGCAGCCCAACTGGGGAAGTACCTCCGCCTTGCAGAAGACCACAGCCATAATAACACTACTACTTGCTCTGTAGTGGTGTTGTGTTCCTGGAGGTGAGCAAGGTCGCCAGAGCTCCCGAGGATGCGTTGTGTTGAGAGCGAGGGAATTTGTTCCTTTAGCTCTCAACACAGCGCATCGTCAAACATATCAAGGGTCAGCAACGCCCATGTTACTGCTTTGGAGTTGCATGCGTCTATAGGCTGCGGTGTCCGCTTACCATCAGGCGGGCGGTACTCTTGTTTGCCACCGTCATTGTATAAAATAATATTAATAATAATAATCCGAAATAATCATGTAAGGCGCCGTAGGTTCAGCGAAGTTAAGCGAACAGAGTTTTTGAAACAATATAATGCGTCTGTTTATAATAATATGGTTTCAAAAAAATACGAATAGTAATCTTGAGGCTTTTCTGCAGCGAGATCAGTGATTCGAAACATGATAAAGCAATTTTTGCTCGATAGAAAAAAAATCACGAACATAGGTGATATGTACACATACACTTAAAATATTCGTTACAAATGATGGAAAAAAGCTAAAAATATTAAAATTGCTTATAAAAATCGGCAATACCATGTTTGAGAGAACTCAGTGATTATTTTTTTATTTATTTTTAACGGCCAAATACTTTTAATTAAAAAACATGATATCGGCGCTTCCGAGCACGCACTTCCATCTCGCTCACGCTTATGCTCAGTGAGAGAGAGAGAAGACCATGAACCTAGGTACGGCGCCTTAACGATAGGAATTTATATTAAAGTACCTATGGTCCGTGGTCGGGCGAACAGCACAGCATGTTGTGGGAACAATAACCTGACCTATAGGCCTGTTAATCTACATTTCGTTTAAAAATCATAAAGTCGTAGTGTACATACACTGTGCAGATAGTAATTACGTTAGACCAAATGAATCGCCCAAGATTGAGTAGTAGACAAGCCCATCGATAAATCCAGAAAACATTTTTTTTTGCTACAAACTCACAGCCTTCGCATCAGGCAGTCGAATCGCTTCCATTCCGCACGCAGAACCGCCCGCTCCGGATCAGACGCGCCGCCGCCGCTCACTTAAAAAGCCCGCCGTCCAGCGCCCGCCGACTGCGCTTACGACCTTCTGCGACAAGCGCCGCTTTGATCCGCGACAATTACCCCCCACCACCACCTCCGCAAGGAAACTCATTTTCCAAAGACGAAGCCTACACTTATTAGACTAGCGCACACTTACAACCGCGTGCCACGAGCGAGCTAATACACCTTAAATCTTAATGCGTTGGGTTCAGAATGAAACTGCTTGGCTTTAGAATATCGTAAACTCTCATTTGTTTCCTCGCACATTGACAACTTTATATATACAGGTCGTAACACTGCCCCTCGCTTTTATTTATGAAGGGATATGAGTGAGTTTTATCTGTTTTCTTGTTGTAGGGGCGCAAGGAAGTGTCGGTTGTGATCGCGCCGCGAATAGGCCGTCAATCATCGCCGATACTGACAAAGGAAAAATTCTTTTGTGACGGAGTGCAGTGATCAAAGAACGCGAACTCCTGTTGGGCTCATTTTAGCGGATTTACGGCGATATAAATAGCCGTGGCATGCTCATGTTCCTATTTGCTCCGCGCGCCGGCGCTCTCCTAGGTACGGCGGTAAATAATAAAATATAATTGGCAAAAAAATCGGTTGCGATAGGGCACTTACAGGTGAATAGTAATCATCATTAAATTGTTTTATTAAGCAGAAACGTCCGCTAACGAAATTTCAAATTTCGATCATAGTGGAAAATTGAAAAATTATTCGCCACGAGCGGGATTTGAACCCACAACCTCTGGAATCCGTGCATCGCTCTGCCAATTGAGCTACTGTGGGTCCCGTTAATGGCGATGAATCTTTCAATCCCTTCCACTATTGTATTTAAACACCCTAGGGAGGCTCGTAGCGACATCTACCGCGAAGTTACTACAACTTCTGAAACGGCACCAACGTCTCAAGTTACATTGAGAATCGTTAGTAACAATGCACTACCCCATTTTTAACATTAAATTGTTTTATTAAGCTGAAACGTCCGCTAACGAAATTTCAAACGATCATAGTGGAAAATTGAAAAATTATTCGCCACGAGCGGGATTTGAACCCACAACCTCTCATCTCTCGTCGATGGACGGATTCCAGAGGTTGTGGGTTCAAATCCCGCTCGTGGCGAATAATTTTTCAATTTTCCACATGATCGAAATTTGAGTAATCATCATCACCATGAGAAATAGAAGGTACTTAGCACAATCTCACCAAAACATATTTTCACATTGTGTGACATGTCTCCTACTGTACTATCGACAACTCAGCTAACTGACCATCGGTGCACCTTAAGTGCATTGTAATAAGGTTCTAAACATAGGATGGTCAGTGTTGTCGTTTGTACCTACATTACATACTGTACTGCTTATTTCTCGAGATCTAAAAATTACGATATAGATACCAGAAGCTCTTTAAGATTGTGACCGATGTCCAGAAAGTTATATAAATATAAAATAAAATAAACAAATATTTGCGGACAATCTTACACAAATCGACCTAGTCCCAAACTAAGCAAAGCTTGTACGTATACGTACTATGGGTACTAGACGACGATAAACATTACACATACCGCTAAACGTCACGGTCTAGCTTCTTTAGACAAACGTCGAATATTCATTGATCAATTTTTTTATAAGCTACTAGCTTCCGCCCGCGACTTCGTCTGCGTGAACCCGGGATAAAAACTATTCTATATTTTAATCCAGGCTATTAAATATCTTCGTGCAAAATTTCATCCAAATCGGTTTAACCGTTTAAGCGTGATTGAGTAATAAGCATCCAAACATCTAAACATCTAAATATCCAAAATTTCGCATTTATAATATTAGTAGGATTAAACAACTACATTGACTCACCCCTTCTTCTTGAAAGTATAACTAAAATTGCCTCGCTGCATTCCCTGTCGCCACCCCTTAACATTCCACTTCAGACTTTGCCGCACCAAGTTTGCCAAAAAAAACACATTCTTTAGACGAGCATGTCAAGATTATAACGCCAACTTTATTAGTTCAGATATTTTTTCTCTATCATTTGGTCAATACCGCAGCGATCTGCGTAGCCTGATCTACACACAATAGTTTAATAATTAACTCCTGATTGTAGTGCATGACTTAGAAACACTAAGTTAATTAATAACATTTATTTGTATAACTAAGCCATGGTAAATGTAGCATTACAATATGTAACAACTTAGGTATATATAACTGCGAAATAGACATGCCGGTACTTACCCACTCTGTTTCGACACATGTAAAAATACTTTTTGTCTGTACCTATAGGTTTAATCGTATAACTTATACTTAAGCTAATATAATCCTGTAAACAACCGTTTGTTTCCTAAATAAATTAAAAAAAAAAAAAAATAATAATAAAGCTGAAGAGGGTCGAAAGTCTGTACATGCAAGATATTCGAAAAAAATTGGCTGAGGATACTTAGAATCGATACCGGAACACGTTCTAACAGCTTTTTGAATTTTTGTCTGTTTATCTGTTTGTCTGTTTATGTGACCGCGCATCACGTGAAAACGGCTAAATGGATTTGGATGCAAACTTTACTAATTTGTCGAGAAAATTCCCGGCCAGCTTTTAGGCTATAAAAAATATAAAGATAAAGTTAACCCCTTGGCGTTGAACTTTGTATGGGAACTCCTCGAATCTATGAGCTTAAGACATTGAACATTGGCAAGCATATAGTTGACTAAAAGTAAAAAGAACCCCATTCAAACTTGTAGCAAAATAATATAGATAAATCGTGAAAAAACTCATGATCTAAAATAGTGCTAGGCGGCTAAACACTATATGTATATTATGCAAAACTGATTGATACCTCCACCGATAGTAACTGTTAGACATAAGAGATCTAATTATATTGGAAATTCAGTCACTGACGACGTCGCCTTCCTATATTTGCTATGAAATCAAAGGTCATCTAAACTATTATTTTTTAAAGTAGAAAATTCCCGTGACTTTCTGAAATATTATTGGGAGCGCATAAGGAAAGGTTAAGACGCTGTCAACACCAAAATGCCCTTGAGGACTTTGGATAGCGTGATAGATAGTGTGATAGATAGATAGATGTCTATTTGTATCGGAGTAAACGAGAGCGAGTGTTACTGGGCGGCCCGGTTTTTGAAGATAGTACATAAATATTGAAATAAAAAAAGGGTGGATTATTTGTGAAATATGACTCGCTAGCGGTTTAGGTATGAATACGTTGAATTCATGTTTTTAATTGCAGACCCATACGTCAAACAAATAAAGACATACTTACTTAGAACCGTTGAAAGTGATTTTAACCCTTAAATGCATGATTTTTTGTACAACTTTTTAATAAATTGAAATAGATGTGTCATGTTGTATAGATTGAGGGAAAAATAAAGAAAAAAATCATAGTATTTAAAAAAACATATACAATATACGATGCATATATACATCATTATGCATTTAAGGGTTATGACCAATCTTTGCAATTATTTTCTATCGAGCCGACTTCGTCCAATTATGTATCGAGCCCTTCCACGGTCTTTGAAATATGGTCAATATTAACATAATTATATTTTATTTCATGTTCTAGAAAAAATTTTTTTTTTTTTTTAACTGCTTAAATAACATCAATTTCACTAAATTAGGTCTTGTCAGCCTCTTAAAAGCTAAGCGCGCTAAAGGGATATTTTGGGCCTTTCATTCCTACGAAAACCTCAGCCTTCGCTTCGCTTCTTCGCTTGCCTCCCCGTTTACCTTTGGGATTTCGGCCCTCAAGTTTCTTTTGCAAGACACCGGAAGATAATGAGTGTCCTTAGAGGTCATTGCTCGCATTGAGACCGCTCTCAGAAGGGTTGCTTTGGGCCTTTCATTCCAACGAAAAGGCCTTGCTTGCCTCGCCGCTCACCTTCGGAACTTTGGCCTGGGATTTCACTTGCAAGACACCTGGGGATAGTAAGTGTACGTGAGGGCTTGCCCTCAGGTTTCGCTTGCAAGACACCGGGAGATAATGAGTGTCCATCCATGGGGGCGCATTTAGAGCGCTTTCTGAAGGAATGCTTTGAATCTTTTATTCCAACGAAAAGCACGGACTTCGCCCTTCGCCTCACCACACGAAATTTTATTTAGCTAGCAAATAAAGAATAATAAGAATGCCTGAGACTTGGTACTACGAAATATCTCACAACTTTTTACGGTGATGGAAGAGTTTCGAGACTTGGCCTCTTTTTTACATGGAATGTTTTTATGGGATCTCACTTCTTTTTGTAGATTGTTTGTCCCGTTCACTGCAAATATAACTTTGTAATCCTATATGTTTATATGGGATTACAATAGTTATTTACGATACAAATGCCGAAAATAGGAAATCCGCAACGAGTGGAGATAAATTAAAACACGACCGAAGGGAGTGTTTTAAATCGACACGAGTTGCGAATTACCTATTCGCACGTGTATCGTACAACGTTTTACTGTACATATGGCTCTTTAAAGTTTCGACATATGCACGAAAAGTGCTGTTTTCCGCACTAGTGCGGGAAAGTCGCACCATATGTACTGTAATAGGTATTTACGATACAAGTGCCGAAAATAGGAAATTCGCAACGAGTGGTGATAAATTAAAACACGACCGTAGGGAGTGTTTTAAATCGACACGAGTTGCGAATTACCTATTCGCACGTGTATCGTACAACGTTTTACTGTACATATGGCTCTTTAAAGTTTCGACATATGCACGAAAAGTGCTCTTTTCCGCACTAGTGCGGGAAAGTAGCACCATATGTACTATAAAGTTATTTACGCAGTTTATTTGTTGCTCCATTCACTGCAAATACAAAGTTAAGTATGCAGTTGGTGTATCTAAAAAACTGTACTTAATTTGCAATTTTTTTTAGTGTTCCCTTGATTTATACACTTAGCACTAATTGTATTCTTGAAGCTTCTATGTCTGCTAGAAGTGCCTTAGACTTTTGATGATAGGCCGTAAAAGATAGCTAATGACCCAACCTACCTGTCGTTTTAATTTGGCAAACGATGGAGCAAACACCCTGTATTGTGTAAATTAAAACATTCTAGGTACACGTGCTGGTACGTATTGTATATGCTGGAATACTCGTATATGGTGACGGCTGGGTGAAATATATCTGAGAAAAATGTATAAGACCCCTCATTAAAATTAAAGCTTGTAAGCTTCCTGTGGTTTAATAATATAAACTAACGACCAATTTTACCTGTTTCCGCTTATCCGTTTTGCTACTTGAAGATGGAGAAAGGTTTGAAACTACTATTTACTCACCGCAGAGAGCCAATTTGGGAAAAAAACTGGCGCCACCTCGTGGGAATACCGATATTCGGATCAACTCTGCAATTGAATACTTGTGTTGACTTTTTGCAAAACGTCTAATGTCTCGGCGGAAGCGGTGTGTTTGTTTAGGCGGCGGTCGAGAGACGCGAGGATGTGGCCAACAGAATACACTACACGCTCGATTGTTATCAGTGTAAATATTGAAAACATTAGGCTATACAATGTTGATCCAACTGAGAGCATCAGCGGGTCTTTTATCAGTGGGCTGGTTCATTTAAGTTGCGGTCGCGAATTCAATATTACCTACCTATATATTTATGTCAAGACCACCTGCTTAGGCCGTGTAAATAGGCAATTTTAACTATGCGGTAATGAGCGGTGCGGAGCTGAAGGCAAGGTTAAGAGAATAAATTTAAAGACAAACCAAATTGTTAATTAAGAAGAGCTGAAACTGCTTACCTTTGGGTTTTTGGTGTGCAGCTCACGGTGTGCAGCGCGGGCGGGCGAGGAGCTCGAGCAAACGATATTCGGTCAGGAACAAGCACAAACACTATTTTGTTCACAATTTATTTGCAGCGATGAGAATATTGTTCGGTGACATGCGTGAGGAAAAGATTTGACACTGACACTACTTTTTTTCTTCTGAAGTATGAAGGCGGTGTAAACAGTCTGAGCAGCTTTTAAGAAAAGAGGCTAAAAGGGATTGTGCTCTGACCACCAAAAGAATGCATATATATATGGACATAATGTCAGTGTGTATATTTTGTAGACTAAGGGTGGGTTGCACCAAACCGTCCGCCTGTAAGCGGTGTCCGTTAAAATGGGAGTTTGTATGGGATGACAGCTGCCGGCGTCATATTTAACGTAGATCTGTCTGTAATGGTAAGCTGGTGCAACTCGCCCTGAGTACAATGAAACACATCGTCGACGTCTTAGACCTACTGCTTCCCCGCACTACTTCCATACGTGCCGGAATCTAGTTGTCGCCAGCATTCCTCACATGTCACGCGATCATTCCGTCAGGGGAACTGACACCGCGTGTTGTATACCTACCTAACCTATACGTGGCATGTAGCGGTGGCGTAGTGTACTTGTACATTTGGTACAGTCAACAGCAAAAGTAGATGATGATCAAATTAGTGAAAGTGACAAGGTAAGGTACTAAAATGAGCATCTATACTTTTGCTGTTGATGACTATACAAGTAATAATAAAAATGCTTTCAAATATCTTTTTTTTTTAATACGTTTGACCAAACAGAGCGCAAGGATACCTTACGGTAATTTGGTTGCTGATTTTAGAGTTTAGTTTTGTGCTAATATAGGTAGTTAGTTACTTGCGGGAAACAAACATCATACAGAGCATATGTAGGTATATTACTATAATTATTATTTATTTTGTTACCTTCTATTACGTGATCTTGATCACTCAGCTACATACACTACACTTCACACAAGATGGCACGACGTACCGTCATAAGATTGAATTTCGCCGCATGAATAGAAGAATCCTATATTTTTTTTTTTGTATTGTGATACTAAGCTTGCGTGTCTCGGGCTCAGGCAGAATATCAGTGCTTCTCTCGAAAGAGCGAAGCGTATAACTGAGCCATGAGCCCTTTTGTTTTGCTGCAACACACACAGCAATTAATTGTAATATGTTGTTTTTTTTTTGATATGTTACTATTATGTCTATTCTGTTCCATATTGTGAATCGGGTATTTGATATAATTTTGTTTTTGTACGATGTTGTTTCTGTGTCTGTATGATTGTAGCAAACAAATAAACGTTTTATCTATATATCTATCCACAAATATACTAGTTAGCCATCTGACTCTAGTCTCGTTTTGGATAATTCCGGTCTTAGATGACCTCCGCGACTTATGTACCAAAAACGGGTCTACAGAGCACTTATCAAGTGACATACAAGGAGATAAGTTTACGCTGTCAGAATGTGATCTGTCAGGCAGTCGTAGACAAAAAGCGTGTTGGGTGTTGTGTTGGTGTAACCTCAGGGCAACGGAAGCGCGGGCGCCGGCGCCGCGCCAGCCGGCCGGGCTCAGCCTTCTCTGCTCCTAAAGTAGCTTCTACTCGTCGGTAGCTGGGCTCTAGTACAAGTCGATCCCCACGTTCGTAGCAACTATGCACTATCGGAGATCAGAGTTACACTGGACTGCATGCACCACAGCCGTGGATAGGAGGTGAATTGCGACTCTCTCCGTGGCGCACGGCACAAGCGGAGAGCGATCACCGTTGTGGTGGTTTTGCTGTTTAGTTTCTAGAAACTCACTTCAGTTTCAGCAAGAATGCGCTACTGATATATCGAAATTAGATTGGGATCGTATTGGTTGGTGCACTCTCGCGTGAGATTACGAGTAGCCAAATATGTGAGAGAGTTACGCACTGATACACAAATTCGGATAGAATATCTGCTTTGCCCTTGACTGGTAGAGAATGCTTTGTGACATTAAGCTTTTATTCCAATTCCAATACATATATAACCAAGTAACAAGTTCTCTTCTGTATGTCACTTAAACATTGTTATACAATAGGCATCATAAGACAAACGAATGTCTCAGCTTACGAAAGCACCCGACCTGGTAGGTGAGCATTTTCAATAATTCGTGCACACAATTAGCGTGAATTGTTAAGGTGTCAGTTTTGTAACGGCAATTAAACATTCAGTTTGTATAAAAACTAACTTTTTCTGTTTAATTTATGAATGATATGCCCTACATAGAAGTAATATGCACCAATTTCCAATATGGTATCAAAAAGTATGCGGCTTGCTCAAATGAATAAGAACACATTGGCCACGACATGTTGTCGACTTGTCAAGTCAACCAAAACAATGTCTGTTGTAGGGCCAGTTATCTACAATAAACTACCCTCCGAATTGAAAGAAATAGAAAACGATGTGACATTTCTCAATAAACTAAAAAAATGGCTGTATGACAAATCTTTCTATAATATTAGTGAGTATTTATAATACCTTGTAATAATAATAATTTGTATCATTGTAGGACGTTGACATTTTGTAATTTGTAATTTATAAATATGACCTAATTAGAAAAATCAAATTAATTTGACATAATTAACTATTATAATTCATATTATTTTTGTTTGACATGTAAAATGTTATATTTTATTAATAAATGAGTATGAGTATACACGTTAATTAAATGTGAAAAAAGTTCATTTGCACATGATTTGTATTCTTAATTTTCGTTACAAAACTGACACCGAGTTAATTTTTGTTTAACAACTCACTCTAATTGGGTGCAAGAATTATTGAAAATGCTCAGGTACATATACCTACATACCTCCACAAATACATAATATGTGAATTTGCACCTCACTTATATAAAGTTCTAGGTAATAGCCACGACCAGTGAGCTAGGTACTTTTCTATAACAAATGGCACGTAACTTCGTAGCTTAGCTTGACCGTCTGCTCTAGTTGAAAAATGACCTTAGCAAGTGGTCCGCTCGGACGCCCACTTCCGCTCCCGCGCCCGCCGCCGCCCGTGCCGCGGCGCGGTAACCCGACCCGGGTCGGAGATCGCCAGTAATGAACTGCTAAATACAGTGTCAACACGTCACGGCTATATTTAAATTGACATCTCACCACCATCTCAAAACACGACTCCTGTTTGGAATTATTTGTCTTATAGTTTGTCACCATTTCAATTCTAGATTCAATTTGTATATAGTACTTATATTACTTAATTTTCTACCGGAACATAATTGTTGTATTACAAAAAAGAGCCATTCGTTCTATATATACTCGTAGGTAACCTGTGAGCAAGAGAATTTGTGACAGAACTCTAGAAAAATTAGCATTTTAATTTTAACAGTAGCGTTATGATAATATTTATTGTTTATGTCATTAAGAACATAGATTCATTTTGTAAAAAATCTGATATCCGTAATATTAATACACGAAATATTTTTTATAGTAACTAAAAAGTTTTATGCTCGTAAAGTATACAAGTCTTTTTCGAAATGTATCCATTTTTGTAAGTAACTAGCTGTTGCCCGCGACTTCGTCCGCGTAGAACTTCAGAAAAACTATTGCTATTAAATTATTTTAGGCGTAACCTTAATTACCGCTGTCCCAAACAAACTTCTACCATCTTAAGGGACGATTTCCTTGATAAAAACTATCCTAAATCCTTCCACGGGTCTCAAATTATCTCTATGCCGATGTTCATTCGGTTCTGGGTTTTTAACGTAAAAGGTTTAAATTGCTAAACCTACTTAAGATTGAAATATCCGTTTTTAAAAATATAATTAGGTACGTATTTTAAGTAAGTACTATGATCAACAGACGTTTCTAACTATTTACTTGAATTGGTTTTTTTTATAATGTATCAAAGGATTATTTTTATGTCTACTAAGCTATATTACCTACTATTCTTTTGCCTAAATCCGTTTAGTAGTTTTAGTTACGTTAGTCCGGGCGGCCTGTATAGTTTTAAAAGCAAAATTATCTTATACCAAAAGACAGAACTTTCCATCTCCTCGAGTCCCCATTTAACGGTGTTAGAGAATAAATTATTTTACATATCTCATGCTCTGAAAGTGGGTAGTTGTTGTTCTAAAAAGTGTGCAGAAAGTGATACGTTTCTGCTCTAGTGCAGAAAAGTAGTGGATTCCTATTAGTCCTCTCCTTATAAGCATTATGCGGTAAACTAATTCTAATAAATATCAATACTTACCCCGCTACTGACAAAGGGAAATTATTTTATTCCTACTAGTTCATGGAATTTATTTGATTAAATATAAAGTAAGTTTATTAATTTCTGCTAACGAAATTATACATTTTTAAATAAAGGAAAAATTAAAAATTTAATGCTCCGAGCCGGATTTGAACCGGCGACCACAGGCATTCATGGCCCGTCGCTACTAACCAACTGAGCTATCGGAACAATCCGGTTCGGCCACCAAATCTTTCAATCAGTTCCTTCCTACAACGCCTTAGGCGTGTAGCGACATCTACCAGAAGACTTAGGCTTCTTATCGGCACTAACGTCTCAAATTATATTGATAAATCGTCAGTAACGATGCGCCACCCCATACTAAATTAATTTTGTATTAAGCAGTTACGCTGCTAACGAAATCTTTCAATCAGTTCCTTCCTACAGAGAGAGATTTGGTGGCAAATGGTATTTGGTTATAAAAACATGAGCAATATTTTTGATTTCAAAATTAAAATCGTAGGTTTATTATCTGTAGGTATGTCACGTGACCGAATTACACCATCCATACTACAACTATATACTATATTATATAATTATTATAAATGCGAAAGTGTATGTGTGTGTTTGTTTGTTTGTTTGTTTGTCCGTCTTTCACGGCAAAACGGAGCGACGAATTGACGTGATTTTTTAAGTGGAGATAGTTGAAGGGATGGAGAGTAACATAGGATAGTTTTTTATCCCCGTAATCATCTCCTAAGGGGGTGAAATGAGGGGGTAAAAGTTTGTATGGAGCTGCGATATAAACGAGTTCCACGCGGACGGAGTCGCGGGCAGAAGCTAGTACGAGTATAACTATAAGCGCGAGCGAGACAGATATTTGCCTCTTTATTTAGGACAGGTGAGATGGGACTATTCTTTGGGCTCGGATGACGTCACGGTAACGGCGGCTGACGTTTTTGACTTGTAAACTTCGAATAAACATATTGTTTAATTTTCCGTCTGTTTTTTTTACTTTCCTCGTATTCGATATGAAAAGTAGAGTGTTTAACTCGGGTGAAAGTCACCCATTTCTGACTCGAACCATTGGCTTAACTATATGATATTGAACTTTGAAATGAAAATGTCGGGGGTTTTTCAACTTTTCTAATTTAACAATGATTATTTTAATTTGTAATAAGGAAAATTCGAAAACATTAAATTGGATTGCTGAAAAATCGTTACAATTTCACATATTGTATACACCATATAACCAGCGTAGGTATAACATGCTGAGATGGTCGAACCAAATAGATGTCCTTCAAGAATGATCAAAAATGTAAACAAACAACTGTCAATGTCAAAGTGGCATTCCAGGGGCATAAAATCTTTTTTATCCAATGTATTCACCAAATAAAAATTACTAGCTTCTGCCCGCGACTCCGTCCGCGTAGAACTCGTTTATATCGTAGCTCCATACAAACTTTCACCCCCCATTTTAGGGAAGTGCGGGGTTAGAAAGAGACAAAAAGTAGCCTATGTCACTCTCCATTCCTTCAACTATCTCCACTTAAAAAACCACGTAAATTCGTCGCTCCGTTTTGCCGTGAAAGACGGACAAACAAACAAACAAACACACACACTTTCGCATTTATAATATTAGTATGGATGCATGATTTTAACTGACAGATACAACTATAGGCCGAAAGACTTTCGGATATCAATAGTATTTTGACAGGAATACAAGGAGGAAATAAAACAGTTAATAAATAAATAAATAATAATAAATAAATATTAGGGGACAATCTTACACAAAATCGACCTGGTCCCATAGTAAGCTCAATAAGGCTTGTGTCAGGGTACTAGACGACGATATATTTAATAGATATAAATACTTTAATACATAGAAACCATCCATGACTCAGAAACAAATATTCATGCTCATCACACAAATATTTGCCCTTACCGGGATTCGAACCCAGTACCTTCAGCTTCGTAGGCAGCGTCACTACCGACTAGACTAACCGGTCGTCAAATATAAATATTTATATATTTTTATTAATATATTTTTTTATTTATTTATAGCTAATTCATCATCATAAGTTTCTCATTAGCGGACATAGAACTGCGTGGCCTTTTCTTCGGCGGTGAAAGATTGTCCTTTGTTTATATTTGAAGGGCCTGGCTGAGGTTCCATAGTCCATGATTTACCAAATAGAAAATGTATAACAAAATAAAACCATAACGTAAAACACTTAACAGCAGAACACATGAGCATAAACGAAAGGGAGGACATCTACAAACCAAATCTCGTCTACAAATATCAGACCGAAAACAAAGTAATAAAAATAGAATGGCCGCTATGACATGACACGGTCTACGCATGCTTATGTTGTATGTTCAGAAATATTTAATGATTTATCAATCACTATGAATGTTTGCAAATTAAACTAATAGGAAAGCGGTAATTGTTTTAATTACTAACCAAATGTTTAAAACTTCTCACCATTACCAACAGCATAAATTAAAACTCCACATATTTTATTTAAACAACGACAATACGTAATAAAAAAAAATATTTTGGCTTAATAATTTAGTAAAATATTTTTGACTATTCATACGATATTAATATGATAATATTTATGAGTAAGTATTTCAACGATTTTAGACTTACCACTGCTTGCCTTTTTTTTTGGTGGCAACCCATCTGTTTACATTTTTGAGCTCGAAAATCATCTCAGACTTTAGTGCTACCTATGCTTTAAAATCTGTGCAATATTCTAAATTCAACAGACCTGAAAGTAGTGTATTTTGTGTGCAATATTCTAAATTCAACAGACCTGAAAGTAGTGTATTTTGCACATTTTAAGAGCATTCTAAGATACGGTCTGGAGGTGTGGGGAAACAGTGTTATCATAAACATTATATTAAGTAATATTGCAAAGCCATAAGATGTATCGATAAAGCTAAACCCCAGGAACACTGACGTCAACTGTTTGTATGACATAAAATAATGACAGTCATATCATTATATAATTTCTTAATTATCATATTTTATCTATAAGAACAAATCTAACTAACAGTGTGGAAACAATAACAGACTGCATGCTTTAAGCCAATAGAATAAAAATCTTTAATTTATTAAGTAATGTCATAAAACAATGTAATAATTTGAATGAGTTCTCTAAGAAGCTAAAATGTTATTTACTAGATAGACCCTATTACTCTTTGAAGGAATATTACGAGAAGAGTTATGATTAATGTTAATGTATATCTATTCTGTCTGTATAGTTGTTTGTATTTATATCTCGATGCTCCTTACTAACCTGGTTAAAGGTCTAGATCAATACGAGACTGTAGAAGAGAGATATATGCGGGAGAGTACTAAAAGGAAACATCTCCACTGTAAATTGCAGCGAAAGCTTAAAATAGTCACTGCGCACGATTTCGTGTGTACATACAACGCTACAACAAGCTTCCTGGCGAGTGGAGGAATATTACCAGCCTAAACATTTTCAAAAATATATTGAAAGCTTTGTTGTTGCGAGAGTCCTTCTACTCAATGGACGAGTTTACAAAATATTTGGCTGACTTAAAATTGAATAATATAATTACTTCATTATTTAAATTGTATTAATCAAATCAAATCAAATTAATTATTTATTCTGCAAATAGGCCACAAAGGCACCTTTACATGTCAAACGGTAATTTACAATAAAATAATAATAATCTTACACAATACTACTTAATTTAAAATTATATATAAAAGGTTAAATAAACTAAACTAAATGTCACTAAGTTAACGTAAACAAAACAAAATATGACCATTACATTCGATATAAGATCTCAGCATTAACAAGAAGTTAATGATATTAATTGCGTATTCCAGAGATGTATAAGGTCTCCGAGCGTCCAAATACAATTAATAATTATTCTAATATTCTAAGAGATGTATACGGTCTCTAAGCGTCAAAACAAAAAAAGGAACATCAATGTAATATTGTCAGAGATGTACAATTGTACAGGGTCAATAAAAATAAAACGTGTCTAGATCAGAATGATGTCTCTCATCAATACGATAATAATAATAATAATAAAAAACAAACTTGACCGCTGTCACGTCAGTCGTGCTTTTTGATATCTTATTTTACAATTTCATATTTTTATGTTTATTCGTACCAAAATGGCTCAATTTTACACCGCCGTAGCATAAATACGAAGGGCAAGATGGAAAATCTTGTTTTAGCCCACTTTTGGCTACAATTGAAGACCGATTTTGAAGTATATCATAAGTGACATAAACATCCACGATGATAACAAGATCAAGAGCACGCAAAACACAAGAAGCGGAACCACAAGCACACCCTCCACCTCCGCCCGCCTCGCCGCCGCCCCCGTCATCCAGCACATCATCGTCGGGCGACGAGTTTGAAACCGCAGCCGACACCAGCAGCAGTTCAAGTGACGAGTGCGGGTCGCCGCCGCCGCCGCCGCCGCCGCCGCCACGACCACCTGCGCGGCGCGGGCGGCCTCCGCTGCCGGCACGCTTGGGGCCTGCGGGGCATCCTGCTCCGCCCACGGCTCCCGCTACCGGTGGTACAGTGCGCCGCATGCAGTGGTCACAATCGATCAACGAAAACTGCATGCGCGCCTACTATGGGGCGACAGAGGGAGGAACTAATCTGTCCGCGTACCGTGTCCGGATGCTGCCTCTGTTTCAGGCGCTTGAGCCGGCCGTCACCGTGTCTGCGCAGCGTCTATCGGATCAAGTGCGCGTCATCCAGCGGCACAAGCGGTTGGATGACGCCACACTTGATCGGTTACGCCTGGAAGCACTCTCTGCTCGTGCCGCCTCTGCTTCGGCGCGGGATCCACCCGCTACGTTGCAGACTCCGGTGCCCGCACCCGACCTGGCACCGGGGGCACCGCGGGTTGAGCCCAGTGCCGACGAGGAGGACTGTGCGAATCAGAGCGTGAGTAGCCAGACCAATGAGCAACTGAGGAGGGCTCTGGAAGATGCGATTACGGGGTATCGTTCCACAAGCAACACTAGGCCACGATTACCACGCCTGCCCGTAAATAGACGCAATCTAGCGTTAATGGGAGCTCTAAACGATCTGCTAGATCCCTATATACGGGCTAGTGAAGACTTACTTGATACACACTCAATCATGTACTGCGGGGCCATCGCGGCGTGCCGTGTTGCTCGCGTCAAGTTTCCGGACGCTGACCGTGCACCTAGGACCACCGGGGGTGTCCCTGCATGGCAAGTACGGATTGAGTGCCGTATCAATACGTTTAGGACTCTCATTGCAAAGCTGATCTGCTTCAGGGGGGGCAACAACCGCCCCCGAGTAATGCGCTTTGTGAACCAGGCCTTCGCGGGAACTGGTATCAGGCCCCGCGACTACATGGCCTGTGTCACAGAGCGTATTGACTTTCTGAAGCAGAAAGTCTATGCATGGGCAGGCCGTATTCGCCGCTACAGAGAGCGTGTGGACCGATACCAGCAGAATCGCCTTTTCCAGAGCGATCAAAGGAAGGTATACCGAAAGTGGGAGGGAGCCGACCTTCGTGTGTCCGACGGGCGGCAGCCGGATGCTACTGCGATGGTTGACTTCTGGCGTAGTATCTGGTCGGTGCCAGTCGAACACACCGAAGGCGAGTGGATGAGTGTTGTTGAACGTGAGTGTGAGTTCATCGAACCCATGGGGACTGTTACCGTTAGCCCCGAAGACGTTAGTTGTGCCATCCGTTTGGCGCCGAACTGGAAAAGTCCTGGACCGGATGGATTACACAACTTCTGGCTGAAATGGTTTCGATGCTCACACTTGCGTTTGGCAACGCAGTTCCAGCGAGCGCTTGAGCTCGGTTCCCTGCCATCTTTCTTGACAACTGGTATCACCTCCCTGCTCTATAAGTCCGGTAGTACCACGGAAGTGAAAAACTACAGACCCATCACGTGCTTGCCTACGCTGTACAAGCTCCTTACATCCATTTTGAGAGCAAAAATTAACGCACACATCGTTGCAAACAACGTTTTGGCCCCTGCTCAAAATGGATGTAGGGTTGGGTCTCGTGGTACTAAAGAGCTCCTCCTCATAGACATGACAATTTGCCAACGAGTCCGGCGGAACAAAGGGGCCCTCTCGGCCGCCTGGATTGACTATAAGAAGGCCTATGATTCGGTGCCTCATTCATGGCTGAGGAGGATCTTAGAGTTGTATAAAGTTGATGCAGTTCTGAGATCCTTCTTAGGCGCTTGCATGGGGCAGTGGACCACAGTCCTTCGTCAACCGGGGGGAGGAGATTGCCCGTCTGGTCTGCAAGACTCTATAAGGATTGAACGTGGGATCTTCCAGGGCGACAGTCTGAGTCCTTTGTGGTTCTGCCTAGCATTGAATCCGCTTAGCGCCCTGCTGAAGGATTCAGGGCTAGGTTGCCGGCTTCGGAGAGAGGGTGAGGTCATTTCTCATCTGCTCTATATGGATGACCTTAAGCTATTTGCACCGAATGCACATGACCTGTTGGAACTACTGAAAACAACAGAAGTCTTCAGTAGCGCCATCAAAATGGAATTTGGTGTCGATAAGTGTGCGGTCATGCATGTACAGCGGGGGAAAGTTGTAAATTCAACAAATTTGCAACTTTCTGAGACAATGACCCTCAAATCTATCTCCGAAGCAGAAACCTATAAGTATCTTGGTATGTCACAGTCATTGGGTATTGAGGGTGAGGGCGTAAAGCGGGCGGTGAAGGAGCGCTTCTTTTGTCGCCTGACCAAAGTACTTAATAGTCTTTTGTCGGGCGGCAACAAGGTGCGCGCCTTCAACGCCTGGGTGATGCCCTTGCTTACTTACTCCTTTGGCGTACTAAGGTGGACCCAGACTGAGTTGGATGCCCTGGACCGAATAGTCCGAGTACTGCTTACTGCGCATCGCATGCTACACCCACGCTCGTCTGTTATGAGACTGTACATCTCGCGGAAGTATGGAGGTCGAGGCTTTTTAAATGCCAAAGATCTCCACAACCGCGAGGTGTGCAGCCTCAGGGATTATTTCCTAAACAACGAGTGTGGGATGCATCGCGACGTAGTAGCAGTAGACGGAAACTTCACCCCGCTCTCCTTGGCAAACGAGAACTGGCGCAGGCTTAAAGTAATGAGCGCCGAGGACCGCAGGGCGGTATGGAGGAGCAAGGAGCTACACGGGCGGTTCTACAAGGCCCTCACAGGGCCCGATGTAGATCTGCTCGCGTCGGTGAACTGGCTACGTTTCGGGGATCTCTTCGGGGAAACCGAAGGTTTTGTCTGTGCAATTGCGGACGAAGTTATCATGACGAACAATTACCGGAGGTATATCCTGAAGGACGGTACGGTCGACATTTGTCGGGCATGCCGCCGTCCCGGGGAGTCACTCAGGCATATTATCTCCGGTTGTGGTCATCTTGCTAACGGCGAGTACTTGCACAGACATAACCTTGTAGCCAGAATTATTCACCAGCAACTTGCTCTACTATACGGTCTTGTGGCCTCCGAAGTGCCTTACTATAAGTACACACCTGCACCAGTTCTCGAAAATGGTCGTGCCACGCTCTATTGGGATCGATCTGTGATCACGGACAGGACTATTCTAGCCAATAGGCCTGATATCGTGCTGACAGATCGATCGAAACGCCAGGCAGTGCTCGTCGACATCACCATCCCCCATGACGAGAACCTCTTGAAGGCCGAGAAGGACAAAGCCAGCAAGTACCTAGACCTGGCTCACGAGGTAACCGCCATGTGGGATGTTGATTCGACGATCATCGTCCCGATAGTCGTTTCGGCGAACGGTTTAATAGCGAAGAGTCTCGACCATCACCTCAAGAGACTCTCGCTAGGCGGCTGGATCAAGGGTCAGATACAGAAGGCGGTACTCCTGGATACTGCGCGTATAGTCAGGAGGTTCCTGTCTCTGTCGCCCTGACCGCCGGTAGCTTAGGCCACGCCTCGCTACCGGCTGCACCCTAGGTTAGGTTTTTATAATGATTTTATGTTTTGTATGTATAGTTTTATATTTTACTTTTTAGATATAATTATTGTAAAAACCTAGTCTAAGACGAAATTAAAATAAAGAGTATAATAATAAAAAAAACCGAGGGAACTGACAAGCAACTGTCAAAGGCATATCAGAGAAAACTGAAACGATACGAATACGAATATGATAACTAGGACACGCTCAAGAGCGGCACAACGCGCACGCCCACCACCTCCACCCGCGCCGTCCAGCTCCTCGCCATCGCCATCGTCGTCGGGCGATGAATTCGCTACAGCTGTCGACACCAGCGAGTCAAGCGACGAGCGCGACCACCGCTGCCGGCACGCTTGGGGCCTGCGGGGCATCCTGCTCCGCCCACGGCTCCCGCTGCCGGTGGTATAGTGCGCCGCATGCAGTGGACGCAATCCATTAACGAAAACTGCATGCGCGCCTACTATGGGGTAACAGAGGGAGGAACTAATCTGTCCGCGTACCGTGTCCGGATGCTGCCTCTGTTCCAGGCGCTTTAACCGGCCATCACCGTGTCTGCGCAGCGTCTATCGGATCAGGTGCGCGTCATCCAGCGGCATAAGCGGTTGGATGACGCCACGCTTGATCGGCTACGCCTGGAAGCACTCTCTGCTCGTGCGGCCTCAACCTCGGCGCGGGATCCACCCGCCCTGTTGCCGGCTCTGATGCCTGCTCCCGACCTGGCATCGGGGTTGATCCCAGTGCCCACGAGTAAGAATGTGCGTATCAGAGCGTGAGTACCCAGACCAATGAGCAACTGAGGAGGGCTTTGGAAGATACGATTCAACTAGTATAATAAAAAAAACAAAAACTTTCAATAAAATGAGCAAAAAATATGTAAAAACAAAACACGGTTTTCCAAGAAAACCCCATAAATATGGCGATCCTCGTCATAGTAAAAAATCATCAGGTTGCTAAGATCTATTAAATGAGACATGTTTCATTTCTGTTGGTGGGGGGGGGGGGACATTTCTGCCCATGGTCCTTTGGTAAGTTTTTTTTTAATATTGCTAGAAAATCTATGTACCTACGATTTTTTTTTTCATTCGAATCGGTCCATTTTTATCTTTCCTCTATACATTACTACACTATTAGGCTCAATTCTGTATTAATATTCACAAAGGATTATTTTTCACGAAGACTAAATTATACAAAGATACCTTAATTATTTTTAAATATTACTTACACAAGTAAATTTTATCGAGAGAATTCACCGAGCTTTTTTCCACACTAGGTGTGCGGTGTCCTTAAAGGATCACCGGTATCGAAACCAATACGATCAATAAATGAATTATGAAATCGATATTGAAAAATGCATAGGAGTAGGTATGTCAAGCATTCGCGCGGCAGGCACTCTGTGAGTGTCCTAGATTGCGGTCCACAGTTCCTAGCAAACAGGTAACCCCACCAACGCCTCGCTCGTCAGCCAAATGAGTCGTCGCAGCGCGCAATCAACCCTTCTCTGTTTGTGCTGCATTATTCATGACGCTAATTGTAATCGAATTTGCGGTAAGAGCGGGCTTGTATACCGACTGCCGCGGTGCCCGGGAGGCTGCATACTACGTACAGTCAGCATCACATAGTTAGTAGCAGCCAAAGTAGCCAAATATATCGTAACACTTCCTTACTCCTATAGGTACTAATAAAGATTCCAAATATATTGTACTCTTCCACCGCAAAAAGTTGTGAGATATTTCGTAGAGCCAAGTCTCAGGCATTCTTATTAATCTTCATTTGCTTGCTAAATAAAATTTTGTTACTTGGCAATTTGGAAAAAGCCATTTTTACGGTGGAAGTTTCGAGACTTGGCGTCGTTTTTACATGGAATGTTTTTTTATGGGATCTCATTTCTTTTTGTAGGTTATTGTGTTATCAATACATACAAATATTATCCTTTACAATAGAGTCGCGTTCTCTTTGTCCGTACAACCACGTAGAAGACCTGCATACATCCACGAAGAAATTCAGAAGGTGTATGTGATTGTGGAGTCCCCAACCCGCACTGGGCAAGCGTGGGGACTACTGCCCCTTCCCTCTCATCCAAGAGAGGAGGCCTGTGCCCAAGTCGAATTCGGGAATAAATCAGCCTATATACGTACGTATACAGGGTGTAATCGTTAAGTGTTTACAGGCCATAATTCCGTAAATACAGCAGATATCAGAAAACTTCTAACTGATATCGAAAGTACGTTACCCAACGAGTAAAATTACAATAATAACATTTTCTAAATAGATAAAGTAATATAAATAAAATAAAATTACACTACATAATTAATTACATTTTTTAATTTTTTATGGAAGGGTTTGAAGTTAATATTTGGGATATTTCTGCTTTTATTTCAAAAACGTTATTAGTGTAATTTTACTCGTTGGGTAACGTACTTTCGATATCAGTTAGAAGTTTTCTGATATCTGCTGTATTTACGGAATTATGACCTGTAAACACTTAACGATTACACCCTGTATATATATATATATAATATATAGATGTATGTATGACGCAGCCAGCATAATCAAAATCAATCAAAATCAAAATCATATGTGTACTTGTATAATTTTCAGATCTCTAGGATGAAATTAAGTTTGTATGGGAAATCCCATACACACTTTCATCCCCTAATTTAAAGGGTAGGGGGTGATATACTAAAAATCCTGAAATACGTATTTGATTATTTATAACAAGGAGTCCCTATATACATTTTCAGACCACTAGCATTAAAATTTGCGGAAGTCTCATACAAAATTCCATCCACTAGTTTAAGGGGTTGGGGGGTAAAAGTTCCAATTTTATGGATTTTTTTGTTGATTGTGTATACTAATACTAGCTTAAATACCAAATTTCAGCTTTCTAGGACTTCAGGAAGTACCTTAAGAGGCTCCCATACGCCAATAAAATTCTACTCCGTAAAAGAATTCATAGAAATTAAGAAATAGACTAGTAATATAATTGTGAATTTGCTAATCTTATTTTTTGACATATTAGTTTTTATTATTTATTAGTAGGTATTAAGAGTTGACATTACTAAATCTTTTAAGGTTATTGATATGTACCACTTGTACTGCAATTTGTATTATTCATAATTATTTTTTACGACATGATTTATTTTTTATTTTTATTTATTAAGGCTATTGCAATGAATAGTACCTACCTGTATCTAGGTATGACCGTATTAATATTTTTCATTATTATTTATTTAATCTTAAATTGACATGTTTTCCATTGTGTACCTATAATATAATCAAATAGTAAATTGCGTATTTTTGTAAACGATCGCTATATGAAAACTAATATAAGATAACCTGTACTTATGTGAAATTTATATAATGAGATTAAATAAACTAAAACTAAACTAAAACAATGACCTTCGATCTGAATCCCTTAGTTTTCTAATGTTTTTTGTAGCTTATTATATTAACAACAACGGCTTTAAGCAATATAGTATCCCATATTTACTTCAAACTTCATTGATTTCGAGATATTTGGCATCAAAATTGAACAATTTTAGGCCAAAAAACTGGTTTTCTGGCCATAACTTTTGTGTTAATTGGTTTAAAATGAAAACCCTGGACTAGTTTTTAGAGACGTCACAGACGAACCCAAATATGTAGATTTCGTATACGTTAGATCCTTCACGTCAATAGAGATACGAGATAACTGTTTTTTTAGACAATGTTTAAAAAACTCGTACAAAATGAAGTACCTATTCATTTGTTTCAAAATCCGGTGGACCAAATGGAGATAAAAGATTGAAGAACCGATAAAGGTTTTTATGAACAACGTGAGTAAGTGGAGCTGGAGTCAGTGATGAAATCGGCGTTTTTTAGATATCAATAAAATCTTAAGTACCTATAAGGGCTATGTAACTGAAACTTTCAAATCAAATCAAATCAAAATTATTTTATTTGCAATAAGTATATAGTAATACATGCAAATACATATTAAATTAACACATTATTGGTAATCATTATAATTATTTTTACAGATACATGTTTTGTCTTAATCTAGTGCGTTTGTAAAATATTCCTTAATGTTATAGAATGGTCTGGTTATGAAAAATTGTTTTGCTTTATGTTTAATATGTCAGGCTGGTACCTATAATCCAAACCCAAGTTATGAGGGTTAAAAAAACGACGAACCGCTTCGAGAAAAGGTAAGTAGTGCCCTTCGCTTCGCTTGGCTAGTCTTGGCAGATTAGATCCGCAAAGCTCTTCTCACTCCTCTGTAGTTGCAAGCGTCTACATACTACGGTGTCCGCTTACCATTTGACATGCAGTATGGTGGGCCTGATGGTATAAAAAAGTTCCTACATAAAAACCCCTGTACGAGTAGGTAGGAGGAATCTCGGAAGGTCTGCTCTCGGCCCCAGCAGCGGCATGTGTCCCCGCGCTAACCGCAGTCTTATTATTTTATTAGTCCACGCGCGATTTAATCACGATTGTTGGTTTTGGAGCCGCGGCCCCCCTCGCCCCCCTCCCGCCCCTCGGTGTTGGCTCTACCACTTAGCGCGCCCCTGATTGGCGTCGCTGCCGTTTTGTAATAACTGACTGTGCTAGGCAATTAAATGATGTAATATAAAAAAAGAGGTTAGATAGGTTATAAGCACTCCAAAAGTAGCACACTAAAACTCAGCCAATTGTATGACCTTGCCTCAATGTCGCGTCGTCAATGGACGTCTCGGCTATCAGATTTGGTGGCCATTTTCAAACACGGATTTTCATATAGACAACGTATCTATCTTTTTATTACAAGCTTTTATTTAGTTTCATCACCTGTCCCGTTGTCTGTCTGTCTGTCTGTCTGTCTGTAATCAAATCTTGCAAGTTAAATTTGACCCACTTCCCGGTGACCGATTGAGCTGAAATTTTGGGTATAAGTATAGTTTGGATGACAATTCAATATTATGGTACCATCGAGCTGATCTGATGATGGAGACAGAAGGTGGCCATGGGAATTCAGTACTTAACCGACGTAACCCCGTTGAGTTTGGGCTCGTTAGAATCGTCTCAATGAGTAGTTGATGATGATGTACAGAAAAGTACAGTCGGCAATAAAAGCTTGTACCAAAAATGAAAATGTTGACAGAAGCTTGTTTATATGACATCATTGGTGCTAGTGCTATACTCCTAATATATTTCATTTAGGTTTTCTAGTGACTTGTTCACGCGTCAAATAATGTTGCTGAGTTAAGGCGACAGGCAATTATTGATTTAATCTCATGTCACTTAAGTTCGCTTATACAGTGTAATGTGCCTTAATCTTACTTCAGGACCCGTCATGTTTTACCTACTGACGGCTCCATACAGTTCCATTCTGCTAGTTACAATCTTCATAACGATGAAGTTAAGCTATTTACCTACCTTTTTCATAAACTGGTATGGTCCAAAAGTGCGCGCCGGTTCAAGGCAATGGCCATTATACCTACCTATGCACCGAACCGCTGCGTTTAGAGATAAGTAGTTTCAAGTTTTGATATTGATATCTCTTCTCCTGTCCAAGGGGCGCTTCGCAGATACACCTTTCTTCTTCGCTTAAAGGCTATTTGTTGATGCTCCAGAAATCAAAATCCTAATCCCCACTGTGATACTGATAGCACTAAATATGCCAATTGCTCATTTTTTATCTAGTTTTCGTTTTTAATGTGTACCTACTGTAAATATTAAAGAATATTTTATTGAAGCTGCATCTAGATAGTGTGTCCCAATAATGAAGAAAGTGTATTTATTACATTTTATGACTTTTCCGTGAGTCACCGACGGTGCTGGCTGAAAATCAGCCCTGCAGGTGTCTGACACCTCAGCTTAATGCTGAGCCAGCAGTGTCCGGTTCATCTGCCGCAGAGCCACACTTGTTTCATGTTTTAGGAATCTGTTTTTTGTTGATTTTATTGTTTAATATGTGTGTCCTGTGTGTTTGTGAATAAATGTTAGTATCTTTCTTTCTATTTATATCTATGCATAAACGTAGGTGAGGCCTCTAGGCTCTGTCTCCAAAACATTTGACGGTGGTCAGTTTTTTTTACAAGCTATATATAATAACTTGACCTGTATGTGTATATGTAGTAAGTATCTAAGTTGCCCGTCAAAATTTGCAATTAATTTTTCAGTCACCGATTGGACTGAAACGTGTTTCAGCTGTGACATTTGGTAGTTATTTTTAAACACGGAATTTCGTATAGACAACGTATATTTACCTCTTTTTAGTGTTCCGTACCAAAATTGGTCCAACGGAACACTTATGCGATCGCTCGGAGGCTGTCCGTCTGTCACAGCCAGTTTTCTTGAACACCGTTTGACATAGGAAGCTGAAATTTGGTATAGATATAGAAATTTATGGCCTAATAAAAGGCCCCAATAAAAGGGGCAGTTTGAGGGGTAATAAGGGGTTTCGCAATTTTTTTTTGGATTGTAAGGAACGTGTGGGATATCATTCGAAAGCTCGTAAAATTTTGAGACGGTATACACATTTTGAGTTCTTTTTACAATAGCTCTTACTAGTGTAAAATATGACCAAAGTAACCTTTTTTAATACAGTGCTGTCCCCAGCTCTATTTCAAAAACTATAGCTAACTAAGACTTAGAAATACACATGCATAACGGAAATTGTGTGTAGATGGCGGGAAAATTATCAAGATGACGCTAGCTTTGATAGTTTAAATTATATTTAAAAATTAAAGTAAATAAAATCGGTATAGCGTCTCATTCTACGCTGGTTCTTCAGTATAGCCGTGCCTGGTGACATACATTGCACTTCGCAGTCTGATAAATGAATATTGATATAATAAAAACATATCATTGTATTTCGTGTTGTTTCCTGTTCCGATTTGTTCCGACCGAAACCGAAAAATACCCGATGTCAAGTAATTAGACAACGCAGGTCTGGTGTTTTCAACAGTTACCCACGATCCAGTTAAAGTCTGACCTTCAATTCGGTGTAGTTGTTGCGGATCTGGGAGTCAATATATATACCTACTAGAGGTATGTGGTCGTTAAGAAATACATTGTAAATAATTTATATTTGCGTATTTCCGAATGAATCCGACGAATAATTTGCATCTAGTCAAAATAATATTTTCTCAAACATGCTCGGAAATGTACGCGTTAATATCACGAAATGAAGACGTGAAGTTTCTCGTTTATGGCTCCCTACATTACTTCTTGGCCTTAGGCCAAGAAGTAATGTATGAAAACCCTAAGTAAAACCATTATTGTCCGCTACTCTAACTTTTTAAATTTGCTTACTAATATTAAACTGACAAAGGAAAATGTACATACTGCCAACCATCACTAGACAATGTAAGCATACTTGCTACATAAAAAAAAAAATATCTATGGTACTATACTTTATGTGCGGTTAAACATGGTGCTCGAACGGCTTGTTCAAATGGCATGTTTAAAAAATAAAAAAGGCGCAAATTACCTATTATTGAATTGATTACCTAGTATTTATTTTAATTTTAATATTTCCTCACATCGTTTGAGAAAAGTACTATACAATCCTCGGCCGGAGCAGGGATTGCTGGACTCGTTGTATTCGGCCTCGTCTACGACTCGGCCGTCTACCCCAATCTCGTCCAGCAATCCCTTACTTCACGGCCTCTGCAGTAATCTACTATTATTGTTGTCATAATCTATACCAATTCAAATAAAGAACTCCGTACTTTATGACTGTTTGTTTTTAGTGTTCGATATTTAAAGCTGATACGTAGACCAAAGATTAATAAACCAAATAGAGGCGTCATAGTTATTACATTACTAGCTTCCGCCCGCGACTTCGTCTGCGTGGACCCAGGATTAACCTATCCTATATATTTTAATCCACACTATATAAACTATCTTCTTGTTAAATTTCATCCAAATGAGATGAGCCGTTTCAGCGTCATTGAGTAACAAACATCTAAACATCCAAACTTTCGCATTTGTAATATTAATAGGATTAATAGGATTTAGTGTTCCCATATTCAGTTATGTGCATTTTTTTTTGTTTGTACAAGTGCGCCTGAGCGTGTGCTAAACTTATTTGGCTTGGTTGATAACCGGCTTCACTAGGTTTTTCGTAATGCTCTGTCTATCTTTTTTCTTGGTCTGAGGTCATCGCTCGCGGATTCGACAAATTTAAAGTTATTAACACAACACAGTAAAGTAAAGTAAGTAACGAGCCCTTACACAACACACAACAATAAGTGGCAGTGGGCGGGGCAAATTGCACGTAGAACCGATGATGGCCATTGGGGCGGAAAGGTTCTCGAGTGGCGACCACGTAACGGAAGGCGCAGCGTGGGTAGACCCCCTACAAGGTGGACCGATGACCTGGCCCCGTATCATGGTCGGCCTTATCACGCAATAAGTGACAAGATAAGAGCGTCGTCTCGTTCTATAGAACGGTGTCAGCCAGTGATGGACGCTCTATCTAGTCACTTATCGCGTGATAAGGCCGACCATGATACGGGGCCTGGTAAAGGTCGCGGGAGTCCGCTGGATGCGGGTGGCGCAGAACTGGTCATTGTGGCACTCTTTGGGGGAGGCCTATGTCCATTGGACGTCTTTCGGCTGATGTAATGATGACGCATCAATATCGATATACTCGATAATACTCCTATTGAATCTTTCTATAAGCGGTTTTGTTTGGGTTACTAAAACACACAAATAATACTATGCTTAATAATGGCTTCAGATTTCAATACTACAAGCAGCTTTTCGTGTTCTATATTTTAACAGTTCTACATATTGTTGACTCTATTTGGTTAAAATCTAGAAACAAAATAGCATCAAAGTACGAGGTTCTTTATTTGATTTAAAATTGGAATACCGAGCCGTATTGTTGCCTTATACCATTCAAGTTTGAGGGCTTGCTTCGAAAATTTTGAACCCGACACCTAAAAAAAAGGCGACCTCCATTCAATAAATCAAGCAGTTTAGTTAGTAGCAGTTAGCTTCAAAGTCAGGAACACTAATTGCTGAATTCCGACTCGCAGTCGCACTTAGCCGATTTTTTATATTACATTACATCATTGGCCGCTCGCCTGAATTTCTACAATCCTAATACGATATAATGTTTGATTCCTGCTCCTAGAGCTTGTTTATGTGAGTTGTCTAGTCTACATAGGGTCGACTACGCCCTACGCCAAAAGAAAAGCATGCCCAGTATCCATTGTCTTCTAAACCCTAATTCAATTAATAAGTGGAGTTAGCCAGTTCGCATACTGATGTCATAATGTAAGACAAGAGATATGTAAAAAGCCTTTCAAATAAGGTTACGTACTGTAACAATGCGCCCCCTGGCGGGTCGGGTGGCGGCGGTGCGGGGCGCGGGGCGCCGGCGAGGTGCGCAGATAACCGTTACGGTGCCACGGTGCGGTCAATAGGGTGTTGCCAGAGACATATTTTGTAAAAAAAACGACCACGTCACGCGTACACCCGTGAGCCGAGTGTTGTTTGAAACAGCTCCCTTATGTACCTGAGTTAGGGATACTGTTCTGATTACAAAAGGAAGTCAACCGCAGATGTAACTTTGTTATTACTCGAGAACAAAGTTAAGTTTGCGGACGAGCAGAACCGCTATCGCTACTTTGAGCCCTCGGAGGTTTCCATAAGGTTCAGGTTGTCGCACACGTGCCTCCCAACAGTAAAGCGTGTCTGGTTTTTGGTAATTTCGGGGAGTGGGGCGCTATCGCCATCTATTTACTAATGACTTCCTGCGTCAGGTGCTTATTTCTACATTTGTTTGCTAACGGACTCTTTTGTGTCGTTGATGAAATGTCTCGAGTCGAGTCGCCGGTAGCCGACAACGTGGCGGGCGACGTGCCGGCTGTAGTTACACTCACTCACCTAATAACACCTACCTACATGTGACATCGTCCAGCCAACATTCCTCGATTATGGAGACGTGGAATAGTAAATGTCAGTTCTTCTGATACACTACATAGCTACCTAGGTACTACAGTACCTACCCATATAATATTTTTATCAAAAATGGCCCGCGAAGTGAACATACCTAACTCGCTACATATTGGAAGGTAAGTAGGTAAAGAGTATAGTTTAAGGTCAGATCTAAATTAATAAATAAATAACATTGCTGGCCGCCTGGAATGTTATATATAAAATCCTTTATTTTAGGAGAACCAAATTTTTGAAAAAGTAGAAACTGGCATAGGCATAAAAGACAGCTCGTATTCAGCCAATTCAACTCGTATTTTTCTGTTGCAAACACGACGTTTTTGTATGTATCTCAAATAGTTTGCGATTTTTTGGTGGATAAATACACCTTGCGATTCTGTTTAAAAAAAAACGGCGAGAAATCGTAAATATTTTCACGTTGTGCAACGATATTTAAAGTGTATATAAATTAAGTCTTTTTTATTCCCCCATTTTTGAGAAAAACACTATCTTAGCCTCAGCCGGAATGGCAATTGCAGGCTTCGTATTATAATTAAACGTTTAAACAAATACTCGGCCTGCAATTGCCTCCTTCCCGGCCACGGCAATAATGTACTATTATGCGACTGTTGTATAAGTAGGGTCTTAAAACGCGAGTGTCGTGAGTTGCGATGCGAGCCTGGCGAGCATCGCAATTAAAGGCGCCACGAGCGTTTTAAGACCAAGTTATACACCGTTGCATACAATACTTCTTCTAAGAGTAATTTTAAATAAATTGCATTCGACTTTTCAGGCAGTAAGTTTTCCGTTAGTTCTATTACTACTCACGCAATTTCTTCAGCGGTGCGGTTATTTTCTTCTTCGTCCGTTTTAAAAGGAACCCTACCTTACACATTTTTCTTCACTTCACAAAAACGAATAAAATCTTAATAAGTTATTAATAACGAATAGTTATCAATATCATATTTCGTCTGCTGGAACTTTGGTGGGAAATTAGCAATATGACACATTGACACCTCTTGTTTATGGTTTGTTTTTGTTTTTAATTTCCTTGGCACTTGCTATCCGAACCAATAAACTGAATCCGGATCCGAACCGAATCGGATCGGTTTATATTTATAAATAACACCAATAATTGGTAAAATATGTACATAAACAATTAAACACACAATACATGATCATTTATTTTTATTTTAGTAAATAATGTATGTTCTACAAATGTTTTATTTCGAAAAATTAGCTTATGAAGTTGGTACCATTGCAACATAGCGGCATTGCACGATGTGAAATCAAAAATAGATGCATTTGTCACATTTTAATGCATCTATGTGCTGGCCTTAAAATATCCTGCGCATCTGACCGCTCCCGTTAATGGACTAACGCTAGATAGGAGTCGGAGTGGTCGCCAAGGCCGAAAAAGGTCGGACAGATCATCATCATCATCATGTGCTGGCGTAGAATGTCGGGCATCTCATGTATACAACGCCGATACTCAAGGAGCCTTCGTATTAACACCCAGCTTTCAAATACATGCTTCCAGAGAATGATGACATTCATGGACTACGTGGCTCGCCGAGACCAGTCCAGCTTGGAGAAGATGATAATGGTTGGCTGCGTCGAAGGAAAGAGAAATAGAGGCAGAGCTCAAGAAAACAAAGAAGATTATCAAGATTCCTGCTTGATATTTCTTTTTAGTATTTTTGGTACAATTACATTTCAGAAAATGTGTCATAAATGAGATATTACGCTATATATAGTTATTTTTCGATACTCCGGGAAAAAAAATCCACGCCGATTTCACGCCGATCACGCCGCCGCCGCCGATCAAAATCCCACCGGACGCCGCCGCCGATGATTTTGCCATCGGCGCACACCTCTAGTACCTACTTAAGTAGGTATATGAAAATTATAATTAATTAGGTACCTAACTTAATACTTAATTGCCAGAAACTCAGGGATCACCTATACCTACCTAATAAGAACCAGTTTCAATAGGTAAGTAAGTAGTCATTAAACGAACGACTTAAGTTACGAATAATTACGTTACGTTACTAGTAGTACAGTCAGCAGCAGAACTTGCTACGCAATTCTAGTGCTCAAAATGATCTCCACACGAACTCTAATGTCAAGGTAATAAGGATCTGTGTACCTACTGTGTAGGTCATTTTGAGCGTGTTATTTTGCTCAGCTACTTCTGATGCTGACTGTACATACCTACACGAGTGGGTACGGTTTAGATACCTAAAAAATAACACGTCCTCGAAATGTCCTAATAACTGCCAACAGAGTCAACTAATAGTAGATTGTACAACAAGTGCATAAAACGCACCATTTTTCGCGAGAAGTTTCTCTCACTCGCAACTCTCGCAAGCTCGCTCGGATGGATATAAAATCGAGTGTAAAATGGGTTTTATGGACGAATTGTACACTCTACCTTTCACTTCGATTGCGAGGAAATTAAATGAAAAACTTTTTTTTTTCAGTAGGCATGTAAGTACGACTTAGGTACAGTTATAAAAATATTTAGTTTTGTAGATATATCTATGATAACTTATTGTTATGGTTCAAATATATTGATTTACTAATACAAAAACAAATTTTAAAAATAATAACAAATACGAAATAAAAACTAATTTCATTTCATGAAGTTTTAATTGTGTATTACCTATCTACTTTGGCTGTTGGTATCCTTGCCTTGTTCTTATAGAATACTAACGAAACATAATAAAATAAAAATAAAGAGTTTATTCTATGAAGTTAAAAGCTTGCTCGTGTGGCTGTTGGACCGATTGCCTTGGTCTTCGACGAAGATTTTACTTTATGCACTAGAGCATAAAAAGTGACTTTATGTCGCCTACGCACAGCATAAAGACGAACTTTTAGAGCATGAAAAATGAAAATAAATGTTCGTCGGCAGTATCTCCTCCTACCCCACGTATCTACAGCCCGAGCCCAATAAACGACGAACGTAACGGCATAAAGTGTACGACTCCGAAACTAAACCTATCCATTACAGACAACCCCAAACCAAAAGCAACCTTAACCATACCTAAATAAGGTCTAAAATAATTGACGGAGTCAAGAAGAACTAGGGTATCGCTTACACAATCGGCCGCCGCGCTCCTGCGATACTACACCGTATGATGTTTGCTCAGGGTGCGTTTTAGCTTGTGCGGGAGTGTTGAAGAAGCAAGGTATCGGTTACAGGATTGGCCGCGCTGGCCCCGCCCGCCGCGCGCACCCGCTACACCCACTCCTGCCAGCACATAACCTCTATTCTAACATCCGCACATGCCTAGCTGGGAGCCGCGTCTTGCTGACGCAGCGCTGCCATACCTTAAAGGGCTTTAATGTCTGACATTTCAAAAAATACGAATGTGTCATCGAGTCGCTCAAGTTGATACCTACATATCGAATTATTAATACTCTGAGCCGGATTCAAGCCGGCAATCAAAGGCATACATGGCCCATATTAGCTATAATCACCAACTGAGCTATGGGCACAATCTGTCTCAGTCACTAAATCTTTCAATCAGTTCCTTCTTACAACTGCTTATAGAGGAGGCGATCTATACCAGAAGACTTAGGCTTCTTAACGGCACCAACTGTCAAATTATATTGAAAAGTCGTCAGTAACTATGCGCCACCCCATCCCCATACTAAATTAATTTTGTATTAAGCAGTAACGCTGCTAACAAAATGGTTAGATATAAAATGGTTTGCTTTCAAATGCTTGTGGCAGAGTTCGAAACCAGCTCGGATCACTAAATTTTACCTTTAATTTAGTTTTATAAATTTCGTTAGCAGCGTCATCTGCCTACCTACCTACTGCTTAATACAAAATTGATTTTGTTCAAGTTGACCTACCTGTTCTACAGATTGCTAATACGACTCTACATCCCTTTATTAATAGGTATACGCGGCTATTTAGGTAGCTAGGTATAGGTAGTTACTGTATGTTTCATTTCATTATAATTAATGAAGTCAATGATTTAAAGTTATAGGTATACCTAATCGCTATAACAAATTCAGAACGTACCTACCTACCTACTTTATGATACGCGGTCGCCAACGATCAACTGAACACTGGATATGAGATTTGATTCCTCAGGTGTTAATGCGGTTGCAATTTATAGGCAACTGTGCCTACTGTGCATGTAAGTCAGAACAATTTGTTGAGGTCAATGAAAAAACTTGTATTATAGAATTATTTTGAAATTCTTACGCTTCGTGACTACCACTATGAAATAGGCCTACCCATATTACTTCCACGATACAATTGTTCTTGGCTCTCCCACCCCCCATTGTTTAGTGTAGTGTGACGTGGTCGGGTCTCTTACATTAGGCGCGCGGCGATAGCATCGCGGGCGCCACCCGCCCTCCGCCATTACTGCCATCAGGCGACACGGAAATACGAGTATACTCACCGACTATTACAGTGCTACATCACTGCCAAGCAGCCAGGCCAACGGTCCGGGACACTTGTAATAACCGCGGTGATCTTACCCACTGCAGCACTTGTCTTGCTACCACTGCGAATATTAAAGTTCTTCGTTGGTGGACGAAAGTAAACTACCTACCTACTTAGTGGACGTTTAGTATCTCAGTCGGCATAGCCTCGATTTTATGTTCCTAAAATATCAGTTATCGTTGATAATGATAAGACGTCAACTATTTTATTTGATGTAATGAAATACAAAAGGCCAGAATATTTGTATCTAATCGAGGATAAGAATTTCATCTTTTCACAAAAGCCATTGCACCAGGTCGACACGTCGATGTCTCCTGGAAGTACACCCACACAGGACAGCTGCTTTTACAGGTAGTTACCGTTATCTTGCAACCAAATGCTGGAATAACATTCCTCCACCAATTAGATCGAAAATCACCATCGAAACTTCAATTTAAGTCGCACTTTAAGAAGATGCTCATAGAGGAGCAAGTGGTAGGAATTCCGCACGGCTATTTGGTTGCAGACTTCGTTGTGTGACTGTGCACTCAAAACCACGTAGACTCTCCTTTCTTCCTCTTTTCCTTCTTTACACCGGTCGGTATACATTTTTTATTTTATTTTCTTCTTTTTTATCGTACCTAATACCACTTTTTGTTGTCTTTGAGTTATATAAGTAAAATTACTATTTGTTTATGTATGTTTGTCCTTCCATACCTATATATTTTCTACTCATATACTTTTCTGGGTTCCAACAGAATACCAGTGTTTTTGTTCAATTGCGAGCAAAACTACGCACTGAGTTGGAGCCTTTCTGTCTTGCTGCAGTGCACACAGTTTATTTCTGTGCATAAAAACTGATTGTTTTATGTTATTTTAATGTTCTTTTAAGTTTTGTGTTTTCTGTATTATTTTTTTTCTCTTATTGTAATGTGTGTGTATTTAAGCAAAACAATAAAAAAACAAAAAAAAAAAAAACAACGTACATTTCATACACTCTTAACTCTTCTTAGGAAACCACCAAGGTATGGGTACAAGTCAACATGGGTAGGCATTAATAAGTTTTACAATGGAATGTAATATGCATGGACCTATAATTTGGTACAATTTAATTTTAAAAGAGTTAACACATTTGTCTTAAAGCAACCTAATTAAAAACAATGTCCACCCGGTTGCACATTTTTTTTTTTTTTTTTTTTAATCTTATTTTTAAGAGTCAAGATCCCTCGAGTGATACAGGCAAACTTTGCTCCATTGAACTTTATGTGTTATTGAACTTTTTGAGACTATTTATTATTTTATTAATTAACTTTGTGAATGATTTAATCGATGATTATTTTGTTACTGTCTTAATTATGTTGTATGCTTCAATATTCAGATTATTGCATGTTATTTCATGTCATGAGCCAGTCTTTGGTTACCTATTATATTTGGGACATTGCTTAAGTAAGTGGTCTATTGTTTGAGTGGTAGGTATAGTGTTGTCACACGGGCACAGGTCCTCCGCTGTAATTTTGTATCTGTGGAGATATGCTTTGTGATACCCGTGCCCGGTGAGCACCTGAGTCAGTTGAAAGGTCATTGCAATTGAGGCTCTTAAATTTCGTATTTCGGTTATAGATGGCAACTCTTTCTTCATGTGTGGCTCCAGTTGCTGGTTCTTGATAAACCCGTGTTAGTGCTTTCTTGGTGTCCATTTTGCGATGCCGTTTGTCATAAGATATAGGGAATCTGTCATAGTCAGGAGTTTTGTGTACCTAGAGTCGCTGCCTTTTTCGCCTCCGTGTCCGCAATTTCGTTCCCATGGATCATATTGTGTGCTTTTACTTCCACATTATACCTAATACCTACTCTTTGACCGTTTTTTTGAAGTTCTATTCTGCCTGACCAAAGTCGTTCGACTACCGAATCAGTGGCAGCGAGGCTTAAACTACGTATGGACATATAATTTGGTACAATTTAATTTTAAAAGAGTTTTAACACATTTGTCTTAAAGCATAATTTCTACCAAACGGCTTGCATCGCATGGGATCGGAACGGACTTTAATGTCTTTTAGCGATATTAACTGTTATTAAAGTCTATATTACCAAGCCGGCTCAGCAGGTTGAACGCGGGCATCTTCCGCAACACGCGATCGTAGCCGAAAATATGCAACGACGCGCGATCCGATCGGATCCTTTCAGCTGTCAGTCAACACGCTAAGAATGAAACTATTTGTCTAGAAACGGATACATTCGCAATTCGCGTACGGAGCCGATTGTATGCGTCGACAAGTCGACATCCTGATGCCGGACGCGATCGACTGTCGCCGCATCCGTTCGTAATATCCTTTCCGATCCGTTGTGGTGCGAGCCGTTTGGTGGAAATTATGCTTAAGTAGGTATGTACCTACTTTATAATACCATATAGAATAAACCAAATAATACTCAAGAATTATCCTAATTTAGTGTCGCAGGCAGGGGCTTATTTAAGGGTATTATTATAGAGCCGGTCAAACGAGATCTACTCAACAAACAAGCTCCCGTTCAGTTGATGACATTCATTCTATTATGACATCATCAAAGCGATATCAAAATAAAATCCCCAATAAGTAAGAACCCTAATTAGAGTTGGTGAGGCGAGTCACGCGTGGTCCAGTTGCGATAACACAGCATCCTCGGCGGCGCACAATGGCGGACGTGACTGCGGACAATGGCGCCCGCGCCGTGGAGTGGTCGAGTGGTCGACTCGGCGCTGCTCCGAGAATGCGGCGCGTTTTGGTATCCATAACGTTTGTACTCACGTTTACTCAGCTGCCGCGTTCCAAAATAAATACACAGCAGTAATGAAATAAAACGATGCTGAACTCGATGATGTTAACTAACTCTTGATCCAGCCATCTAGCTAGAGTCTCTTGAGGTGATGGTCGAGACTCTTCGCTATTAAGCCGTTCGCCGAAACGACTATCGGGACGATGATCGTCGAATCAACATCCCACATGGCGGTTACCTCGTAAGCCAGGTACTTGCTGGCTTTGTCCTTCTCGGCCTTCACGAGGTTCTCGTCATGGGGGATGGTGATGTCGACGAGCACTGCCTGGCGATTCGATCGATCTGTCAGCACGATATCAGGCCTATTGGCAAGAATAGTCCTGTCCCTGATGACCTAGATCGATCCCAATAGAGCGTGGCACGACCATTTTCGAGAACTGTGGCAGGTGTGTACTTATAGTAAGGCACTTCGGAGACTACAAGACCGTATAGAAGAGCAAGTTGCTGGTGAATAATTCTGGCTTCAAGGTTATGTCTGTGCAAGTACTCGCCGTTCGCAAGATAACCACAACCGGAGATAATATGCCTGAGTGACTCCCCGGGATGGCGGCATGCCCGACAAATGTCGACCGTACCGTCCTTCAGGATATACCTCAGGTAATTGTTCGTCATGATCCACCACCAGCGGGGCTTCCGCGCTTGGCTCCCGGGCATTTTCGACTCTAGTCCACCTAAGTATCAAGCGTGCCAAGGCTCATGCTTTAATGAAGAAAATATTGGTTCCCATACATCGATGTCCTATAACGCCCTAGCTATAAGAAGGATCTTAGAACTGCATCAATTTTATACAACTCATGATCATGAATGAGGCACCGAATCATAGGCCTTCTTGAAGTCAATCCAGGCGGCCGAGAAGGCCCCTTTGTTCCGCCGGACTCGTTGGCAAATGGTCATGTCTATGAGGAGGAGCTCTTTAGTACCACAAGACCCAACCCTACATCCATTTTGAGCAGGGGCCAAAACGTTGTTTGCAACGATGTGTGCGTTAATTTTTGCTCTCAAAATTGATTTAAGGAGCTTGTACAGCGTAGGCAAGCACGTGATGGGTCTGTAGTTTTTCGCTTCCGTGGTACTACCAGACTTATAGAGCAGGGAGGTGATACCAGTTGTCAAGAAAGATGGCAGGGAACCGAGCTCAAGGGCTTGCTGGAACTGCGTTGCCAAAAGCAGGTGTGAGCATCGAAACCATTTCAGCCAGAAGTTGTGTATTCCATCCGGTCCAGGACTTTTCCAGTTCGGGGCCAAACGGATGGCACAACTAACGTCCTCGGGGCTGATGGTAACAGTCCCCATGGGTTCGATGAACTCACAATCACGTTCGACAACACTCATCCACTCGCCTTCGGTGTGTTCGACTGGCACTGACCAGATACTACGCCAAAAGTCAACCATGGCAGTAGCATCCGGCTGCTGCCCGTCGGACACACGAAGGTCGCTTCCCTCCCACTTTCGGTATACCTTCCTTTGGTCGCCCTGGAAAAGGAAATTCTGCTGGTATCGATCTACTCGCTCTTTGTAGCGGCACTATGGCCCAAAAGTCCGATCTAGCTGGACAAATTTATATTATACTCTTAATAAGTTTCAAGGGACTTATTTATTTATAATTTGTCTAAATAAAGCAAATTTATTATTATATGACCTTTCTTCTCTATTATTAATGAGAAAATTGAATAACCAGTGTATCTTGACCTTTGTGTAAGAAGAACTACTACGGCAGTAGAGCTCAGTTATAATTGGCTTTTAATTTTAAACGAAAAGAAGCATTATTACAATTGTCAACCAAAAAAGTAAGGATTAGCATAGATAAATAGTAGATTACTGCAGAGGCCGTGAAGTAAGGGATTGCTGGACGAGATTGGGGTAGACGGCCGAGTCGTAGACGAGGCCGAATACAACGAGTCCAGCAATCCCTGTTCCGGCCGAGGATTGTATAGTACTTTTCTCAAACGATGTGAGGAAATATTAAAATTAAAATAAATACTAGGTAATCAATTAAATACTAGGTAATTTGCGCCTTTTTTATTTTTTAAACATGCCATTTGAACAAGCCGTTCGAGCACCATGTTTAACCGCACATAAAGTATAGTACCATAGATTATTTTTATTTTTTCTATGAAGCAAGTATGCTTACAGTGTCTAGTGGTGGTTGGCAGTATGTAAATTTTCCTTTGTCAGTTTAATATTAGTAAGCAAATTTAAAAAGTTAGAGTAGCGGACAATAATGGTTTTACTTAGGGTTTTCATACATTACTTCTTGGCGTAAGGCCAAGAAGTAATGTAGGGAGCCATAAACAAGAAACTTCACGTCTTCATTTCGTGATATTAACGCGTACATTTCCGAGCATGTTTGAGAAAAAGACATTTTTTTTATACAAAGTTTAATTTTGAACAAAATAAAATAAATACACTAAACAACCAGAGTCATTCGTCAGAGTCGTCATCGAAACTGGGTAAATCAATATTTCCCAAACAACCCAAATTAACTCAAACAAACGATTTTTTCTTTCGGTTTTTGGGTATTTAACCCAAGTATGATAAAAATCTCTCCTCGGTATACTAATTACGTTTAATTAGGTTTAGCTTAACTATAAATATGACGCGGTTCCGCATCCGTCCGCAGTCTCAAATTTACATAAACCAATACTATATGAATGAGAGTAGCACACAAAAAAAATACAGGTGTGGGACATTGAATTACAGATAGTTTCTGGTCTAAAAAAGTTGAAATATGCACAAAAATGCCTTATAAATTGTGTTCGTTAGCATTTTTCTCAGCAAAAGCGAATTGGTTTACAATTGTTACATTTACAAAACATAGTACTTACCATCAACTTCACGATCCATGATTAAAAACTTATAAACTTATCTTAAAACTAGCTAGAAATACTTGCAATTGAATACGGAAAGTGACTCACTTTAATAAGCACGACAACGCTCATAATGACACTTCAATGATAATATTAAATTAATGGAGGGTACTTACACAAAATTATCAACGGAATCGTGACCTCGGGAGTATATGCTATCGTTTTAACTAGTACTTTTGTAGAAGTGCGGTGATCGTTTTTGTCCAGCTAGATCGGACTTTTGGGCCATAGTGCGGCGAATACGTACGGCCTGCCCATGCATAGACTTTCTGCTTCAGAAAGTCAATGCGCTCTGTGACACAGTAATCGCAGGGCCTGATACCAGTTCCCGCGAAGGCCTGGTTCACAAAGCGCATGACTCGGGGGCGGTTGTTGCCCCCCCTGAAGCAGATCAGCTTTGCAATGAGAGTCCTAAACGTATTGATACGACACTCAATCCGTACTTGCCATGCAGGGACTCCCCCAGCGGTCCTAGGTGCACGGTCAGCGTCCGGAAACTTGACGCGAGCAACGTGCCGCGATGGCCTCGCAGTACATGATTGAGTGTGTTTTAGTGTGTTATTATTATTATTATGTATGTTTTTTCCATATCTCAGGACCATGGGGTCCCGGACTTTTGGAAGGCATGCGTGGGGCCGAAGCCAACAGCGCAGAGGCCCTTTAAAACAAATATAATATAAAGCGTGGGATACACATGGCAGATACCATCTCCGAGCGCACAACATGATACACCCGGTGATGGTCCCCGCCAGGTGCAAAGACTATTGCAGTGCAAACACTGTGCTGCGATGGAAAATAAGGTCATTGGATTGAATGGTGGGTGGTCTGGACAATGGGTTATGGGAGGAGACTAGCGGACTCCTGCCCTGACAATAAGTCTCAACATTGTGAAAAGGCAGGCGGTGACTCGCCAACTCGTTAAGTGGGCCCCACAAACAGTCGCACGCGCAGTGCGACAATGGAGCATCACGTCATCGTTATTATTATTATTATTGACAACCCAGCCAGACTCAGCTGCAGGGCGCGGAGGGGCACACACGGACTTAGGCTCGCGTCTTCCCTGTGGCTGTGGACATTGACAACATTAAGCGCTACAAAGCCTGATATTTGGTTGGACTCTTAATTCGCATAAACGGCGTCTCAGTTTACATGATTATGCCAATAGAAACATTATTTATATACACGTAAATTCTTTACTGTTCACCACAGGAAAGACGAATTTTGTTTTAAATATTGTGCATTTATTTATTTTTCTTTGTTTCATTCCATAAATTTGCATTATAAATTGACCCGGATATTGAATGACGATATTTTATGAGACGGATTCTTCCTTTAAGGTGGATTTCTTTAAACAGCGATATAAAATATGACCGTTAGCAGACAAGATGGCGGGCGGAAGCGGACGGCACACTGCTCTGCAGAACTGCAGTTCCGCTGTGGTTCCGGTTCCGCCGCAGACAGCGTGAGCTATGGTTTATATGCTGATTTATGCATCAGGCTCGGGTAAACGGCGAAACGTCATGACTCGCGGCACTGCGAGTAGATACCTACCACGAGTGTGTCGTGACGAGGAAGAATAGACGCGACGGTCTATCGAGGAGAACGGTACCTACACTTACAATGGAAATAACTACTTTTTTAAGTCGACTGTTCAAAACGTTGATCTGTAGAGACGTAGATACCTATAAGCTGTTGGCTTCGGTGTTTCAACGCCCAATCGATTAGAAGATTTAAGTAGTTTTAGGGTCAACAGGTTACCTACGGGAGCGCTAGTGTTTGTTTTGAAAGTAAAGCATTCATCCCTCACGCACTCACAGGGGGGGAATGCTTCCTGCGTGTCGTGCCTCTAAGTCGTGCCTGAATGAGATCGTGCAAGCCTAGTCTAAGCTCGTCTCAATAGCCACACTGTTTCGTCGCCCAAATAATAATTCGTTTTTAATTTTATAATTGTATGTATGTATTTGTAACTATGGGCCTTAGATGCCTGAAATCATGGAATAAAGAATCCATTGGAAGTGGTGAGTGGGCGTTCCCGTGTCGCCGAACATGAGCAATAATTGGCATACTTCTTGCACAGATTATTGTCACTCACCTAGCGACCGCACGCGGCGTATGACATGAGTGAATATTTGTTTATTTTAGGAAAATGCCGTATTGCGTTATTGAAAGCTGCTCCAATAACAGCACATAAAAAACTTGTGTCATGGAGGTATTCCCTATCATCGTTAAGTAATATTTTAGAATACGTATAAAAAATATTTAATTTTCAATTTCTTAGACGCAATTTGCGTCTGTAGTCAAGGAAATATCAATTCTATTACTCTAACAATAAAGTCCATAATCCTGTGTATTATTTCGCTACTCGGAACGTGAAATGCACGGCAAATTTCCCGAAGATTCGCTACTCAAATGCTGTGGCCAAGGTCGATAATTGTTATCGATAAACCAAAATGAAAATGATTATATTTTAGGAGTGATATACAGAGCCCGGAATTCTCGTAGCACTTTTGAGCTGTCATAGGGACATCTCGTTTATCGAATTCCGATTATACATATGTATGTCGATAAATACAGAATACAATTTGTAAAATATGATTACGAATGACCGATCTCTTCGAGATAACCTTTGGATACCCACTTTTAGGAAATTATAAATAGAAATTAAAAATAATAATATTTTATTGTTTCTTATAAATAATTTGTGGATTGCTTAAGCATTTTAATCAGGACAAAGGCAGGCGGCTTGCAGTGGGCGGGGCGGGGCGCGTTAGATACCTTACGCTCGCGAGGCCCCGGGCCGCCACTCAGTCGAGGGCCGGCACCGCGCGAGCGTGTACACGTGCGTCGTGCTGTGATCCGCCTCCGCCGCCGCCGCCGCCGACTTGAACGTGACGAACCGCGCGTACCTAATTTTGTCTTATTACGAGGTTCTTAAAAGCACGATGAAAACGAAAACTGCTCTGTTTATGATTGTTTGAATACCCTAAAGAACGTGGTTTATCTTACTTCGAAGTGAATATTTTATAAAGTTAATTTTTTCTACCATCAAATATAATAATCGCCTATGCAAAGATGGAAAAAAAACATAAGGTATTATATTAAAGTACAAAAATTGTAAATGAATTATTTTTATTAAACAAGTCTGTCTTTTGTCTGTTGTCTATCCTAACCTTTCCTAACCTATATGCAGCACTTTAACCAAATAATGTCTGCCTTTCCGATTCCAATATAGAAAAACGTATCCTCATAGGAAAATCATGGCTGTTACGTCGTTTTGTGTAAGGAGCACTTTTCCGGTGATAATGCAAACTTTTGGAGCTAGATAAACTCTTAAAACCACCAACCACCATTTCACCAACGGAACCCTAAACAGAGTATCTTAATAAAACCATATGCTTTTGAACTTACTTGTGAATAAACTTGTGAATTAAAATTTCATAAGTTAAATTGAATTAGTTAATAGATAATAGAGAAGTGGCAGATCAATTGTATGTGTAGTGTTATTCATATGTAAAGTAGTATGTACTAAATTAATATGGGTCCACTTTACTCAAGAGACATCTAATGTAACGTGAGCTAGAACATTTTTTGCCTTCATTGATGTATTCTTGGCGTGGCAGCCCTAGCGCTAAACGTGCCGTGTGTGAATGGATACAAGTTATACGATAGACAGAGATGCACAGAGTAGGCACGTTTCTTATGCCTACACGCCGTTTTTGCTAGGAAGTGCAATTTCTGTACTATTACTTATTCTGTGACAAAGGCCCTCCTTATTATCCCGCACGGTAAATTCTCACTAGACCGCACTCTGCTGGTAAAATAATTCTAAATAGTATTTGAGATGTGCTTGTATTCAATTAAACAAATTATATTCTTTGTTTATTAGAAATCTGTGTTTAATTGCTACTACATTTATAACAAAAGTAATTTAATATAAATGTTACCTAATACTAATTATATAATAAACAAGATTTTAATAGAAACAATTTGTAACTAAGTCTTAGCTTAATATTTACCGTATGAATCATAAAAATATCGATAGTCCAACTCATACCATACCCACATCCCTATTCAGTTATAAGCGGTCGCATCTCCAGTTTTGAAAACACCGCCATCTTTGGTCGAGTAGCCGAACTACCACGTCTCTTGCAAGTCTTGTTGCAACGCATATGGTAACGGACGTAAGAAATATTTACTTGCCACTCTAAATTAGACCGTAAATAGTACTTGTTAAAGTAGACTTTGCATATATATTTTGCTACCGTTAACAACATATTGTCACAGTACGTTTTAACAAATCGAAAGCGTATTGCAATTGTGGGTCCGTGTATTTATTGGAGTATGGTTGTGTGCGTGCGGCGACAGTGGTTCTCTATGAAAATCGGTTGAATGCCACTTCCAATGGATTCTTTATTCCGTGCCTGAAATAAATGGTTTATTATTATTATTATTAATAATAATAGGGATGTTGACACAAAAACAAAATCAATAATGTTGAATTTTCTCGAAAATTGATTAAATATATGCATAGGATACATGTAGAAAAAAGAAACACAAAGCAATAAATAATCTTAAAGTTATAAGTATCGAAGGTTTTCAAGAAGGGGTAAGTATATTCTGTCCGTTTCTCTCAAAACGCACCTTCACATAAAACGATTGTTATTGACTATGACGCTGGAGCCCCGTGCCGTGACGTCACGGGGCTCCAGCGGTCTCTCTCTCTATATCAAATATAGCTAAATATTAAAACGGTTGTAGCTTCGTATTTTATTGAGATATTTGAATGGGAATTACGGCACAGACATATTTTTTGCCTTCTTTCTTTAGAAATATAATAAAATTATAGTTCACAACTCTATATTGTATAGATTAGCACTCGCTTTCATAGTATGCGTCATCATTGAATGTTACTTGCCTATATCTACACTACTTCGGTTAGAAATAACGTATTACCTATTTCTAATCGTAGCGGGGGGTGCACTAGTGTTATATACATGACGGTCGCGTATGCTATGTGATCTAAGTACGAAACTGTAATTAGAGAACAAAAGGTACTCGTAAGTAATCATACGAATTGCCATCGAGTAAATGGGCCCGGCGCAGCACCAGCGCTCCCACGGCGCGCGCGCCGCGCCGCCCCTCTGTGCGCGGGGGACTGCCTACCCTGGCACTAGAATACGGCTGCTTTTAATTTCCGCAGGTATAAAGAGGTAAACTAGTACATTTGTGATATACATAAGCTAAGCATTATCATCATCAGTCAAAAGTCCCGGTGTCCGTTCAGCAGTGACGCCTTCTTCACGCTGGGCCATAAAAAGAAAAATGTTATTGTATAAAACCATGTAGACATACAAAAGTATACAGATGCATGTTATGGGTTCCAACAGTTTACCCTATTCGGCCCTATTTATTTATGCTGAAAGGATTTTTTTTTTATGAGACACCAAGCATAATAGCTCTCTCCTTATCACTCTGAACGAATTTAAACTTATGTAATCTATGTAAGCACGGATGACTTCAAGATTTGAGCGAAACAATCGAACTTATAATCCGCTGGCAGTTCCACCGCGCGCGACGCAGCGGCCACGCAGCTAGCACGCAGCCAGCACGCAGCCAGCACGCAGCCAGCACGCAGCGCACATGCCCGCTAATGGCACATTGTCGCCGCCGACGGATTGTCATGTAAATCCCGGGGAGGGGCATCTGCAGATGATTAATAACGCGCCCGGCCCGGGGGCCGCCGCACGCTGATTGTGTCACGTTCCATCTGATACGAACACTCACTATATATAGCTATTGTGAGAGTACATAACGGACTGTGGACGCTTGGGATTTTTGATCAATTGTGCGTTTACGAAAGGACCAATATAGGTATATAGGTATTAACCTATAGTTTCTACGAACCTATGGAACCTAGAAATTACAATTGCATCGAGATAACAGCTGGCTCGGCGACTTAATAACCGGAGCTCAGAGTAATATGAGTTCGTCCGCTTGTAGCTAGAAAGCTTGAGATTGTGAATTGGTGAATGTCTGAACGCGCGGAGCGCCAGGGGCGCGATGTTTCCTACGAAGGCGATTGAAACCACGTGTCAGACTATATTATGAAAGCAAACCATAATGCTTGCTCAGTTTTTTGTGATGCTCTAATAAAGTAAACGCCTACAAATGCGCAGCTATTGAGATATTAATCAAACCAGGTAAAAGCCGCTCATGTTTCAGCCGTCAGTAACGCGACGCCGCCAAGTTGCGTCTGCCGCCGCTGCCCTCGGCGCGGGGGCCGCGGCGGAGGCTCGCCCGCGGCGGATCGATGGCGCGACTGTAAAGTTATGTTTGCACTGCGGACGAATTGTAGAATAGATTTAGCGCATCAGATGTTTAATAGGGGTGTCGCCTCGCGGCCAAATCCGATTATGGCGTCTCGTATTTCTCGCCACGACCCGCGGCCAACTACATGGAATACGAGTCTACAGCTTATGTCCAACGAATACGTTTCATAATTGCATACTTATTATTGAAGACGAGCGTACGGCTCCAGTTTGTGTTCAATCATGGACTCCCATAATGGTAAGCGACATTCCGATTGTTATTTGAATTGTAGGTCTAAAGTAACTTGAGTGGACACAGATTACGTATCGAGGGATGTAAAAATACTCTCTACTTGTAAGTGGACACTTCTCTGCACCACCAGAGGAGTCACATGTGCGTTGTCAATGTCAGGATCTTCTATATTGACAACAAGAAATCAATATTTCTGTATGTACATACTTAAAAAATAATACCAAAGTGTTTCGTGGCTATATCGATAACAACTCCAATAGTTTTACGTTATACAAATTGTCAAGTACAAAGAGAAAGAAAGCCCATGCTTCACTTTGTTATTTACCCTGAGTTCTATCAAATCTGCTGACGTGTTGAAGTCACAATCATTATCACCCTATACGTAGTTCACCAAGCGATTGAGGCAAAGCTTACTAAAATGGGTCTCCTCAACTTTTAAAGCCATGAAAGAAGAGAACCTGATATAACCGAGTTAATGTGCCTAATTGTCCGGAACGGAACGCGCAAAACCACCTCCGAAAACCAATTTTCAGCAAAATCCGCGCACACTTTTAGAAATGCAAAAAACCGGAATCCAGTTTACTGACGGCCGGACGGTCAGCCATATTTTTGTATTTTTTTGTCCTGGCACGGGCTCGGGCCGGCATTAGTATGCGGCGCGCGGTAACCGCGTTACGTTACGTCTAACTGCGTTACGTGCTGCTCACAATGCCGAGGGCCACTCGTTACCTACTTGACTGTGTAACTTCGTTTGTGAGCGCTCTCGTCTGGCTGCGAGCTCAAGAGCGAAGAGGACCTATGACGAGTGCCTAAATACATTGGCGAGTCAGTAGTGTCAGTACTCTCGATGAGATAGTACGCTAGACAGATGTAATTATTATCTGTTTATAATCGAATGCCCGACCGAGTGTTGAATCATCACTCGGTGACACCCTACCGAGCTCTCGACTCCACCGAATAAACTGACCGCTATAGTCGTTACTTTTGCGGCAATCAAACCAAAGATAGTCAAGCCGATGGAACGATTTAAGCAAATTATCCTGCTGCAGCTTAGGTGTGGGCATCGCATCTACTATACCTACTACTGTGAGTGAGTGACTCTGTATGAGTATGAGTTTTTCGGAACTTATTGTACGGAATACCATTTGATATTTACCGTTAGCTTTGCGGTGAAGGAAAAGATCGCGAGGAAACCTGCATACATCTGCGAAGAAATTCAAAGGTCTGTGTGAAGTCCCCAACCCGCACTGGGCCAGCGTGGGGACTACTGCCCGTTCCGTCTCATCTATGAGAGGAGGCCTGTGCCCAGCGGTGGGACGTATATAGGATGATTGATTATTATTATTATTAAGGTAGGATTGAAGAGAGGTAGGCCACAGCAGAATGTTAGCTGGCTCATATTGAAAGCGACCGGGGAAGTACAGAACGACTCTCTACTAAATGTTTAGAAAGATCGAATAAATTCACGTTGAATTTCCAGTGGATGTCCGCTCGCCTCGTGTGCTCACGTCGTTTTGATTTTCCCGCGGAGGGTGCGTCGCCATTATGCCGCGCGCCCCACGCTCCCTGCACAAAGATTTATTTAAAATGTTATTTTACACCACCCCGTGTACTCCTTATGTACAATTAGAAGTAATGATCGTGATATATTTTTATTAGAGTCTCCGAATAAAAAATGTTGTCGCTCTATCGAGTCTATGGTTAGGTCCCGCCAATTTTGTATATGGAATGAAAATTTGGTCCTCTCCTCGCAGTGTGACAGATATTACATGCGGCGCGAGTGACGGGTGGGGACTATCGACAGTCCAGTCAGTCGAGTGGATTCGAGTGGTTTTATGCCGGTTGGTTTTATTATTTCGTTATTATATTGCTGCATCGATTTTTTAGCGTTGGTGCGACGGAGGAGATAGGAGAGTTGTGTTCTATCTGCAAAACTTATTTCGACTAGGTACACATTTTAAAACCGTCGACAGCGTTTTATTGTCGGGTTGATCAAGAAGTTCACCTATGAGGAAGATAATTAACTCCAACTTTAGAATAACTACAACCAAGGAGCCGACGGAGGCGACTAAATAATGTCAAACAGAACTGAACCGATCTCGGCAACCTTTTGCAAGTGTTTTTATCTAAATATTTTACATGCCAAAAAGTGTGTTTACCATGGCTCTAGCGGGGTTAGGTACCTACTTACCTACTTACATATTTCTCGCCAGCACTAAACCGCGCGAAGCCCGACGCACTAAACTAGCCGTGTTCGGCTTCTATTTCGCGTCGCGCGCGAGACTGTTTACTTACGGTTTTAGTGCTAGCCGAGCAGGTTTCTACTTTCCGAAGCGCCTGTAGAGTTTTTTTTTTATATATAATAACGAACAACTTGTTCTTCTTATTGTTAATATTTCTTTATTCATGTCGTACAATTTCTACCTCTTGCATTCACCATCGCTAAACCTAATGTCACTTTTTTTTTTAAACCGCAAACTGTCCTGCACTCCAACCATAAAGCCACTCGCGGAGCTCTCTAGTCCGACGTTATTTTTGACGTATCAGCGTTTATTAACGTCGTTGATTATAAAATAGCTAACATATATGCCTATATATACATATTATACCTTTAAAAACTCGCAATGATGGTTGTCCAAACTAGGTACTTCAAACGTGAGCACATGCGGTTGCCCTTGGCATCAAACAAAAGTGCATTTCAGTTTTTACTTAACACCCTGCCATTTCGAATAAATAATACAGTTTGCAGTGTTTAAAATATGGTTACATTTGATTAATTCCCAACCTTTACATATCATTCCAAAATTAATCAAATATGTTCCTAAATGTATTTGGACGCTAACTGTTAAAATACTACTTTCTTTAAAGACTCTTTCACGGACTCTCGTGATCTCAGATTATATTGTTATACAAATAGGTACCTACCTATAGAACGACTGGCTCCTTTTTGTAACGCAAAGATTGTCTACATGTCATCATACTGCTTTACCCCAAACCTAGAACACCGAGTAAACTAGGCTAGCTTTTTCAACGTTGGTCAGCCCCCCTATTCTGTAACTTGTTTTAAGGCGCCGTAGGTTCATGGTCTTCTCTCCCTCTCACAGAGCATAAGCGTGAGCGAGATGGAAGTGCGTGCTCGGAAGCGCGGATATCACGTTTTTTAATTTTAATTTTTTGGCCGTTTAAATAAATAAAAATGTAAACACTGATTTCCTTCAAACATGATAATGCCGATTTTTAGAAGCAATTTTAATATTTATAGCTTTTGTGCATAATTTGTTACGAATATTTTAAGTGTATTTTAGACCTATGTTCGTGATTTTTTTCTATCGAGCGAACTTTACTTAATCATGTTTCGAAGGCTTTTCGAAGGAATTTCCCTGCAGAAAAGCCTGAAGATTACTATTCGTATTTTTTTGAAACCATATTATTATAAACATACGCATTATATTGTTTCAAAAACTCTGTTCGCTTAACTTCGCTGAACCTACGGCGCCTTAAGCTCACCTCCGCTCACCCACAAATATATCTTGACACCGCGATGCGTAGGTATTAGTAACTAAATGTATTAGGTCTCTACCTACTCTTCTTCGTCTAGTTTCGCGACGGGTGACCGGCGGGTTAGGCCGCATTAGCGCGTAGCTAATAACAGCCAAGTTGACAAATTTTTCTAATAACATAATTATTATACGGGGTATATACACGTACTTAGTTTACGCGCCAACACTGCTATTCCGTTGTAGATTTTTGTCAATGGAGTGCCCATTATAGCTGTGTTGTTTAATCTGTTTAACATCCAATTTTAATTATAAGTAAAGACTACTATTTTACATTTATTTATATTTTTTACGAGAGTTCATTGGACTGTATGTAGGTACCTATATCGTAGTAGGGCCTTAAGAAGGCCGACTGTAATGTATCTCTAACAAAAACTACGACGAAAAACAGGGATTGAATAAAGAACGGATTCTGGTCACTCTCATGAAATGACGACGAATGAGTACCTTAGCACTCTAGCTTAGGTATCCGTATTAGCGTATATGCAACTATGAACCTACACTTACAGCTTGCGGAATCCTTTATATGTATATCTGACATATGAGCAGCCGCCTTGTGCGTACCAGCTCCATATAAGGTGTGGAGGTGTGACGATCCCTACCCTTAAATGTCTATAAATCTATATTACCTATTCTGTAGGTGTAGCTAAAGGTAAATAATTAAACAAGTAATAAGGGGAAACAAATCATTATTTATTGGTCATTAAACATTGGAAGTAGTATTTTATACAAGCGTCCGGTCGGCTCAAACATGACATTTAAATCTAAGTAGGTACCGCGCGTAAGGTGGATGTCAAACTGCGACGCATTTCCGGACGGAGGTGTGTTTCTCGTTGTATAGTACGATCAACGAAGGAAAAATAAAAACATTAAATCGTGTAGTCTGGGTTATTATTTCAAATGGTAGGGGTGATACCCAGGTACAACATATTAAAAGTCCCCAGCGGGGGGCACTTGCTTTGGGCGGGGGGGGAGAGCAAATAGGTCCCATTTTTTGTTTTTTTGTGATTCTCTCAAAAACCATGCGTTTTAGAAAAGAGAACCTTTTAGAAAAAATAAAGCTGATTAAATTTACTACAAAATGCCGTATTTTTTTTTTAAAGATTCATTAATAAGGGAGATACGGGAGGTGAAAATGTCAAAAAATTATTGTTATTGCCCACTTTATCTAGAAAGAAAGGAAAAGGTTATTTAATAGTGACTACGGTAGCCTAGTGGTTCAGGCATGCGGCTGTCAAGCGGCCGTCGCGGGTTTGAATCCTGGCTCGTACCAATGTAGTTTTCGGAACTTATATACGGAATATTTACCGTTAGCTTTTCGGTGAAGGAAACTGTAGGTATAGAGAAGATGGACTTATGGTTTGTCTCAGCAAGAAACGGAGACACGTGATTGACCTCCGAAAACAGCTGTTCTGATAAGAACAGCTGATTGCTCTGACAAGAGCAGTTTTTGGTTGTCCCGAGAAGGACAGTTTATAATTGTGAAGACGCCGGCAATGCACAATGCACATCTTCATGCAGCATCACTATCGTCGAGGTTCTTCGCTTCAATCTTCGAGCACGGAGCGACAGCGCAGCGATTTTTTTTATTTTTTATAGTTAGGATCCTGTGTTGGCCTGCGAAAGCGGCCAGTAACAGATATATTTGGGGACGGGCCTTCCGGGGGCAAAAACACACAAAAATAAAAATAAAAGTGTAAATTGTAAATTTTGGCACGAATGCGTTTTGGACAAATGGAAATAATAGTTATTTTGGATGGATCACTTTAGTTGGTTTAACGCGGAGCGCGGGCGGGCGCTCAACGCGGTTTGACGGAGAGTTTTAGCGCGGTTTATGATAATTTTGTACAAATGCGGAGCGCTCGCGGGCGCTCGACGCAAAGGTGACGGACGGTGAAATTCCATGATGGATGTTGAATGGTGCGTGACAGCGCAGCGATGTGTTCGTCTCGACGGCCGGCGCAGAAAAGGACCGGAATTCGCTAAAAAATAGAGATGGGCCAACTATGGGTTTGGCCGACTAGCCGACTAGTCGACTAGTCGGCCGCCTAGAAGGTTCGGGTGCTTATAGCTTATGTAGACATGGCTCAGAAGTGAGATGGGTCGGTAGTTCTTCAGCAGGGTGTTGTCACCCTTTTTGAAGAACAGCCCCACCTCACCTCTGTTCCACGCCTTTGGCGTTCTCCCTTCCAGTAGGACGGTGTCAAACAACTTCTGAAGGGCTGTAAGGATCAGTTTTCCACACGCCTTTAGGAGTTCGGCTGTAATTCCGTCTTCACCGGGTGCCTTGCTGTTCTTAAGCTGTTTCAGAGCCATTCTAATCGCGTACAGGCTGATGTCCGGGATGTCGTCGGTGTAGTGTCGGGTAAGTCTAGCTCTAGGGTCTTCTGCCGGACCAACTTCGAATCGCTAAACTTAAGTGGCAGTGGGCGGGGCACATTGCACGTAGAACCGATGGCCGTTAGGGCGGAAAGGTTCTCGAGTGGCGACCACGGACCGGAAGGCGCAGCGTGGATGGCCCCCCCACAAGGTGGACTGATGACCTGGTAAAGGTCGCGGGAGTCCGCTGGATGCGGGTGGCGCAGGACCGGTCATTGTGGCACTCTTTGGGGGAGGCCTATGTCCAGCAGTGGACGTCTTTCGGCTCATCATATGATGATGATGGAATAATAAACATAAATTTTCAAGGCCCTGGCCTTTTTTATACCTTTTTTTCAGTTTGTATCACGTTTATATCCCTTGCATTTCCTTTTGTATTTGTCATAAAAACACAATTAATATATTATTTTGTAAGAAATCTAATAAGTTTCATTGTGTTCTAAGATTTTTTTTCCTACGACGCCTTCCTAGTTTTTGAAATATTTAAGAAAAACTAAAATATGGGACATATCCCCCTACTCATACTTATATCACAAGCATTTATCGTTTTAATTTCAATGCTAGCGTATGCCAGTTATGACATTACAGAATTCGCGAATCGCGTAGGTGGTTTTTTTTTAAGGTATCTACACCCTAAGCGTAAGGACACTCGATCGGCGAGTCCTACTCGCACTTGTCCGGTTTTTATTTTAATTTATTTGATAAGTTATTCTCGTTTTTCAGCAACTTTTCATTTTCATACTCCTAAGGCCCACGGCCATAATTATTGAAGTGAAAACTTCTTTAGCGGCGCTGTGCACTTTTTGTGATAGGGAAAAATTGTTAAACTCGCCACAGGTCACGTGACCGTAAGATGTCACGTGACCGTGAGATGTCACGTGACCGTGAGATTCGAGAGATACTCGCAATTGGTCACGTGACCGTAAGATTCGACCGTAAGATGTGACCTGATCGAAAAACTGTTACAATGTGCAACCCGGTCGTTTTTTTTTTAATAGTTTTTTTTTTCTGTTATAACGCAAAGAACATTGACGTTTTTATAATATACTTTTGTTAATCATTAGCCATCCTATGAATGGCTTTTCTTTATTAATGTACTTGTTTTACAAGGCTTTGAAATTGAGGTGGGTCTCATAGGCGACGGTACCTTATTATAATACATACTATAAATTACCAATATAGAAGTTAAGATTTTCCAAGTAAATTTAAGTTACCTAAGGTAGAGTTATCGAATGGTGAGTAATTAGCGAACGGCGCGGCGCGGCGGTGAGGTGACAGACAGCTCCCCGGGTAACGAAGGCAATCGGCGCGACCACTAATGATGCTCCAATTATTAAACCAATATCAGGAGGTTTCATCTGCGGATATTCTGGAAAATAATTAGGAAGCGCCTGCTGTAGTAGTGCTGGCGTAAAAACGTAAAATATACATTGGGTAAAATATAAAGTCATTTACCTACAGATTTCGATGTTTATTTTCTGTGCAAAGGGATATTGGTTTGAAACGGTTGGCACGGGCTGTTTTTTTTTATTAACGTACGTAGACTTTTTATTAACATATACGAACTTTTTACTATCATACATATTTATTTTTATCATCATTCATACATTATTATTTGCCTGAGGTGGAGTATTTTTTGAAATATCTTCGTCACTTGAAACAATCAAAACGATATCATAGGACGCCAGATTTTCTGCAATATCATTATTTGCCTTTTGTTTGCCTCCCTTTACAATTTGAGACTTTATCCAACCATAAAGTTTTATTTGAAATGATCTCGAAAAGGTTTAACATCTAGCGTGGGTTAATGTCATGCTGCCGGGCAGAAACTCGCGATTCCTAAGATACCTCGCGAGGCGTCGTAATATCAATTCAATATGTATCGAGAGTTCTTGCGACGACGGCTGCAATGCAACACGGGGTAATGAATTAGCCGGAGATGGAATAGGGATTCCGAGAGTTAACCCTTCGGATGCTTTGACGCTGACATTGCTGAAGGACAAAGGGCAAATATTTGTGTGATGAGCATGAATATTTGTTTCTGAGTCATGGAAGTTTTCTATGTATTTAAGTATTTATATCTATTATATATATCGTCGTCTAGTACCCATAACACAAGCCTTAATGAGCTTACTATGGGACTAGGTCGATTTGTGTAAGATTGTCCCCTAATATTTATTTATTTATTATATATTTTACGTTTCTGTCATACAGTTAATTTTCAATAGCACTGATCAGTGCTAAGACATACGAAGGGTTAATCAACGTGGCCTATCATGATGATGATGATGATGACCTCAACGGTTCCTGGTGGCTGCGGAGGATCATGGTCATCATAACAAGGTTGATGTAGGTATGGTGCTCTTAGAAAGTCTGACTTATTGTACATCGACGTTTGTCCGCTTACTTCGAGAAAGACGAGTCCTAGAGCTGATCAATTCATCTGGTAGGAGAGGTTATCCATCTGTGTTCCTAACTAGGTATAGTGAGTTAAGTATGATACCAGGAGCTCTTTTCAGGAATGATAAAGGTATTGCAAACCGAGTGATTATGTTTGTGTTTCGCAGAGATTCTCGTATAAGTAGGTAGGGACTTGCATTTCAAGCCACTTGTATTTGTAGATATAGATATCTTGGAAAATCGGTGAAATAATGCACACTATTTGGCCAGTGATCCTTCGTGGAAGTAGTACCTACCCACTACCCGGCGCCGGACTGCGGAGTGGAGCCCGGCCGGGCTGCTCCGCCGCCGCGCCGCGGCCTCCTCGGCCGTCGTTAGCGCCCGTGACTGGCGTTTTCTCTGACGCCATTAACCTCTCAGCCCGAGTGCCTCGGCTCACCGCTTAATTTGTTTTTAAACAAACCCTTTTACGAACACGGACTCAGGAGAGTGATGGGCGTTGTATTTTATAAACATATGGACGTTTAGTGATTTGGATTAAGTAAGGTGATAGATAATAGAACTATCGGCAATTGTTTGTTTATATCTCGTAAAGTTAATTAGAATTATTTGATTTACAAAAAACGTATAAATAGGTACCTACCTACATTACCTACTTAAATGTTTTTATTTTATTTGAAACTGCTACTTATTCAATATTCTAAGTAGGTAGGACCTTACCTACCAGTTAGTTACCGGAGTGTTAGCACGGCGTAAGACTAAAATTTCAAATTCAATCGCTTTGTTTCGCTCTTCGGTTGCTGACAGTGCCAAATGTCGATACCTTCTTATATCTCATGTTTATTTTTATTTACCTATTGGGCAAGAATTGATGATACAATTTCATATTTAGAGGCACAGATCTGCAACTAAATATTAAAATCATCTGTAAATCAGCCATTAACTGAATGACAAAAACAAGTGTTACTTCTGCAATTAAATAGTCAGTGCCCAGCTAAGATAGTTATTTGTGTCACAATGGAGCAAAATAGTATATTTACGGCGAGGGTGATGTATTGAATCCTGAGCGTAGTGAGGGATACAAGTGTTAACGCCCGAGACGAAGATAATTTTGCTACCGAGTGACACAATTTTTCACGCCGACTATGAAAAAAATTAAAAAAGATGCTGTTAAAATTACTTAACGAGTTAAACAAATTTTCTTAATTTTTATTACATTTTTTTATATATTACTGAAAATACATAAACTTTTGTAAAGTTGTTAAAGTTGAAAGTGTTGAATCTTGAAATATGTTCGTTTTTAATCGATTGCGATGAAATTACAATCGATTATTTAATTAAAATCAAATTCAATTGGCACATTGCGTAAATGCTACATACCAATGAATAAATTAAAAAACCGGCCAAGTACGTGTCGGGCCACGCGCAGTGTAGGGTTCCGTAGTTGCTTGTCTGTCTTAGTTACATCGACGTGCGGTGCGGTTGCGTCGGCAGAATTTGTACGAAAATTGGTATTTCCAAGTACACATTAAGTTGGTCGACTATTACTCGGTAACTACTTATGCCTACTTGTCCGTGATAGTTTTCCTTTTAAATTCATTATATGTACTACTACCACGATTTTTTTCATATCCCCAGTAGTAGCCATTTAGCCGGCAGGGGGGGGGGGGACACATGACTCGAACAAAAATTAGGGCTTTGAAGCTCAATATCTCGCAAACGAATTACTGATTTGAAAAATGGATTTAGAAAACCCATAATAGTTTTTAACGAGCTATCCAACAATACCCCACACTATGGGTTTAACGAGAGAAAAAAATTGCATCCCCGCTTTAGGTGTAGGGGAGGTACCCTAAAAAAAAATAGTTTTCAAGATTTTATTGTAGTGTTCTGTCGGCGTGATTGATTTATATACCCATGCCGAATTACAGTTTTCTAGTAGTAATGGTTACTGAGCTAAGCCGAAGACGGACAGACAGACGGACGGACATGGCGAAACTATAAGGGTTCCTTGTTGACTACGGAACCCTAAAAAGTAGCTTGAACAGAAAGGTAGCATTTTGGGGTGCCGGTTAATGTACAGCCATAATAATGCACGGCCAAAATAATGTACAGCCCAATAATCCGCGTCCATACTGTACATGGAATTAATCAGGCTGTACATTATTGGGCCGTGCATTATCACCCTGAGCAAACTTGGTCCGAGGCAATGATTGGAAGCTACTTTTGTCCGGGCTGATAATGCACGACCCAATAATCCGACTCCACAAAAAGTGGACGCGGATTATCAGGCTGTACATTATTGGGCCATGCATTATTGGCTCCCGCGTTTTGGTCCCTCTCGTTGTGGAGCAAAACTTACTTTTCCGAATGAAAGGTGTGAAAAAAGAATTGACAAGTTTCTGAACGAAGCGAAACGTTGCACGCATGACATTGACAGCTGCACGCGCCGCGCCTCACATCCGTTTGCTTCGAAAATGTTTGATAAAAGTTGATAAGAATGCGCCGAACGTCGCAAGATCATTCGAGCGAGGACCTTTGAGTTTATCGTACGATACGTGACGCCGCGTACTGTCTGTGATTACTCCTACTTCACGTTAGTTAGTAACCCGGCGTTCACACTGTGATGGGCGCGCGGAGAGAAGTTCTGCAAGTGGTGTCAGGCTGGCAGGCGGTGGAGCTGGTGTTGAAGTGTTTCTTGTTCGGCATCTGGCAGCTGGCGCAGATGTCGGTGAAGAGGCTGTGGCGCGGACACCGGAGAAAGGCCGCGCCGCACGCCGCCGTCGAGCTCACCGTCGACTCCTCCGTCGGCAGGCACTGCTACATTAAGGTTATGGTGAGTTTCCCTTTCTAAACAAATCATACTATTATTTCTACCTACATGCGTGACCTAAGTCTACTTAAAGACATGTGAAATTAGCTCTTGGTGCCTTGAGATAAGGGTTAGTTTTGTGCTAGTCACCTCAACAGTACAGTTTAAATGTTATAACACAATTTTAAAAGAGTATATTGACAATTTTTTTTATCTAATAAATGTATGTTTATGTATATTAGATGTATGGTTATCAGTGTAGACAAGTAATTAGCCCTTACTATTGATCTTAAGCATTAGCTAATCATGACTTGTGAATTACTAAATACTTATCTATATTTAAGTATTTATATCTATTATATATATATCGTCGTCTAGTACCCATAACACAAGCCTTATTGAGCTTACTATGGGACTAGGTCGATTTGTGTAAGATTGTCCCCTAATATTTATTATTATTATCTATTACTTATGTCATTTTGGAAATAAAGCTATTTATATCATCAAATGATTAAAAATAATGTTATGGTAAGAAATAAACTATTTATTAAAATAACAAAACTTGTATAATAATTTTTCATCCAGGGTGTAAAATACCACTATGTAGAAACTGGCCCAAAGACAGGCCAGAAAGTCCTGGTGCTGTGTGATGCCCCAGAAACTGCAGAGCTGTGGGGTCCCAACTGGAGCTCTGTGGTGAAACAGCTGGCAGACACCAACCACCACATCATTACCCTGGACCTGCGGGGCACGGGGGCCAGCGAGGGAGGCAGCCGCAGCGACCTCTCCCCTCCGCGGGCCGTGGACGAGCTGGCCACGCTCATGTCAGCATTGGGGGTCTCGGAACACAACCCTGCCACTGTGATTGGGTTCGGAATTGGGGGAATGCTTACTTGGTGAGTCTTTATTTTACTTTCACCAGACACTCCACACATGAGGTGCTAGGAGGTGGTGGTTGAAAGTCCTTCTAGCTTTTGTGGCGTGCCGGGTTCACTACCATCATGAACCCTCCAAGCAGTTGCCAAAGAGCAGTGGTTGAAATGAATTGACATTTTTTTTTTTTGCAAAACATACACAGGTGTTATAAATGTACATGTCAGTAGAATTAATTTACATGAGGGCATGTTGCGCCATAGTTTGGCATGCAAAATATAAATTCTAATTTAAAATGTAAAACGTCATAATACTAATCTATGTACACCAATAATCTATTTATACAATTTTTCAAAATATTCTGTTAAGTTATAAAATGGTGGAGTAATCAAGTAGGATTTTAATTTTCTAGAAAATTCACTACCTAATATTATTGCATTGCTTTATGTCGTCATTTAACATATTATAAACTTTTATACCATTAGGTATATTCAATACTTCTTTTAAAATGTCCTCGAAAAAAATTTCCCTAGAATGATACGTGACTTGAAGAAAATCTACGCCCCCTGTGTTACCAACCGTGGTATTTTGAAGACCCCCTCCCTCGCCTGAACGGGTTACGGAGTATGGGTATGGGTACGTTCCCTGATCACATCATCATCGAGGTAATATGAAAGGGTCCACACAGAATACCGCGCCGCTCTGTGCGTTTCGGTCTTAATTAAGAAGCATGAAATGCGTGACTATCTATGAAACATGAGATCGTGGGTTCGACTGTTGATTGTATCAATGATTTTTCTCGGAATTTATTCATGTAAACCCGTACCGATATGTATGTACCTACATACTTATACAGCCTTATTGCAGTCTACCATTAATAACGACATTAGTCCGGGGTCCGCACGACTACTGCACTTTGAATGCGCGTGACTCACACCACTCGCAACTTTTCTGCAAACTCATATATTATAATTCTCCTACTCCATGAATCACAGAATATTCGCACAAATCAATTGAGCGCGACGATGACAAGTGCAACAGATTATGCATTTCATAATCATTTGCGTAGAATGTCGACGCAATGGAGTCCATCCAAGCTCCTCTAGAAAAAACACCAGTCACACTTGAAGTCGAATGGATATTGAATATGAATTGGATTATAATAGCTTGCATCCTTTAGAGTTTTAGACCATCGTTACCTACATACAAGTCAAAATATTTATTTTTATTTAATTGTAGAACCCCAGTTTACCTTCCCTGAGGCTGAGAGGTTGGTATAAAGGTTAAAGTTATCAAAGTGCGTCAGTAAGTTGCGTGCCATTCTGATAAGGACTGCATAACAGTACGTCTAGATAAGATGCTAACTTTTTCCAATATACTTAGTATGTAATAGCAAGTTAGCAACTGACGCGTGACGAGAGGATCATGAATATGTGTTCCTAGAGTTTGTCGAGTGATTAAGTAGCAACCTTATGTATTTAAGTTGAGACACGGCGCGACCTGCGCGCTAACATAACCGTAGATAATGTATTACGCTCGACCTTTTATAAGCGTGCTCGACGCGGCGCACGACGCCCCGCGTGTAAGTGAGGCCTTAATCAGAGTGTTTACTTTCCACTGCGGCGCGGCGTATCTCCTCTCCGCGATACCCCTGCAAGATCAACAAATCAATAAACTCTAATTACTTAAGTAAACAACATAAAATGGTGCGACGCGGGTATCTCAATTCATTATTAAAATTACGTAGATAGCTTTATAGCTATCTACGTAAATTTGCTGCTAACCTATGCAAAGTATATTATATTGCAATATTGCAGCGAATAAATGAATATGAAATATGAATATAAGTACCACCTGCAGAAGTCGCATTAAAATAATTATATCTAACACGGAGTCTGAAGTTATAGACTAATTTATGATAGGAGATCTGTACATGGTTAAGTAGGTCTAAATAAGCAGGGTTGGGCAAAATACTGGCTTCATTGTAATTGACATACAAATTACAAAATACATGTAAAAATGTATTTGAAATATAAACTACAAACTACTTTGGTGACAGGTATTTGAAATATAAAATACAAAATACAGTATTTCAAATAATGTATTTCAAATACAAAATATAAAATACACTATTGAAACTTATCTCAAAAAACTTTTTATACGTTTTTATAAATTGAAAAAGGAATAAATATCCTTTCAAAAAAACTAAATTCCTAAAAGTATAGTCAGATAAGTTCCGTCTAGTAGGTGAATGAATGTCGATGAAAACAGTCTCTCAACTGGACCGGAAGAGCACAGGCTGAGACTACCTTTAATAACTGTCTGACGTATCACTGTCAATTGCCGTATTAGGAACATCCCCGTTTGACGTTGACACTTACAGTAAAGTGTTGCCACAGTGCCCTCAGCCCTTAGAGTATATACCTACAGAGGCGACGTAAGTGTCGCCACAATGAGGGACGGCAACAAAGTAGATGATTCCCGTGGGGTGGCCATGTAACTAAAAATTACCCCATCGCTTCCATATGTTTATTTTAAATAATGCGCTTTTATTGTAAGTAGTTTTTACTGAAGCTTTACACACATTCACTGCCTAGCAGGCGCTCTGTTCGCAACCACTAGTAATATTCAGCTTAATAACATGAAATATGATTCTAGTAACAGAACATGACATGTAGGTAATTAATAGTCGTTGTGCAAGCGGCTTACCTGGTAGTTTCTTATCAGCACAGTTATGACAGGACGCCCGCGAGCTGTGTTGCGGCGAGGTAGACTATCCGTCTCTTTCTAATCGTTCTAACTAGAAAGAGACGGACAGTCTACCTCGCCGCGACACAGCTCGCGGGGCGTCCTGTGATAGCCGTGCTGATCTACTTAATTATTATAAAGCCTGAATCACACTGGCGCGGCCTGCGGTGGCGGTTCATAGTAAACTTGACAGTTAGTGTCAAATTTACTATTGACCGCCACCGCAGGCCGCGCCTGTCTGTGAGAGGCTTAAAGTCTCTCACAGACTGGCGCGGCCTGGCCGCGGCGATCAATGGTAAACTTGTCATTAGCTGTAAAATTTACTATTGACCGCGATGCAGGCTTAAGACGGGAAAAATAATGACACTAAATACCGAAATGAGACACAACCATATTAAAAAACATTTACTATTCAAATATTCAAATTATTACAGATTAATGATAAAGAGCTCTGCTCGGGTAAAAATATGCTGAGAACGATTTTTCCCAGATACAGCGTGGGAGGCCCCCTACAAGGTTGACTGATGACCTGGCAAAGGTCGCGGGAGTCCGCTGGATGCGGATGGCGCAGGACCGGCCATTTCGGCTGATATGATGATGAGATAGATTTTTCGCCCCCATAAACCCCTATACTGCAAATGCCATCAAAATCGTAAGAACTGTTTTCGAGAATGCGATCACAAATATATATATGTAGCCTTAACCCAAATACTACGCGCACGCGCATCCTCATTTAGTGGAAACCTAGAAAAAAAAACATATTATTTTACATAAAAATTTTCAAGCAAAGGGCTTATAGAAAATTATGATTCATTCTAAACCGTCGATCGTCTTTACTTATTACTAGCTGTCCACGCGTCTCCTCTCCACCCGCGTAGTAGAAAGAACACAAGCGGAGGCGCAGATGCAGGATTAAATAAAGCCAGATGAAAGAATTTTTGAAATCGGATGAACAGTCCGAGATTACTCGCTACATAAAAGCTTATCTTTACTATGAGTACAGAGTAAATATACGTATATAAGAATATATCCCATCCATTATATACGAATGTTATGTAATAACAAGTACGATAATTTTGTTAGAGTATAAATTACCCGAGAAATCGGGTATTTTTAAGTTGTATTGGCTGGTATCCCTAAAATGATTGCAAAGAAGCTAAATCGAGAAGACATTCTAACACCTCTCGCAGCTTACCATAAACAATCTACGTAATTTGGGCGGATAATTTGTCAACAAATATTTTCTTGTACAATGTAAACAATGATGTTATTTCTATTGTAATCGTCAAATTTTACAAGATTTTGAGCGTAATGTAATTTTACCATGCTATTTTTACGTATTGCGTATACAGAAAAGTGAATGATGTTCTACTTACGTGTGAAAGGTTATATTTTCATCACATTGTTCCGACCGGCTTTTACAGCCAAGCACGCAACAATTAACCATTTTCTTGGCACAGACGGAACACGAGATACCTTATCGTGCGTAAATTACTTTTAGGACACTATTTTATTCACAATAATATTAAATATTTCGGATTCGTATGCAGCCATGCGCGAGCATTGACAGCATTGTATGCCACAACTGTTGTGCCAAATAGAAAAAAAGTGGAACTATGACAAGGATAACGAATGATATATCTCTGTCTGTCACACTTATCGAGATTTGTATGCTACCAGCTCGCTCGCACGTGGTATTATTATTACCATAGCCTGTCCATACTAAATTATAGGTTCATGCCTCAGCCCCTAATTATATTAAAAAACGTTCCATTATACGGTTATACAATTAAATAATATGTATTTTTGGGCAAATGTATTTTAAAAAGTAAAGTATTTGAAATACAAAATACTAAATACATGTGAGTGCGGTATTTGAAATACCAATTACAAAATACTTCGCCACTTAGTATTTGAAATACAAATACAAAATACGTATTTGTATTTCAAATACGTATTTCAAATACATGTAATTGAAATACTGCCCAACCCTGTAAATAAGTAATAAGCTTTATCGCTAACAAAACCTCGTTACGCGTGAGACTCACGATTTTCGATCGCGTGAGCATCTTTTGCAAATTGATATGTGTCTAAGAGCCTTATCACACTTGCGATTTGCGAGCGTGTTTTCTATACAATTATCAGTCGCGGCGAACACGCTGCGTGATCGCCTTCATACAAAATACGCTTGGAAATCGCAAGTGTGATATGTATCTAATATCTACCTGTGCAGTAAAGTGACGTAAAGAATAAGAGGAACTGTTAACGCACTTTTATTAGCACAGTCATCTACTATCTGCCGAGGCGACCATGACGCGCTTGAAACCGACTTGGTGGAACAATTCCAATCGTGTTATAAAATTGTCAAATATTAGAGGAGGCGATGCAGAGCGCACGGCCGCGGCGTGCGCTCGCCTTGACCGGAGACATCCTCCTGTTATCGGAGGCGAAGTCCGGCCACCGGTAACGAGTACGAGCTCGATGCCCGCGATAAGATACCAACTGTGTTTACTACACGTACCTATGGGAGCCACAAATAAAGTTATCTGTTGCTATTGTTTTGGCATTTTTATCCATTAAGTATTTCAGTTTTGCCCCTGTTTTTTCGCTTGAATGTATAAGTATATTGGCATTTAACTTGTTTTTTCTAGACCGGAATGCCAAGCAAGTACTATTTCCAAATCATCATATCAGCCGAAAGACGTGCTGAACATAAAAATAAATAAAATAAATAAATAAATAAAGTTTTATTTTCAGGCAACAAGTACAGTTAATGGTACACCCATATCAAGCTAATTAGAAATGCTTAAAACTAAAATAAAATTAAAATTAAAACAAGTAAAACAAATACTATTTTTTGTTTCCGTTTCGATGTACAGAAAGCCAGTGTCTGAACATGTTACAACTAATGTTGCGGCACACCGACATGAGGATGGTGTTATGCGAGCGGCGCATTCCCTCCCAGAAGGAAGCAATGCGCGCGCGTACCACTGCAAAGAAGTCAGGGATTCTGGCTTCCGCGAACATGGTGGAGGCACTGCAGGAACGCGGCAGCCCCATCAGTGTCCGGAATATATTATTATACTGCACACGGATGGCGCTAAAAGATTTCCTGCTGTACCTGACCCACAGTTGACAGGTGTAGAAGGAGAGACAATATGCATCAAATAATGTACATTTGACCCCCCTGCTACACCCGGCAAACCTGCGGGCTATCATGTTGCCACGGACAGCCAGAGCTCTTCTTTCGCGTTCCATGTCACTGTCGTCCCTCATGTCGGCCGTCAGTACATGGCCAAGATATTTGAACCGCTGCACAATACGCAGCTTCTCTCCATTTAATTTCACTTCAGGTATGTTATCCGGACCCCCTCCAGCCCTGAAGACCATCAGTTCTGTCTTAGCCACGTTGTAAATCAGCCCATGAGAATTTACATAATTCTCACAAACTGAAACCAGCTTTCTCAGACCCTTGATGGAGGGGCTGAGCAGCACCATGTCGTCAGCGTAGCTGAGACTATTTGTACAGACGTCACCCACGTGACAACCGACTCCAGTGCTCCTCAGCCTCCCCATCAAGTCATTGACGTAAAGGTTGAAGAGGTCCGGAGAAGTAAGTCCACCCTGGCGAACCCCGCATTCTAATCTATAACTATTAGATGTCGTGTCGCCCCATCTTACACAGTTGGATTGGTTTCCGTACCAGTACTCGAAAACGCGTACCAAGTCCTCAGGAACTCCCGAACCGCGCATTTTACCCCACAGAATTTCATAATTCACAAGGTCGAATGCACGGCTAAGGTCGAGAAAGCAAGCGTAGACCGATGTCTTGTTACTCACGTAATGGTCCACTGCATGTTTCAGACTTACGATCGCGGAATCGGTCGAGAGACCGGGACGGAAACCAAATTGCGCATCGTCTATTCTGAGAGCCTTGAGTAGTCTGGGCTGCAACAATCGTTCAAATATCTTACCCACCACAGTTCCAAGAGAGATTGGTCGGTAGTTAGCCGATGATGACAAATCTCCAGTTCGGTTCTTGACAATCGGGACGACGATGGTACGTATCATATCCGAAGGAACATGAGAGTACTGCAAACATAAATTAAATAAGGTACATAGCTTCCCATAAATGACGTCACCTGAGAAAAGTATGTGCTCAAGGCCGGGGCGGCCGCAAAGAGTGCCAAAGTAACCGGTCCTGCGCCACCCGCATCTAGCGGACTCCCGCAACCTTTAGGGGTCACCAACGGGTCACCACTACATCAGTCCACTTCAAGCTTGTTTTTAACAAGATTTTATTTTTTTCTTAAATTTTATTTTTTAATTATTAGTATTTTGAATTTTCCCTTTGTTGGAGTTGCATATTCACGCCATATCATCATATCAAACGAGCCCAAACTCCATGGGGTTGTGTCTTTTAATTACGGAGTTCCTATGGCCACCTCCCAGCCCCATTATCAGACCCTGGTTACCATATAGTACCAAAGTACTAGTCAAGACGAACTAAACGAGCCCAAACTCGATGGGGTTGTGTCTTTTAATTACGGAGTTCCTATGGCCACCTCCCAGCCCCATTATCAGACCCTGGTTACCATATAGTACCAAAGTACTAGTCAAGACGAACTAAACGAGCCCAAACTCGATGGGGTTGTGTCTTTTAATTACGGAGTTCCTATGGCCACCTCCCAGCCCCATTATCAGACCCTGGTTACCATATAGTACCAAAGTACTAGTCAAGACGAACTAAACGAGCCCAAACTCGATGGGGTTGTGTCTTTTAATTACGGAGTTCCTATGGCCACCTCCCAGCCCCATTATCAGACCCTGGTTACCATATAGTACCAAAGTACTAGTCAAGACGAACTAAACGAGCCCAAACTCGATGGGGTTGTGTCTTTTAATTACGGAGTTCCTATGGCCACCTCCCAGCCCCATTATCAGACCCTGGTTACCATATAGTACCAAAGTACTAGTCAAGACGAACTAAACGAGCCCAAACTCGATGGGGTTGCGTCGTTTAATTACGGAGTTCCTATGGCCACCTTCTAGCTCCATCATCAGATCAGCTTTATGTCATAATAATATTGCATTGTCATCCGATTTATACATGCATGCAAAATTTCAGCTCAATCGGAAACCTGGAAGTGGATCAAATTTAGCTTGCATCAAATTTAGCATGGACAGGTGAACTAAATAAAAGCTTGTAAAAATTCACCAAGTATCACGATCACTCGTAAAATAATTGTCATGGCAGCTATACAATTCGTAAGTTGTCTTGATTAGCCTCACGAATGTATCACTAGTATCTTGACCCCGAGGTTGGTAACAACTATGCCTATAGTCGAAGATCAAAATAATATTTGTATTCTGGCGAGTTGCCGGTTAGCCTTTGTGAATAGTCACAATTACACGACGTACAGAAGCACTAGTATAAGTTTTACCGAAACAAAACTTTACGATCGCGTTTGCGTTTTACCCTCAATTTGTATGGGATTCGACAGCTAAACGCAAACGCGGTCGTAACGTTTTGTTTCGGTAAAACTTATACTAGAGCCTCAGGTCCGTCCCGGACGACGGCTAAGCCGGTACTGGCAAGAGCTCGCGCGCGGCGGTAAATTCATACTAATTTTGAATCATTATTTAAAAATATAAATTTTGGAAAAAGTTTTTTTTTTTTACTGTATTGTGTTGCTACAAGTATGGACTTAATGTTATTTAAGATTTAATATACTAATAATTCAACAATAATGAGAAAATCCTTGTGTTTTCAGCTCGATTTTGTTGAAAAATATGGTGTAATTGAGGTCAATTTACATATACATACGGGAAAAATAAGGAAAATTCGAGGCCGCTACATACACTACTGATATATCGGATAGTGAAAAGAAAAAAAAACAATTAGGTTTTCATGGTATTAGGCGGTCAAACTTATGGCACTGCGCTCTTTTCCGAAAACTACTGTCGGTAACCGGGTATATTCGGTTAACATATTCAGTTCTTCTTAAATAAGAGGCCGCTAAACACAATAAAAGGAGTTGACCTATGCAAATAAGTAATCAGAATCTATAAAAACCTTTCTGTTTCTTAGATCTAGACCGTCAAAAATCCGTAATTGTCGCTTATTCCGTCGGTCGGTAGCTTCTTCAATGGTATTCAGTGTGTTTTACATGTGATTCTAATAAACACAATACAGCGTCTGCAACCATGCAAGGGTTACAGACAGCTTTCTCAATAAGCTATTTAAATTTAAACATAGAAGCCATTATTTGTGAGGCCAGCCCGCTAAAACGTACAACCTCTACAGTACTTAAACATAATAAAATTATACAATTAGATACAATAAAGTCAGTTTATACATCATTTCCAATTGTAATTGTTCTACCTACTAGGTACAGTACGATTACTGTTAGTTAACCACTGACAGATAGTTTGCCTTCATTTAATTTTCAACATTAATGTCATACAAATAAAGCAATTTTTAGAATACTGTTACCCATGTCTACCGATTTAGAAATAACTACTTAATTTGGATGAGGTTAAAGTTGAAAATTAAATGAAGGCAAACTATCTGTCAGTGGTAAACCCCAAATAATTGTACTGTATATGTTTAATAGTCATCATGTGAGAAGAATTCGAGTAGTAGCCAGCAGAGCCAAGGTAGGTTTTGAGTTTAGAAATACAGTCGCTGTAAATAGCTCGTTGGTGTTTTGAGTTTAGAAATACAGTAGCTGTAAATAGCTCGTTGGTGTTTTGAGTTTAGAAATACAATAGCTGTAAATAGCTCGTTGGTGTTTTGAGTTTAGAAATACAGTAGCTGTAAATAGCTCGTTGGTGTTTTGAGTTTATAAATACAGTAGCTGTAAATAGGTCGTTGGTGTTTTGTGTTTAAAAATACAGTAGCTGTAAATAGCTCGTTGGTGTTTTGAGTTTAGAAATACAATAGCTGTAAATAGCTCGTTGGTGTTTTGAGTTTAGAAATACAGTAGCTGTAAATAGCTCGTTGGTGTTTTGAGTTTATAAATACAGTAGCTGTAAATAGCTCGTTGGTGTTTTGAGTTTAAAAATACAGTCGCTGTAAATAGCTCGTTGGTGTTTTTAAGCGGGGCTCCGTCAAATTTAGGAAATTATTTTACTATTTTTGGGTTAGCAATGATTTATTAGGATAGCATTTTCTTTAATGGGATAGTAAGATGTTTTAATTTGGGTTATTATTTCACATTAAAATGGAGATTAAATGTTGGTGATCATTTATTATTTTTGGCAGTAAAAAGTGTTTTTTTTGGCGTTATATTTTACTATATCTGGTGAGTGGTGATCCGTTAAACATATGCCTAAACTAATTACAGACATACATATATTACCAAACCGCGTTTAGAATAGGATTAGAGGTGAATGAATGAATACGTCAAAGTTTATATGAGCTGACAGCTATTTCAGGTGCAAACTCATCGCGGTCAAGTAATGCCATATATGTGTGTATATGCAAAGTTTCTTCACAATCCAACACGTAGTTTTAGAATGAGAACGAAACTCCGTTTGTATGGGAAGGTGAAATTCGGCCGAGCTTACTTAGCTTATAAAGCAGTAAATAGTAAAAGTGCAGTAGCGGAGTGAACCGCTCCGTTGTGTTTGTGTCGGGGCAGTAGTTGTGGTAGTAACCGCGCTGTTGTGGTTGTGGCGCAGGTACCTGGCGCACTGTCACGCGCGGCTCGTGCGGCGCGTGGCGCTCGTGGGCGCGCCGCACCCCAACCTCTACTGGCAGTTCCCGCCCGCGCCCTTCTGCAGAGGCGCGCTACACTTCATACAGGTTCGTATCCATTGTTTCACCACTACACTCCACACTGATTCATTCGACTAAACGTAGGGGAGAGGGGGGCATGACGGGGTAGTTAACGCTTCAAGTCCAATAAAACTAAAAATGCTATTCTTGATAAGGTTTTATAAATTTGATATAAATTTACGAGTATGCCTGGTAACCATTCTTTCGCAATCAATACTTATTATGAACTCTAATTTGATAATTCAATATAAAAAAAACTGCAAAAGCTGCCATCTCCCCGTCTTGCCCCGTATGTAGGGTAAGAAGGCGTACCCCTAGTGGGTAAGATGACATATCGCTATGGGGCAAGATGGGGAAGAGGGACGTACGGATATTTTAACCCTTACTCGTAAATGCATGATTTTTTATTTTTAGTATAAAAAAATGTTTTTGTTTAGTTCATTGGATGTATGATCTAGCCTTTTTTTTAATCGGTGAGCTGTCTAATGCTTTGTAGACATTTGGCAACACTATGCATTTAAGGGTTAACAATTATATAAAAAAAAGCAATAGGAGACTAAATGCCGTTTCTACGTCTTGATTCTAGGCACCAGCAAAGTTGCCATGTGCCCATTTTTGCATACAGCACCCAGCCTTCTGTGGATTATAAATAGCGACTTTGACAATTTAAACACGCAGTATTTTCGGAGTCATGCACTGACGATAGCGTCAGTGCACACAACAACACAACAACAACACAAACAATAGACACACAACACAACAACACAACACAACAACAATACACAAGAGAGAGACAATAGTGTCTGACAATGTTGATTTACGAGCCTCAACTTTGGTAACCGTTTTCTTTTCGTGTCCATTTACACAATACCCCACCTAGCCCCCGCGTGCCTACTTGGTATTCGGCAAATTATGCAAAAATAATGATGCCGTATTTGAAACCAAACAAGTCCTTATCGGTTGACGTGATAGTTGATCGATAGGAATAAATTAACACCATATTTGTGATGGTTACAGTAACGCAACAAACGCGAACCAAAGAAAATTAAAAAATGTTAAGGAATATGACAAAAAACCGATTTTTGCAATTAAACAATGAATGACACCATTTGTCTAGTCGGTCATTGTGAGAACTCATTAACATCATGGTGGCGCATCGTCAGGCACTAGATCGATTCTGATGGGTCAGTTGTGTCGCCATATAAGGCCGCAATCCCGTCTTACCCCCCTCTCCCCTATTGAATTGGCTTGTATTACTGCCGTGCTCACTTCCAAGCGCGCATCAGAACAATTGATAATGGGAAACCGTCTCCTAATCGAGAAATGAAACATGACACTTGCTTTCCGCTTCTCTGGTGGAAAAGCAGTTTAATCCAGGCGCATAGAATCTATTGGTGAGGTGAGGCGGAAATTGCATACAGGTGTTATCGGCGATAAAATTGTGATTGTTTTAACGTCGATCGTATGCATTTTCAATTCTATCCTCGGTGAGGTTCGTCACCTCGTAGGTGAGAAAGCGAGCAGTCTTTTAGCCCTGTGGTTGTGCCGTTCCAGTGGCCGCACTTCCCGGAGCGCTGGCTGGCGGAGACCGACCCGCGCGAGGAGCCCCGCTGGGGCAGCTCGCGCGCCCGGGACTGGGTCGGCGCGCTGCACTACGTCCGAGGTACGCCCCATTACTTATTGCCTCCTGCTCTTTTCTAGCACATTCAAAAGATGTGACTAGAATGAGTTCTTTCATACATTTTGTATAGCATCGGTGCACATCGGGCGTTTAGGGGCCGCGTCCGAGCCACAGGCTGCCGGAGTGGCTCGCTTTGGCAACCAGGGGGCCGCGGTCACTCTCACACACTTCTCACACGGGGCAACCCAAAACAAACTAGTTGTCAACTGTGACGCGACCAAACACGTTGGCACATGTGTTTAAAAGGCGGTCTGCACACGAAGCAACTTATCGAAAACTAGTTTGCGACGGCGACGCAACCAGTAACGCGCAACTCGCAGTGCTGGTCGCCCGCACGTTTCTGACGTCACTTTATATGGAATTTGCGCGAGTTATGTCGTCGGAGCAGTTAAAAAACATACAATTCGTGCAGGAAGTTGAAAAATATCCTTCCCTGTATGATTATACGCTAAAGTGGTATGCAAGAAAAGACTTTACAGAAAAGGCTTGGAATAATATGTGTCCAGAATCTTCTCACGTTACGGTTTCGTCTTTGCCGGTAAAATAAATATAATATTATGTCTTTATCATCACCTGACTCCATTTCTTTGGCCTCGGACGTCTGCCCGGTGATCGTCACAAGTTGAGTCGCGCCGTGTGAGAGGTTGATTTGCATCGCAGTTGGCAACACTTATTGCCAACAAGTTTAAGTTGCGTCGCCGTCGCCCCGTGTGAGAGAGGCCGTCAATCAGAAGTAAAGTTTGTTTGCGTGTATGTGCAGGCTGTGCGTGGTGGCCGGTGCGGCTGGGCGCGCTGGTGCTGGCGCCGGCGCTGCTGGTGGGCGGCGCGGGCGGCGCGGCCGAGCTGGTGCAGTCAGCGCAGCACTGCGCGCGGCCCACGCTGCGCCTCGTCGCCCGCGCGCTGCCCGCCGACCCGCAGCTGCCCGCCGTGCTGCTCGACTTCCTCAACCGTGAGTACTGACTACTCCACTGCTACACCCTGCTGGTGGGCGGCGCGGCCGAGCTGGTGCAGTCAGCGCAGCACTGCGCGCGGCCCACGCTGCGCCTCGTCGCCCGCCCTCTATCGTATATTTACAACCCTCGCCTACGGCTCGGGTCACAAGTACCTGCGATTTCGGGCTTTCTTTCTTTTACAGCCCTTGGTAAGTACACAAATTTACGTCTACACCTGGCCACAATGCGAGTTTTACCGTACGCGCAGCGTGCGGTAAACTCACGTTATATGGCCAGGTGTGACGTAAATAACTATTTTAGTTCGTGCTCGAAAAAAGGTACGCCGTATTATATTTCACGACCAGTCGGGCTGGGCGTTGCTCGTTTGTAATACAATAAGAGCACTAGCACATTACACCCACTAGAGGCCGCCACTACACGCGGCCACTCTGCGCACGTTAAGAGTCCGCAGTAAGCTCGATTCTCCATACAAACGTAGTTACGCTCTCATTTTAAAACTACGTGTTGGATTGTAACGAAACTTTGCATGTACAATGACATGAGGTATATCTATGTCTGTAATTAGTTTATGCTGCTTCAGATACAATAGTAAAAATAATACAGCGAATTTAAGTTTTCATACAAAACTTGATTTTGCTGTATTTAGTTTTTTTTGAAGTGAAAACTTCTTTAGCGGCGCTGAGCACTTTTTGGGATGGGGAAAAATTGTTAAATACGCGACAGAGTTTTGTGACGTCAGATGTGAAGGTCACTTTTTGCTGCTAGCCGATTCGACTTCATTCAAAACTGAACGCTATTCGTAAGAGTATAAAGCCGTTAAACACTTTTTGCAATAGCATATTCTGCAAATAAATTTGTAATAATACTAACGCGTCCTTCACCGTTTTGCTATTGAGAAAATTCGAATAGTTCGAATTTGGGCGTTATTCCTAAAGTGATAAAGCTTAGAAAAATATTTACCAACGGCAAAAACAAATTGATATTTTGGTCGCCACTGCCGTCTGCCGTTCTTGCAAATTCGAATAGTTCGAATTTAGACGTTATTTCTAAAGAGATAAGCTTTGAAAAATATTTGGCAATGGCAAAAACAAATTGGTATTGTGTTTACCGCCGCCCGTCGGCGCGCCGACGGGCGATCCGGCGGCCCCTCGCACCCAACGCGCCCGCGGGCCGTCCGCCTAAATAATTGATAATTGTTTATAAATTTGCGTCAAATTCATTTTTAGGGTGACACCGTAAGATGTCACGTGACCTGATCGAAAAACTGTTACAATGTTATGGAGTTTTCACTTCTGCTGGCACTCCCGGAGTGCAACCCGGTCTTTTTTACAAACTGGAACCATATAAACTAATTAGTCTAATTACAGACATAGATATACCTTATGCCATTGTATATGCAAAGTTTCGTCACAATCCAACACGTAGTTTTAAAATGAGAACAAAACTCTGTTTGTATGGGAAGGTAAAATTCGGCCGAGTTTACTGCGCTCTCAAGCCGCACGACTAAACGCCCGGTGAGCGCCGATGCTATACAAAATGTACGAAAGAACTCGCGCGCAGCTCGTGGCGGCCATTAGGGGCTCACTGTGCGGTTCTAAAAAGTGAACTCTACCTTTCCCCGCGACGCAATCTCGAGTAGAGAGATCATCTTCGCCGAGAGGGTGTTCGTGTTCCAATAGTGTGTGTTGTCCCGACAGCCGTGGAGGACGTCCCGCCGGAGCAGCCGGCGGCGGCGGCGCGCGGGCTCGTGGGCCGCGTGCTGGGCGCCGTGGCGGGCCGCGGCCGCGAGCTCACGCAGAGACTCGCGCTGCCCGCCACCGCCGTCGCCCCCGCCACCGCCACCGCCACCGCGTAACATAACCTACCTAATCAACTACACTGGTCTATGTATTTTGTTAGTCAAATGTTAACTATTGAAAAATAGTTTCACGATTTTGATCTGACTGTAACTGGATCGACAAGCTTTTTATTGTTATTTTCTCCAATAAGCGAGGAAACGACGGTGAAGAGGGTCATGTTATGATACCCCTACATAAAACCAATTGTTTACGATCAGTCTGGTAAACTTAACATTCGGTATCTACCCCTTAACTGAGATTTGGTAGCGTTTAAAAAGATGATTAGTATTTTACCTCGGAAGCTTAAATGCGGTATTTGACTAATAGTCAAATCGGCAAGTTGTTATAAACCATCCAAAACACTCCGTTCGTGCGATTGTCTCTGGTCAGACCGTCCATCTTGTGACCGCGTGGTCGACGTTCCTCTTTCGTTCGAGATCTGCCAACAGATTATGGACGCTCCACTCCCAAGATCCTATTACTGGAATGTCCATTACAATTAGAACATAGGAAGTCGTGGATAAAGGGTATTTATTAAGTACTTATATATTTTAATGAATGTAGAGTCCACAGTAAGCTCGATTCTCCATACAAACGTAGTTACGCTCTCATTTTAAAACTACGTAGGGTCATTTCGCTGGTTACGCGACCACCTTCGGTTAGCGACCACCTGAAGGAGAAGGTTTTTTCTATTGAAGATAACATCAATTCTACACACCCTATTGAGACAATTACTTGTACATGCATTTTTTTGTTGTATTAGAATAGAAATCTACTAAAAAACCGAGAAAATATCCTTTCAGTTCACCAACTCAGCGTAAGTGGTCGCCCACCGGCACATGATATTAGGTGGTCGCTAACCGGCGAAATGACCCTATTGAATTGTAACGAAACTTTGCATAACAATGACATGAGGTATATCTATGTCTGTAATTAGTTTATGTAGCTTCAGATACCATAGTAAAAAAAATACAGCGAATTTAAGTTTTTCATACAAAACTTGTTTTTGCTGTATTTCGTTTGTTTTATAATCTGAAACCATACAAACTAATTACAAATTGCGGTGTTTTGAGGCGAGACCCTTTACATAGAATATAAGGAAGGCAGCTCCATACTTTGATACAGTTTGTTTCTTTTGTTGATTTAGGAAGTTTATTTTTCTTATAATCGTATCACATAATCTGAATCTCACGATTCTGAGTAGGAAAAAAAAATGAATTTCCTAAAATGTTACCTCTGTTATGTTTGTTATTAACCAATAGTTATCTAGAAGGAAGCTGGCCGAGCATGCTAGCTGTTGTGTGGGTTGTCATGTTCGTGTTGCCAAAGATCTTCCATGTCCAGATATAATTATGAAATCGAATAATTTATTTTTTACTTTTATACTTAATGAAAATGAAACACAATAATACGTGCAAATGCATTTTTATTTCGCAATATGCCCACAAAAGCTAACCATTTATAAATTTTTGCTATCAATATAATATACTTAATCACAAAATGTCAATGATTTCAAAATTGTACAACTGTCCGCGCCCCAGACACTAGCCAAGCTATTAGTACACCACGAGCCCGCCAGCAGCTACACACAAGCATTTCAATGGACCCGATTCTACAGTGGCCTCTTAAACTTCCTAATTTTATTTAGGTGTCGCTAAAACACTTTGCTATTCTATGAGCAGCTGTCATAATCAAATGGCAGCGCTAATTTGAATCTGACGTTTCTTATTTTAGGCGGTCTATACAACTTACTTAGCTGCCGAAATGCTATTCTAAATATGTCGTTTTTAATCTGCCGCCTAAATTATGTCTAAATATTAGACAATTTAGTTTTAGGCTAGTTAAGCCATGTGCACGTAGAATCGGGTCCAATGGCAGCTTAATTAGACAGATTATTTGATTGACAGAACAGCACTTACGACAGCGCCACCCCCCCTTACCCAGTTGGGTAGATTTCGGTGGTATCGTATTATCTAGTCCCGTTCGTTTTAGTTCTTACTTCGTCTCATTCTGTATTTTTCACTCATTGTTTATTCGTTTTGTTCGCTACCCGTCACTACCTTCTTTGGCCAAACTCTAGTGAAGAAGATAGTTACAGATAGCGAAAAAGGCGAATGAAGAATGAGTGACGAATATAGAATGAATGAGCCTAGATATTGCATTTATAGATCTATCCTGCCATTCGTAACAGTTTATAATTCATTGAGCTGTGTTCTGTATCCCAATACATCCCGATGCTGCACAATTTCTACTCGACACTGCCTCAACCCGAAATTCCGTGCTGGCAAGGCGGGGCCGTTACGGTGCCGGGTTGATGCGTGTGCGACAACCCTTGAACGGTAAACAGTGAGAAGGCGTGTGTGTTGCTGTAGGCACTATCTATAGGTACATTCACATGACAGGAGCCGACACGCAGCTCGCCAGTCGGCAACACTCGCAGCTCGCGCCGGGCGCCGGTAAACCTGTACCTGCAACGCGGGCAGCGAACGAGATACTACCTAACAATCATAATCTGCTTCAGCATTACTCAGCGCGCTAACAAATTTGAATTGACCTCCATTCATATTATTACACCTTTTTTTATTTCTGACAGCCCGAGTGGCGAGCCATTGTTACAATTGTTTGAGGTGGGTGGTCGTGGTCCAGCTTGTTTCAGGAACCGCGGCGCCCAACGGTTGCTTCTCTATTTCTTACATTCCACCACGTCAAAAACACAGTATTCACACGACGAAGTTAAAACCACATTTGGATTGCTTATAATGCAGTATCTCATTAGCCGCACCGTTCAAACGTACAACATTGACTTGAGGCACACTTTAGCTGCACATTACTTTCCACTAACGTTCTTCAATTTAGTCACAAACAATATGGCAATGTTCTTGGAAGTAAGGCGCGACCACAGTGAGGTGGCACCACTATGTCAATAATCGGTATGGCGGGAACGATTCATCTGTAGAATGCTAACCACCGGACCTGCAAGCCTGCAGGCGCGTGTGGCGCGGCTGTACGAGAATCATCCAACAGTTTCATGCACATCGTCACATTTTTATATCAAAACTGCCAATAGAGACTAGAAAGGAATGAGGCGGGATACATGTTGAGTCCAATTATATGATAGTTTAATAGGAAGAGTCCGGCTCGGTCACCAGTAAACGGTTGAACATCTTCAAGCTAGGACAGTTAAAGCAACAGCAGATCAGCAGTCAAGCAAGCAATCCAACACACGAGCCGAGGCAGGTGACGTCTACTCACTAGTAAATCATGTTTTTCAATAGTATTTATTATTAAAAAAGGTAATTCTCCTGCTTTATCAATAAGCATTGTTACATAGAGCGGCTATAACGTAATATTCCCCCTACTTTGGTTATTTTGGCAATTATGATCCCGAAACACCTCTTAAATGGAATGACATACGTACGAGGGTGATGGATCAAATAGTATCCGTGTTTGATGGCAGGTGACGTCACTTAGGAAAGTTGGCATTACCGTCGTGTAGTATTGACCTTACCAAAAAATATGAAAACTGTCAATTGTCTATGGTTCAGTTTTTTTCTGGCGGCAAATTTTGTAAGACTTGTTTTGTTTTTCGTACAAAAAGGAGAAAGAGCAATATCGTTCCGTAATTCGCTTCTTATTTTTTAGAAAAACGTGCGAAGAAATAAAAGTTAAGTTAGATGCTATGAGTACTTAAGAAAACAAATAAATCATTTTCATTTTCATTTCCATGCTGTATACGGAGGTCTTTCGCCGTCTATGACAACCGTGAGATATTGGTTTAATGAATTTGTTTTCGACGAGGGCCGCCAAGTCGTGCAAATGGTAAAAAAACATAATGGTCACCGATCGACGTACCAAAGTTCGTGAATTAGCAGAGGCTGTAGGGGGTGTCGTACGGAACAGCAATTAATATAATACACGATAAATTAAATATGAAAAAAGTGTCCGCCCGACCGTGTCACTGGGTGCTGCGATTGTTCACGGATGAAAAAAAGCGGTTACGGCTGTCAATGTCGAAGGAGTCTTTGGGCTTGTTTGAGCGAAATCCGCAGGAGTTTTTCCGTCGTGTCGTTACTGTTGATGAAACCTGGATCCATTATTATACACCTGAGACCAAGCGGCAGTCTAAACAATGGATTTTTGAAGTGAAAACTTCTTTAGCGGCGCTGAGCACTTTTTGGGATGGGGGAAAATCGTTAAATACGCGACAGAGTTTTGTGACGTCAGATGTGAAGGAGGTCACTTTTTGCTGCTAGCCGATTCGACTTCATTCAAAACTGAACGCCATTCGTAAGAGTATAAAGCCGTTAAACACTTTTTGCAATAGCATATTCTGCAAATAAATTTATAATAATACCAACGCGTCCTTCACCGTTTAGCTATTGAGAAAATTCGAATAGTTCGAATTTGGGCGTTATTCCTAAAGGGATATAGCTTAGAAAAATATTTACCAACGGCAAAAACAAATTGATATTTTGGTCGCCACCGCCGTCTGCTGTGCAAATTCGAATAGTTCGAATTTAGACGTTATTCCTAACGAGATAAAGCTTTGAAAAATATTTGGCAATGGCAAAAACAAATTGGTATTGTGTTTCCCGCCGCCCGGAGCCGGCGGCCCGACGCACCCAACGCGCCCGCGGGCCGTCCGCCTAAATAATCGATAATTGTTTATAAATTTGCGTCAAATTCATTTTTAGGGTGACACCGTAAGATGTCACGTGACCTGATCGAAAAACTGTTACAATGTTATTGAGTTTTCACTTCTGCCGGCACTCCCGGAGTGCAACCCGGTCTTTTTTTTCTAACGAATCTGCCCCAAAGAAGGCGAAAACGGTCCGATCAGCCGGAAAAGTCATGGCCACGATTTTTACCCGACTGCCGAAGGAGGGTTATGTTTTTCGAGCGTATGTATGTATGTATGTGACTTTATTCTTTGGCACGCCCTGCAGCCTAAACCGTTTGACGGATTTCGACATATGAGGTGTTGTTGGATTCCTCTTAATCGGTGGGAGTGACATAGGCTATAAATTTAAAAAAAAGCAGTTGGGTTTTTTGAAAAATCTTTAAATTTTTTGGGATAGTAAGGGAATAATCCTTATAGATTTCTTACAAAAAGGGAAAACTATCACAGGGCCGTACTATAGTGAGTTATTCGACTGGTTAGATAAAAAACCGGCCAAGTGCGAGTCGGACTCGCGCACGAAGGGTTCCGTACCATTATATATAATAATAAGTTACAATAGAATTTGTACGAAACTATTACTTCTTGAAGTACATTTTATAAGTTGGTCGACTATTACTCGTAAACGTGTAAAGCCTACTTAGCTGTGATAGTTTTCCTTTTAACTTCGTTATATGTACTACTACCATGATTTTTTTCACATATCCCAAAACAACCATTTAGCTAGCAGGGGGTGGGGACACTGGAGTCTAACAAAAATTAGCACTTTAAGGCTTAATATTTCACAAACGGATCGTTTAATCGAAAAATTGTTTTCACAAACCCCCAATACTTTTAAAAGACCTATCCAACGACACCCCACACTATGGGGTAGACGACAATAAAAAAAATCATCCCCATGTAGGGGAGGTACCCCAAAAAAAAATGTTTTTCAAGATTTTATTTTACCACTTTGTCGGCATGACTAATATGTATATTCATGCCAAGTTACAGCTTTCTAGTACCAAGAGCCTCTGAGCTAAGCTGCGGACAGACGGACGGACGGACGGACATAGCGAAACTATGTATAAGGGTTCCGTTTTTGCCATTCTGGCTCCGGAACCCTAAAAAAAGGAGACACGGCCACATTTGGCAAAGAAGAAAGTGTTTGACTACATTTTTTTATCCTTTTTCGAGAAAATATGACATTACTAGCTGATGCCCGCGGCTTCGCCCGCGTGGTTATAGGCAAATGTAACATATTGAATTTTCCCGTGGGAATTAGATGTTTTCCCGCTGGAATGTCACTCTCCAGCTTCTAAACTACCTCCATACAAAAAAAACAGATCAATACGACGCTCCGTTGCGACGTGAAAGAAGGACACACATATAACACACACACTTTCGCATTTATAATATTAGTAAGGATTGATTATTTTATTTAGTGTCTACGCCCCTATTATAGTATTTTATTTTTTTCATACTTTCGTGGTCTATTCTACATGTGATTCTTTCAAATGAAAGCAAAAATGGAAAGAATGCATCTTCCCTATTGTATATCGTCCCTCGCGCGCCCGTGCCAGATATTTATAGAACTTATTTATGTAGACCATCGACTGCTGACCGAGCGGACAACGCGGCGGTGCCGGTGGGCGGCATTAGTCAGCCGCTCACGCAGATATGGAAGATTCCTTCTTCAGAAAGATTATAAGAAGATTAACATTACAATATGTTTTGGCACATAATATTATTTACGAATAGTATAAAAAATCGTCATAATGGCTCTTGTCGTCTCAGACACGACGCGGGCCCCGAGTGACGACAGGGTGCCTGTTTGCAGTGAACCAGAGACGAGTCACGAAGGACGCTTGCGTGTCGCGTCGGCTAGCACGCGCACAGGCACCAGAGGCTCTAGTATAAGTTTTACCGAAACAAAACTTTACGATCGCGTTTGCGTTTTACCCTCAATTTGTATGGGATTTGACAGCTAAACGCGAACGCGGTCGTAACGTTTTGTTCCGGTAAAACTTATACTAGAGCCTCAGGTCAGTATCACTCGAGGTGCCCCGTCGCGAGACGCTCGCTTTTAACTTGGCAATAAATTAATTTACAATAACAAATGTACAACTTAGCCTAACATTATACAAACTTATATTAATGGCACTATTTTAAGTAAACTATTCTGCCTTATGGCATTTTATTAGCCTTTGTTTAGTAATGAACAAGCGAGCACTCGACTCTCCCGAGCTTGCTGTCGTCATGGGATGGCCGCGACCGGCCAAGTGTAGTGTTATATTACAAATACTGATCCTGGGACGATGTACTCTACTCGATGTACGCCTACATTTCATTTAGAGAGCTCGGAAAAGTTGAATTGTCAATTAATATAAAATATGTTCAGTCCGTGTCTAATATTAGTAATATATTTACAATCACGACACATACATAAAAAAGGACGTTACGAAGGTTTACCGTCCCAAGGGCGACATCGCCGATCGATAACAAATCTACTACCGTTCAGTAGTCACCCACCGACTTTCAAGAGTCACTAACACAAAGCGACGCGGCGGCTTCCAGCTTCTCTCTTACTCACCGGCCTACACGTGTGCGTCCCGAAGGGTTCACTATTTAGTTGACAAGTCGGAGGTGCGCCCGCGCGTTCACACAAGCGTGCCCTTGAGCGTGCCCTCGTCGGCGTCGCTGTCCGGCCGCAGCGTGACGTCACTGCGCGCGGTCACACAAGCGTGCCCTTGAGCGTGCCCTTGAGAGTGCCCTCGTCGGCGTCGCTGGCGTCGCTGTCCGGCCGCAGCGTGACGTCACTGCGCGCGGTGGCGTCCAGCGTGATCCGCGTGTACAGCTCGTCCAGGTCGCTCGCGCTCGACGCGGGGCTCTCGCGGCCCGCCTGCGGACACGCGGCCGCGGCCGCCGCCGCCACCGCCACCGCGCCCGCGCTGTTCCAGCCGGGGTCCAAGTTCGCGTACTGGCTCTCGGCGTGCGACACGTCCTCGGCGCTGAAGCCGATCTCGTTGGGGCACATGGAGGAGGGAGAGGGCGCGTACAGCCCGTGGCTGCGGATGCTCACCTCGGACACCTGGTAGTTGGGGCAGTAGATGTCGCTCTCGTTCTCGCCGTGCTCGCTCGCGTTGGTGCTGCACGACTCGAAGTCGTAGGTGGTCTTGGCGGCGAAGAACTCTTCCTTGCCCTTGCCCTCGTCCGGGGTCAGCAGGCTGTCCCGCTCGCCCGCGGCCTCGTCGGTGCCGGCGCGGGTGGCGTCCTCGCTGGTGGTGCACTCCTCGGAGATGTCCTGCAGCGCCTTGTCGTCCTGACGGCGGTAGTCGACGTACTGGCCGAAGCTGTCGGTGTCGGTGGTCTCGGCGGCGGCGCTGGGCTCGGCCGGCTCGGTCAGCTCGGAGGTGTCGAGCGTGTGGTCGGAGGCGGAGTGCGGCGCCAGCTCGGAGGCCGACGAGTACTCGAGGCTGCACTGCTGCGACACGGTGCGCGTGTCGGGCTGCTCGTGCTCGTGCTCGCGCTGCACCACCTGGTGCTGCGGCACGAGCGTCTCCGGCACGTTGGTGTAGATGTTCATGACGCCGCCCTTTGGGTCCTCGCCCTTGTTCCACGACTTGCGATCCGTGGAGTAGCTCTTGTAGTCGTGCTCCTCGTCGAGCAGGTTAGGGTTGTTGGCGTGTCGCGGCCCCTTGATCCCGGCGGGGCGCTCCACGTGGAGGTTGGTGTTGTTGACCTTGGAGCCCGCGTTGATGATGCTGGCGACGCCGTACGCCTCGCGGGTGGGCAGCGGCAGCGACACGTGCGAGTCGTTGTCGAAGTCGCGCCGCAGGGGAAGCTCGAGGCAGTTCCTCTTCATGTGCTGGCGCTGCTTCTTGAAGAATTTCTTGGCGACGTTCATCTGGTTGGGGTTGTAGAAAGCCTCAGGCGGGACGCTCGCCGCGTCCGGGTACGTCATCATGGAGTTGTTGGAGCGGTACTGTTGCCGGTGCAGCACGACCAAGTTGATGTTGGGCGATTTGCCGTTCGTGTTTTTCAAGTCTTTCTGCAGGGTCTGACCGTTGAGCTCTGCGCCCGCTCTGTAAATAGCGCTGTTATTCGTCTTGGAATTGGTTCTATTGGAGCTCCTGCTGCCGGATCTCGACCGGTTGTCGTTGGGGATCGAGAGCGGCGCCGGCGGCGCGGGCGGCAAGTTCTGCCGGTTGGAATCATACACGCTCCTATTTCTACAGCACTGCTTACTCTTCTGCAAGTAACAGTGCATCATGGACCACTGGGCCCGCACGTCGCTTCGCGCTATTCCGTAGAAGAACAGCGTGAACGTGCCCAGTACGGTCGCGCAGACGGCGTACACGATACTGCAGATGTCCTCCTGGTACGGCAGGTAGGCGGGCAGCGGGCGGTACACGGCCACGGCGCCGGAGCCCCAGGCCGCCAGGTGCAGCGCCAGCACGATGGCCTGCGCGCGCAGCTGCACGATGGGCGCGTGCTCCAGGTCCTCGGGCTCCGAGTCGGCGGAGCGCAGGCTGGCGGCCGCGGGCGGCGGCTCCCACAGCTCCAGGTCCACGTCCACGTGCTCGGTGGCCTGCGTGCCCTCGGACAGCTGCACGGTGACGTCGCGGATGGCGCAGCGCACCAGCAGGAACAGCGCGGCCAGGAACAGCAGCACCACGCCGCCCGGGACCAGCAGCGCCGTCAGCGCGGGCGCCGTGCTCAGGAAGCACTGCGCGTAGCCCGCGTAGTCCTGCAGGTTCACGGCGCCCGAGATGCCGCACACGATGAGCGCGATGCCCCAGCCGGCCAGGTACAGGCCGAGCACGGGGCGCCGCACGGGCGCGTCCGGGTCCGCGTCCGCGTCCGCCTCCGCGTCCGGCGGCCCGGCCGGCCGCGCGCGCCGCCCCGACACCCCCTTGTACATGACGTGCGCGGACACGCACATCCACAGCGGACAGCACAGCGACAGGTAGTGGATGAGCAGCCCCAGCGCGCGGCACAGGCGCACGTCCTCGGTCTGGTAGATGCCGAGCGTGTAGAGCAGGCAGAGCGCGGCCTGCGCGAGCCACGTGTTGACGAGCGCGTGCTTGCTGCGGCGCGGCATGTGCAGCGCGGGGAAGGCGGCCGCGTAGGTGGTGGCGGCCGCGGCCAGGCAGCCCAGCAGCACCAGCGAGCCCACGTACACGGCCGGGTGCGACACCTTGAACCGCGCGCCGCCCACGCGCGCGCCGTAGAACCCGCGCTCCGCCCGCGCCAGCAGCGCCAGCACGCCCGGCCGCGCCAGCGACACCACCCACGTGCAGCCCGACACGTGCAGCACGCGGCACTCTGGGGGGGCCGAGAAACACCGGGTTATACTAGCCATACAGTACACTACTCCTCCCACAGTACTCACCGGTGGAGTTGTCCTGCCAGCGCTGCGTGGCGGGGTCCCACACGGCGCAGCGCGCGGCGGTCCCGCAGCCCGCGGCCCGCAGCGTGGCTCCCACAGTACTACAGTACAGTACTCACCGGTGGAGTTGTCCTGCCAGCGCTGCGTGGCGGGGTCCCACACGGCGCAGCGCGCGGCGGTCCCGCAGCCCGCGGCCCGCGGCGTGGCTCCCACAGTACTACAGTACAGTACTCACCGGTGGAGTTGTCCTGCCAGCGCTGCGTGGCGGGGTCCCACACGGCGCAGCGCGCGGCGGTCCCGCAGCCCGCGGCCCGCGCCGTGGCTCCCACAGTACTACAGTACAGTACTCACCGGTGGAGTTGTCCTGCCAACGCTGCGTGGCGGGGTCCCACACGGCGCAGCGCGCGGCGGTCCCGCAGCCCGCGGCCCGCAGCGTGGCTCCCACAGTACTACAGTACAGTACTCACCGGTGGAGTTGTCCTGCCAGCGCTGCGTGGCGGGGTCCCACACGGCGCAGCGCGCGGCGGTCCCGCAGCCCGCGGCCCGCAGCGTGGCTCCCACAGTACTACAGTACAGTACTCACCGGTGGAGTTGTCCTGCCAGCGCTGCGTGGCGGGGTCCCACACGGCGCAGCGCGCGGCGGTCCCGCAGCCCGCGGCCCGCGGCGTGGCTCCCACAGTACTACAGTACAGTACTCACCGGTGGAGTTGTCCTGCCAACGCTGCGTGGCGGGGTCCCACACGGCGCAGCGCGCGGCGGTCCCGCAGCCCGCGGCCCGCAGCGTGGCTCCCACAGTACTACAGTACAGTACTCACCGGTGGAGTTGTCCTGCCAGCGCTGCGTGGCGGGGTCCCACACGGCGCAGCGCGCGGCGGTCCCGCAGCCCGCGGCCCGCAGCGTGGCTCCCACAGTACTACAGTACAGTACTCACCGGTGGAGTTGTCCTGCCAGCGCTGCGTGGCGGGGTCCCACACGGCGCAGCGCGCGGCGGTCCCGCAGCCCGCGGCCCGCAGCGTGGCTCCCACAGTACTACAGTACAGTACTCACCGGTGGAGTTGTCCTGCCAGCGCTGCGTGGCGGGGTCCCACACGGCGCAGCGCGAGGCGGTCCCGCAGCCCGCGGCCCGCGGCGTGGCTCCCACAGTACTACAGTACAGTACTCACCGGTGGAGTTGTCCTGCCAGCGCTGCGTGGCGGGCTCCCACACGGCGCAGCGCGCGGCCCGCGGCGTGGCTCCCACAGTACTACAGTACAGTACTCACCGGTGGAGTTGTCCTGCCAACGCTGCGTGGCGGGGTCCCACACGGCGCAGCGCGCGGCGGTCCCGCAGCCCGCGGCCCGCAGCGTGGCTCCCACAGTACTACAGTACAGTACTCACCGGTGGAGTTGTCCTGCCAACGCTGCGTGGCGGGGTCCCACACGGCGCAGCGCGCGGCGGTCCCGCAGCCCGCGGCCCGCAGCGTGGCTCCCACAGTACTACAGTACAGTACTCACCGGTGGAGTTGTCCTGCCAGCGCTGCGTGGCGGGGTCCCACACGGCGCAGCGCGCGGCGGTCCCGCAGCCCGCGGCCCGCAGCGTGGCTCCCACAGTACTACAGTACAGTACTCACCGGTGGAGTTGTCCTGCCAGCGCTGCGTGGCGGGGTCCCACACGGCGCAGCGCGAGGCGGTCCCGCAGCCCGCGGCCCGCGGCGTGGCTCCCACAGTACTACAGTACAGTACTCACCGGTGGAGTTGTCCTGCCAGCGCTGCGTGGCGGGGTCCCACACGGCGCAGCGCGCGGCGGTCCCGCAGCCCGCGGCCCGCAGCGTGGCTCCCACAGTACTACAGTACAGTACTCACCGGTGGAGTTGTCCTGCCAGCGCTGCGTGGCGGGGTCCCACACGGCGCAGCGCGCGGCGGTCCCGCAGCCCGCGGCCCGCGGCGTGGCTCCCACAGTACTACAGTACAGTACTCACCGGTGGAGTTGTACTGCCAGCGCTGCGTGGCGGGGTCCCACACGGCGCAGCGCGCGGCGGTCCCGCAGCCCGCGGCCCGCAGCGTGGCTCCCACAGTACTACCGTACAGTACTCACCGGTGGAGTTGTCCTGCCAGCGCTGCGTGGCGGGGTCCCACACGGCGCAGCGCGCGGCGGTCCCGCAGCCCGCGGCCCGCAGCGTGGCTCCCACAGTACTACAGTACAGTACTCACCGGTGGAGTTGTCCTGCCAGCGCTGCGTGGCGGGGTCCCACACGGCGCAGCGCGCGGCGGTCCCGCAGCCCGCGGCCCGCAGCGTGGCTCCCACAGTACTACAGTACAGTACTCACCGGTGGAGTTGTCCTGCCAGCGCTGCGTGGCGGGGTCCCACACGGCGCAGCGCGCGGCGGGCCCGCAGCCCGCGGCCCGCGGCATGGCTCCACAGTACTACAGTACAGTACTCACCGGTGGAGTTGTCCTGCCAGCGCTGCGTGGCGGGGTCCCACACGGCGCAGCGCGCGGCGGTCCCGCAGCCCGCGGCCCGCAGCGTGGCTCCCACAGTACTACAGTACAGTACTCACCGGTGGAGTTGTCCTGCCAGCGCTGCGTGGCGGGGTCCCACACGGCGCAGCGCGCGGCGGTCCCGCAGCCCGCGGCCCGCAGCGTGGCTCCCACAGTACTACAGTACAGTACTCACCGGTGGAGTTGTCCTGCCAGCGCTGCGTGGCGGGGTCCCACACGGCGCAGCGCGCGGCGGTCCCGCAGCCCGCGGCCCGCAGCGTGGCTCCCACAGTACTACAGTACAGTACTCACCGGTGGAGTTGTCCTGCCAGCGCTGCGTGGCGGGGTCCCACACGGCGCAGCGCGCGGCGGTCCCGCAGCCCGCGGCCCGCAGCGTGGCGATGATTGGCTCGATCAGCTCGCGAGACAGGCTGCCGTTGTCTGCGGGACCGAGTACGAACATGAGCACGAGCCAAACTGTTGTCGGCGCGCGCTACAAATCTACCTAGTTAGCTTGCTAACGCGGATCGATCAAAGAACTGTTAGTCGCTTTTGCAACTAATCTCGAGATTTGTTGTAGGCACTGGTTATACGATAGCAACAAAGGGAAAACTGGACCTTATTGGGATTAGGTCGATTTCCTCACGATGTTTTCCTTCACCGAGAACATCAATAGCTATACATTACTACAGAGGCCGGGTAGTAAGGGGTTGCCGGCCGAGCGTAGCGAGGTCGGATAGTTATGAGGCTGGCAACCCCTTTTCACGCCGAGGTATGTAGGTATAGTGCTTTTCTCAAACATGGAATGAAATAAATTAAGAAAACTCCAAAAAATCTAACTTTAATTTTCATGGCTGAACGCCGTGATCCTGTGCCACAAATTGTGGAATGGAAATTAAAAAAGACCATCTTTCAGGCCTAGGCCTCCAATTTTGTATGAAATGCCATTCTCTCGCCTCGCTTCGCCCGAAACTTGATACTTCGAAGCCTATTATAAAGAACACAACGTCAATATTTCATTGCATGTTTGAGAAATAGTAGATTACTGCAGAGGCCGTGAAGTAAGGGATTGCTGGACGAGATTGGGGTAGACGGCCGAGTCGTACACGAGGCCGAATACAACGAGTCCAGCAATCCCTGTTCCGGCCGAGGATTGTATAGTACTTTTCTCAAACGATGTGAGGAAATATTAAAATTAAAATAAATACTAGATAATCAATTAAATAATAGGTCATTTGCGCCTTTTTTTATTTTTTAAACATGCCATTTGAACAAGCCGTTCGAGCACCATGTTTAACCGCACATAAAGTATAGTACTATAGATTTTTTTTTTTTATGAAGCAAGTACGCTTACAGTGTCTAGTGGTGGTTGGCAGTATGTAAATTTTCCTTTGTCAGTTTAATATTAGTAAACAAATTTAAAAAGTTAGAGTAGCGGACAATAATGGTTTTACTTAGGGTTTTCATACATTACTTCTTGGCGTAAGGCCAAGAAGTAATGTAGGGAGCTATAAACAAGAAACTTCACGTCTTCATTTCGTGATATTAACGCGTACATTTCCGAGCATGTGTGAGAAATAGTAGATTACTGCAGAGGCCGTGAAGTAAGGGATTGCTGGACGAGATTGGGGTAGACGGCCGAGTCGTAGACGAGGCCGAATACAACGAGTCCAGCAATCCCTGTTCCGGCCGAGGATTGTATAGTACTTTTCTCAAACAATGTGAGGAAATATTAAAATTAAAATAAATACTAGGTAATCAATTAAATAATAGGTAATTTGCGCCTTTTTTATTTTTTAAACATGCCATTTGAACAAGCCGTTCGAGCTCCATGTTTAACGGCACAAAGTATAGTACCATAGTAGATTATTTTTATTTTTTTTATGAAGCAAGTATGCTTACAGTGTCTAGTGGTGGTTGGCAGTATGTAAATTTTCCTTTGTCAGTTTAATATTAGTAAGCAAATTTAAAAAGTTAGAGTAGCGGACAATAATGGTTTTACTTAGGGTTTTCATACATTACTTCTTGGCGTAAGGCCAAGAAGTAATGTAGGGAGCCATAAACAAGAAACTTCACGTCTTCATTTCGTGATATTAACGCGTACATTTCCGAGCATGTTTGAGAAAAGAATATTTTACATCAAAGATCTGTTTTTCAAATTTCTTTTATCCGCTCCTCTTTTTCATCTTCGCGTTATCCGCGATCGCGGCGTGTCCCGGAGCCCGGGACTCGGTCGCTAGCGACAGTTGTCATTTGATTTTACAATTCTGAGGTCTGACCTTATCGGTCCTAGTACTCCTAATGTATTTGCTCAGATCGCTATGTCCACCAACCAATAATTTGCAAAAAGTAGATGGCAAAAAGCGGCCGCACATTGATCCATTAGTGGCCGCCACAAGTTGCGGAAGAGTTTGCTAGTGGCCATAATGTGCAGCGGAGCAGAGTGGTTGCGTTTAATGGCGGCAACTAGGGGCTGCAATGTGGGAGTGCAGTACTGACGGAGCTGCACAGAGACGACGGGCGAGGTGATCTCCATGTTCATGTCCTCGCGCTTGGTGCTGCGGCCGTAGTAGTCCTTGGCGCGGTGCTCGGCGCCCGGCGCGTCCGGCGGCAGCAGCGGGAACAGCGCCGCCGACGCGAACACCAGCACGGCCAGCCGCGCGCCCGGCCGAGCGCCCAGCGCGAACTGCAGCGAGCCCGGGATCTGCGCACACGCCAACAACAACAGTCACGTCCTCAGTCTATCCGTCCCTCTCGTCTCCAGCGAGCCGCGACCCGCCTGCACCCGTACCTGCACGCTGGCGTGGATGAGCGCGTCGCGGAAGGTGAGCAGGCGCGCCACGGTGCGGTTGGTGGTGGTGCAGTGCAGGCGCGGCGCGCTGGCCCGCGCCGCGCTGTACCACGCGCACGTCGCGCCGCCGAACCCCGCGCGCACCGGGAAACTCTCCACCGCCAGGTTACTCTGTAACAAACACCCCACCCCACCGAATCAAAACTATCAACTGTTTATATCTAAATAGGGGACAAAAGAATAGGTGAGGCTTGTCATTTTACGAAAATGCGTCCTGCGCGCTAAGCGCATAGCGCCCCCTGCGAGACACTTAAACATAAGTGAGGATTGTTGACAATGCGCCGTCCACTTTAAAACGATACACAGAGTAACCGAATAGTACGACGGCTCGCACTGTCGGTGAACATCGTTGTAAGCACAGCGGTAGATACTCCTTTCCACTAGGAGTTTGTTTAAGTGAGATACGAACAGGCACCAGGGCAAGGGAGTGAGTGGAGGTGAGGATATACTGGTACCTTCTGCTTGTCGGTGTCAGTGTCGGCGAGCAGCTCGGCGGCGCGCACCAGGTCGGTGCAGGCGCCGTGCGCGGCCTCGGCGCGCGCCATCACGGCCGGCGTCACGTTCATGGCCGCGCTCACCACGTCCAGCAGCGCCGACCCTGCCGGTAAGGCGTGGTATGTCGGTAAGGATAATGTCACGGTATTCCCCGGCTCACGGCTCACGACTCGAGGCTCACGACTCACCTATGTCGGGCTGGTCGGGCAGGTAGCGCATGTAGTTGCGCACGGCGCGCGCGATGAACAGCACGTCGTCGGGGTCGTCGAGCAGCGCCAGCGGGTAGGTGCTGGCGCGCACGAGCGCCGCCAGCCGCGCGCTGGCGTTGCGCGCCGACTGCGGCACCAGCGACAGGTCCAGCAGCGCGAACTGGGGACCACGCGCCCGAGACATGTAGCAGGAACCGACATCCTCATTGCAGACCAATGTGTCTTGACGGTCAAGGTCAATCTTACACTTTTATGGATTTCCATCTTAATAAAAATGTGAATATTAGCTCACTTGTTGCACAGATTACTATTAGTCGCATAGCAATGCGGCGTATGACGTTAATGGAAAATGAATATGAAAATTATATTTTTTACGAGTGTGAAAACGAATAGCAATCGTGGTCTGACGAGCTGGAGGTAACGGATGGAGTGGCCTCCGGGAACACGGCGCGGCGCCTCGCAGCTCGGCACATCGCACCCGCGGTAGCTATTGCGGGTCGCCTTAGAGCAGACATAACTGGAGAAGCCTTTCAATAAATTACCCCTCTGTTGAAAACCTTGCACAATGTGCAAAGAAACATACAAAGACAATTTCACAATAGATTAATGCTCATTCACAAAATCGCCTCGCAAGAGAACACTGATCATAAAAACCGACCAAGTGCGAGTCGGACTCGCGCACGAAGGGTTCCGTACCAGCATGACCACATGTACTGTAATCACGTGTAATAAACGTTCAACCACTTCAAGCTTAGAAAAAGATGGCATAACATTCCATTTGTAAGTAATTTTAGCGTTTTGTATTGCCAAATTAATATTTATTTTATGAAAATATTCTCATCACACATCAAATTAAACGATTATGCAATCGATTTACAATTATCTCTTGGATACGTCAAGGCACCCACGAGACTTCGTTTTCATGCTTTATAAGAAATAATGTAATGGTACCTATTTGAAAAGTCTGTAATTAATAATATTAGTATTGATTAATCAAAATTAGGGAAAACTAGGCACTTCCCAGTCTTCCCACGAGACTTCGTTTTCATGAACCCGCGGATTGACGACCGCTTTAGCCTATAAAGTAGCCTATATAAATTTATAGTTGGTAGTAACCTTGCCTACGAAGCAAGAGGTCCCGGGTTCGAATCCCGGTAAGGGCATTTATTTGTGTTTTCAGCACGAATATTTGTTCCTGAGTCATGGATGTTTTCTATGTATTTAAGTATTTACTTATCTATATGAGTATGTTTATCGTCGTCTAGTACCCATAGTACAAGCTTTGCTTAGTTTGGGACTAGGTCGATTTGTGTAACATTGTCCCCTAATATTTATTTATTTATTTTATTTAAGTATGTTTTTTAATAATGAACCTAATTGCAGTTGGATTCGTGTGGTAGGTAAACATGCTCATCTACACGTATTGTGTAGATCATGCGAGTACAATATTAATATAGATAATTGCTGTCCACCAGATAAGGGATTTCTTAAAGGTGCTCTTACACGAGCGATAAAAATTGCAGAATTGTCGGAAATTCGGGGCAATTTTGACGTCACGGCCACTTCAAGCAATTCGAATATTGCTCAAAATAGAGCGATTATCGCCCGTGTAAGAGCGCCTTAACAAAGCACGTAGATTAATTATATATATATATATATATATATATATAGAATAACTTATTGTAACGAGGAGATGAGACGAAAGTTGTAACTGTGAACACATAAAGTATGTTCAACCGCTACTGAGTGTATCCTTTAAAGAGCCCCTTCGGATCCTCAAGACTACGCATATCACATGGCGACCGTGACGTGAAGAGACTGCAAGATCGCAATCGCAGTTCAGCGCGGGAATGCTGCCCGCGTGGTGGGCACCTTGCCAAGAGACCCAGCTCTTGTTTAATTCGTTATATTATTTATTTTTCTACGTTTCAGCTTTAGTTTTAGTTATTTTAATTTAATTGTAGTTTTAGTCTTGTATTTACACTAGTAGTATCTATGTTTCTTATCAATAAATGTTGTTTATTCATTACTCACTAAAAATGTATTTTTTTGCGTTGTATTTTATAGCTTAACAATTATTTTAATATACAATGGAGTATAAATATCCTATTAAGATGCTCAGAATAATGTATACTAAAATTGTATATGTTTGTGCAAATACGGATGGAATTATCGACCTTGGTTGACGACCCAAACCTCGCTCTACTGGTTTAGCCGATTACACAGCATTTACGCACTCCTAAACTAAACCGTGTTTCCACGAAGTGTTTCTATGTGTGGTTTGTTTGTGTGCATCAAAATGAGAATGTGTAAATTGTAAAATTGCGCAAAGCATGAAAACGTAGTCTCGTGGGGAATGTCAAGACGCATCCAAAAAAGAATCGTAAATCGATTACATAAACGTTTAATTTGACGTGGCATGAAAATATTTTAATAAAAATAATATGATAGCAATACAAAATTACTTACAAATGGAATGTTATACCATTTTGTTCCAAGCTTGAAGTGGTTGAACGTTTATTACACGTGCTTACAGCACATGCGGGCATTTTTATGATCAGTGTTCTCTTGCGAGCCGATTTTTTTTTATTTTTTATTCTCATTTATTTTATAAGCCATACATCTTATGATTAAGTCGGCTTAAAAATAATTACAATGTTACTTTAGGTGTTACTTTAAACATTGGATTGATACTTAAGGAGTATTTTTATAATATTCAAATCTTAGGTTCAGTGAGTGTATAATGAAACTTAAAAATGTACCACTATGTTCGGTAGTGAACCCTTGCGAGCCGATTTTGTGAATGACCATTAATCGATTGTGAAATTGTCTTTGTATGATTTTTTGCTCATTGTGCAAGGTTTTCAACAGAGGGGTAAGTTATGTATGCTCTATGGCGATCTGCAACAGATACCTGGTCCATTACGTTGCCGTGGGAGTCTATAGAAGGGGCACTCTCCTCTAGGGATTGCAATCCGGTCCGGCCGGACCGGAATTCCGGCCGGATCCGGCGCTTTTTTATGGCTACCGGATCCGGTAAAATTCACCGGATCCGGTAAAGTCAATCACCGAGCTAAAACACAAAATATTAGCGAAAAGCACTGCTAAGATTGAATGTTTCCGTCGATATTCAAGCATCGCTTGGCTTGACGCGCGCGATGCGAGATTTGCTGATAATTGTTGATTCAGCAGTAACAAATAATTGAAAATTATATTACTGTACTTAGATGAACCAAAGCTAACAGGTAGATTAATGAGGAGACTGATTATGTGGTTTGAGAAAGGTTTATTATCATTTGACAATTTTGAAATACGTGTTATTTGATTGCAATATTATTGTTATATGTGATTATTATGTTACATTTAGTAGGCTACGATAGAAGTCAATTAATATTTTGTTCATTCTTACAAAAAGAACAAAGCTGATTGGATTATAATTTATTAGAATTATTATGATTTATTATTATACTCTATATGACTCAACTATAATAAATAATTTAAAATTATATTACTACAGATAACTAAAAAAAGACTGGTTATTATGTTTACAGTTTAAAGAAAAGTTTATAGTTTGGAAATTTTTGAAATACTATTTGATTGTGATATTTGTGACATGTGATTACTTAAAAATGTTAATTTTATGTTAAGTTGGTAAAGATAACCTAAGATTTATTTTTTGTTACTCCTTCAGTAGATATTTAAGAAAAGATCTCAATTGATGACTGATTATAAATAACATAATATTTCCTAGGCTTACTCAGATTGTGATTATTAAAAATAATTGAAACTTAAAACTGCAGTTTTAATAATCCATTAGGATAAAATATCCGTTGTTTCTCAAATTATGATAAAAAAATAATAAAACACGTGACATTTAATTATTTAAAACCAGCCAGTGTAATCCGGTCGGATCCGCCGGATTACGGCCAAAATCCGGCCGGATCCGGCCGGATTCAAAATCAGTCCGGTTTGCAATCCTTACTCTCCTCCCACCGTGTACCCAGGCTAGTATTTTAGTGCGAGTCCATACATTCTGCTGTGCAAGTACGACTAGATTTTGTATGGACTCACACTAAAATACTAGCCTAGTCCGAACAAGGCTTTACAGCGTCTGGTCGCAAGCTACGCATTACAGTCGGTGCTTTCAATACATGGGCAGAGATGGGGCTGTACATTTATTTATTTAACTAGCTGTTGCCCGCGACTTCGTCCGCGTAGACCTTGAGAAAAAAATATTGCATTAAATAATTTTAGGCGTAACCTTAATTATCGCTGTCCCAAACAAACTTGCACACTTTAATCTCCTTAGGGGTGGAATTTAATAAAATCTCGTCTTATCCCTTGCCTACGTCATAAACGGAAGTTCTAGTGTATTTCAAGTTTCTAGTCCCAGTAGTTGCGGCTGTGCGTTGATGAGTGAGTGAGTCAGTCAGGACATAGGCATTTATATGTATAGATTATTGATAAAAACGTTTACATGACATTACCTACAGTGTGTATGTGGAGCAGCCCAACTAGGGAAGTACCTCCGCCTTGCAGAAGACCACAGCCATAATAACACTATTACTCGCTCTGTAGTAGTGTTGTGTTCCTGGAGGTGAGCAAGGTCGCCAGAGCTCCCGAGGATGCGTTGTGTTGAGAGCGAGGGAATTTGTTCCTTGAGCTGTCAACACGGCGAATCCTCAAACATATCAAGGGGCGGCAACGCCCATGTTACTCCTTTGGAGTTGCATGCGTCTATAGGCTGCGGTGTCCGCTTACGATCAGGCGGGCCGTACGCTTGTTTGCCACCGTCGTTGTATTAAAAAAAAAAGTTTGACCAATCCGTCACAAAACTTAGACTAACAATTTAGAAATATATTTAACAAACAAATTATATTGAAATAGTCTAGCACCTAGCATCCATCGCCTCACAGAATCTCAAGCAATCACTACACACTGCCGCCCATCGCCACGCAAACAAGTCACACTCAGGTGCCGATGCCAGGAGCGCATTGAGCTGTGAAAGGGCGCGGGACAGCGGCGAGTTCCTACTATACCCAACAAAGAATCTTCTCGGTTCCCCTGGGTACAACTCCTTGGACGACGACTGCGACGACGACTGCGACTACGACGACGACGACGACGACGACGACGACTGTCTGTTTGACACTCTGTCCCCGCCAGTTGTTGTGACAGGTATACTAGCAGCGGATACAGCATGGAGGGCCATGGTTTCCTTCTGTGAAAACGTCCTGATCCAGAAGGAAACTACCGAACGTGAACGGGACAGGGCAGATCCCTCACGTAAGGGGTGACGCAGAGGGCGCGAGCGTAGTCGTCATCCGCGAGGCGCAGGCGCAAAAAGTTTAGACTCGGGTGAGAATATGACTACGGTCTCCCCTGCCTGTCGTAAAAGGGGGGCCTCCAGCCTTTTCGGCGGAGGTCACAGCTCTTGGCTGTGTACCCCAGAGATCAGAACGAGCCCGCAGGGGCGAAGTGCGAGGGGGGCTTTACTTTAGTGCCTGATGTAACCAGAGTCCTTCGAGTTAGTTAGCGCAGATGGTGGCTGATGTGGAGTTTTTAGTGGGTAGAACTAGCTCATAACCCAAACATTTTTGCCGTAGTTCAAACACCAGGTGCCGGTGTTTGAACTACGGCAAAACTTCTAATTGGGCAAAAGAAAAAGGGTCTCACTTACATTTCCATAGGTTTCAGACTTCCTGATTCCAGATAACTTGCACCACTTTCACATCATTTTCATTTATAAACTACAGTTTTTGATAGCGAAGTATGGCGGCCGGCGTTTGTTCAGTCGAATGCCAAAAAAAGATACCCAAATGACATGTTGAAAGTAGAGTTTGTCAATACGAACCTGCTGAAGCAGTTTGGTTTGGTTGCTGATGTAGGCGCACTGGTCGGTGTCGGGCGCGGCCCACTCGCCGTCCGCCTGGCAGCGGCGCCGGGCCACGCCCGCGCCCGCGCGGCACGCCACCTCCGCCGAGCGGTTCAGCGGCACCTGCGGCCACGACAGCAGCCCCTTGTTGTCCACGCTCACGGCCGTGCCGCAGTAGCGCGTCGCCGCACTCAGCACCGTCACGCGCACCGTGCGCGAGTGCCGGCCCAGCCCCGACTCCGAGTACTCGCACGTCCACGCGCCCGCGTGCTGCGCCGACACGTTCGACAGCGCCACCGTCGTCTCCGCCGCGCCGTGTTCCAGCACGTCCGTGCTCGTGACGTTGAGCTCGCAGTGTTCCTGCGACACGTGCGACCACCGCAGCTCGTACTTGTGCAGCGCGGAGGCGAAGGGCGCGGCGCAGACGAGCGCGAGCGGGTCGCCCTCGAACACGAGCTGGTCGCGCGCGGGGCGCAGCACGAGCGCGGCGGGCGCGAGTGGCGGCTGGTCGCGGTCGCGGTCGCGGTCGCCGCAGGCCGCCAGGTCGAGGAAGATGCGCAGCTTGCGCAGGCTGCGGCCCGCCAGCGACTCGGGCGCCGCGCACTTGGGCCCGCCCAGCAGCCGCACGCTCGTGTTGCGCACCCACTCGCCCACCCACACCAGCGAGCAGTCGCACACCAGCCGGTTCTCCGTTACGTCTCTGCGGAATAATTACCATTTTGTAATGGATGTTTACCACCGGCAGGGATTGTAACCCGGTTAATTTTGCCGTAGCGGTTCGAGCCACACTTTGAGAGCCTAACCCATAATAAAGGTTGCGCTCGCAAGAACAACGCTCTTACCGGTTAGAGAGCGCTCTCACCGTGTACGCGGTGAATGACTGCTCGCTCGCTCGCAAGAGTCGCAAGCTTACAGGCCGAAACGCACTGACAGCGGTGGCGGAGCGGCGCGGTGCGGCGCGGAGGCGGTACCGGTAGTAATGTTCGAGCTAATATGAAAGGGTCCGCACAGAAAACCGGCCGGGAAAAAAGCGTGGCGGAGGCGGTGAAACTCGTGCACAGATAGGCGGCGCGGCGCGGAGGCGGCGCGGGGCGGTTTTGCGGCGGGAAGTTGTATTACGCAGTTGTCAATGCACCGGCGCGCACCGGCGGTGGCGGCGCGGTGCGGCGCAGACGCGTGCTGAGGGCGGTGTAACCAGTTGTATTTTTTACAACTTCAGTTCAGATTTGTTAACTTTAACATTGAGCAACTGTAAAATTTATTTCCCTGGTGGAACTTAGTACCCTGCTTAACAATCCTTGGTTTTACGATGTCGTGTAATTCTTCAAAACTGTTTATACTCAAATGAAAAAAAGTGTAAATACGATCTTCATAAGAAGTCAGCTCTTGGCATAAATGATGGAAATCTCCAAATATTCCTCTTTATTTATTTATTTCATGGACCTGGAAGTCCGTTTAGACTTCTTCTCTTGGTTTTGCCATAAGGCAAGTAAGAGCAAAATCTCGTCATCGCTATCTGAATCAGAGGATAACATTTTTGATCTTTTAGAATCTGTCAACTGTTGATTACCGCTTGATATGTCACACAAGCCGCCTCCGCGCCGCTATCCCGCGCGAATACCGGGCGGGATTTTGGTGCGACGTCCTCCGCCCCGCATTCGCTTTACCGCAAAACCGCCTCCGCACCGCACCGCGCCGCGCCGCTCTCTGTGTGTTTGCAGCTTTATACAGGATTAGTTGACTATAGACGCTTGAGTATGATTCTCATTAGTATCAGATTCGATTTTTCATTTAGTCGCGTGAACATGAGCAAGTTTCTTTCACCTACCAGGCTACCACCAATGAAATTTAAGTACCTACTTACCTATAAACGATATGATATTGAATAGGAAAGATGCAGCTATAATATTTACCTTCATTGATTTAGTCAATCAATCAATCAATCAATCATTGAGCAAGTTATTGCGACCAACAGTCCCAGGGAGGAGTCAAGTTCCTCGTGAACAATGTGGTGTAAATCGAGAGCGTGTCGAGTCGACTAGGGTGGCGTACTTTATACTCAGAGTATCCAACAGGTACTCGTTGAAGGTCATACAGGTTTACGCGCCGACCTCGCGTGGTGGTGGAGACTATGTATGAAGAATATATTTTAAATATTAATAATATCTATTCGAGCCACGCGGGCGGCGCGACGGCGGTCATTGATCCCGTATCGAAACACCGCTCTGAAATAACGCCCCCGTTCGAACGTAACATAAATAATTAACGGTTTAACCTAAAGAAATACCGTTTAATTTGTAACCGGTTACAATCCCTGACCACCGGACTCCTCGCCTGAAGAACGGAAACTGAAGGGGGTTTCAAATTGATTACTAATTGGTATTTTGTTTACATTCATTGGCCCTAATCATCATTGTGCAGGCCTGAGCCAGCAAAATATGAAATGTTTTTTTTTCACTAGTGCAATTTGATTTACTAAATTTAACTTTTGTCTACTGCTTGTTCATGGATTGAATAATGTATACAAAAATAGTATTTACAATAGCTTCAAGGCGAGCAGGTGATGGAAGGTGCCGAGCGGCAGCGTGGTGAGCAGGTTGTGGTCGAGCAGCAGGCGCTCCAGCCCGCCCAGCCCCTTGAACATCTCCCGCGACACGAAGCTGATCTGGTTGTGCGACAGGTCCAGCCGCTGCAGCGCCGTGATGTTGTAGAACGCGTCCGACTCGATCAGGCTTATCTGGTTGTGCGACAGGTCTCTGCAAATTACAATTACGAGTATAAGGTCAATCAGCAACAAACTAACCCGGCTGGTGGGAGTCAGGCCTTGCTTCAGGCCATTGTACATCCGCCAGAGCTGTGCAACGTTCTGAGTCAGAATAAATCTACCAACAGCTATGCAGGGTGAGGTCGCACATCACTTCCTATTCACTCTCGGCCTCGCGCAGAGCTCTATTGGATACTATGCAGGGTGAGGTCGCACATCACTTCCTATTCACTCTCGGCCTCGCGCAGAGCTCTATTGGATACTATGCAGGGTGAGGTCGCACATCACTTCCTATTCACTCTCGGCCTCGCGCAGAGCTCTATTGGATACTATGCAGGGTGAGGTCGCACATCACTTCCTATTCACTCTCGGCCTCGCGCAGAGCTCTATTGGATACTATGCAGGGTGAGGTCGCACATCACTTCCTATTCACTCTCGGCCTCGCGCAGAGCTCTATTGGATACTATGCAGGGTGAGGTCGCACATCACTTCCTATTCACTCTCGGCCTCGCGCAGAGCTCTATTGGATACTATGCAGGGTGAGGTCGCACATCACTTCCTATTCACTCTCGGCCTCGCACAGCTCTATTGGATACTATGCAGGGTGAGGTCGCACATCACTTCCTATTCACTCTCGGCCTCGCGCAGAGCTCTATTGGATACTATGCAGGGTGAGGTCGCACATCACTTCCTATTCACTCTCGGCCTCGCACAGCTCTATTGGATACTATGCAGGGTGAGGTCGCACATCACTTCCTATTCACTCTCGGCCTCGCGCAGAGCTCTATTGGATACTATGCAGGGTGAGGTCGCACATCACTTCCTATTCACTCTCGGCCTCGCACAGCTCTATTGGATACTATGCAGGGTGAGGTCGCACATCACTTCCTATTCACTCTCGGCCTCGCACAGCTCTATTGGATACTATGCAGGGTGAGGTCGCACATCACTTCCTATTCACTCTCGGCCTCGCACAGCTCTATTGGATACTATGCAGGGTGAGGTCGCACGTCACTTCCTATTCACTCTCGGCCTCGCACAGCTCTATTGGATACTATGCAGGGTGAGGTCGCACATCACTTCCTATTCACTCTCGGCCTCGCACAGCTCTATTGGATACTATGCAGGGTGAGGTCACACATCACTTCCTATTCACTCTCGGCCTCGCACAGCTCTATTGGATACTATGCAGGGTGAGGTCACACATCACTTCCTATTCACTCTCGGCCTCGCACAGCTCTATTGGATACTATGCAGGGTGAGGTCGCACATCACTTCCTATTCACTCTCGGCCTCGCACAGCTCTATTGGATACTATGCAGGGTGAGGTCGCACATCACTTCCTATTCACTCTCGGCCTCGCACAGCTCTATTGGATACTATGCAGGGTGAGGTCACACATCACTTCCTATTCACTCTCGGCCTCGCACAGCTCTATTGGATACTATGCAGGGTGAGGTCGCACATCACTTCCTATTCACTCTCGGCCTCGCACAGCTCTATTGGATACTATGCAGGGTGAGGTCGCACATCACTTCCTATTCACTCTCGGCCTCGCACAGCTCTATTGGATACTATGCAGGGTGAGGTCGCACATCACTTCCTATTCACTCTCGGCCTCGCACAGCTCTATTGGATACTATGCAGGGTGAGGTCGCACATCACTTCCTATTCACTCTCGGCCTCGCACAGCTCTATTGGATACTATGCAGGGTGAGGTCGCACATCACTTCCTATTCACTCTCGGCCTCGCACAGCTCTATTGGATACTATGCAGGGTGAGGTCGCACATCACTTCCTATTCACTCTCGGCCTCGCACAGCTCTATTGGATACTATGCAGGGTGAGGTCGCACGTCACTTCCTATTCACTCTCGGCCTCGCACATAGCTCTATTGGATACTACGCAGGGTGAGGTCGCACATCACTTCCTATTCACTCTCGGCCTCGCACAGCTCTATTGGATACTATGCAGGGTGAGGTCGCACATCACTTCCTATTCACTCTCGGCCTCGCGCAGAGCTCTATTGGATACTATGCAGGGTGAGGTCGCACATCACTTCCTATTCACTCTCGGCCTCGCACAGCTCTATTGGATACTATGCAGGGTGAGGTCGCACATCACTTCCTATTCACTCTCGGCCTCGCGCAGAGCTCTATTGGATACTACGCAGGGTGAGGTCGCACATCACTTCCTATTCACTCTCGGCCTCGCGCAGAGCTCTATTGGATACTACGCAGGGTGAGGTCGCACATCACTTCCTATTCACTCTCGGCCTCGCGCAGAGCTCTATTGGATACTACGCAGGATGAGGTCGCACATCACTTCCTATTCACTCTCGGCCTCGCACAGCTCTATTGGATACTACGCAGGGTGAGGTCGCACATCACTTCCTATTCACTCTCGGCCTCGCACAGCTCTATTGGATACTCACCCTAAGAACTGCCTGACTTTTAATAATACATTAATGTATTTTCGGATAATGTCATCATTAATAGTGGTTTGTTGGAATGCCACATTTTGCAGACCAACAAACCATTACTAATTAATATTATAAAAAAAATACTGTTTATTCTTTTTGTGTATTTTTATGTTTGTATTTTAGTTATATTGATATATTTCCTTTTAATTTTTTGTTTGTTACTCTCCGTGCTCTCACCGAATGGACCCTGCGGAAGACCAGCACCGGCTGCAAAGCTAGCAACATGCTGAGCAGGGAGCATTTCGTGGCAAAGAAAAATAACATTTTTATTTTATTTCTTTTATTATCTGTGTTGTTTTGTTTGTCACGAATAAATGATTTGACTTGATTTGATTTGATTTAATATAATGGGATTTATTCAGATATTAGGGTTTCTTTCAACACTCACCAGATATCATACTTTCTGAGTTAGTAGTAAATCTCAGACATGTATAAGAGAGACCTAGATCAGGTATGGTTTGTTAGACAACAAGAAAAAACAGTCAATACTTTCCCTTTCCACTAAAATGTAGTTATATCAAATGTGACATTATATACCAACTCACAGTTTCTGCAGGTTGGGCAGGTGCAGGCCGTGGCGACGGCGTTGCTCGACATGTTCCTGCAACAACACCCACGCGGCTTCACAGCAAATACATTATATACCAACTCACAGTTTCTGCAGGTTGGGCAGGTGCAGGTCGCGCGACAGCGTGGCGACGGCGTTGCTCGACATGTTCCTGCAACAACACCCACGCGGCTTCACAGCAAATACATTATATACCAACTCACAGTTTCTGCAGGTTGGGCAGGTGCAGGTCGCGCGACAGCGTGGCGACGGCGTTGCTCGACATGTTCCTGCAACAACACCCACGCGGCTTCACAGCAAATACATTATATACCAACTCACAGTTTCTGCAGGTTGGGCAGGTGCAGGTCGCGCGACAGCGTGGCGACGGCGTTGCTCGACATGTTCCTGCAACAACACCCACGCGGCTTCACAGCAAATACATTATATACCAACTCACAGTTTCTGCAGGTTGGGCAGGTGCAGGTCGCGCGACAGCGTGGCGACGGCGTTGCTCGACATGTTCCTGCAACAACACCCACGCGGCTTCACAGCAAATACATTATATACCAACTCACAGATTCTGCAGGTTGGGCAGGTGCAGGTCGCGCGACAGCGTGGCGACGGCGTTGCTCGACATGTTCCTGCAACAACACCCACGCGGCTTCACAGCAAATACATTATATACCAACTCACAGTTTCTGCAGGTTGGGCAGGTGCAGGTCGCGCGACAGCGTGGCGACGGCGTTGCTCGACATGTTCCTGCAACAACACCCACGCGGCTTCACAGCAAATACATTATATACCAACTCACAGTTTCTGCAGGTTGGGCAGGTGCAGGTCGCGCGACAGCGTGGCGACGGCGTTGCTCGACATGTTCCTGCAACAACACCCACGCGGCTTCACAGCAAATACATTATATACCAACTCACAGTTTCTGCAGGTTGGGCAGGTGCAGGTCGCGCGACAGCGTGGCGACGGCGTTGCTCGACATGTTCCTGCAACAACACCCACGCGGCTTCACAGCAAATACATTATATACCAACTCACAGTTTCTGCAGGTTGGGCAGGTGCAGGTCGCGCGACAGCGTGGCGACGGCGTTGCTCGACATGTTCCTGCAACAACACCCACGCGGCTTCACAGCAAATACATTATATACCAACTCACAGTTTCTGCAGGTTGGGCAGGTGCAGGTCGCGCGACAGCGTGGCGACGGCGTTGCTCGACATGTTCCTGCAACAACACCCACGCGGCTTCACAGCAAATACATTATATACCAACTCACAGTTTCTGCAGGTTGGGCAGGTGCAGGTCGCGCGACAGCGTGGCGACGGCGTTGCTCGACATGTTCCTGCAACAACACCCACGCGGCTTCACAGCAAATACATTATATACCAACTCACAGTTTCTGCAGGTTGGGCAGGTGCAGGTCGCGCGACAGCGTGGCGACGGCGTTGCTCGACATGTTCCTGCAACAACACCCACGCGGCTTCACAGCAAATACATTCACACTTCTCTCCCCTCTCCACCGTCATGGCATTTACTTTTTATGGGATTGGAAAGCCCACATTAAGGCGCCGTAGGTTCATGGTCTTCTCTCCCTCTCACTTAAGCGTGAGCGAGATGGAAGGGCGTGCTCGGAAGCGCGGATATCATGTTTTTTAATTTTAATTTTTTGACCGTTTAAATAAATCAAAAAGTAATCACTGAGTTCTCAAAAACATGATATTGCCGATTTTTAGAAGCAATTTTAATATTTTTAGCTTTTGTGCATAATTTGTTACGAATATTTTAAATGTACTTATTTTAGACCTGTGTTCGTGATTTTTTTCTATCGAGCTAAAATTGCTTAATCATGTTTCGAATCACTGATCTCGCTGCAGAAAAGCCTCAAAATTACTATTCGTATTTTTTTGAAACCATATTATTATAAACAGACGCATTATATTGTTTCAAAAACTCTGTTCGCTTAACTTCGCTGAACCTACGGCGCCTTAATGGACATTTTTATTTAAAATGGATTTATACGTGCACATAGTAGTTGAATTTGCAAGAAGGATTTTTTTTTAATGGCTTTTGAACTCCTTGCGTATTTTAGCAAGGGGTATTTCACCAATGCCTGATTGACTTCCACACGAGAGATAGAGGTCATCAAAAATTTTGATTTTTGGGGGAGACAAGGAGGATTGTTCCAGTTGACTGATACAGTATCTATTTAGGCCATGTCAGACACAGGTTAGTCAAAGTCAAAGTATTTATTTTCTAAACATAGGTTATGTAGATGTTATAAAATGCAGCTTGGTATCACTATGTCTTACCCGAAGGTGTAACAAAATATAGAATGAATAGGCTTAGGCTTAAATTAATATGATACCACAGTTTTCATGCATCATGCCTTTCCTAATACATAAATTATTTATTAATAACACAATTAGTGCGAATTTAACAATCATCTTTTCTATATTCGTCAATTGAGTAATATGCCTTTTCCACTAGAAGAGCAAACAGTTTATTTTTGAACACCATCAGATCTTGAGCATATAAAATGTTTCTTGGCAACTTATTGAAGATTCTTGATGCCATCCCAAGAACACTTTTTGAGAGCATGGCTGTTTTACATGAAAAGGTATTGCAGATCTTACCCCGTTGACGCGAACTGTTAAAACTAGGGAACTGTTTTTGATTCAATTTAACATAACAAGCAATTTCGTAGATATATAAGCATGGCAGAGTCCATATACTTAGTCTTATAAAATGTGGCTTACATGATTCCATTGGCGGGATACCACATATGGCACGAATACATTTTTTCTGACTTCTGAAAACTATCTCACGGTCAGTGCAATTACCCCAAAACATAATTCCATATCGTAAAGTCGAAGTTACGTGTGCATGATATGCTACAAGAACCGCTGATTGACTTACTACTTTTCTTAAATTATACAAAGCATAAGAATATTGGTTAAGTTTATTACAAATTGTTTCTATTTGGTTTTCCCATGTCAGCTTATTGTCTACACTTAAACCTAAAAATTTAGTTACATTTATTTCCTTTATTACATGGTCATTATAAGCTACAGTCAAGTTGGATATTTTGTTAGTCCGTTGTTTAAAGTTCATTATCTTGGGTTTGTCAAGATAAATTTTCAAGTTATTGTTATTGAGCCATTCTATTACCATTTCTAAAGCGTTTATATTGATAAGTATTTAAATCTACATTTGCATTATCTGCTGAAAAAATAATTGTGCTGTCATCCGCAAAGAGTACCATCGGAAAGTCAATAGCCTTAGGCAGGTCGTTCACATAAATTACCATATTTGATGTCTCTAAATTCCGATGAATATGTAATTTCAGTTTTGGATTGACTGGATTAAGGAATGTACATTTCCACGTATTCCATATTTAAACAACTTGTCTAATAATACTCTGTGATCTACGAAATCAAATGCATGCGTGAATGATTGTAGGGGCAGTTCAGGGGAATCTCGCCAGAATAACCTTTGTAATGATGCGTCATCTTCATGTATCAAGATTTGTCTGTACATTTTCTCTATGTCCGCAGTAAAGACGAATTGGTATTGTTTCCATTTCAGTAATAAAGATTGTAAGTCCTGCTGTAAGTTTGGACCTTTATACATGAGGTCATTAAGTGAATGACCTGTGGTCTTTTTTGCTGAGGCATTGTATACTACACGATACCGTGTTGTTGATGATTCAGCTTTTTCGATACCGTGATGAGCTAAGTAGCATTCAAGTGTCTTGTTACCCTTTGACGGTGTCATATGTTGTAACTCTGCGTATTCCTTCATGAATGTTTTATAGTTGGATGCTAACTTTGGCTGTTTCTCAAATGTTCGTTCCAAATTACGAAATTGGGCTAAAGCTTTGTGTTTAGATGATCCGAGATTCGTCTCAAAATTGGGCTTCATTGGTAGTGGCACCTCATACCTTCCGTCTTGTTTTCGAATGGTCGTCTCATGATGATTTTGCAATGCGTCACTTGTTGTATATGCGTACACATGTTGTCTAAATGATGATAATATTCTTTGAAACGCTCTAAAGTTCGCCTCCTGCCTGCGCAACGCGTCATCCATTCTACTGTATACCCTATGATTCTTATAAACCTCATGATCATACTGTTGCTCCGGTGTATGCCCATCCGCTGTCTTGTTCTGAGCTCTGCTCTGTGAATCTAGCAATTGGCTCCTTGAGCCTGATTCCTCCGCTGGCCGAGGTTTATCACCCTTGCTTTCACTTCTTGTCTGGGCACTCGGATTTCCTTTGCTCTTACGAAATTCGTCGTTAATCAATGTCTTTAATAGATTGTATGTCTCCTTCGCTGCTTCGTAATGTTTACCAGTGAAATAGGCATCTTGAGGGCTTATCTCCATTGACAGCCGTTCGTGGTTAAATTGATATTCTTTCCATAATTCTTCTAATTTGTTTAACTTTCGTCTCAAATACTCCTCATTGCTTTTCCTTTCTGACCCATCTTTCTTGAAATTGGTCAAACTGGACCTGATTTCTTCGGCTATAAGGATCTGATTTCCTACGTCCACCATACTGCCGATAGTTTAAATATGGAAAGATCTTACTTGAATGTTTGCTGTACTTGACGTCACCTCGCTACTGAATGTACTCCGTTGCTGAATGTTTACAGCTGAAGTTCTGCACCAAGCTGTTACTGCTACCTGCACTGCCCAAATGTTCTACTAGCTCATGCACTTCACTCGCGATACGTGTCCCAATGGCCTCAGTACGAACACGCGAAGTACTTTGTTCGAAGGACCAAATGTTGGGGTGCAAGTAGGTGTTTGTTTGGTAGAATGAAAAGATAGAGTTTAAACGTCAATTGTTTTATATTACACTCCTACAATGTTAATAAAATAAGTCCGCCTTTTGTACTATAAGTTGTTCTTTTGTGCAATAAAGACTAAATAAATAATAAATAAAATGTTAAGGTTAATTAAATGTTATAAAAATTTTAGAATGCGATCGCGACGGTGTCATAAAACACACTAACTTTAGGAAACGACCGCATCGCTAAAGTAGAGCGCGAGCGGCCTGTCACGTGTTCGATGCACATGCACCGAACACTCACAAAGATCGAATTGGGTGAGTTTTTTCAGGTTGACATTGCAATTTTTTAATGTATGAACCTAACTGTATTTGGGATCCCTGATAGATATGCCTCCGACTTACGTTTTCACTTGTCTCTGTCTTTCACACTATTAAGGTGCTGGTAGACTTGACCATTCACATCACATGTACTCTTACAGAACATCGAGCATTCGCCGTTTTGAAAGTCGAACTGAACAACAAACAGAGCCGAAGCAAGCACTCTAGTAACTGCTGCGGGAGGTGTGGGCAAGTCGAACTGAACAAAAAACAGAGCCGAAGCAAGCACTCTAGTAACTGCTGCGGGAGGTGTGGGCAAGTCGAACTGAACAAAAAACAGAGCCGAAGCAAACACTCTAGTAACTGCTGCGGGAGGTGTGGGCAAGTCGAACTGAACAACAAACAGAGCCGAAGCAAGCACTCTAGTAACTGCTGCGGGAGGTGTGGGCAAGTCGAACTGAACAACAAACAGAGCCGAAGCAAGCACTCTAGTAACTGCTGCGGGAGGTGTGGGCAAGTCGAACTGAACAACAAACAGAGCCGAAGCAAGCACTCTAGTAACTGCTGCGGGAGGTGTGGGCAAGTCGAACTGAACAACAAACAGAGCCGAAGCAAGCACTCTAGTAACTGCTGCGGGAGGTGTGGGCAAGTCGAACTGAACAAAAAACAGAGCCGAAGCAAGCACTCTAGTAACTGCTGCAGGAGGTGTGGGCAAGTCGAACTGAACAAAAAACAGAGCCGAAGCAAGCACTCTAGTAACTGCTGCGGGAGGTGTGGGCAAGTCGAACTGAACAAAAAACAGAGCCGAAGCAAGCACTCTAGTAACTGCTGCGGGAGGTGTGGGCAAGTCGAACTGAACAAAAAACAGAGCCGAAGCAAGCACTCTAGTAACTGCTGCGGGAGGTGTGGGCAAGTCGAACTGAACAAAAAACAGAGCCGAAGCAAACACTCTAGTAACTGCTGCGGGAGGTGTGGGCAAGTCGAACTGAACAAAAAACAGAGCCGAAGCAAGCACTCTAGTAACTGCTGCGGGAGGTGTGGGCAAGTCGAACTGAACAAAAAACAGAGCCGAAGCAAACACTCTAGTAACTGCTGCGGGAGGTGTGGGCAAGTCGAACTGAACAAAAAACAGAGCCGAAGCAAGCACTCTAGTAACTGCTGCGGGAGGTGTGGGCAAGTCGAACTGAACAAAAAACAGAGCCGAAGCAAACACTCTAGTAACTGCTGCGGGAGATGTGGGCAAGTCGAACTGAACAAAAAACAGAGCCGAAGCAAACACTCTAGTAACTGCTGCGGGAGGTGGGGGCGGAGAGGGACAGCAGCAGATCAACAAACAAATTGATGGGCTCGGAAAAAAGCTTGAAGATTTTTTACTGTTGATTCACTAGCATGCTCGCTAGAACAGTCCTGTTTATTTTGTGAGCTTTCATCTGTCATGTTACGTTGGCTAGAACAGTCCTGTTTATTTTGTGAGCTTTCAGCTGTCATGTTACGTTGGCTAGAATACTCATTATAAGTGAATGATCATGTGGATCAGCACTATCTTTCATTTGTACTTTTGTTTATTCAAACCCAGTTATACACCACACGATAGAGCTCTGCTAGCAGTCTGTAGCCAATAAACAATTGCCCCCGAAAATCTATTTTGAACAATAATGCTGAAAAAAAAACCGGCCAAGTGCGAGTCGGACTCACGCACGAAGGGTACCGTACTATTATCTAAAAAAATCACGTTTGTTGTAAGGGATCCCCCTTAAATATTTATTTTATCTGTTTTGTAGTATTTCTAATGTTTATTTGGGCAAACAACGGTACAATAATACTTAATACTGCGGCGATAGGATATACATCAGCCAGCAAAGTCGCCACCACTTAATAATACATTTTATTTTTACTAGGATAGTAACTAAAACCAACAATGTGAATAATTGCTAGTTAAAATTAAAATTTAAGTAAAAAGGAAACAACAATTTACTTAATACTACGGCTATAGGCTATACCAGCAAAAATAATTTGTTTTGTTAAGAAGTACAATGTATATTTTAAACATATGACAGAGAGAAAGAATATAATGGAAAAATAAACCATCTTCGTCTGTAGCCCCCGACAGGATTCGAACCTGCGACCTTTCTATTAACGCTAGACTGCTCTACCAACTGAGCTACGAGGACAGTGACGGAAGTTGTATATTTTATTGTTAAATATGATCGGGGTAACTTCCTCGTTAAAAATAACACAAGACGAGTGTCGTTATAAAGGTTATAATGTATATTTGTTGTTATAGCGGCAACAGAAATACATCTGTGAAAATTTGAACTGTCTAACTATCACGGTTTTATTAACATACGGAAGTCAGACTTGGACATATACCAATAAGATCAAGAATAAAATCCTATCATGCCAGCACGCCATGGAAAGAAGTATCCTGAAATTGAGAAGAATAGATAAAACAAGAAATGCGGACATACGCAACAAAACAAAAATCAAAGATGCACTAAAACACGCCATGACACTGAAATCGAAGTGGGCAGGCCACATAGCAAGATATCAGGATAACAGATGGACACTGCAAATAACGAAGTGGGCAGGCCACATAGCAAGATATCAGGATAACAGATGGACACTGCAAATAACGAAGTGGGCAGGCCACATAGCAAGATATCAGGATAACAGATGGACACTGCAAATAACGAAGTGGGCAGGCCACATAGCAAGATATCAGGATAACAGATGGACACTGCAAATAACGAAGTGGGCAGGCCACATAGCAAGATATCAGGATAACAGATGGACACTGCAAATAACGAAGTGGGCAGGCCACATAGCAAGATATCAGGATAACAGATGGACACTGCAAATAACGAAGTGGGCAGGCCACATAGCAAGATATCAGGATAACAGATGGACACTGCAAATAACGAAGTGGGCAGGCCACATAGCAAGATATCAGGATAACAGTTGGACACTGCAAATAACAAAGTGGCTCGATCCCACTGGTCCCACTGGGAAAAGACGAGATGGACGACAAAAGGCAAGATGGGTCGACGATGTTGTACAAACAGCTGGTAAACACTGGATGAGCACCGCCCAAGACAGACAAACATGGAATAAGATGGAGGAGGCTTTCTACCCTATAGGGGCCGTACAATAAAACTTATATCAACTACTTAAAAATATCAAACATGTCACCCTAAAATTTATAAACAATTATTAATTATTTAGGCGGACGGCCCGCGGGCACGTTGGGTGCGACGCGACGGGCCGCCGGCTCCGGGCGGCGGCAAACACAATACCAATTTGTTTTTGCCATTGCCAAATATTTTTCAAAGCTTTGAGTAATGTCTAAATTCGAACTATTCGAATTTGCACAGCAGATGGCGGTGGCAACCAAAATATCAATTTGTTTTTGCCGTTGGTAAATATTTTTCTAAGCTTTATCTCTTTAGGAATAACGCCCAAATTCGAACTATTCGAATTTTCTCAATAGCAAAATGGTGAAGGACGCGTTGGTATTATTACAAATTTATTTGCAGAATATGCTATTGCAAAAAGTGTTTAAAGGCTTTATACTCTTACTAATAGCGTTCAGTTTTGAATGAAGTTGAATCGGCTAGCAGCAAAAAGTGACCTCCTTCACATCTGACGTCACAAAACTCTGTCGCATATTTAACAATTTTTCCCCATCCCAAAAAGTGCTCAGCGCCGCTAAAGAAGTTTTCACTTCAATAATAATAATAAACTATCACGGTTCATGAGATACAGCCTGGTGACAGATGGACTGACAGACGGACGGACAGCGGAATCTTGCAATAGGGTCTCTATTTAAATGGGCAACAAACAAAATTTTGCAAATGCATTGTCAATATATGTAAATTGGTTGGGTTGTCTTATTTGTGTTCAAGCCGCTTCAGCGCACTTTCACCCAGTTGCATCTTTTGTGCAATTGCCTCCTCCTTTATGCATACTCCAAAACTTGCCATTATTTCCATAAACCCTATGACTGGGCTTGGCTGGAGTACTTTGAATTCCTCCTTGTTTGTGGGTAGCCATTACATTACCAAAGTAATTTATTCTTTGTCTGGCAAAGACACTAGATTCCCACAGTAAATAGATTGGTTAACTAGTAGGCTGGGGAAGTTCTTTAGATAAATCCAACTTATTGGTACATACAAGATGCCCGCAGAACTATCTCTCGTCTTCTCATCTGAATCACTTGGTTACCACAGCTCGACACTTGCAAATCTTGCGATTATACCAAAACATACTCACAACTAACCAAAAGAACTTCGAGGTCAAGATGGAATTCCTTTTATTAGTAGGAGTCACAGCTCAGCAACGGTAAACTTACAAGCTGACAACGGACGCGGAGATGTCGGTGAAGTCGATCTCCTTGAGCTCGGAGATGAGAGCGGGCGGGCCGCCGCAGCGCAGCCGCAGCGGCTCGCCGGGCGCCTCGCTGGAGGTAGCCCCGAGGGTAGTTCCGAGGCCAGCACCGAGGCCCGCGCCGCCGCTCCCGGTGATCAGAGTGCCGCTGGCGCCGCCCCGGCACGAGCACAGCGACGGACAGCCCGCCGCAGCACCCCACGACACAGCTAACAATACCACCACACACTTCATTGCGCCTATTTCCGTTAAAACACCCATTACTCCTGTGGCACTAAGCCAAATACGAGGAACGATCACATTTTAACAAACGCTTTCGAGAGAGATAATGTCGAGTTTCATGTTTTTTTTCTCGCGCGCGACTTGTAGATGCGAACGATATCTGGTTACGAACGACCGATAGTTTTTGTCATGATGTACCTAGTTGGTTTGTTCAGTAATCCAAATAAATAAACAATAGAATCGAGTGTTTTCTCGGCATTACAGATATGACTATGTTTGATTTGCTCATTTTGCTCATTGCTGGTGCCGGTTAATGTACAGCCATGATAATGCACGGCCAAAATAATATACAGCCCAATAGTCCGCGTCCATACTGTACATGGATTATCAGGCTGTACATTATTGGGCCGTGCATTATCAGTATTATCACCCTGAATAAACTTGCGGCGCTACCACGAACTTCGAGTTTCGGGTATTTTCATCTCTATCGCACTCCCTTACTCGAGTAACAGGGATGCATAGTGGGGGCGTTTGGAGAAAAACCTTCCTTTTTTTGATACAAGTATGAAACTTGGCACATTTATTCCTTGTGTCAAATTAAGCCGATTAAGATCGGTAGCCCTCGGTAGCCCCCCCTCTGGGGCCAGGGAGGGGGGGTTAAAGTCCCGCTCTACCCGGCTTCATTCTAAAAATTCTAACCATCCATGGCTAGCTAATAGGTCGTGATTGGTATCAATTTCGGATAAATCAATAACGTAGAATTCATTTCTGATATAAAAAATATGCAATAGAACGTAGTGGTTATATTCTCTTATATTTAGGAGTAGGCAGGTATATTTGTTTACAAAATTTCACCAATTTGTCCATACTATCTCTTTTTCGTTCGCAAGCAGTCCCAATGGATTTCCATAATTCTTCTTGTTACTAAGACAGCTCCCGCTTGATTAAGTATCCAACTGCCGTTGATTTTCAAAAGCAAATCAATGTGTACGCTCGACATTTCGTACTTACATATTTCGTTATGTTATAACATTATAGCTTAAACAAACTTGTAGGTATGTAGATAGGTACCTAAAATTCTTGGTATCTATTATTGCTGGCTTTAAACTGGTTGATGACGAGAATCTTATAAGAATGAATGAATGTATACATATACATTTGAAAATAATTAAGTACGTGTTTTATTTAAATGTATTCCTCAAAAGTGATAAGTAATGGTTGTTTGACACACATGTTTTCTCCTGAAGTTACAATATCCATGGTAACCATCCAAATGCCACAATGAAAGAAAGAGAAAGAATGGAAGTAAGAGATAGCATGTGTCCGCCATGGTAGAAGCACAGATAGAAAACTTGTCACTTGTTCTGACACTTGTCAGATTTGATCTGAATGTGAGCAAATGGATGTCATTCTTCTTTTTGTTCCTAGTTGCGTGACACTCATTCATATATTCAATATAATCTTTGCTTATATTTATGTCAATTTTGATAATTTTATTTTATTTGTAAGGTGTTACATTTATGGTGCTTTATATTGATAGTATTTTATAGTGATAGTATTTTATTTAAAGTTTTGTTTATTCAAGCATTCGTTAACCCTTTACCTACGGGGCCTTAAATCGCCCCGGCACCGCTCAATATGGGCATGTTTTGGCGAGACTCAGCGGTTAGTTATAATTTCACTAACTTAACTTTTGAAGTATTACAGCTACACACTTGAAATTTCACACGCACAATAAGTATAATGTTTTTAATCAATAAATAATCACTTGGAGTAATAATATTCACTATTTTTTCTGATATCAACCAATATACAATGTGTATTGCTTATACTTGATCAAACGAAATGTGCGGATACTAGACAAAAAAATATCGATAAAAAAAATAAAAATAAAAATTATAGGCTAAAATAAAAAGAAAAAAAAGCCTACTACTTTTTTTGGTAGGCTTTTTTTTCTTTTTTTTTTTTTTAAAAAAGCCAAAAAAGTGCAAAAAAGACTTGCACTTTTTTGGCTTTTTTTTTTTTGGTAGGCTTTTTTTTCTTTTTTTTTAGCCTATAATTTTTTTTTTTTTTTTATCGATATTTTTTTGTCTAGTATCCGCACATTTCGTTTGATCAAGTATAAGCAATACACATTGTATTAGTCACTAAGAAATTGAGGATTTATAAGTTACTACTCGCGGAATTCACTAGATTATGTTTAAGTACATTAGTTTATAGTATATTTAACACAAATAAACACTTAAATAACGATAATTATACAAATAATGCATAAATATCAATTTATTATTATTATTGTGTTATTGTGGGCCTTTATATGTCGCTTCGACCAGCAAGTGATCTATTGTGACAGCCCTTTGTTTTAGATTTCACCGTTAAGACCCGTTGCCTCTAAGAAATTCCAGATTCTTTGGGCGGTGATATGTTGTACCTCTTCTGGGTGCACGATGTGCCGCCCTAGGTAGATACTACTTTTGTGCATGAGTGGTCCGCAGGAGCAGAGAATGTGCATTGCTGTTTCCTCTGTCTCCTGGCAGAACCTGCAAGTTGCGTCCTGTGTCATACCCATTTGAAACAGGTGCTTGTTTAGTTTGCAATGTCCTGTCAGAATTCTTGTCACTGCGCAGGTTTTGTGTCTTCTGAGTTGTGATAGCTCTTTAGACAGTTTATTGTTGTACCCTTTGATCAAGGCTTTAGCATGCTTTTGTCCTTTGGCGAACTTCCACAACTTTATTGCCTCTGATTTTTCTGTGTTGTTTAGCAGAGAATATGCTTTCCGTTTTGTGATACCACAGAACGGTTCTGGGCCGACCAGGGTTGTGTCTGCGCCCTTCCTTGCAAGTTCATCTGCTTTTTCATTTCCTAATATGTCGGAATGTCCTGGTACCCATCTAAGTATGACTTTGTTGGTATTAGCCAGGGTGTTTAAATTGTTTTTACAGTTCTGGACTAGTTTAGAGTAGGACTCTAGGGATTCTAGTGCCAGCAGAGCAGCTTGGCTGTCTGAGTTGATGTAGATGTGTTGGTTTCTTAGGTTTCTTTCAAGATTGAGCTCCACGCATTTGTTTATTGCGAAGAGCTCAGCCTGATAGATTGAGGCCTCTTTCCCCATGCTGACGCTGGCTTTGAGCTTTGGCCTCTCACCGTAGATACCGCATCCAACATCGTCACCTTTTTTAGATCCATCTGTATACCAAACGTGGCTTCCCTCCTTGAAGTCCATTTGGTCGTTTAACCATTTGTCTCTCGGAGGTATTTCCACTGTATACAGTTTGGTGAATGTACATTCCACGTAAGTATCGTCAGTGGGCATGTTTAGTTTTTTGTTATCAAAAACAAGGGCCTCCAGTTTGATTAGCGCTTGAGAGCGCCATTTTGGCCTTGTTAGTGTGCATATCCTGTAGATGCACTGCTTCGCCTCCTTTTGCACATGCAGGTGGAGTGGCGTTAGATCGAGCAGTGCATCCAAGGCTGCCCCCGGTGTTGAGCATAAAGCTTGTAACGTTATCGTTACATATATAACTTTTTATTAATACTAATTAGTAAAAACAAATATATACATTACTTCAACTAATGTCATAATCAAATATTTACAAATTTACAACCTTTAAAACCACATATTAATGTGAAAATGTAACATGAATTCATCGGCGACATCTTAGCGCTCACGCGAAGCGCCGTTTTAGCGCCCTTGCTAACAAGTCCTCATCTCGTGAAGGAATGCATTTTTGCGCATCGCCTTCGCGACACTCCCGATTTGCTACCGAGTTAGAACGCACGTCACATTATCTTGAAATTCGGTCTATATACGTGAAGACAAGTCCTTTTTTTTATTGTTAAACATAAACACGTAACCGAAATCTAGTGTTCGTCACTAAACGTTCCTCGGGTTCATTCTAGTACCTAATGTAATGTTTTTCGCGTGTGTTGTGCAACCCCAATTTGGGTAAGTGGTACATTATTTTATATAACGCTTTTAGAACTGTACTGAGTAATTAATTATTTTAAACTTTAGTTTAACTATGCATGGTGCTTCTGTTTCCTTCCATTTTGCCATTTATTTCGCACCATCACAGTAGTACATTCGCAATCGTTTCGATATTCCACCCTCATTTTGTGAACATTGAATGTTGATTAGCTATTGCATCATCCACACGAATTGTAATCTCCGCTTCTGATTGTGAGCATCCACGGCATCACTGCTACACTAGGCACTTCCTTTTTTTCCTCCGCCGCTCGCTGGGATGCTCACAATTCGTATCCGGACCCGCCTTCCTAATACGTTTCGATGGCGCGTTCCAGGGTCCAAAGTTCGGGCTTCTGAATTGGGTGGAGGTACCACCGCAGCTCAGGCCTACACCTACGTTCAAACTCCACGAGGCTGGGAACGACGCCCTTCGCCACCTTCGACATCGCCGGGACGCCGCACGAGTACAGTCGGCCACAATTACAAGCACCCGCGAGCACCAGCCTACGTCACGTACCCCCCAGGCGAGAGTACCTAATCCGTGGGACAGAACCGGGACTGTGTGAATTTATTTTAACCCCACGACCCTAAACTTTCTACATAGTCGGATTTTTTAATTATATCTATTGCACGAATCCTTGTCTCCTTATTTCAACCCCGGCGTTAGTTATCCCTCATAGGAGCACAAGGACATATAAACGTGACACTGGCGCCCTTCCACGTGGTTAAATTCACACAGATCCTGTTTTTTTTCTTTCGGTTTTTGTAGTTGGTGTATGTTTGTGGCTTATTTTTGTGAAACGTTTTTGTTTTTTAGTTTCTTTGGTTTTTTGCTACTAAAGTGTACAATTATTGATTTCATGCCTGAATTGTAATTTCCAGTAGCGCTTATTTCGTGTAATTGTTCTACCCGCCCTATAAAAAAAACGCAACATTTTAAACCAGGAGCTTAATATAGCGCTTTAACAATTAGATTTTATTGTTTATTATTTTAATTAGCAAATCAACTATTGAATTGGTTTTACAATTGCAGTACACATTAGTAGCACCCTTTTTATTTTTTATTTGCTGCTAACCTGTTTTTTTATTTTTACTAATTTGGGAAAAACCAGACGTTCATCACTGATCATTTTATTTGTAACAGAACGGAGAATTTTATTATTAGCTACAATTTTTAGTTTAGATTTTGCTTGTTACCACTTACCCACTGGTTCAATTCATGATGCTTCCTGTCAAATATCTTTCACTTCAGAAAACGGAACTAGAATATGAGGTTCGGATCCGAGGTGCTACCGCGGCTACTTCAGTTGAAGAACTTCGTAAGCAAATTGTAAAATTAGCTTCAGAATACCCGTCCGAACACATATTAGAGTCTCCGCTGGATGTTCGACAGGACCTCAAAGGTTGCTTAGAAGTTCTCACGAAGATTCAGATGAATCTCGATGTATCTGATCCTAATGTGCCCACTATAATGAGAACGCAAAATATGTTAAATCACCTCCACAATCGTTTGGCAAGGATAACGTGTGGTGACGACACTAAAAAAGAGTATCGAGAGATAGTAGAAGGGTATAAACTTTTTTCACAAAGGCTCGCCGTTCTTCTGGCGAAAAAGCCAATTGCTTCAGCGAACGCCGCATCTAGTACAAGCGCCGGCCCTTCTACCGAGGCTGCGGCGATGATTCCGGATATACAAAACTTGATATCAGTGACGTGCGACCGTTCCGTAGCAGACTTAAGTAAATTAAAGTTTAACGGCAAGACTTGTGTGCGCTCATTTATACAGCGCGTCGATGAATTCATGGTTGCACGTAATATTGTTTCCACAAAAATTATGGCATTTGCGACCGAGATCTTTCAGGACGATGCCCTCCATTGGTTTCGCTCGGTTAAAGATAAAGTTTCATCGTGGCCAGAGCTTGCCGCCAAATTAAAAGAGGATTTTGACCAATCGGATTACGATTATCGTCTTATTTCTGAGATTCGCTCTCGCACACAGGGTGAGCGGGAGAACATAACCATTTATCTCTCGATTATGAGTGGGATGTTTTCTCGCCTATCCAGGTCTCTAAGCGAAGAGGAACAGCTCGAAATCCTACTCCACAACATTAGACCGTGCTACGCCAGCACACTTGCAGCTTCAGCTGCTACGATTTCAACCATCGACACTCTGCGTTCTCTTTGTCGAAATTACGAGACTTTTCATTCTCGTCTTACGCAATTTCAGGAGCCACCTAAAGTGACATCTGACACTGTTGCACCTGAATTTGCGTATGCTAAGGAACCAAATAAAAATACATATAGATTTAACAATAACACTTATAAACAAAATTTCACATACGAAAATAAGGCACATTATTCAAAAAATCAACATTTTGGACAACAAAATCAAAACAAAACACAACACCAAAATTATATACACACAGTGCAAGCAAACAAACAGCTACCTTACTGCCCCAGGTGCCGCAGTAACTCTCATCACATCCGACAGTGCCAAGCGAATAGGGACGTCTTTTGTTTTAAATGCGGACTGAAAGATGTTAAAACTCCTGACTGCACTGTATGTAATAAGAGTAAGAATTTAAAAAACTAGATGGGCAGAATTGTAGAAATTTCGACCAACAAGATTGGGACTCTTGGCTTGCGTTTATCAAAACGTTCTCTTCTACTTATAGAATATCTACAATTCTGCATTCTAAACCTCAACATGATCCTAGGCCCTATGTAAATATTAAAATTAATGATATTGACGCCTGCGCTTTATTAGATTCTGGTGCTGCAGTGAGCATATTGGGTAATAATGCCCATCAACAATTAGTCGACTGCACTTTGCAACAGGGTGATGAAATTTCTATGGTAGCCGCAGGTGGTCAATCCTTAAATAGTATCGGGTACATGCATTTACCCATCAGTTTCGAAGGTCAGTTTCATATAATTAAGGCTTATGTTGTCCCTGAGGTGGAAACGTCCATCATACTAGGCATTGACTTTTGGCGTGCTTTTCAAATTTGTCCTAAGTATTTGAACAGCATAACCTTGTCTGAATGCCCTCTTGCGGAGTTAAAAGTGACTAACCCTGACTCTTTTATCAACTCCTACGATAACTTAACTCAGTCGCAGAGGTCTATAGCAGACAATGTTATAGCTCAATTTCAATCTATTTCTATGGAGGAGAAAGGATTGGGGCGGACCAACCTGATCTCTCATAAAATAGACACTGGAGACGCGCAACCAGTGAGACAGCGCTATTATAGAATGTCGCCGGAAAAACAACGTATTTTAGTGGAGCAAGTTGACGAGATGTTGTCACTGGATGTTATTGAGCCATGTGAAAGCGCATGGTCGTCACCAGTGCTTATCGTGCACAAAAAGAATGGACAGCCCAGGTTCTGCCTCGACAGTCGGAAGCTCAATGCTGTGACAAAACGTGACGCGTACAATTTGCCATACGTTTCGGAGATCCTCGACAATCTTCGAGACGCAAAGTACCTGTCGAGCATTGATCTTTCGAAGGCTTTTTGGCAGATCCCTATAGAACCTTCAGACCGTGATAAGACTGCCTTTTATGTGCCATCTAGGGGTACGCTGCGTTTTAAAACTACCGCTTTTGGCTTGTGTAACGCGCCAGCTACGCAGCAGCGCCTGGTAGATTTATTGTTTGCCGACATGGAATTTAAAACTTTTGCCTATTTGGACGACATCATTGTCATAAGCTCAACCTTCGAGGAACATGTGTCTCGTCTTTTACGCGTGTTGGATAAGTTAAGGAGAGCTAATTTAACAGTTAATTTTGAAAAGTGTAAATTCTTTCGCAGCGAATTGAAATATTTAGGTTACGTTGTAGATGCTCGTGGATTGCGCACGGATCCGGAAAAGGTCCAAGCAATTTTAAACTTTCCCGTGCCAACAAGCAAGAAGGAATTGAAACGTTTTCTCGGTACCGCAACTTGGTACCGACGTTTCGTTCCGAATTTTAGTACAGTGGCTGGACCGCTTAACAAATTGACCTCGAACGGCAAGAAAGCACCACCTTTCCAATGGACGCCTGAGGCTGACGCGGCTTTTAATGCGCTAAAAGATTGCTTGGTTTCCGCGCCAGTCCTCTCTTGCCCGGCGTATGATAAAGCGTTCGAAGTTCACACGGACGCCAGCAATTATGGCATAGGTGCCATGTTGACGCAGACGTTAGATGGGAAAGAACACCCTATAGCCTATATGAGTCGCTCACTCACCAGTACCGAGAAAAACTACGGTATAACTGAAAGGGAGGCCCTCGCAGTTGTAGCTTCTCTCGAGCATTGGCGATGTTACTTAGAGAACGGCCATACATTCACGGTGTACACTGACCATTCTGCGCTGAAATGGTTCTTATCGCTGGACAATCCATCGGGCAGACTGGCACGCTGGGGTGTAAGATTATCTTCATTCAACTTTGATATCAAGCATCGACGAGGCGCCGAAAATGTTATTCCCGATGCTCTGTCTCGTGCTGTTCCGGTGGCAGCTATATCACTTTCGGACGCAATAAAATCTACTAAAGACGATTGGTACATAAAGACTTATAATGGCTGTCTAAATTCTCCAACCCAGTTTCCAAATTTCAACATTAAGAATAACTCATTATTTCGGCTTACTAAAACTAAATCACACCTCCTGTCAGAATTCGAGTGGAAGGAAGTAGTTCCCTTTGAATTTCGCGACCAAATTATTTCTGAGAACCATTCCGTACCGACAGCTGGACATCTCGGCATATTTAAAACTTACCGTCGTCTGTCCTTGTCCTATTATTGGCCCGGGATGCACCAGAGTGTCGTCCAGTTTGTAGGATCATGTTCCGTATGCTTATCTTACAAGCTACAAAATCACACTACATTGGGAGAAATGGGACGTCCAAAGCAGTGCTCACGTCCCCATCAAATGATCTCGATTGATTTTGTTGGACCTCTTCCTATCACTCGAAAGCAAAATAGTTACATGCTTGTAGTAACTTGCTGTTTCTCCAAATACTGCAACATTTTTCCACTCCGGCGCGCGACTGCCGATGCAGTCGTAAAAATTTTAGAAGAATCCATTTTCTTAGTTCACGGTGTACCTCAGACCATTTTTCTTGATAATGGTAGCCAATTTATTAGTGCCACCACGGACAAATTATTTAAGAAATACAAGGTGCCAAATATATACTTCACGCCTAGGTACACTCCGCAAATTAATTTAACGGAAAGATTTAATAAATCAATTCTTATTTGTCTATCCACATTCGTAGAAAATGACCACAGAACATGGGACACCTTTATCCCACAAATACAGTTTGCGATAAATAACTCTGTTAACGAAGCTACCGGTTACACTCCGTCGTTTCTCGTTTACGGTAGAGAGCTCGTTTTATGTGGATCGCACTATACTGAAACTGACTTGGGCAATGAAGTGCTGTTCCTGCCACGCGACATTTATGCAGAGAATTTGGGTTGTCTTTCTTCAGTATTCAATGATGTGCAGGCCTCACTGTGGAATGCACATGTAAAAAATACTGCTCATTACAACTTACGAAGGAAGGCAGCAGAATATAACGTAGGTGATATAGTGTATAAGCGTACTTACATTCTCAGTAATAAAGATAAGTACTTCTGTAAAAAGCTAGCACCAAAGTACATAAAATGCAGAGTTATTACTAAACGGTCACCTTTAGTTTACGAGTTAGAGGATATGTCAGGCAAAAATATCGGCGTTTGGCATATAAAAGACATTAAACTAGTAAATATAAGATAAACATGCCCTCAATAACACCTAGTTTCTAGTAGGAGTCACTAGCTCCCCCAGCTGGTAACTCATCGTAATATCAGGCTGCGTCAGCAACGTAAATTATAATGTTGTTGTTGTTTTTGTGAAAAGAACTTTGAAAGAATGTATGTAAGATGACAGAATGAATGAGTAACTACTAGAGTAACTATTGAATCGGGTTTTAATTGAGACTAAAACCCTTCCCGAGACGCGGGCGTAATGTAACGTTATCGTTACATATATAACTTTTTATTAATACTAATTAGTAAAAACAAATATATACATTACTTCAACTAATGTCATAATCAAATATTTACAAATTTACAACCTTTAAAACCACATATTAATGTGAAAATGTAACATGAATTCATCGGCGACATCTTAGCGCTCACGCGAAGCGCCGTTTTAGCGCCCTTGCTAACAAGTCCTCATCTCGTGAAGGAATGCATTTTTGCGCATCGCCTTCGCGACACTCCCGATTTGCTACCGAGTTAGAACGCACGTCACATTATCTTGAAATTCGGTCTATATACGTGAAGACAAGTCCTTTTTTTTATTGTTAAACATAAACACGTAACCGAAATCTAGTGTTCGTCACTAAACGTTCCTCGGGTTCATTCTAGTACCTAATGTAATGTTTTTCGCGTGTGTTGTGCAACCCCAATTTGGGTAAGTGGTACATTATTTTATATAACGCTTTTAGAACTGTACTGAGTAATTAATTATTTTAAACTTTAGTTTAACTATGCATGGTGCTTCTGTTTCCTTCCATTTTGCCATTTATTTCGCACCATCACAGTAGTACATTCGCAATCGTTTCGATATTCCACCCTCATTTTGTGAACATTGAATGTTGATTAGCTATTGCATCATCCACACGAATTGTAATCTCCGCTTCTGATTGTGAGCATCCACGGCATCACTGCTACACTAGGCACTTCCTTTTTTTCCTCCGCCGCTCGCTGGGATGCTCACAATTCGTATCCGGACCCGCCTTCCTAATACGTTTCGATGGCGCGTTCCAGGGTCCAAAGTTCGGGCTTCTGAATTGGGTGGAGGTACCACCGCAGCTCAGGCCTACACCTACGTTCAAACTCCACGAGGCTGGGAACGACGCCCTTCGCCACCTTCGACATCGCCGGGACGCCGCACGAGTACAGTCGGCCACAATTACAAGCACCCGCGAGCACCAGCCTACGTCACGTACCCCCCAGGCGAGAGTACCTAATCCGTGGGACAGAACCGGGACTGTGTGAATTTATTTTAACCCCACGACCCTAAACTTTCTACATAGTCGGATTTTTTAATTATATCTATTGCACGAATCCTTGTCTCCTTATTTCAACCCCGGCGTTAGTTATCCCTCATAGGAGCACAAGGACATATAAACGTGACAAGCTCCTGTTGCTGTTAAGCAAGCTGTACGCTGTAGACTGCTTAACTTTGTGATGGCTGTCTTTTGGTTGGCTTTGTTACACCAGACTGCAGAGGCGTATGTGATTACAGGCCTCACTACCGCTGTGTAGAGCCACAAAGCAATTTTGGGTCTTATGCCCCATCTTGCTCCTGCCATTTGACAGCAAGTCCACATGGCCATTTTTGCCTTTTGTATTATGCTTTTCAAATGAGCGTTCCAAGGTAGCCTTTGGTCAAAAGTAACTCCTAGGTACTTGACCTCATTTGAATACGATATTTCCTGTCCATTCAGTTTTAGTTTGGCGAGCTTGTCTAGTTTCCTTTTTTTTGTAAAGGGCACTAGTACTGTTTTGCTCGCATTGATGGACAGGGCATTCTCTTTGCACCATTTATTTATGGTGTTAAGCGCTCCTTGCATTAAGTTCGAGATTGTGTGGAGGCACGGACCTTTTATTATGACTACAAGGTCGTCGGCATATCCTTGCGTGTCATAGTCTAGGTCCTTCATAGTTGCTAGGAGTTGGTCCACTGCTAGGGTCCATAGTAGTGGGGATAGTACGCCTCCTTGTGGACATCCTCTTGTGGTGTAGAATGTATGCTCAGTTGCATTGAGGGTCAGAGTGACTATTCTATTCGAAAGCATGCTCTGGATCCATCTGATGGTGCTTTCGTCCACGCCCTTTGATGCCAATCCTCTGAGGATAGTTTCTGTGGGTGTGTTGTCGAAGGCACCCTCGACGTCAAGGAAAGCACATAGAGCTGTTTGCTTGTCCTCTAGGGTTTTTTGCACTTTGTCGACCAGATCAAGTAGTGCGGTTTCCGTAGATTTCCCCTTTTATATATCAATCACTTAAAACGTTGCATAAAATCAATTTACGAGTTATGGAAAATAGTGATGTGCGTCTATCGAGACAGTTGTCGATATATCGATAGCCTAGTACACCATCGACCAAAGGAAAAAATCGAGCAATAATTTGCTATTGTGTATAAATTATACCTAATCGTTTTTCACGAATAGTTTTTCACGATACAAGTGCAAAAAGTAGGAAATTACCTATTCGCCCGTGGTGCATATAAAGTTTTACGTCTTGCCTTGGCCAGGAAGTGAGATTTTCTCCTCGCGTAGCGGGCAGAAAATCCCACTTACGGCCTAGGGTGACGTTAAAAATTTAACAGTACCTGGGTGATTCTTGAGAGGGTCAATTTTCAGCGTCCAGAGGGAAAAAGTACCCGAAAAAATAAAATAATTGACTTTACACATGTTTGTACAGTAGTTCAACACTTAATCTAACTGGGGCAGGATTTACTTTTTGTTAAAGGTAAGTAGAATCAGCCATAAAAAAATGTCAAACACCTAAATTATCATTCCCCCGGTGCGTCCATCCGCCATTTTGTGAACAATCTACTCTGAAAACAACTAGTTATGGATCAAAATCAAATATAGTATCGAGTTAAATCGTTAGAATATAAGTTAATGATTTAAAAATAAAAATATGGTTCCCCTATTTATCATAGTTTTTATGGGAATCTATATCAAAGGTTTGTCCAGAGCTAACCTATCATTTCCCTAATGCCTGACTAAACAACGCGTACATCCCTACTGCAACGTCTTGTGACGCGTAATCTCGGCCGTGTCTCACCCTCGTCTGTAGCACTACCGACGCCGCGGAGAGAGGACGCGTCTCGTCGCTGGAGCTCGGAGCAATGAAGGTAGATATATCATCCCCTAACTTTCGTTCACTATGATTATCATTACCCTATATTTACGTATAAAATCTATTTCCTGCAATTGGCATACAATATTTAGTGTAGAGAATAAATCATGAATGATTGCATGTGTTGATTTAATAGTTACTCTTATATTAATAACAGTTTCGGCATAATCGACAAGAAACATACTTTTTCTTATTCCCCCGACTCTCATTCCCTCGGTTTCTCATTCCCTCGACTCTCATTCCCTCGATTTCTCATTCCCTCGACTCTCGTTCCCCCGATTTTCTGAACGGGGTAATGATAGATTTCTGAAGTTTCTTGAAAATTATTATATTTTATCATATGTACCGGGTGTGGCCTGTAATAGGAACAATAAATTTAAAGGATGACTCCATAGAATATATATGTCATAGTGATTAAGAGTGTTTTCTTGTTTGTTTTTTGTTAAACCACTTAGTTAAACTGATTGCTGATTGGGTTAGTAATTCACCGTTTCATTTATTGCTCTTATTACTAGCCAAACCCTTATACCGTACTTATAACATATTATGGTCGACTCATCTATTCAACAATTTATTTATAATATAATGAACGCAACATTACATTTTGTGTTAAATAGAAGGTCTTGAATATTTTTCCTCATTTCCACGAATAGAACATTTAACATAAAGCTTTAACTTGATATAAGTACATATAACTCTTGCCTCTTTGAATTCTAGAGTCTATCTAATGTTTTCTGGAATAAACTTTACTGGTTTTGTAGTTATTTTTATTTAAATTACACTCGAGAGCAATAGTTTCGGGTCACTTGCATTTACTTCAATGTCTTGAAAACGAATAAAGCTATCGTATTGAAATAAATTGAACCTTATGGAAAATTTAATGTCACTAAAATAAAATGCATTAGGTACACTTATTTATTACTGATCGTTAATTTTATTTTGTTTAAACGACAAATTAAAAATGGCGTCAATTTGGTTGCAAATATTGAACTTTTTATATTTACGTGTAGTTTTAACACAGTTAAGTACTTGGTATTACCCCCACGTGCTGTCTGGACTGCTGCAATGCGATTCGGCATGCTGTACACTAAGTTTCTGAAACACTATTGCAGAATGTTCTCCCATTCCCCTACCAATGCATGTTTCAAGTCACGAAGCGTAATTAAAGGAGGATCTCGTTGTCTTACAAGTCGTCCGAGCAGGCGTGCTCGATCGGGTTGAGGTTGGGGCTATGTGCTGGCCACACGAGTACCGAATCACCACCGTATGCCACATTTTCTTCAATACAGGCTTGCATAAATCTTTCTCTTGGTCTTCGGTACACCTTTGCCCTTCCGTTGTGTTTATACAGCATACATTTTGATTCGTCCGAGAACACGACATTTGTCCAATTTCCAAATCGTCCAATCCGAGTGCTCGCGTGCATGAATTCGTGTTGCTATACGATGGTGCCTCTCGAGTTTCGGACCAATTGCGGATCTAAATGCCTTGAGCAAGTCACAGTCTTACATTACAGTCCAAGCACTAGGGTTGGTTCCACCAAGCCTTAAAAAAAGATGAGTCAGTGCTGTTCCCGTACGAGTAAGAAACCGACTTCGCAGCGTAGATATCGATCTTCTCGTGCCGTCGTACACCTGGGCCTGTTATTGGTCTGCGTAGGTTCGAACACGCTGAAGTGTAGACAACGATACACCGACTAGTTTCCGTAAGAAACCGACTTCGCAGCGTAGATATCGATCTTCTCGTACCGTCGTACACCTGGGCCTGTTATTGGTCTGCGTAGGTTCGAACACGCTGAAGTGTAGACATTATACACCGACTATTCTTGCTGTTTGTCGCTGACTTCTCCCATTTTCCAGTATCGTGAGGATTCTCGTACATTCATCGGGTGTGAGTGACATAATTACTACTTTAATAATGACTAGTGGATACTTGGGAGACTTCTTATAAATACATTTTATGGCAGAACAAAAGCAAAGACAGTTGCGAAAATTAGATGCTATAATTTGAGAAAAAAGCGATCATTATGTTAATAACTTTTTTAATGCCATTACTTTACGTCAACCAATAAGTTTTTATACGTGTAATAAAGGATTATTAAATTGTCTATAAGCTTTAATTTATTTATTTTAGCTAGGTGAATTTGTGTTCGAATTATTACGATTTATGGTAGTGACCCGAAACTTTTGCTCTCGAGTGTACTGTATGAGCCAGTTAGCCCATACACTTGATGTTGTGTTGGAGTGCGTTGAGAGAACGGTGAAGTTAAGTTATAGCTATTAAACTGATTTATTACTTTTAAGATACAAAATAGTTCGATTTATTGGCCGTTCCTTTCAGTTGATGATTGTCGTATACGAGTTATGTTTGCACTAATATAATTCACTTCATAAAGTCATATTGTAGCGCGGCCTAAAGTAGGCTCCTCCATGACACGTTGCAAGTAAAACTTTTGTGTCTTTGATTTCCGATTGCTTAAGAATATAAATATTTCAGGTCCGCTTTACCACCACACACGACTGATATGACATCATCAAATTTAAAAATGGAAGAAAAGAAGAAATCTATAACGACTATAGTAAAAACGGTATTATTCCAGTAATACAAACATATTATATTAATGCTATAAGTAAAGTTGCGAATTTTAGTTTCTTTAGGAATCAAACCACAAAGATGTTAATACTTAGATAACTAATTAAAAGTCTGATTTTTATCAACAAATGTAACTTATAAAAATATAATTGCTTTAAAACAAATGTCCAGTTAAACAAAACGATTTTTGTGTTATTTTTGTTGAACTGGACCTATTATTGTGTGTTGTTTCACTTGTTTCTAATCATGCATGCAATTTTATGGGATCTCAAAAATTAAATCAAGTATTTGAGAAAAAAACATAAAGTACCTATTTTAGTCTTTGATACGAAGCGTATACTTAATGATAATCATTTTCAGAAGTTTAAGTGAGTTAGATTTTATTAAAATTACTTCCCTGTTAGATTACAACAAGCAAAAGAAAAATATATATTTGTAGAAGTATTTTTGCAAAGCAGACCCCGGGCTCGTGTAGGGCACTACCGGGAAAAACGCTAGGATAATGATGATTTTTGAAAGTAATGCGAAGAATGAATGTCAATTAATGGTTAAGACTGAAGTCTCAAATTATGGTACTTAGTCTATAAGATTATTAAGAAAAGACTGTGATTTTTTTCTTTATTCAAACTGATATTTTGTATTATTTAATAAAACATCTGATCTAATACCAAAGATTATCATTCCCTCGTCAATTTTATCATTCCCTCGTAGTTTTTATCATTCCCTCGTAATTTTTCTCATTCCCTCGTACTTTTTATCATTCCCCCGTCATTTTTTCTCATTCCCTCGACAGCTAAACTTTGAATTGGTATATTTCCGTACCTAATTGACCCAAAGTGATGCCTATTCGATAAATATGTTTATTATTAAATTCTTAATTTTATTTTATTGTAACTTAGTAGAAATTTCTTAAAATAAAAAACGCCGAGGGAATGAGATGAATAATGCAATTCTCAAGAATGACCCACCTACACATGGTGCTACTCATAGCACTAGTGCTATATTTAGCACTTTATTTGTCAAAAACTAAAATTTAAAGGGCCATTTGTACTGTAATAGTACATTTCTTACCAAGGGCTGTAAACGAAAGAAAGCCCGAAATCGCAGGTATTTGTGACCCGAGCCGCAGGCAAGGATTGTAAATATGCTCTAAGGGCTTTCTTTTTTACTGCCCGTGGTGAGTACGCAATTTTAGGTCTCCATCTGGCCACAATGCTCATTTTACCGTACTCACATTATGGCCAAGTGTGACGTAAAACATTGTACGATACACTTGCGAATAGGTATTCACAACTTGTGTCGATTTAAAACACTCCCTTCGGTCGTGTTTTAATTTAACGCCACTCGTTGCGGACGTTTCCTACTTTTCGCACTTGTATCGTAAAACATTACAAACAAATGTCTATATAATAAGATAAAAATATAAAATTTAAATGAATTACATTATGTATTACAAGAGATACCTTTAAGAGAGACCTTTGAAAATCATCGCTTGATGCGAGGATTGGTTCGTCGAGTTCAAACCCTGCTTCAGAACAGAATGTTTCCTCTAAATATTGTTCGATTAACTTATCATCGATAACTTTGCGTTTCCGCACATTATGTCCACTCACCTCAGTTTCTTTTCGTAAATGTAAAACTAAAATTTTACAAGTTATGATTTTGGTTTTGAACATGTTAAATTCCAATTTATGAACTAAAACGGTAACAAACACTAATAATAACACTCCAAACACTCCCGCGCCGTACTCTCACACCAAGTCGATGAAATTTAAAACAACACTATTGTCCGCCATATTGAGTTCAATAATTCGAACTCCTGCAGTACGGGTGTCAACCCCAGTTGACAGCAAAAATGCGGTAATTTTAAAAATATGTTTATATCAGAGCCATCTACCGAAACATTATGGTATTTTTTCTTTGCATCTATACTAATCCCAATGCATAATGTGACCGCTATTACCAAGACACAACAAGTCAAAATGAGACAAGGTCTCATTTTGACTTAAAAAATATTGAACATGACCATTACTTCGATCAACTATAGTTTTTTTTTCTCTTTATTTAACGAGCTTTGTCACTGAGTGACGATGTCGCTCTGTATTATACATCCATACATACCTATACTAAACATTATCTTCTACTTAAACCTATTCTTACTAACTTATAAATAAGGAGTGCCGTAAAATGCTGCAACTTTGCCATTTAAACTCAATTTTGCCTATTTCGTTTCAATTATGACCTCTCGAATTTGCATAGTTTTTTCTTGTTTTTTACCATTTGATAGAAATTTTCATTATTCTGGCAACACATATTTAATTTTTTACAATGGTAACTCCATTGTTGCTCCGCCAGTTACGCATCATAAGTCGGAGTGAGTGGCAGCATTTTTTTAGTGTCTCGCAACTTTTGAACTTTTATCTACAAAAAAGGTGTTTTTTGAGAAGTGGTAACGTCCCAGGGTAAGTAAAGACTGTCTATTTTCCGTAAGTTTAATATTTTCAAGAAAAGGACATGATTTCAGCATAATAACGTACTAGGCAATATTGGGCAGTGTTTTGGAAACTTGAATGACACAATTTTGCCTGGGTCTAGGGCTGTCACTAGCTGGGTTTTATAAATGTACAGAAAATAGTAAAAATAAGCCTGCTTAAATGAGTTTATTTATTACAAGCTTTTTATTAACTTGCAATGATTGTTGGTTTAAGTCAAATCTAGCAAGTCGATTTTCACCAACTTTCAGTGTGGGTAGATCTGCTGACAATGCAGTAATAAACTAACGTTAACAAAAAAAACTTAGGTACTTAAGTTATTTTTATTGTAATTACTTGCAAATTGTATATCTATTGTATTATAATTATGTTCTATGTTTGTCTTTTAGTTCAAGATTTGCAATAAATTTTTCAACCACTTATTAGCGACCAATTGAGGTGTTTAACGTACTTATGTAACTTGGGTGACAGTGCAATGTTTATGGTACCATCGAGATGGTCTCATAATGGAGACCGAAGATAGAAACTTCTAAACAACACATAATAAACCCACTGTGTTTAGGCTCGTTTGATTTGTCTTGCAGTTATCTTTCTTATCAAATGGCTTGTCAGGTCGATTACCTACAGTTGGAGTTTAAAGGTGATGGGTGATTAGAACTTTACAATGAAATAGAACTTTACACTATAATAATGTTGTATTGTACTTGCAATGTACTTATAATAAATAAATAAAAGACCGGGTTGCACTCCGGGAGTGCCGGCAGAAGTGAAAACTCAATAACATTGTAACAGTTTTTCGATCAGGTCACGTGACATCTTACGGTGTCACCCTAAAAATGAATTTGGCGCAAATTTATGAACGATTATCAATTATTTAGGCGTTATTCCGTTTAAAAAAAAATAAGGAAAAAAATGGGTATTATTGTTTGTTGATTATTTTGTAACTAAAAATAAAAATATTTTATTTAAATAATGATCTTTTTTTTGGCACAACCCTACAGTTAACAATATTTTTGTATAGAAAGTTTGTGGAACCTGCTACAACTTTACCTATTGCCTGTGAAAAAAAAAGTATTAAGCTTATGGCAATAATTTGACTGCCAGGGACAAGCCCAATGTCTCATGCACACGAGTAAATATTATTACAAATAGCAACATATTATTTATTGAGATATCCGCCTAGGCAAAGTTACGTCTTAGGTCTACAACTTTGCCTGCCACTTTGATTGCTTGTAAATCGGAAATACATTATGATTAGGTAATGAGATTTGAGTCTTATCTGGCAAGACATAGGGTATGTTTTCCGACTAATACTCATTAAACTCATAATGAAAAATAGGTTCACAGATATAAGAAAAAAACGTCAAAATCCAGGCAAAGTTGCAGCATTTTACGGTGCTGAATCTGACATCGGGTGAGCCAGAATGTAATTACATCCACCAATTTCATAAAAAGCTTCATCCACGATCTGTCTACAAGCCGATTCGTTGCGGACACATTCCATTAAAATATGATAGACATCTTCCTCAACATCACACGCGGTACAATTCGGTGATCAACTATAGTTGACACCCGTATTGCAGCGGTGTTGCCTTTCTGGCAACTCTGGTTGACACCCGTAGGTAAAGGGTTAAATAAATTGATGTATTTGACTTTATTGATTGAAGTGACATTAAGACATCATGTAGAATACAACATGTAGTAAAAGAAATATAAATTCAAAATTTTGATTAGCCAGTTATACAACATACTCCCCCGTAATCAAAATAAGATTATAAACATAAACCTATTCCTTTTACATAATTCTGATGCTTAATGCGAGCTAAAGGCTTAGTGAGCACATCAGCCCACATCTCCAAAGTAGGAGTATAGACAACACTAATAACATTGTTAGCTAATAAATCGCGTATAAAATGAAATCTTGTGTCTATATGCTTGGTTCTATTGTGGTGGACCGGATTCAATGCCAATTTTTGGGCAGACTGCGAATCATTGTAAATAGTGACAACAGTTGACTCACCAGTTAATTCGAACATCAACCGCTTCAGAAACACAGCATCCTTAGCCGCACCCGCCAAGCTCATAAATTCGCTCTCACTCGAAGATAAAGCTGTGGTAGCTTGCTTTTTACTCTCCCATGAAATTGCTCCACCGGCCATCGAGAAGTAAAATCCAGTGTATGAGCGACGATCCATAGGACAGTTGGCCCAATCTGCGTCCGCATAACCAACTAAACGTCCTCCGCCTTTCCTGTAAGTAATGCCCAAATCGATAGTTCCTTTTAAATACTGTAATACGCGCTTCGCCGCTATCCAATGAGTTTTATCATATTTAGTGTTAAACTGGCTTAAATATGATACAGCAAAAGCAATATCAGGTCGCGTATTAACGGCGAGAAACATCAGGCATCCGATTAACTTCTGATACGGGTATAATGAAGAATCATCATTACCTTTTTCACACGGCAACAATTTTTTAGTTTCCAGTGGCGTAGGCATAGCCTTACAGTCGGACATTTGAAACTTTTCGAGCAAATCACGAATATAAGTTTCTTGCGACATTTTAATTACGTTAGGTTTACAATTAATATTCAAACCTAAATAATAATTTAATGGGCCGATGTCATCGACATGGAAGCCGAGTATTATTAACTCGTTACCAACCTTCTTAGTATAAAT